>OZ038466.1:20364396-20972296 GCA_964036295.1 Plumapathes pennacea | reverse complement strand
AAGGGATTATTGGACACAGAGAAAGACAATACTCTCAAACAACAACAAAAATAGGAACATAGACTCAAAGGTGCAGACTACAAAGGTGGAGCAATATAAAAAAGGTCTAAACGTGGTCTTCATTAGTGCATAAGCATAAGTATAAGAGTACAGGCACAAGAAGGCTACAGTGGCGACATTAACATAAAACGCCAGAAATGGACGAGTTTGATCCATGCATCGCTACTCTAGCTCTCTTATGCTTATGTGTTAGTGAGGACCAGGCTTTGAGGAAGAAAGGAAAACTCAAAAATCTAGAGAAAAACAAAGAGAAGAAAACATGTCGTACAGACAAAAGACGAGTAAACAAAAAGCAGATACTCTAGCATTAAATATATGTAGGCATTTTCATATGGTCAGTACCTTGCTTGATATGTTTTGCCGGAGAGTATTTCCAGATCATACAGAACAATGTTCTGATTAAACGTCACCAACAACTTTCCCTTCGTTTTTAAAAAAGGGGACGTGGAGAATCTCTCCACTGTCAGAACCTGTCTCATCTCTGTGTGTTAGGACAGACTCCGAGTGAACACAATGAACTTAATGCACACACACTCTCAGAGCACCTGTTGTCAGCTGCAAACAAAAGCAGGAGGCATTAACAAACAACGATAGTGCAATATAATGTTTCAAAAAAATGTCATATGTCAATTTTCCCTGATCAAGGGCTTCCTCCTCCGACTATATATAATTTACCTAACTTTTATCAGCAACTCTGACAATACAGCACTTAACTAAAAATTCAACTTCTCTGAAAACTTTGTCTAAAATCTCAAATGTCACTGGAAAATGCTCTCCTCAGAGATACATTAGTTTTATAACTTCAGGGACATTTTCAATGCCTAGACTGTCTGCGGTCCAGGTTGGTTTGGCAGCTCACGGCGAGGATTACGTCACTGTTCTTTGGACATTTTGTGTAGTATCTGTTTCAGTAGTGTGTCCTTTTACCCATCACACTTTCAGTACGTTTGGACATTCTGTAGCTGATTCAGAGATCTCATCATTATGTTTCTCTGACCTTTTATATCTCTCTTGATACACTGCAGTCAGTATGCACCTTTTTTTTCCTTCTTCATCACTCCACTTGCAAAGGTGAATTTCTGCTGGCTTAAGTTGCTAAAACTTGGCTGTTCTTCTTCACACGCTTACAATTTTGCCTGGATTCTCTTCCGCAAATTGGACATCTGCCCTTGGTAGAAAAAACCCTGATATTTTCCACATGTATCTGCAAAATACCATAGTGTTATTGTACCCAGTCATGGCATGTACAGAACATGTACGTTCATGCAAATAGACACACAGATACATCTGCCTTCATTAGGTAATGTTTATGCTAATCTGACAAGCTAGCAGGCAACAAATGTTTGCTAGTCAGTGTCTAAAGTGGGAACAACAAACAGCCTATAGTACCAGAGAACCATCAGAATGGCACAAACAACGCTGTGCTGATGGATCTAATGATTCCATTAGAAGTCTAATGCTTGATGCATTATCAGCTTCAGCAGTATCTAACATTAAATGTGCACGTATGCATGACCAGAGAAGCAAAAAAGGACCCCTTTCAAGCAAAGCCTCTCCCTATTAGTCGATGGCGATCACCGGGATGCTGACGATAACAAATGACTGGTATATTGATAACGGTCTCATTAACGCCATCCTTTTCATCAATCTGAAAAAGGCTTTTGACACTATAGATCATGAAATTCTTCTAAAAAAGCTGGAATGGTGTGGCCTCAGGGCCAAAACCTTCCAGCGTTTTAGAAACTACCTTATGCGGAGAACGCAGCTTACGGTGGTCAACGGAGTAAAATCCAAAGCAAATTTTATTTGCTGCGGCGTGCCGCATGCAGGGTCTAATCTTGGGGCCCCTACTCTTCTTATTTTACATAAATGACCTCCCAAACTGCAATCTCCTATTCAAACCCAAAGTGCATGCTGATGACACTAGACTCACGTACGTAGCTAAAAACCAAGATGAACTGGTCTCAGCAATGAATCATGACCTTGTCGAACTGAAACAGTGGCTGAGCGCTAACAAACTTAGCCTTAACGTTCTTAAGACTAAATGCAAAAATCTCATCTATCCCTAGTCAACCTAAAATTAGCATAGATGGACAACATATCGAAAGGGTCACGAACTATAAATGTTTAGGTGTAGAGCTCGATGAAACACTCACTTGGAAGTAAACGTACATATATTGCCGCAATTTGACTACTGCAGTGCTGTTTGGGGAAATTGTGGTAAAGGTCTCGCACTCAAACTTGAAAAATTACAAAACAGAGCAACCCGTAATATAACTGGCTCAGACTGGGGTGTGGGATCCTTAGAAATTATCACCTCCTGGGGTTTATCTGGAATGGCGTTTATTATTTCGACACAGTCTTGGCTATGGGTTTACGTTCCGCAGCGATGGCCTGCCAACGATCCACGTCCGCTGCCGCTTGGATTTTACGGCAGCAAGGACACTCACTCAATTATCTAGATGACTTTATCGGCGTTTCGGAGCCGTCTCTCGCCTCGTCCCGGTTTCAGGCGTTGGGGCACTTATTAACTGATCGTCTACGTCCAAGGCCTGTCCTCCTTCTGAGATAATGTCTTGCCTCGGCATCGAGTTGGGATGTCAGTTGGCCCAGAGCGTCTCTCCGAGATCGAGGCGTTATTGCACCAGTGGCGTACACGGCGGACAACCACAAAATCCGCGCTCCAATCCCTAGTGGGCAAGTTGGTTTTTGTTTCCAAGTGTGTGCGTCAGAGCCGTGTATTTATCGCCCGCATCCTTCGCCTTTTACGCACCGTTCAATTCAATCATCATCTCGTGAACTTGACGGGGGATTTCCGGAAGGACATCCTCTGGTGGTGAAAGTTCTTGCGCGAGTGTCGCAGCCTGATCGTCGCCTGGCGAGTTGTTTACGATAGATGCATGTCTTATTGGGGGCGGCGGACTTTGCAACGACCAGTATTTCCACGTAGGTTTCCTGGACGTGATTTTGGTCCAATCGCTTGACATTAATTGTCTGGAACTCTTGACAATCGTGGTGGCCCTTCAGTTATGGGGACACCGTTGGGCTGGGTTGCGTTTAACAGTCCGTTGCGATAATGAAGGGGCCGTCACGGTGCTGAATTCGGGACGATGTCGGAACTCCTTTCTCAGCCCGTGTTTGCAGGAGATCTGCTATTCAGCGGCGAAGTACGAGTTCGAGCTTCGTGCCGTGCGCATTCCTGGGGAGTTCAACCACGACGCCGACCTTCTTTCTCGTTGGGCTTCGAACGGAGGGACGCCTCAGAAGGAACTGTTTCTCCGTCGCGCCGCGCGCGCTCACCTGGTGGATATCCCAGTCCCCGACTCCGTATTTGGCATCGACCGTCATTACTGATCGAGCGTCTCTGCCTCTTTCAGAGTCCCATGCTATGGTTGTTCTGCGCCGGGAACTGAAGTCCACGCTTCGCTCGGCGTACAGCGCCGGTACCTACAGGAACTTGAGGACGCAATTCCGTGCTTTCTTTTTGTTCTGTACGTACTTTAGTCTTACTCCAGTGCCCGCTCAGTTGGACACTATTTGTTTGTATGTTCAGTTCCTTAGCCGGACACTATGTCCGGATACTATTCGTAATTACTTTAGTGGTGTTAAATTGTTACACTTATTTACGGGTGCGGACTATCCGTATACCAAGGATTTTGTTCTCTCTTTGACCCTCCGGGGTGTTTCCCGCGCTACCTTGCATACCCCCAATCGGGCTCCTCCAGTCACCCCAGTCATTTTACTGCAGTTGTTTCATAGCTCTAGTGCTCAGGATCCTATCTCTTGTACATTGTTTTGTGCATATTTGTTTTCCTCTTTTCTTATGGCCCGGCTGGCCAACATCGTACCTCAGTGGCAGCATAGTTTTGATACCAAACGCAATCTCACTCGGGGTGATGTCGTTTCAGACGCTCACGGGTTAATAGTGACTTTCAAAGCTACTAAAACCATTCAGTTTGGGGAGCGCAAGCTTCACATTCCTTTTTTAAGGATACCGGGTTCGCCTTTATGTCCAGTTAAAGCATATCGTCGCATGATTAAGTTGTTGCCTGCACCGGCAACGAGCGCATTATTTCTTTTGCCGAAGCCTGGGGGGTTTAAGCTTCTCACCAAACGTCGGTTTATTTCTGAGTTCCGCCGATCTCTCAGGGCTGCTGGAGTGCCAAATGCGCAGGTTTTCCGAGGTCATTCCTTTCGGCGGGGCGCAGCCTCCTGGGCTTTCAATCAGGGGGTCCCTGGCGAACTCATTCAGTTGTACGGGGATTGGTCAAGTGACGCCTACAAGCTTTATCTGGAGTTTAGTCTTGACGCTAAGCTAGCTCTAGCTCATCAGTTCCGTGAGGCTATTCAGTCGATTTAATTATCGTATGTACTTATATAATTGCCCCACACAGCTCGTTTCGTGTTTGGCGGTGGGTTTGGTGGCCGAGAGGTTTATTGTCCACGGTTGTTGTTCGTGTTCGTTCGCATTTCACCAATAAACCTCTCCTTTACGCCAAACGTCGAAGCGTGCTGTGTGTTGTTGTTTTGGGATTGCGTGCTCAGTTGGGGGGGAATTAGTGAGGGAATGAAAGTGGTTAAGCAAATCAGAAGGACAGGGCAGAGAGACTGATAGTTATGGATGAAGCAGAGCACAGCTATAATTACTGTTTAAAACGATGATCATAAGGATAATAAACCTTATACAATTTTGGTAACTTGACTAATTACCCTAGCTTCCATTCCTTCCCATGCCGTATCTCTCTATTCAACACATGTGCAGAAGTAGCAACAAAATACATGAATTTACCATAGCTTTGGACGGTTGGTCTTCGTCGTCATTACCACCATGGTAGACTGTTTCTTGTTGTGAAGATATTTAACAACAGCCGCTGTAGCAACAAGAGAGAGAATAGGGCCCATCGAATGTGTTGTGAACTTAAATGATACTCCCATAAACAAACAAACAAATAAATAAATAAACGGCAGAGGATAAAGCACAGAAACATGGAGATGAGAAAAATACTCTCATAAACAAACAAACAAACAAATACGGCTTTATTAAGGGAGGATGACAAATACACTTTTACTATGTACTGAAAGTAGTGGTGATTGGTGAGATTAATGGACGTACATTGTAGTTTCTTACTGTCATGCACTAGTAGATAGATACACAAACATGCATGTAGTACAACAAACATGTACTGTACATGTACGGACTCCAATCAGCACACACCTTATGATGGGCCTTCTGCGTCGCTTTTACAACTAAACCATCAACGAGACCATCCTGTTAAGTCAAAGAACAACGCAGTATTTCTAAAGAGTAAATAAGTCGGAATATTGAGTCAATAATAAAGAAACCGCTTCAAGCCTTCGGCTACTTTTCGTCACATTTGGGGCGACTTCCTTTATCTATCGGTATTTCTTATGCAAGTTTTGTTATCTTTCCTTCACCTTCAATTGGGGCCTGATCCCGCAGTCTTAAAATGTCCTCAGTGTCAGTGAAAATAGTTACTTCTTGTGACGACTAAAACGGACACCTTTAGATAGCAGATTAAAAATATACATTGTACACTAGTGTTTAACATTTGAAAATGCGTGCGAGTTCGATTGGGATCGGTCTGAGATTTTATCGGTGCGCATACACACAGCTGTTCAAAAGTCATTTCTTGTTTCTTTTGATAAGAAAAGGAAAGCATGAAAACTGTTCTTTTGCTAGGGAGGTTAAACAAAGAAACAGTATTTCGTAAACGCCGCACTGGGACTAACTATATAACATTGATTCCTCTGTTTCAGAAACATTTTTCTGTTTCCGAGAAACAATATTTGCTTTCCAAACATATTTATTTATGGATCAAGTCTCGTTTTTGTAATAAAGGCAGAAGGCAATTCAGAAATGGTCGCGTACCTATGAGCCTGTGACTAGTATTATACCATCATGGTTCACAACCAACGTTGCAGCACACTATTACAATGTCCCTCTGACAGCTGGCAGCCACAGTAACGTCACACATTCTGAGCTGGTCGCTATTGGTGGCAACGTACAGTCCAGGGCCCAGTTTTTCAAAGCACGATTAGGCTAATCCTGGATTAGGTCTAAACTTTCTTGTCATTTATAAGCCTAAAATGTGAAAGTTTCGTCCACAACGACTTTCTTGATAACGTTGTAAGCTGGAACAGGCTTTTTATTCCATCTTCGAACAAAATCCTGCAGTATATTGGCAGAGAGGTCGAGAGAAAGAATTTCGTTAATCGACTTTCGAAAAACCGGGCCCAGCAAAACAGAAGTCCAACACTTCGATCAAACGTTGTATCCTACAAACTGGGCATCAAATACAAGGACAAATATCTTTCAAAAACAGACCCGAAGGAAAATATCCCTCTGATTGGAATAAAATAGACTAAAGAAGCAGTGATGGTGATAAGGCAGGTTTCTGTAGAACGGAATGTATGTTGAACGCAAGCACTAACAGTAATTAGATCTCAAAACAGAACTTTGGACGAAATTACCGATAGAAGTCACGGACCCAGAACGGCATGCGATTTACGTGTTTTACGGGAAGAAATGGGAGAAAAGGGGGCGAGGGGAAAAGAATGAAATAGAGGAGGAACGAAGAGAAGGAATAAAGGAAGATTGGACGCAGAGAAAGACAAGAAGAAGACAAAACTCTAAACAAAACAAAAATAGCAACACAGACACAAAGGTGCAGACTACAAAGGTGGAGCAGTATTATAGAGGTCTAAACCTGGTCTTCACTAGTGCATAAGTATAAGTATAAGCACAAGAGAGCGACAGTGGCGACATAAACATATGAAGCAAGGAACGTACGAGTTCGATCCTTATGTCGCTACTCTCGCTCTCTTATGCTTACGCGTTAATTAGTGAGGACCAGGCTTTGAAGGGGAAAGGAAAACTCAAAAGTGTAGAGAAAAACAAGGAGAAGAAAACCTGTCGTGCAGTCGACACATAACTGCTGTGCCCTTCATTCCTATCGGTGGAAATTCTGTGTTTCTCCAAATAGAAGAAGCTAAATTCAACCACAAAGTAAAGGTCACTGCTGATTTCAGGAAGTTATTTTAACGCCAAAAAGAGAGTTAAAAAAAGGTACAGAACGACTCCTTTTTTGGAGTACTTTTTACTACAGCCCACTTTTTAACTCCCTCGTGATAGTAAAATTATCTCCCTAAATAGGAGTTGATATCACCCCTGTTTTGGAGTTTTACAGGGGTGATATCAACTCCTATTTAGGGAGATAATTTTACTTTCATAAAGGAGTTAAAAAGTGGGAGTAAAAAGTACTCCAAAAAAGGAGTCGTTCTGTACCTTTTTTTAAATTCCCATTTTGTCGTTAAAATAACTCCCTGGAAATAACAGTGATTGCCGTAGACTAGGAAACGATGAAAAATGTCGATTTTCATGTTTCTATCTTTCCTATATTTTAAATATTTGTATTTTCTTGACATTGTCAATATGGCTTTCGGGAACTAAAACTATCGAGCAGTTTGGTCGATATCGCTCAATTTTCGTAAGGTGTAGAAGATGAGCTTTTCTCCAATACTGTGTCAGCGATTTCCGAAGTTATTTTTCGTTCCTGTTTTATTGAACAGTTTGTATAGAAAATAGAGGATTTACAATGTTTTTTCCTTGTTATTTTGTGTATTATTGTAGCGTAGAGATTTCTGCGGGATGATTGCAAAAATTGGAAACCGCACATTTCATGCTACACCGGTACTAATCTATGTTGCAGGCTGGCAGGGGAAGAGTCCCGAGACAACAATCCTGGGTGTTTGGAATTGTGTCTACAAACTTTTCACCGGCAAAAGGTTATTACAAAGTTGTCAGACGCAGGAACAAGGCGACTCTCATTCGCATAATTCAGCAATCCCTCCAGCCTGGAGGTATTGTCCAGTCAGATGAATGGGGAGCATACCGCGATTTGCCTGTTCATGCACCAAACGTGGGTGCACATCATGTCGTAAACCACACTGTCAACTTTGTAGACCCGTAACTGGTGCACATACGCAGAACATCGAATCAAAATGGAACAATCTCAAGCTTAAAATAAAGAAACGTAGGGAAATAAGAGGAGACAAATTGCAGATATGGTTAGATGAACAAATGTGGAGAGAATGGCGAGGTCTAAACGACCCTTTCAGCAATTTTCTATTGGTTATAAGACACTTCTACGTTGTTTGAAACTCTTCATTATTGACTACTTTTATACCAATAACTTGAATAGAAAGAAACAGCCAGGTCGAAAATCAACAAAAAGCGCAACAGCGCAACGTCATAGTACACATTTCTTGTTGCGACTTTTCCAAATTGGTCAAAGGACTTGTTTTTTCGTTTCTTTTATATAATCGTGTTAAGGGTGATTCAAGTTCAAAGGGGTGTAGTTTGATTGAAATTGACAATTAAAAGCAACTTTCTTACTCCAATCTGGATGTAGGTCTTTGTGTATTTCTTTCTATATTTTTTGTTCATTACTTCACATTATGGAGTGGGCACTATCCATGCAGGGTGGGGGCGGCAATTACGTACTCTGGGTATTGCCCCATGAACGAGACAAATAAGAACCTCTGTTACTCAGGGTAACAATTATGTGATGGAGACAAACGTTTGAAGGGGGAGTCATCAAAGTTTTTACATTGAATTTCATCAGTGTTCGTTCTGAACTCAATCGGCGTTCGATTTGAATTTGATGGGTGCTTCAACTTAATTTGATCGGTGTTAAAACTGAACTTGATCGGTGTTTAAACTGAGCTTGATTGGTGTTTCAACTGAACTTGAACGGTGTTTCAACTAAACTTGATCGGTATTTCAACTGAACTGGATTGGTGTTTCACCTAAACTTGATCGGTATTTCAACTGAACTTAATTGGGGTTTCAACTGAACTTGATCGGTGTTCGTTATGAACTTGATCGGTATTTCAACTAAACTTGATTGGTGTTTCAACTGAACTTGAACGGTGTTTCAACTAAACTTGATCGGTATTTCAACTGAACTTAATCGGTGTTCGTTCTGAACTTGATCGGTGTTTAAAGTGAACGAGATTGGTGTTCATTCTGAACTTGATCGGTGGAGACTGGGGAGGGGATTGTCGGTATTGTCTTTCCTGGCAATCCCCTCCCCAGTCTTTCACGGCCAATTATATTTTTCGTGTTTTCCGCCACCGGGGAGGGAAGGAGGGCCTGAATTTTAAATATTAACCCTGTGCAAACTATGGCTCAATTGTTGCCCTTTCGGGGCATGAGTAATCGGAATCGGAATTGGAGACTTGAATTATTTAGTCAGATGTCTTATTTTTTCTTTCAAGACTAAAACTGTAACAAATGCTGTAATCTGACATGCGGTGATTGCAGCGAGAACCGTTCACAACCCTTAGAAGTATGACTAGGTCTGAAGCCCGTGTATAATTTGAAGTAAGCCGTTCAAGTTTTGCTTTGATTCTGGGAGAAATCATGCTGTTTTGAGCGAGTTCACATACAAAACAATTCGAGCTCATTAAATATGCATGCCTGAGTCTGGTGCATGCAGTCCAGAGTAAAAACAAATCGCACAGGAAGCCTATTTAATTGTACTGCCTATGAATTCAAAATTGGAAAATACGACGGCCGACCAACTTCAAAATTTTAAGTAATAAATTTTTAGAACGTGCTTGGCAGACTGTATAAATTAATTTGACGTGCCGACCGTGGGAAATACGTACTTCGTCACGCAATCGACTCTTTTTTCAACGCAAAAGTATAACACACACCATTCTTTTTCTCCTTCCTTTGCGTGTAGCACTTGATTCGAAGAAAAGATTGAGTCAACATTTCGATAAAACAAAGGCTACTCTTGTTGGGAGTACCAATGTAAAAGTCCCATCAGTGGCAGAGCGAGGGGGTATCTGCGACTATTGTATTTCCAGTAAAGTAAATAAGGCCTAATTACTCATGCCCCGAAAGGGCAACAATTGAGCCATAGTTTGCACAGGGTTAATATTTTTCTGTTTTTTATTTTTATTTTTATTTTTATTTTTTATTGTGTTGGCAATCTGCACACAGTGATTGGTACAGTAGTTGATCACGTGATTTGTGATGACGTTATGTGAAAAGTAAGCATGATTTACTTGTGAGCAACTTAAGATGTGAGTAACCTGTGATCAGGCCCTCCTTCCCTCCCCGGTGGCGGAAAACACGAAAAATATAATTGGCCGTGAAAGACTGGGGAGGGGATTGCCAGGAAAGACAATACCGACAATCCCCTCCCCAGTCTCTCACGCCCAATTACATTTTTCGTGTTTTTCGCCACTGAGAAGGGAAA
The DNA here is from genome assembly GCA_964036295.1 of Plumapathes pennacea. Lineage (NCBI taxonomy): Eukaryota > Metazoa > Cnidaria > Anthozoa > Antipatharia > Myriopathidae > Plumapathes > Plumapathes pennacea. Next base: position 20,961,944 of record OZ038466.1, on the reverse strand, counting down.
GGAGGGCCTGATCGCAGGTTAAGTTGTGGGTGATTGAATTGGCTTGACAGACTTAAATTGTACAGAATAGGACGTTGCTTGACTATCGTAGATAGTTCTGTGGATTCGTTATTGGATTGCTCATATCATTTACAAATGGTATGCCGGAACGATTTTGGCTTTGCGTTCAGCCTCAACAGCTTTGAAAATGACCGTAAACAAAATAATTCTTCATGCAGTGCTCAACACTTAAGGTTTTAGGTTGGTTGCCCTTCGGGTTACTGACCTGGATGTTTTAGTTGCCGTAATACAATTTTAGTTTCCCGGACATTCACAAGACCGGTAAATGCAGAAACGCAAAAACGGAGGCTGCCGAGTTGTTCCGTTAATTCATTTTTTTGTGCGTGTTTTCATCTTCTGCCTGCATAATTTCGAGCATAGTTTACTACTTCGGGCTGCGAGAATTATGCCGGCATATTTCGAGCATAATTTAAGCATAATATGAAAAAATCAGCAAGACAAAGACATGCATTACAGTTGAAAGAAAAATAAACAAAACAAATTCAAAACATCGAAAATATCTTGTGATTCGCCCAACATTTGCTAAAACGCGCCCGCATCACACGCAATCGGGAGTGGCAATCGGGAGTTGTAATCGGGAGTGGTAATTGTGAGTGATAACCGGGAGTGATAATCGAGAGTGATAATCGGGAGTGGCAATCGGGAGTGGTAACCGGGAGTGTCAATCGGGAGTGGTAATTGTGAGTGATAATCGGGAGTGTCAATCGGGAGTGGTAATTGTGAGTGATAACCGGGAGTGATAATCGAGAGTGATAATCGGGAGTGGCAATCGGGAGTGGCAATCGGGAGTGGTAATCGGGAGTGGTAACCGGGAGTGTCAATCGGGAGTGGTAATTGTGAGTGATAATCGGGAATGGTAATCGGGAGTGTCAATCGGGAGTGGTAATTGTGAGTGGTAATCGGGAGTGTCAATCGGGAGTGGTAATTGTGAGTGGTAACCGGGAGTGGTAATCGGGAGTCTATATCGCTACTATACACAAACGATTTCTGAGCAAGTGCAGTCCGACACGAAGGGAGTTGTAGACAGTCACCATTCCTAGTGTTGTAACTGTACGCGCGGGATCTCTTACAGCACAGATCTGTGAGATAACCGGGAGATAGGCCACACGCGGAAATCATGTAGATGTATAAGGTCGAGGTAGAGTCAGAGACAGCGTATCACTTTGCATGTAGTGTATTTGAGTCATTATGTACACAGTCATTCGGTTGGACCCTTACCTGATGGAATAATGGTCATCAAAACCCTCACTAACGGTCAGACAGATGCACACCAGGGTCGCCAACTGCAAACACGATGATGTATATGGCTTCAGCTAAAAACGACAATTGGCAACCCGTACGCTGTATATCTCATCAGCGACCCCAGAAACCAAATGGAAGATAATCTCTCAGCTGTACTGACACATTTAGACACAAGATCTCCACCACCGATGATATCCCAGTATCGCTCCCACTCCCGGGGGCACGAACTTTCAGCCAGCTCCAAAAAAGATTAATTATTGCAGCAGCCACAGTGACCAACACCCACCAGTGTGAAGTAGCCCCGATCCTTCCTTGATTTTGCCGAAACACTAATGACGATTTGTCAGTAGATTTGTCTAGATCGCACGAGTTATTAAACAGCTGTCTACGCGCCGAGCTGAAAGCCAGCAAGCGCCTCACAGTACTGTTCAACCAGCGATGAGGCCTGTTTAACATGTAGTCGACTTTGATGAACTTACAGAGACTCACAACAGCTGCACCAATCGTTAGATTCCCAGACTACTCAAAGCCGTTCAGACTAGGACGCCAGCTACAAAGGGACTAGGAGCAGTTCTTTCTCAGCTGAAGAACGCCAAAGTACCACGTGATAATGCCCATGCAAGTCGTCAATTGAGGTCTACCGAGCGCAACATGAAAAAGTGCAATTCCGTGAAGTTAGAACTCCTTTGGGCAATAATTAAATAAGAAATTCCGCAGTTATTTGCTGGGTACGAGATTCACCTACAGACCGCAAATCTGAGAGCCATAAAACAGCGCTGGGCATCTCAACTTGCTCTGTCCAACTTCACAGTCAAGCACAAGCCTGCAAATAGCAATTACAATGCCGACTTAAGGTCCTGCATGCCTAACGAGTTATCATACAGTTGTCAGAATCCATCAACGGTCGGAGAACAACGTGGACAGAACGGATATACAGTAGACTAGGCCTTAGCAACCGCGTCCAAGACAACCAGAGTTCCCCCTTCTACTGGCTACAACAACACAGCAAGTAGGAGCCATTATGGCAACATCGGATCGTTAACCCTTTCACTCCCAAGAGTGATCAACTTCAATTTTCTCTTTTCAGTCTTCCACCAGAGATATATTATACAGTATGGAGAATTTGGCATTTGATACCTTGCTCAAATGACAGCTGATTAAAAAGTATATTCTCTTTTCATCACTCATACATTTTCTTATTTTATGGTTGGGAGAATCTGCATTTTGAGCTTGATGCAACAAATCCAAGAAAGCACCAGACACAAGAGAAATCTACCACCCAAACTAAACCCTAACCCTCCGGGAAAGTGACCAACATCATCATTCCTGTCATGATCACAAGATCAAATTGCTCAAAAGCAGATCCAAGAGTCCGCTATCAGACAGTTCCGTGCGTATTGGACCAAGAGATAGGTGCTTCTAAACCAAGGCCCGGTTGCATAAAACTCCAACGCCCACAACTGTAGGCTGCGGTAAAACAATAGATATGTTTTTAAAAATTGTTATTGACGCCTATATTCCCGGGCGTCAGCGTTTTATGCAACCAAGTCCAAATGCCAAAGACAAGCACAGATTCAAAAGGAGACTCTAACTCTCCTGAAACAGTGAGACCAAATAAAGGGGGTAGACAAACCACTGTAGAGAACAACCTATGACCAGTACAATATTAGGGGCTCGAAATATTGCCTTACTAGGTATGGGCTAGCAGGTAACACAAGTGCCCGAATCGAGGGAAATCCTGTGCTTAACATTACAATCTGCTCAGTGTCAATTGCTAACTTGTCTGGAAAAAAAAAGTCTGCCAGTCTGTCGGGCACTGAACGAGCATTTCTTGTTAACTCTGCGTCAAAGTTTGCTAGTTTAGCGGATTTTTTTACTACATGTCTAGACAAGTGGGACATTGAGGGGATCTAAAAAACCCTCTATCGCAAGGGTATAACTAATAAAAATAAAAAGAGTACTAACGTAACGTCTTCGTCACGTGATGAAGGTCTGTGAATGCTGCACACTTAGAAAGATGCCCCAGCCATGCACTGTATTGTTGCTCACTCCACTAAGCTTCCTGGCTTCTCAACCACTTGAGGTCCTCACCTCCTTTACCCCGCTTGTAAATGAATGCATGGTCATGAAAATGACCTTGTGTTGATTGGCAGACGTCTTCACAGAGTTCACAACACTTATGCGTGATCAGAAAGTCTCCACAACTGCTCGCAGTCCTATAGTGAAAATATAGTTTGTACAATGTGGAGTATGGTTGATGATCCACTCTGACCAAGAATGGAACTTTGAAAGCAGATTAATTCAGAAACTACATGTGTGCACCGGCTCTATGGTATAGTTTTTTAAATATGAAGAAACCAAGCTGGCCAGCACTCTGCTATACAGAAGGGAATGCACAGTGTCAGAAGTTTAACAGGAATTTCTCTACCAACTCTACCAACTTAAAAGAAAAAGAGATAGCAAGAACATCTGCCATGACTACTATGTGCCAACAATGCAACACTATATGCATGTACATCCACTGAGTATGCACCGTTGTACCTAAAGTTTGGACAAGCTGAGCTACTGGTACAAATTGACATATTGCTACAGGAGATTGAGCCAAGAACAACATCAGGCTGGTTTTCAGCACATCATAATTATGCTCAGATTTAGAAGAAGAACTTGCTATCAATCTGACCTAATAAAATACACCTGCTAATAATCAGATCATAACAAATCCATTGGCTATCATCAAATCATAACAAACCCCTTGGCTATCACCACCAAATAATAACATATCATATAATAAACCCCTTGGCTATCATCAGATAATCAGACCATAATAAATATCTTGGCTATTATCAGGTAATCAGCTGATCATAATAAATCCCTTGGCTATTACCAAAAACATATCATAAAATAATAAATCCCTTGGCATCATCAGATAATCAGATCATAATAAACCTGTTGGCTATCACCAGATAATAACATATCATATAATAAATCCCTTGGCATCATCAAATAATCAGATCATAATAAATACCTTGGCTATCATCAGATAATCAGATCGTAATAAATCCCTTGGCTATCATCAGATAATCAGATCGCAAAAGATCCCTTGGCTATCATCAGATCATAATAAACCCCTTGACTATCATCAGTACTGTAGTTCATATTGGACGAGTTGGTTCACATCCAATGCTACCACAAAGAAGCTTCGACAAGCTCTGTGATGACACTGTACTGTTTTAGGACAGCTGTTATTTATTTGTTTGGTCGTGAAGTTAGGGAACACAGCTGACTGAAGAGTACATAGTTTGTCCACGATCTATTTTCATTCTAGGTAATTGTTTCATAAGATGAAGAGTTGCCGCTGTGTCTGCAGTCATGCTAGCCCTAATTAAAACAAACAAGATTTCAAGATCATCCACTCCAAACATTTAACGCGATTTGCCGAAACCTGCAGACACGCAACGCGGTTAATACAAAACATAGAAATAAACACTCACCTCACCTCTCTTCACTCCCACGTCCTATCAAACCCGAGCAGCTCTCCTCCAGGAGTCCACGACAAACACATGCATGTAAAACAAAATGGCCGACCAAGACAGCGAATAACAAAAACAACCAGGCTTTCCAAGAAGATATGAGGAGTACTGGCTCTAGCGTGGACCAAGCGACGGGGGCCTGTAGTCGAGTTTATGATAAGTGGGAATATTTTTACACGAAACTAGGGCAAGCAAGTAACAATAACCTCAGGTGTGTCTTGTCGTCTATTCTTGGTTTGTGGGTGGTTTCCAAGCGATTTCTGCTGTTTCTTTTCTTCTCCTCTTCTCACTTATGGAACATGACATCACATGACTGTAAAAACGTCACAAACGAAAGATCTGGTCAAGAACAGTGGAAGCTTGCGTGAATTAAGTTGAAACCGTACAAGATAGAAACATGTTAAACAAAAACATAATAATGCTCGGGTGTGCCCTCGGCGCTACTGCCGTTGGCGGCTTTTTAGCCTATAAATGGTGGACGGCCACTGGAAACAAGGAAGTAAGTAAAGAAGAAGAAGGAAAAAGAGCCTGCAACTATATGGAAGTCGTTTAGTGTCGAAACTGGTCGCTCGGTTTTACAGAGCATTTATAACGGCGAAAACACGACAAAATCGTAAACAATGCTGCAAGCAAAGTTTCAGAAACTGGCGGTCGATTCCCGAATTTCTAAACCGCTGAACGGAATTTCAATCGCGCACGCAAAAAAATCTTTACACCTGTCGATACAAACACAAATGATAGAAATTGTGCAATTTTGTCTGATTGTATATCAACAAAAACAGTACGGGAGGTGATACTGCTTGCAATATTTTGTGTTGCTGATCCTTTCTGGGACTTTATAGTTTCCTCTTCGCTTTCTTTTTTTGGCAAGACGCTCAGTGCCTTGCCCGCAACAAAGTAAGCCCGACAAGAAAGCGACCATGGCCCCTCAAAAAAGCACGGACAAAGAAACGAAGATCAACAGGTCCTCGGTAATTTGACCTGTGTTCTTTCAGGAAACAGTAAGAGCACCGAGGCGATACTTGTAATCTTTTGCGTGTTGCTGATATGATACATTTATTTTTGAAGGCTAACGTCGGCAGCACCAGCCCCCCTGCCAATCAGCACGGCAACAATGCACTAGCAGACAAAGATAGAGAAGTAAGTACAGGAACATGAACACGAAAAAATGATAGAAACTAGACTAGAAAGCCTTGCCCGATAAGAAAGCCACGATGTCCTGGGGACCTCAAAGAATGTACGGCTTTGTTGTGATCTTTTGTGGTGCTGATGTGCTGACATTTATCTTTGAAGGCTGACGTGAATAAGAAGACCTCTGCCAACAGCGACGATGGAGGAGAAGACGGAGAAGTAAGTACAGGAATAGTAACATCAAAATGATAGAAACTCATATTCTCGTATTATTAAATTATCTTGTAAACGAAGCTGCGTAAGTGAAGTTCATGTTCAGGTTGGCATTGATGGCTCACTTGTTTGTTGGTGGCCCATGGATCCTTCAAGGATCAATTGGTCAAGAACGAACAAGTAAGAACTTATATTATGTTGTAATATTCTAGAAAACGAAGATGTGTAACATGATTATGTTCGGTATCTGAAAAACAAACAAAAGTGGAATTAGGAAGTAATCCACTGGTTCACAATTTAAAGTTCGTCTTTTTTTTTCTTTCTTTTTTTTTTTTTTGTGTACAGAATGCCAAGAAGCCTGGAGAAGTCGGAGGCCACGTGACAAAACGACCACCCTTTGGAGGCCTGAAGAAAGGCTTCCTCCTCTGAGGGCATTTTTCATCCTGTGTAATCAATTTGCTTAATTTCTATTCTATTGTTCTTGTGGACGCTGAGTCCTGGTTGTAAAAATGATTTTGATAGGGATGGGGAACTGGCTGTTTCCAGAAGGAAATCCCGGGTGTTGCACAGGAGAAGACGATGTGTCTATATTCCGGCTGGTGTGCAGCTATACCCGACCGCCCGTATTTGCGACTAAAATGCGAGTGGTGCCTTTTCCCCGTACCTAGTTTAGTGCAGCTGGTTTCTGCTAGTGTAAGTCAGAACATACGTGTCAGATTGTACACCACTCCTAGCTGCAGTTGAGGGTGGAGCATCTTTCCCTGACAGCAAATAAAGATGTTCGTTTGTTTAGATCCTGAGCTCCACACCCTGGGTTGGGGTCAACTGAACAAATGTAAAGCTTTCTTGTGTACATATTCTATCAAAAAAGATTTCGTTATTAACCTTAATACTTAGTATACAAAACTGAAGAAAGCTCGACTGTAGGGACCTGATAACATTTCATTGACGCGAAGGAGGATGACGTTGGAGTGGTAGCTTTTGGATCCGATTCCATAAACTTACGATCAGTAAGGGTTCCAGTTGTCAGTGGCATCAAGAAACGAAAGCACTGGTGCGGGTTCCACGAAATATTGCTGTCGAGATCAAAATTGAACAGTTATTTAAAGGGGGATGGAACCAGATAGAATTACTTGTTTCTTTACCAAAATCTATCACCCCCCCCCCCCCCCCCCACCCCTCCCTCTTCCCCCCGCCAAGATAAATAATACCAGACAGAAACGGTATTCCAATACTAGTTTATTGTTTCATACATTTGACCTAAACTACTAAGGTATGAATGTACAGGGAATATGACTACACATTCAATGCACAGCATTTTAGATACACAACCAGAAGGAAGTATAGATAATCTCAATTTGTTCGTGAGGTTTGCGCAAGCTGACCCTTCTTAACAGACCAGGAAAGACCAAACACATTTAACATTCATTTCGATGTAACAAATCATTGAGGGCGCACACCCGACACTCCGCTCTGAGAGTACGTTGAAGTTCTTTAAAAGAAAGCATTACAACGCCAGTAAAGACAACACTAGAAACAAAGCACACGAAGATCAGGACGTGCGTTTAACAACCAGAGCGAAGTGACGCAAAACCCGACTTGCAACATTTTTCGAAAACTAACTAAACAATATACAAAACTTGAAAAAAAAAAAAAAAAAAAAAAATCTTTTTTCACGATTAATGGGTTGGACAACCGTGTGAGATATGGACGAGTCTACTAAAGAACCTACACATATTTGGCAAAATGTCCAGTAATCGAAGTGGTCGGAAGATTCGCAACAGCACAACTTCACAATGAAATACGGTTTTTCCCCTGAAAGTTTGAGGAATTCTCTAAACCCATCTAACCACACAGCACTCCTGGATCGGAATTTACAGTAGCTGTACATTTTAGCTCATCCCACTTTCTCACGACTTGCATAACCTCGTTCATACTGCAGATTCTCCCCAAAAAGGTAACAGCTTCCTAAAGGAAAATTCTTCTTAAGTCAGTTGGTGATGTGATCATGTTGCACTGTGGACACAGCTTTTTCACACCCTGCAGATCACAGAGAGAAATACGATGAGTTTCACACATGGTTGCTGCTGGAGCCACAGAGAACATCTGTGTCGGAGTACAGATGGTTTAATGACCAAGGTAAATGGTTGGTGTGATTAGTATGCAGTCGCTACACTGCATACAAGAATCCCTAGAACTCGAAACCACAGGGGAAACGCAAAACAGTCTGATGAGACTAATCAGACGTTCGACTTGTTAAGGTTTACTTAGTGGGAAACTGCCCTCAAACGATCCAGAAACAAGGGTAGAAAAGTATAGTATAGTACATATATGGTGTATATAGATTTTTTGTAGCGGGGTGGGGTGTATGGGAGGGGGGGGGGGGGGGGGGGGGGGGAGGGGGCTGAACGGATAGGAGTGTGATGCGTTTGTATACAGGGTAATAAGAAAGGGCCCTTTCATACCAGAGATCGCAGCCAACATTCTTCACAGTGAACATGCCAACAAGAAATCGAAACAAGAGGCATTGAGTAAGGTTCCTGGAACAAACAAAGCAAAGTCAAGAGAGCTGACAAGAAGCACCTTACCCTCCTGTATAAAGTGGGGTCACATGTACTTGCAGGGGGTGGTCGTGAGGGTGAGACTGCATACTTATATAGGGTCACACAAAGTCATTTAAACATTTTGTTTTTAATATTCTCTCTAAAAATCCTTTAATGTAAGAATGTACTGCAGGGATTGTGAGGATGTGCAAAAACATGAAGTCAGCACAATTCTAAGGTTTTCCACTTACCATGCAGATCAAGCACTTGATCTTATCACTCTTCCTCTTCTCCTGCACAAGAAGAAACACGAGAAATGAATTAGGAAACAGAGCATACAAAATGGCCTACCCATAAAGTTCTTCTATCATGACACAAATTTCCCCTTCGTCTTTAAAGGTTGCACAGACACAACAATGTACAGTATCTAGAACATTCTGTTGCATCCTGGGATGCACAAAGTTTTACAATTTTTTTAAGAATTCCATGAATCAAAAATGAAAATCTTGATTTTCAATGGACAGTATCCAAGTGAGTGCAGTACATCTCTGAAGACAAAATAACATATCTCCACAAGTTGTCAAATACAGATCTAAAAATGTCTCCTCCCTAAGGCAGACATCTTGCAGATTTGGTCACTGTCAATTTTCACTTGTTTCTCTGTAACTGAACTCTCTCTAAAGCGGACACCTCTCTAAGGCGGACACTAAATACTAGTCCGGAGGGTGTCTGCCTTAAAGAGTTCACTATAACAGAATGAAACTCACCAGTTCTTTAATGCGAGACTTCAGCGAGGACATGACTAGATCACCATCGCCAGTCCTACAAAAACATTAGCATGCATGATGTCAAGAAATAGTTACTTAAGTCACACTACAAAACACACCACTGCTGTCCTGTACATCATTGGTTGAACACCAGGGCCCGGTTTTTCAAAGCACGATTAGGCTAATCCTGGATTAGGTCTAAACTTTCTTGTCATTTTTTTAGCCTGAAAACATGAAAGTTTTGTCCACAACAACTTTCTTGATAATGTTTTAAGCTGGAACAAGGTTTCTAATCCATCTTCGAACAAAACCAAGCAGTTTAATGACAGAGAGGTTGAGAGAAAGAATTTCGTTAATCTTGGATTAGCTTAATCGACCTTCGAAAAACCGGGCCTAGGTGTGTGGTAAGGACATATTTTGCACAGAATTTCTCCATCGGGTGCAATGCTGTTTCTAGTAAGAAGTTTGAAGGAATAATACTTTAACTGATTTGAAAAAACTATTGCCTGCAAGATGTCATTATGGTCTATTTTCTTCATATATTTTGGTACACTGGTGCTAAGCAAAGAGAACAGTATCAAAAAGATGTTTCAAAGACCAGATTTTTGTAAAGGCATAACTCCAGACCTAAACCATGACAGCTCTTAGCTCACGCCACAAGATTTATTTGTCCGAACAAGGGACAACTGATTCATAATATTAATGCTAAACCAAGCATACATGTAGTTTGGGACTTTTATTATCTAGCAAGGCCCAGTTTAAGGACTTTAGACAACTCAACATAAATATTATAACTTTATTACCCTTCCGTCTTTTCTCCGTCTGTGTTCTTGTCTTCCTCTGTGCCTTGCTCTGAAAATGAGAAATGACAAATATAATTTAAATGTTATCTGCCTGTCTGCATCAACATTTCTTTCATATACAGGACATCCAGTGATCACAGAATCTCTTTTATTTCTTCCTTTCCCATTTTCTTTCAGTTAAAAGTTGCTCCACCTTTTGTGATTTCATACATTTCATATATTTCTCCATACACATACAGTCCATTTGTCTGCATGTAGCCCAATATAAGAAGAATATGAATAACCTATTTTGCTTGGGTTCAACATACCTTTCTCATCCTCTGACCAGCGATTTCTTGTTAAGCTATTCTTGGATACAGGAGAATTTTCTCCACTGTTAAAAAGAATTTAAAAAAAAGGTTGTCAAGATAAAATAAGGTTGATGTGGATACAAGCCTATTCACATTATTTTGCTGGCACTTGCTCTAACAAAAGGCTAACACTCAAAATGTCACCTTGAATGAAACCTAGAAGCACCTGTACAGTGTACTAAAAACCAATGAAGCTGTGAACAAAGCAACAAAATCCCCCAGCTTAACCTGAGAACAGCTCCTCGCAGTGCTTGTCTGGCTCTGTTTTCTTCTGGTTCATCTAAATTACAGGGAATTATGTCCGCTTCAGTATATCTATACAAAGAGGCTGAGTTAAGGTTGAATAAGATCTTGATTTAATTTGCAGCATGATATTGAATCACTTCCAATGTGAACTATTCTCTCAATCCCTGTACAAAACTAATACATACACTATATAAACATTATATACTGAAAGCAGGGTTCAAAAAGCATTGTTAGTGACGAACCACTCATAAAAGTTTTGTTTCTAAGGATACTGAGCTTTTCCATATTCTTCTGCATCGTCACCATCAATGTTCAGGTCTGCATCATCTTCTTCACTCTTTCTCTTCTGCCCAGTTTGAAATCCTGAAGCTGAATCAACAAGTGTGGGCCCAGTTTAGATGCAATTACCCCATTTTCATGATATACAGAGCAATTCTCAGATGATGCTGTTTGGATATCATAATTCTATAATATGTTGATCAGTACCAATACACAGAAAACAAGGCTTTAGATTTCTGTGTCTTGACTAGCTTTGTCCAGGTTGGCCCAGTAGCTCAAAGCATGGCTAGGCTAACCCTGGGTTAAATCTAAACTTTGTTGTCATTTCAACCCTGAAGATGAAAATATTTTGCAAACAAAATGACTCTCTTGCTATATTTTGAGCTATAACAAACTGCTGGCCAAAAGCATGAGAGAATTTAGATTGTAGCACAGTTCGACTCACCTCTAAATCCCCCCTCCATCAATGCTGTCGCTCGTATTCTTGTTTGTCCTGCCCATTCATACTCCAGAAATTCTCCAGTGGCTTGCTCTTTTCCATTGATTTCTTCAGAATCTCCTCCTCTCTGAAAGATGCAGCACAAAACAAGAGAGTTGTACTTACAAGCAAGTTTGAGAAATTTGCAGTGCTCAACATTAAGGTTTTACATAGGTTGCCCTTTGGACTGTAGATTGACTTCAAGCAGTATTAAATGTTTCATAATTTCTGGTTGCCCGGCCCTGAATTTATCTGCCCAACCAAATTTTTTGGTTGCCCCAGGCAACCATCAATGTCAAGCATTGAACTTTCCTGAGGAAGTTGTCACCACCTGTATCCTTTTAATCCCAGAATGATCAACTTCAATTTTCTCCTACAGTTCTCCCACCATACAGTACATGTAAATATATCATACAGTAAGGAGAACTTGGCTTTTGATACCTTACCCAAGCTGATTAAACTATCAACTCTCAGCACATCACATCTTACACATTATCTTCCTAAGTTTGAAAGAATCTGTATTTTGAGTTTGGGAGTGAATGGGCTAAAGAGCTGAACCTGAGAGACTTTTACAGTATGCAGTACTACCCACAAATCTACTGTTTACCTTTCGCAGACAGGCCTCCACATGGGCATCTAGCTCTTCCCCTCTCCCATGGATGGTTTCTCCACAAACAGGGCACAGTACTGACTTGATGCCTGAGGCTGAGGGGCCTTCCTCTGATTCTCCATCTTGGGGAAGAGGTGAACCTACATGGACAAGGACAAAATAATTTTGATGCTGCTTCTATTACTTCTTTACCTAACTGCAGATGCAAAGTTTGACTCTTCTTTCGTCTTCTCAGGAGGCAAATGTTGATCAAAATTTACAACATCTTGATGTCTGATGGCTGTTACTTGAAGAGAAAAAGTCTTGTAGCAAATAAAAATATAATAAAAATGTCAACTTTGCAGAATGTATTCTTGTAAGATACTTTTCAAATGCCACACTCAAACCAAACATTACACACTGACAAATAAGGCCATTTCAATTGAGTAAAGAAATTGTGGAACTTGAAGTGAAGCATAATCAGAGGACCTGAACCAGAACTAGAAATCTGAGAAAGACAAATTGTGTATTTGTATCATCAATGCAGTTATAATATTCACTGTATATTACAGAATATTGTATGAATTATCAAGTTAGTGTGAGACCAAATTACATACTTTGGGAGCTCCTTGACCTGGTGGACCTCAAAGGTCGACCTGAAAGTAAAGAAAAATTCATTGTTAGGGCACAATCAGCAGTTTTCCTGACAAAAAGAAAACACATTAATTTCACAATACTATATCTCAACTTACATGCACTGTACATGTAACATTATTATACATAAGCTACAAGCTCATAAAGACTGAACGCTCCTCTCCAGCTGGACAATCCCAGTCCATACGAATACTAATCATAACCATTTTATTTTAATAATGATGATTTTGTAGACTAACCATTTCTTGTCATCCTATTTGCACACACCCTCAAGTAAGTCTGAAACATAAGAATAATAATAGATACAAAAGTCAGCAAGGAGTACAGTAGAAACATTTGACCATATTCACATTTTAGGCTCCCTTATGAGAAGAATGAAAAGCAAAAATCAGTTTGTCACTCTCACAAGTTGAAGGACTAATTTGGTTATTGTACCTGATGCCGTGTGCTTGCTGGGGTATCATCATTTGGAATTGGGTTTCTTCCTTCTTGCTTTGGTCTCTTTGATCCAGATGGAGCTAGTACATTCTGAAAATGAAACACAGAGTGCTGCTTAGATTGGGTTTAAAGGTTCTGTCATCATCCAGTGGTAGATCTAGGCCATGCCATAGCATAATTCCTGCAAACATATTGTACTGGCACGTGCCCTAGAATTTTGCACCTTTACCACTGAAAGCCCAGGTTTTAAGGTTCATTCACATGGCATCACATGTACTGTACCTTTCTTGCTTGTGCTGCCAAATCTCGTTGACTTTTCCTGACCTTCCTGCAATTTCAATGAAGGTAATTAAAGAAACCCTCTCACTATAGATGATTTCTGCACCCATGTTTATATTTACATCCAGAGCTCAACTTTCCCAAGGTGACCATGTTATGACTAATCGATCTGACTGTTGCTGCTTGCCATATTAAATACACTTTCGACTTTTTGCTGATTTAATTTGCAATAAAACGCAGAGATTGAGATTTCTTGACATACTCCCTTTGATTCACCGTAATTTTTACCCCTGATGACTCGAACCAATTTTTTGTACGTTTTCCTTTGGAGGTTCAAGTTACTGGAATTCCACTGTATTTCCACAGAATTTTGTGTGAAATTCTATGTCTGTTGAATACTTAGGAAACTGTAGTATGAGTTCCAGAGTGGAAGGATAAAGGGCTGGCACTCACTTGTTCTCCTCGTGAACCCGTTCTATCTCCCAAGCAAAGTGACTATCCATTTCCCCAGGTCGGATGGTAATGCCACAAATTGGGCAGCTGGGTGGATGGCTTGAAGACCCCTTCTTCTCTGGAACAACCAAACAGACAAAAACAACATTAGGCTTCATTTGATAGTTCAGGATAGTTGACCATTATTAACCCCTAATAACTACACTATTGCACTGTACATGCACATGTAGGCCATCCCACTGTACACTTCTCCTTACTGGTCTGAGATGACTGGAGATATGACCAGTTTAAAACTTCTGAACGTGTGTACTATAAGCAAGGGATATGCAAAGCAAGTGGCCAAGTGGTTTTAGTATGCCAGTCTTTCACCAATGCGTCCCGAGTTTGATTCCCGGCTGGGAATCTGAACCTGAGGAAGGACTTTGTTCCTGTCTGAGCTACACGTACATCCGTTCTTGGGCGGGGACATCAAGCCGTTGACCTACATGTAGTTTCTCGGCCTTCACTGACCCGATGTAAGGGACTCTGTATACTTTTTGAAAACAACATGGGGGATCACCCTGGTGCTGTGATCTATCCATTACTACCATATCACTGATCAGAGATCACAGATAGAACCACATAGCAGCAGCAAGATGTGTTGATTCCTATACAGTAGTTTGTAATGGGCACTTAATCACATCCATGTGATATTTGCACCATATACAAACATCAAAACCCTCATCATCAAGGGATCGCAACCATTTTCTCAATACTAAACTACACACACATTGAAATGAGCAGTTTTATTCTGATCATGTTTGGGGACTGAAATCCTAATTTTTATGACAAAGGGATCAGAGAATCCTTAACACAACAGTAAAATCCAGCACAAGCTTGGTGAAGCACTTTATGTCATGATCTGGATTCCTGCTCTATCAAACAGCAAATCCCTCTAAACCATTACCATGAATATGTTTTTTTTTTTTTTTTTTTCATACAGCAACATTTTCTTCCTTCATTTGTGCCACAACACGTTTACTTGAATGTTTATGTATGGGAACTACATGCAGATGAGAGGACTTAGTGCTTGATAGAGGAAGCACGGAAGTGTTGAAACAAGGCGTTAGAAATCATGCATGAACAGTAGTACAAATAAGCTGATAACATGTTTCTCAGAAGTTCATTTTAGTTTTCTTCTAAAGCATTTCTTTGTTTAGTCTTTTCTTTGGCAAAGTACATCATGACTTGTCTTCAGCATTCAAAATCCAAACTGCTACTAAATGCACCTTGAAAAACAGGAAGTTACCAGGTCAAAATTTGTCCTTATTCTTAAAACTATTACTGTAAGCACAGCACAATGTTTTCCTAGCCCAGAGTAGAGAACCTTGTTTTAAATCACCTGATTACAGAGAAAGACTGCTTTAGAAAGGTGGGAAGGACAGTCGTTTGATGTAAATTATTAACAAGCAACATTCTATTAAAACCATATATGTTGCCAAGCACCATATTCAACTGAAAAGAAAAGCTTTTAGAGAACAATTGTTTATTCAGAACAAAGGACACCCTTGACAATAAAGTGTCACCCACACTTCTGGCAGAATAACAACCACATCACTCACTGAGTCAGAGATGTTACTTTGCACACTTGTAACGAGGGTTTTTCAACTGTATAGTATCTTAATCTGTGGCTACATGTACAGTAGTTTACCCAACCTGTGCTTAGAGTGTAAATTGCAGCACCTATTAAAGTTGACTGTTTGCTTGTTTGAGACAATAGTTATTTTAACTTATCTCTTCAATACCAATCTTGATTTAATAAGTTTGATCAATTTGCATCTTGGACTTGTATTAAAAGCACAAGCTTCGTAAACTGGTCATTCATGGCTTTGATGTGTCTGCAATGGCTTTTTTTTTCTTTGGAAAACATGTATATTATTGTTTTAGAGTAAATTGGCTTTGCCAAGGGCATTACTTTTGGGCATTATGCAATGTTAATAAATAATTCGAATTATTGTCCCATACTCTTTCAGAGTTGGCAATGGCACCTGTCCTTATTGAGAAGACTAAGGGTGTTTGGAGCCAGTCTAATTCATGATCTACTGGAGCACAGTCAGTAAAAGCTCTATTCAAAATATTATTTACTGTACATCCTAAACCTATTCTAATAAGAGCCAAATCACCCACACAGATGAGCTATTGCTGAATATTTTTTATTCTATGTGTTGAATCTTGCATGTTGCAAGCAAGACCTCCGATATATTTACAAGAAAGCAGTCAATCATAAATAACGAGAAAGAAAAAATACTCTCTGACTAAACACTCTCTTCATCTTCTAATTTCTGCCAAAAATATTAAAACTCAGAGCAACTGAGTCAATAGTGAGATTAAAGCAGTTGTCAAAGGGGAGAGAGTTAAATTGTACTCAACCAGGTGCACAAGACATGAGCGTCAGCTCCCAGTGGCTGATGTAAATCATAAAATAAGAGGATGACACTGAAAAGAATTAAAAGAAAATTGAACAAGATCTCTGCATGAATTCATTGTTTCATTCAGAATTTTGCCCAGTGCACAGCATATCAACCAGATAGGTGGTGGTCAGTTGTTGAATTCACAGACCCATAGCCCTTATGTAGTGAGACTTTTTACATTTTGGTTCAGAGTTACTTGTGAAGAATAGCACTCAACCGAGAGTTGACAATATTTTGTGTTGGTGTGCAGAAGGCATCACATGCTAAAGCAATGTTCAGATGTGCTTATTTAAATAATTAGCAGAAAAGCAAAGAAAGAGCTCCACTACAGTAGAAAGAGCACCGGCGATTTTAAAGGCCTTGACTATAATATGCTCTATATTCACTGAGAAACAGTGTATGAAATTTACTGTACCATAAAAGCCATAACATCACAGAGATTGAGTGCGAAAGATTAGAAGGAATCAAAGTGCGGTTATTCAAATATCACATTAGCAAACTGCACTGACTGCCAAAGGTTCTTTGTCTCACAGTTGATAAGAATGAAACAAAAATTAACCTTGCTAAGCCAGTTTCTGCCAGAGAAGGAATAAAAAACACAAGTGCATACAAATGAGCACTTAAAGAAGGAACAAAAGATCCCTCACAGCAAAGGGGTTACAGTGTTTTAATTTTAAACACTCCAGGCAATTAGCCTTGGATGTATAAATTATAAAGAGACAGAATGAGAAAGTAGTTTGTATGTGATTCCCAAATAATATAGATAGCAGTCAAAGAAATTATACAGTAAATGTTTCTTGAAAATGTTTTGCAACAAGAGCCCCATAGATAAACATGAAGAAATTATAAAGGAAGTCAAGCAGATCAGCACTCTCCTCCATGGAAACCATAAAGAGTAGGCAATATTTATGGTATTCTAATGCAAATAAGACAGGTGCCAAGAGCTGCTTGTTGGAGTATATTACATATCACATCTTTCAAACACATCCCAATATTTACAATGAACACCAAGCCATTGGAACAGAATCAACAGCCTCGTCACACAGAGATAGCTGTCTTATTCACTGCTTACAAAACAAAAAAACCCAATCAAGCTCACCTACTGTCACGAAACAAAAAAAAAGGTTTAAATCATCTTGTGAGACGAATGAGTGCTAGAGTAAATCTTGTGCATCTGAATATCACTTTAATTTAGTGAAGAACTTGTGCTTAAAGTTGAAGAACATTTTTATCACAAGCAAATAGAAAGTGTGGAGTAAACTTCTACCCAGGCAATTAAATCAGTTTGTCAGACATTTGCTAGGTGACTTAAGAAGCATTTTGAATTTAATTAAGACTGCAAAATATCAAAAGATGTGGTGTTTCCACTTGTATGCTCAACTCCCAAGAACAAACCACAACTTCAGAAAAGCGCAGAAGATTTGACACAAGATTAAGAACTATTCTGGGCCATTTGAGAACGATTATTTTGGAACATACTAAAACTGTGCACATAATCTTATGAATAAATCATTGCTAACGTCAGGTAAACTCTAGATTAGAATAAGCTGTTTAACTGAGAATTTTCTAATAAAACCCTGTTAGCAATTTTAACTCGACTTTTTTGTGGTTATCTGGTAATCATCTTGGAGGAAAATTTGTGGCAAAATTTAAATGTGTAAATTATTTTATTTTTATTTCTCTGTTAGTTGTTAAGATTAAAATAAAATATCCCAAGGCAAGGCCACTAGAATACAACATATAAGTTCCTATAATTTTATGTTTTTAAAGTTAGACTTACTTTTTATCTCCAAGCTTCTGTCGACATTTTCTCTATCTTCATTTGTTCCACTCTCTTCATCGCAACATTTCGATTCTTCCTTCATCTCCTTCTTTAATTCAAATTTCACATTCGATTCATCATTTTCAGGGGAGCATATTTTCTGCGGGCTGAGATTAGTGTCACTGGAGTCCCTTCTCTCTCTTCTGTGAGGGGAGACCCTTTCATGTGGTGTTGTCTCCGTACTATTTGACTCGGAGCTGTGCTCAGAATTTTTGTACTGTTCTCCTGCAAGGACTCTTTCCCTCTCCAGTAAACTCCTTTGATGTTGGTAGGGGTAGAATGGAAAGCCGTGCTCTGGCACACCAACTCGACGAAAGGCTCCAGTACCATTGAACACTGCAGCTGGGCCATTGGCCTTGTGAAGCAAGCTGGAACTAAGATGATGGTGGATTTGTAAATAGTGAGGGCCAAAATCTTGTGGAACCCTCTCAGGGAAATGTTCAGCTCCAGGATAGAGTGCAAAATGTGGTGCTCTGTGCTGAAAAGAGCCAGAACTTAGGACCATTCTGTGCACCGCTTCACCATCCAAGTACCGGCTACTTGGCGAGGAGTAAATGGCATGGTAATCGTTCATTGGACTGGTGGAAGGCGACGATGATCGTGCTGCTTCTGCGGTCGATGCTAGCACCATGAGAGCTGGAGAAGCCAGTGGATTCGGAACAAAAGCTGGTCCTCCAAGTTTCTCCATTGTGATTTCAGAAAGCTTGTGCGCTATTTAAGCTTCACAGATTATCCTTATTCTTTGCCAACAGTTTTTAATTTACTCGAATGGCCACGAACTTCTCTCACGGAGCATAGCTTGAGCACTGACGAGTTCACGAATGGTGACCACTTAGCGGTTACAGAGAAGCGATAACGAAACCAGAACAATTTATCGTGCGTGATTCACAAAGCCTTCACCATTCTGCCATCAAATGGCTAGTCAAGTTTGAAGTTAATGAACACACAAGGAGTTCGCACGCACTCGATAAATTGAACAGTCGTTCGCTGGGCAGCGAAATGTCGGCGTGTTAAGCGACTTTCAACACACTGCTTGCTTCCGACAAATAACGTGACTATGTCCGCGCCTCCTTGTCAACACTGGAAATTAGCAATAGGTGTACTGTAGAAGCCTAAAATACTACTTCCAACTCTTTCCCGGGCATTCACTTGGCGAACGCAAAGCCAAACAACAGAACGGACAAATACCTGGGTAAATGTCGTAACCTACGTAACTTAACAGCTCACACTCGAGTATTGTGGACGTATGCTTTGGGATGGACGAGATTCCGAGGATTGCAACTTACCAATGACTCGAAGTGTGAAAGACTACTGGAGAACAGCTGGACAAGACGCCGCTTTATTTTGAACTGCCGAGCATGCGCACACGTGTCCGCCAACTCGTTTCCATGTTGTCCCAAGTCAATCAAGTTGGAATAATTCGCCTTTTCAACTGCTAATAATGAGTTTACGAGATGAATTTTTCCCCACGAACATAAACAAATTAGCTTTAATTCTAGTATTTTCCAAAGAACCTGCTGACGTCCTCCTTAAACTAACATTTCTCTCTGATACTTCCCGTCTCCGATAAACATCCGGCAGGCGAACCGAAAAGTTTAATAATTTTTTACTTAAAACACCTCAGGGAAATTAGTTATTTCACTTCATTTGGAATTCAGTGGTATGAAAACTCATTCAAAATTGTAAACAGCTATTTGCTAACAGGAAAATTAATTTGAATATTTTTTCAAGAAGGGTGACAGTTAAATGAGCAAAGAACGAATCGTAAAAAAGTACTTCCCAGAACCGTTTGCGCTAATATCGAGCCTCTGACATTCAAGAAGCGATAACAAAGTTATTCATACCGACGAAAGAGATTCAGTGTGCGGCATGATCCGTTGTTTACACTGATGATAACTGCGCACGAACTCCGAGGTGGTTTTATCATGCATCTTACAAAATTAGATCTCACCCCGTCACTTTTCCGGCCGCCAGTTAACTCCCAACTCAGTATCTTTATCAATTAATTCCATGATGTTTGTGGGCAAGTTTCCGTTTCTAAATATTGATTAAATGAAGAACTCAGTTTGTCAAAAGACAGGATATGAAATTGTAAAGTTGTAAGGGTTCTCTTCGCTCGCACAAGCAGCTATTGTCTCAGCCAACTCCTGCTCTTTTCTCTTATTCTTCACTGTATCTTTCTAAGTGAAAAGACAATTCAAAACTGATACTAAATGAGATGGTTTGTTTTGAAACCTATAGCGCGCTAAGACGACGGGAGGCCTGCCTTAGCTAAAATTTAAATGACGTCTAATCTTTTCATCGAACACTGAGTTTCGGTCATCGAAAATAATTTAGTCCCATTTTTAGATCAAATCCTTAGGAGCTTCAATTCCCCGAACTTCATCCCCTACTGTGGCTTAAATTATTTTCATGCGGCATTTCACCTTAATTTGGCTTTCGAGTGGTCGGGACAAAGCGCCAAAACATCCCAGAATTGATTTACTTTTATCGAGGTTTTCGTTCTAATTCACTGCCATGTGAAAAGAAAATTCAAACATTCGAGTTCCATTAAGCTCTCTGTTTACAGCTTCAAGCTTTCTCAAGTTGGATAATTTCTATGCTAATCACTGCCCATTTAAACTGTGTGCGGAAAACTGTCCTTGGCCATTTCGGAAGTACAGTATAACCGCGCCTCACAGAGAGATAAGAGACAGAAGGGCCCAGAAGAATAAAAAAAATTAATTTTCAGAACTTGTTCCTTGAAGTACAAAAGACCGGAGGGGGTTATTTTAATGAAAGCCCACAGGGTACTCCTTTTTAAACTGTTTCTTTTATGTAGGGATCAAAAGATAAAAGATATTATTCGGAATCTCACTTACGTTAGCCAGTCTCAGTATATTTACACTTTCAGCTATTGATTCATTTTTTTTTTCGGCGCAATTTCGTCCGCCTAGTAAAATATATTACCTTTTACCTCAATTGCCCTCACTCTCGATCTATTTATTAATTATTCCGTATTTGTAGTCGAACTAACTCAGAATTTAGCTCATATTAAAAGAAAATATACTCTATCAATCAGGTTGGTGTTGTTCATAGCTTCCTTGTGCTTTGTCATTAAAATAGAACCTTCGACTGAGAAAAAGAACGAAATTGTATGTATACAACCTGTCGAGAACAGAACATCCTTGGTTACTTAGCTCAAGAAATCACTCAGAAAGAAATTTTTACAATAGCTTTTTACCCCATGCTGAGCTTTTCGATAGCAACTCCTGAACTTAATTTCAATTCTCCCGCAAATTTGAATCAGTCACCACCGTTTTGCGACGATGTGGAGCGCGGAACATAAAATGAAGGTAAAACATTTTGTCTTTGAAGTTTTTCGCCGCATCGGAAAATAACGAGGCCATTCCAGCTCATTTTTTAAAATAAAATTTAAATTCTACAGCTGCCGGTCTTTTTTTGTCAGCCGAAATGATTCTATTATGATTGTTAATAAAGCGAAATTAATCAGAAGTACACGCGCATTGTTTGTGCGCCGTAAATATTCACCACTGGAAAGCTAACTACGGTTTTTTTACGCGGACCTAATAGCCTCAAAAGACAAACAAGCTCGGACTAACAACGTCAAACTTTCCAATTTACAGCAATTTATGACTCGTTTTCCTGACTTTAAAATCAGAAATGAGTTCCAATCTTCCAGTATCAAATCAGTGCTATATTTAGACAATTTGGGGTTGAATTTTCTGTTATACACCCAAATGTTGCAGATGGTGAATCTCCATATGAAGCTAAGACACTTTAGTAAACACTGATCTATAATTTTTTTAATACCACTTTTCGCAAAGTGTCGCGCCTAACAAACGTTTATAGTTCCCGTTAGCGCGTTCAGCATAGACGCTCGGCATATAATCTTCAATCTGAACAATTAGTTAGCAAGTCTGGCACGAGGTGGTTCTCGAATTAAAAACATCGTAACAACTTTTTTTTTATTATTATTATTTAGCGACTGTATCCGACTGATTTTGCACCCCAACTGTCTTACAAAGATACATCGAAGAAAAGGAAAAGAAAAACAAGACATTTTCGATCAAAAATGCTTCATTCTGGCAATGAAATTGTTAGCAGACATACAGGTGTAATAGATTGAGTTAAAATTTAGATTCAGGCCATAAATTAACCGAGCATACTGAAAATTCAAGGCGCCATAAACTAACAAAGGAGCACGTTGCATTCTATTGTAGTCTTGAGTGTGGTCGCTTGCATGTCCTACACCTCAGGCAAAGGAAACGAGCGGCAGATTGCACTAAAAGCTTGGCGCCTCGTAAATTCCCCTCCAACACTTTGATGGTGGTCGTTCAACGAGCAAAAATGTGAAGACGTAATGGTGATAAATTCACTGAGTTTGAGTGCGAAAGATCAGCCTTGCGAGCTACTTGTTACACCCGTGATGTTTTTGTTTTGTTGACAGGAAGGCAGATTAGCATATAAACACAGCAAACGGCACTCTTGCTTGTACACAAGACACTTTGAGATAGTTAAAGCAAAGAGCCAAGACAAAAAAAGAAAAGTGTCTGTCTAACGCCGAGAAACGCGCGGATTCCTTTTCCGTTATAGTCTCTCCATCGTTTTACTAAGTTGCTGGCACTGTTATACAAATGAATCCGTCTTTAAAGGAGTCATACACGAAAAAGTCAGGTTCTCTAGATTAAGCCCAAAAGCGGATTGAGAGTTCTGGATATAATAGTGAATTTAATATTCTTTCTGGACCGGATCAACGCGCTTCTTTCAATGAAAACAAAAGAAATCGGCTTTCCCGCGCAGCATCGCGCGGTGCTTAGACAATTACCTAACTCGAGCTTCACTCCAATAAAAGGAAATCCTTTGTGCACGAGAACAACTATTCAAAGATGACTAAGCGATAAATTTCAGGGAGTGGTGTATCTATCCTCCGTAAAGGGAAATCACAGAAAAACGAACTTCCATGGGTTTTGTGAGTCAGAAACATTCAACTTTAAGGCGGCCGACAAAGCAATCGGCTGAAGCAATATTTACATTTTTAATCATATTATATGGAAACTGATCGACTTGGAGAAGGGCGACTTAATAAAGGCAATGGGAAGTTAAGTGTGAACTGTGGAAGTTAGAAGTTCGCGTGTCGCAGATCTAATTGTTTTCGAAGCGCGCATTGAGTTATCGAGAGAACGTGCTCCTCGCCTTTGATTGAAAAATCTCTTTGCAGCAGATTTAAAACAAATTGAAGTCGCTGTTCACGCAAGGATGGTTAATTTGTTAAAATTATTTTCCTGAAGTAAAATAGACCAGCATCCATGCAAATACCAAGAACTTCACAGCAACTTGGTAAAATGCAATTTGCATGAAATACATGGGTTTCGATGGGTCATAAATAAAGATACGAAAACACGCACGTCAACCATTAGCATTGAATTAACAGGAAGCGCTTTTCAATTTAAACGGTTAAAGGTAGTAGCCATAACCACTTTATCACTATAAGAAAGAGTTGTATTCATTTAACGGTTCCCGAACCCTCTTTTTTCACATTTATCTGATGCCAATTTTTACTTATAATATACATCACAGAGTGCGGCGAAAGATAAAATCTTCAATCGAAATAAGTTAATAGTGCCGCTGAAAGAGCCGATTAGTTCTTAAACGATTGAAGATCCTAACGCGATAGTCTTTTTTTTTTAATTTGACGTACAGCTTAGTTATATTTTAAAGGCCGCACTTGTTAACATTCATGCAGTTTTGGAAAGTAACCCATTAATTGAATGGACCATATACAAAACCATTGTTGTTTGAGAAACGATATTCGAATCTTTTAATTTTTAGTAGCAGAGGAGATCGATCTTCAAAATCCTTAGCTGAAAAAAATGTCAATGAACTGGTTTTGATGTAAATTTGAAAGATAGTATGGTTTAAACTGAACACACTATGGCTGGTGATATAGAATGGAATTAAGTACTTTTATCTTCTGCTAATTTCACGACCTTTCACTGCCAAAAATCAAGTCCACTCAGCCTGGGAAAAAAAAAAAAAAAACTCGCGAACCGTCAAATGAAAGGTGTAACCAATCAAATGAAAACCTCCCCCCCCATATTCAGTAGCAGGAGTGTATGGTTGTTGAGCGGAGTTCAGCTTTCTATTTTGCAATTGCATTTTGCTTTTACCTTTGAAAGAGTTAAGGGTTCAAACGATAGCTGCCTCTTCTTAATTCGGATGTGTTTGCGAAATGTAAAATGGTATACTCAGGGGTTTCGTGATGATGATGAAAATGCCACAAAAAGGCAAGATGTGCACGGAACCACGCACGGTGTAAACAAAAGTGTTCGCGTTATCGCTGAGCGGATTTTGTATTTTTATTTATTTTTTTGTTTAATTTGGACAGCTGAAACATAGCAAAGTCAAAGCGGAGTTCTGCGTGTCGAAATGCGCGCGCGCGCGTGATTGTGCGCATGTGCAGCGTACAAAGAAGGTGCTAGTGAGTGTAGCGTGTATGTGTGCGCCCACTCGAGCGTGTGCGAGCGCAAGAGAAAACGAACCGGGCAGGCGGAGGAAAGTTTGTGGACGTGTGCGGGTGTGGGATACCTTGGGAAAAAAACCGCGAAAACAGGCTTGTAGACAAGGTTGCTTATACTTTACTGAAAAGTTCGTCAAAAAATGTTTTACGAAAAGTGTTGCAATTTTTATATCAAAGGCGTCGTGCAATCTTGTGTCACATGAATTGATGATGATACTGATGAAAATAAAAATATATTGTTATTATTATTAATACAAAATATTAATCTTTATGCGGGTGGTGCACGCAGTTCAGAAGGATTCTGTAGAGGTAAAAGTTTAAAGTGTTAAGCCTGGTTTTCACGAGCGATGCAAGTGCAAGCACAAGGTCCTTATTTTATAATGAAAACATGGCAAGTGCAAGCACAAACACAGATCCTTATGCTTGCGTTTGCGTTTGTGCTGTATTTGCGTCGATCTTGATTTTTACTGTAAAATCAGAACCTTGTGCTGCTCTCTTGCGTTGCTCGTGAAAACCAAGCTTTGACGCAGCACAACATAGTCTTTATGCCGTTGTAAAGTCCAAGAAAATAACACATTCGA
Source organism: Plumapathes pennacea (assembly GCA_964036295.1). NCBI lineage: Eukaryota > Metazoa > Cnidaria > Anthozoa > Antipatharia > Myriopathidae > Plumapathes > Plumapathes pennacea. The sequence continues at coordinate 20,936,516 of OZ038466.1, read as the reverse complement.
CAATACCCAGTGTACTTTACACATTGTGTTTTTACAATGCATTTGACTTACTGTACCACGCACAAGCATAAGCTGTGAGAAAACGCAAGCATATAAAAGAGAAAGAAAGTTATTTTTTCTTTTGCTTGCACTTTTGCATGCTTGGATCGTTTGCAGATGAATGACGTTTTGGTTCAAACAAGACCAAACTGTTTGTTGTTTATATACGCTAATCCAACACTTTAGGTTGCATCATTTTGTTTTCTTGTTCCGAGTAAATGCGACCGCACACTTCTAAATAATGTTGCATTTGACTTTATATTGCGGCGCCAGTATAAGGCACAATCTTGCAATAATTTAATTCCAATTTCATGGCACAAAGACAGATTTTCTACGACTCCTTCAGTGTCTGCATGTTGTTATTGAAATGCAGAGGGGAAACGGCTTGCCAGACAAGATGTCAGTGTAAAGCTGACGGCCACGACACTTCTTTGTTACCCACGAATCATCAAGTTCTTTTTACAAAAATTTTCTCTCGCGAAATTCGTCGCTACTATTCAGTAAACAATAAATGTTTTGGGCAAAATACAACATTTAGGCTTTCTACATAAACGTGAGTCTTATTATACAAAATTTGGTAGTTGAGTATTTAAAACCCTTTCACTACCATTAGATTCTCTGTTAAAGTTAAAAAGAAAGAAAGAAGCGAACCCATTCCAACAACGACAAGGCAATATTGCTATAAAAAAATTACTCGCCAAGAAGTTACTTTTCATTTATGTTTGACTGGTCTTGTTTGTTGTTGAAGAGCTCGAACTGTTTACTCTCGTCAAACTCGTCTTTGTTGCAGTAACAGATGCGAAAAGACACGAAGTCCGCCTAACAACAACGTGAATACTCAGTGCTAAATATTATAATTGGGAGCTTTAGTCGCCGTGTGAGTGGTTACACCTTAGGATTCATTTGATCGTTCAGTTACTAAAAGTGAACACTGCTGTTAGAGCGTATTCATTGAGGGCTTTCATGCATTTGAATGGCCACACCTTTGGGTTTCATTTTACGGTTCAGGAGTTAGAAGTTTCTGGGTATACTTTAGTTAAATTTGCTTGTGAAACATATAAAAAGACTGTAAAAAGACAAACAAAACAAAAGACATTCAAGACCAACACCCATGCAGTGCCAAACGTCAGCTAAACACCCGCCGACGAGGAACAATTGCCATAAACATCATATAGTAATGCTTTGAAATTCTGGTTTGACTGCCTTAGTAGAAATAAGAGTGTTCTCAAATCAATTTCAAGAGGAGTCAGTTTGAAACTTATACTAAGAATTTAAAAAATATATATCGCACTAATTGATTGTTCATAAACTTAGACGGGAAGTGTGTTTTTTTGCCGACTAAAATAGCTACTGTTTTGGTCAGTGAAATAATCAGACTGCCACTTCTTCTTAACTCACAGCTCACCGTATATCGCACAGCCCTACTCTAACGTGTACTAAATCAATAAAGTTTGTAATTTAACTGGATTTTGTGATTCATGTTCTTCTTAAAAAAGGATAATTAGATAAGCGCACAAACGTTATTTAATTTCTTTCATATTTCATTCTGAATCTATGAACCTAATTTTGGGGTTTGTAATCTAGTTAACACGGCGTGGCCAGTTTAATGTATTTTCCGAGATAACAGTGTATTCCTTTGAAAGCGCAAACACTTGGGAACCTAGAGACAAATGGTATTACGAGTTTTATTCGAGATCACATCTGGCGCCCTCAGGGCCTAACTAACTCATCAACTTGGATGCTTTTGAGGATAAAATAAAAATTAAAAAGTTTTCTCGTAACGACCTTACTCGAGGCATCATTTAAAATGATATGGTTTCAGTGATTTCCTTTCAAACACTCGTGTTTACACTAATATAGTTTACAATTGAGTTTTCCCACCACCGGGAAAAGCCATTTATAATCACAAATCCTGTCGGGGCGCTTCCTTGTTTCAATTTACTTATCTCTTACGAGGCATTTGTCCAAGTTATGTATTCAATTAGTATTGTTTCAACCAATATTTAGGTAATAAATCGGATGTACAGAGTAGGTAATGGTTTATGTAATTTCCTACAGTGCGACAGACATTGTGTAGCCAGTATCCGCCCCGCGCACTGCTAATATAAACACAGAAAGGCGACAGTTTGTTGATCCTCCATTGAATGTCTTTGAAGTTTTGTGAGGAAGTTTCCTTGAAGTTATTAGTTCTCACTATAATGAAGACAAATGTATTCAGTAAACCGATGCCAGCGCAGGTGAATCTTGCCTTGGGTACAGTAACAAAAGAAGGACTTGAATTTGTCCACAATTGCGCTGCAAGCCCCCAGGCACAGTTGTTCAAGGCCCGATTAAGCTCAGCTAATCCAGGAGTAACATGTCTTTTTTCTTCCTCCTTTTGGACAAAAAACTGCAAGATTTTGTTCAAAGACCAAATAAAAAGCTTCTTTTAGCTCAGAACTTATTAAGTACGCTAAATTCTGAGCAAAACCTTCCCGTTTTTAGGGCTTAAAAATGACGAAACGTTTGTTGCTAATCCAGGATTAGCCTAATCTTCCTTTGAACAGGCGGTCCCTGAATGCTATTTTTCTATCGTTCCTAACCTTTAGACAAGAAAACACATATACGAAACACATTTAATAGTCATGTTTTAAATACGGCGATTTTGTCAAGATAAAATGTGGCAAGCTGCACAACGCACATCCACTCAGAAATCCGTTACGATGCTAAAATATAGCCATTTTGAAAACTGATTTTTGAGAACAAGTCAGTTTTTTTCCCTCGGCCGTAAGCCAATTTCTCATGCGGCAGGTAAGGAACGATTTTCCGCGCGAATTAAATGAGGCGTTTCAGAGTCGAAATAAAATATATGAGACATTTGCTCTTGCTAATTAAACTGTAATGCAGGATGATGTTAGAATCAATCTATTTAGAAGACACTAATATGCATTTAAACAGGACGATGAAGGTCGATCACACATTTTACGAAGAACAGACTCGTGAATGACACAGTAAAAATATATACGCAACCAATTAGAGAAAATACTGAGCCTATATGAAAGAAACCGCGAAACGTAGGGTAGGAAATTTATGTTATGTCTCATATGTTGTCCCAGGGTAGGGGTAGTAATATACTAACATATATGCACTAACATAAACTAAAATTACTCATACTTCCATATACTTTGCTATACTCTCCTATGCTTTCCCATACTTTCCTATGCTTTCCTATGCTTTCCTATACTTTCCTATGCTTTCCTATGCTTTCCTATAAGTTCATATACTTTCCTATACTTCCCTATGCTTTCCTATGCTTTCCTATACTTTCCTATGCTTTACTATGCTTTCCTATACTTTCCTATGCTTCCCTATGCTTTCCTATACTTTCCTATACTTTCCTATGCTTTCCTATGCTTTCCTATACTTTCCTATGCTTTCCTATGCTTTCCTATACTTTCCTATACTTTCCTATGCTTTCCTATGCTTTCCTATACTTTTTTATGCTTTCCTATACTTCCCTATACATTGCTATACTCTCCTATGCTTTCCTATACTTTCCTATGCTATCCTATGCTTTACTATATGCTTTCCTATACTTTCCATATGCTTTCCTATGCTTTCCTATACTTCCCAAGACTTTGCTATACTCTACTATGCCTTCCTATGCTTTCCTATGCTTTCCTGTACTTTCCTATACTTTCCTATGCTTTCATATGCTTTCCTATAAGTTCCTATACTTTCCTATGCTTTCCTATACTTTCCTATGCTTTCCTATGCTTTCCTATGCTTTCCTATACTTTCCAATGCTTTCCTATGCTTTCCTATACTTTCCTATACTTTCCTATGCTTTCCTATGCGTTCCTATGCTTTCCTATGCTTTCCTATGCTTTGCTATGCTTTGCTATGCTTTCTTGTACTTTCGTATACTTTCGTATACTTTCCTATGCTTTCTTATGCTTTCCTGTGCTTTCCTATGCTTTCGTATACTTTCCTATCATTTTCTATGCCTTGCTATACTTCCCTATACTTTGCTATACTTTCCTATGCTTTCCTATACTTTCCTAAGCTTTCCTATGCTTTCCTATGCTATTCTATGCTTTTCTATGCTTTCCTATACTTTCCTATGCTTTCCTATGCTTTCCTATGCTTTCCTATACTTTTCCTATGCTTTCCTATGCTTTCCTATACATTCCAATGCTTTCCTATGCTTCCCTATACTTTCCTATACTTTCCTATGCTTTCCTATACTTTCCTATGCTTTCCTATACTTTCCTATGCTTTTCTATACTTCCTATGCTTTCCTATACTTTCCTATGCTTTCCTATACTTTCCTATACTTTCCTATGCTTTCCTATGCTTTCCTATACTTTCCTATGCTTTCCTATGTTTCCTATACTTTCCTATACTTTCCTATGCTTTCCTATACTTTCCTATGCTTTCCTATGCTTTCCTATACTTTCATACTCTATCCTATGCTTTCCTATACTTTCCTATGCTTTCCTATGCTTTCCTATACTTTTCCATGCTTTCCTATGCTTTCCTATACTTTCCTATGCTTTCCTATGCTTCCCTATACTTTCCTATACTTTCCTATGCTTTCCTATACTTTCCTATGCTATCCTATGCTTTCCTATACTTTCCCATACTTTCCTATGCTTTCCTATGCTTTCCTATACTTTCCTATACTTTCCTATGCTTTCCTATGCTTTCCTATGCTTTCCTTTACTTTCCTATGCTTTCCTATACTTTCCTATGCTATCCTATGCTTTCCTATACTTTCCTATACTTTCCTTTGCTTTCCTATGCTTTCCCATACTTTCCTATACTTTCCTATGCTTTCCTATGCTTTCCTATGCTTTCTTATACTCTCCTATCCTTTCCTATACTTTCCTATGCTTTCCTATACTTTCCTATGCTATCCTATGCTTTCCTATACTTTCCTATGCTTTCCTATGCTTTCCTATGCTTTCCTATACTTTCCTACGCTATCCTATGCTTTCCTATACTTTCCTATACTTTCTTATGCTTTCCTATACTTTCTTATACTTCTCTATGCTTTCCTATACTTTCCTATACTTTTCTATGCTTTCCTATACTTTCCTACGCTATGCTATGCTTTCCTATACTTTCCTATACTTTCCTATGCTTTCCTATACTTCCCTATACTTTCCTATACTTTCCTATGCTTTCCTATACTTTCCTATGCTATCCTATGCTTTCCTATACTTTCCTATCCTTTCCTATCCTTTCCTCTGCTTTCCTATGCTTTCCTATACTTTCTTATACTTCCCTATGCTTTCCTATACTTTCCTATACTTTCCTATGCTTTCCTATACTTTCCTATGCTATCCTATGCTTTCCTATATACTTTCCTATGCTTTCCTATGCTTTCCTATGCTTTCCTATGCTTTCCTATGCTTTCCTATACTTTCCTATACTTTCCTATGCTTTCCTATGCTCTTCTATGTTTTCCGCGTATGCTTTCCTATGTTTTCCTATAGTTCCCTATAATTTCCTATACTTTCCTACGCTTTCCTATTCTTTCCTATGCTTTCCTATGCTTTCCTATGCTTTGCTATGCTTTCCTATGCTTTTCTATGCTTTCCTATGTTTTCCTATACTTCCCTATATTTTGCTACCCTCTCCTATTCTTTCCTATGCTTTCGTATACTTTCGTATACTTTCCTATGCTTTCCTATGCTTTCTTATGCTTTCCTATGCTTTCCTATGCTTTCCTATACTTTCCTATACTTTCCTATGCGTTCCTATGCTTTCGTATACTTTCCTATGCTTTCCTATATTTTCTTATTCTTTCCCATGCTTTCCTATGCTTTCTTATGCTTTCCTATACTTTTCTATGCTTTCCTATACTCTCGTATGCTTTCCTATGCTTTCCTATACTTTCCTGTGCTTTCCTATGGTTTTCTATACTTTCCTATGCTTCCCTATACTTTTCTATGCTTTCCTGTGCTTTCCTATACACTCCTATGCTTTGCTATACTGTCTTATGCTTTCCTATGCTTTCCTATGTTTGCCTATACTTTCCTATGCTTTCCTATACTTTCCTATACTTTTCTACACTTTTCTATGCTTTCCTATGTTTTCCTATGCTTTCCTATACTTTCCTATACTTTCCTATACTTTCCTATGCGTTCCTATACTTTCCTACGCTATGCTATGCTTTCCTATACTTTCCTATACTTTCCTATGCTTTCCTATACTTCCCTATACTTTCCTATACTTTCCTATGCTTTCCTATACTTTCCTATGCTATCCTATGCTTTCCTATACTTTCCTATCCTTTCCTATCCTTTCCTCTGCTTTCCTATGCTTTCCTATACTTTCTTATACTTCCCTATGCTTTCCTATACTTTCCTATACTTTCCTATGCTTTCCTATATATACTTTCCTATGCTATCCTATGCTTTCCTATACTTTCCTATGCTTTCCTATGCTTTCCTATGCTTTCCTATGCTTTCCTATACTTTCCTATACTTTCCTATGCTTTCCTATGCTCTTCTATGTTTTCCGCGTATGCTTTCCTATGTTTTCCTATAGTTCCCTATAGTTTCCTATAGTTTCCTACGCTTTCCTATTCTCTCCTATGCTTTCCTATACTTTCCTATACTTTCCTATGCTTTCCTATGCTTTCCTATGCTTTCCTATACTTTCTTATACTTTCCTATACTTTCCTATGCTTTCCCATGCTTTCCTATGCTTTCCTATGCTTTCCTATGCTTTTCTATGCTTTCCTATGTTTTCCTATACTTCCCTATATTTTGCTACCCTCTCCTATTCTTTCCTATGCTTTCGTATACTTTCGTATACTTTCCTATGCTTTCCTATGCTTTCTTATGCTTTCCTATGCTTTCCTATGCTTTCCTGTACTTTCCTATACTTTCCTATACTTTCCTATGCGTTCCTATGCTTTCGTATACTTTCCTATGCTTTCCTATACTTTCTTATTCTTTCCCATGCTTTCCTATGCTTTCCTATGCTTTCCTATACTTTTCTATGCTTTCCTATACTCTCGTATGCTTTCCTATGCTTTCCTATACTTTCCTGTGCTTTCCTATGGTTTCCTATACTTTCCTATGCTTCCCTATACTTTTCTATGCTTTCCTGTGCTTTCCTATACACTCCTATGCTTTGCTATACTGTCTTATGCTTTCCTATGCTTTCCTATGTTTGCCTATACTTTCCTATGCTTTCCTATACTTTCCTATACTTTTCTACACTTTCCTATGCTTTCCTATGTTTTCCTATGCTTTCCTATACTTTCCTATACTTTCCTATACTTTCGTATGCGTTCCTATACTTTCGTATACTTTCCTATGCTTTCTTATTCTTTCCTATGCTATCCTATGCTTTCCTATGCTTTCCTATACTTTTCTATGCTTTCCTATACTCTCCTATGCTTTCCTATGCTTTCCTCTACTTTCCTGTGCTTTCCTATGCTTTCCTATACTTTCCTATGCTTCCCTATACTTTTCTATGCTTTTCTGTGCTTTCCTATACACTCCTATGCTTTCCTATACTGTCTTATGCTTTCCTATGCTTTCCTACGCTTGCCTATACTTTCCTATGCTTTCCTATACTTTCCTATATTTTGCTACACTTTCCTATACTTCCCTATGTTTTCCTATGCTTTCCTATACTTTGCTATACTTTGCTACACTTTCTCATGTTTTCTTATGTTTTCCTATGCTCTCCTATACTTTGCTATACTTTGCTATACTATCCTGTACTTTCCTATACTTTCCTATAGTATCCTATACTTTCCTACACTTGACTACACTGGTCTATGCCTGGCTATGCTTAGCCATACTTCGCTACGCTTGCTTATGTTTCCCAATGCTTTGCTATGCTCTGCTATACTTTGCCTTTATTCTTTTCTATGCTTGTCTATGCTTTCCTACGCTTTCGGCATATGTTTTCTTATGCTTATGCATACTTCCCTACGGTTGCCTATGCTTGCCTATGTTTCCCTATGTTTTGCTATACTTTCGTATTCTTTCCTATACTTTCCTGTGCTTACCTTTGCTTTCCTATACTTTCCTATACTTGACTATACTTGTCTATGCGTGCCTATGCTTATAGCCATACTTTCGGCTACGCTTGGCTATGCTTTCATATGCTTTGCCATACTTTTCTATACTTTGCTATACTTTGCTATACTTTCCCATACTTTCCTACACGCTTTCCTATGTTTCCGTATGCTTTGCTATACTTTGCTATACTTTTCTATACTTGTCTATGCTTTCCTATGCTTTCCTGTGCTTTTGTATGCTTGCCTATGCGTAGCCATACTTCCCTACGCTTGCCTATGCTTGCCTGTTTCCCTATACTTTCCTATACTTTCCTATGCTTTCCTATACTTTCCCATACTTTCCTTTACTCTCCTATGCTTTCCTATGCTTTCCCATACTTTCCTTTACTCTCCTATACTTTCCTATGCTTTGCTATACTTTGCTATATTTTTCTATGCTTGCCTATGCTTAGCCATACTTCCGTCCGCTTGCCTATGCTTGCTTATGTTTCCCTATGTTTTGCTATACTTTCGTATGCTTTCCTATACTTTCCTGTGCTTTCCTATGCTTTCCTATACTGTCCTATGCTATGCTTTCCTATACTTCCCTATACTTTGCTATACTCTCCTATGCTTTCGTATATACTTTCATGTGCTTTCCTACGCTTTCATATGCTTTCCTATGCTTCCCTATACTTTCCTATCCTTTTCTATGCTTTCCTATACTTCCCTATACTTTGCCATACTCTCCTGCTATACTTTCTTATGCTTTCCCATGCTTTCCTATGCTTTCCTATGCTCTTCCATGTTTTCCGCGTATGCTTTCCTATGTTTTCCTATAGTTCCCTATACTTTGCTACGCTCTCCTATTCTTTCCTATGCTTTCCTATACTTTCCTATACTTTCCTATGCTTTCCTATGCTTTCCTATGCTTTCCTATACTTTCTTATACTTTCCTATACTTTCCTACGCTTTCCCATGCTTTCCTATCCTTTCCTATGCTTTCCTATGCTCTTCTATGCTTTCCTATGTTTTCCTATACTTCCCTATACTTTGCTACCCTCTCCTATTCTTTCCTATGCTTTCCTATACTTTCCTATACTTTCCTATGCTTTCCTATGCTTTCTTATGCTTTCCTATACTTTCCTATACTTTCCTATGCTTTCCTATGCTTTCCTATGCTTTCCTATGCTTTCCTATACTTTCCTATGCTTTCCTATACTTTCTTATAGTTCCCTATGCTTTCCTATACTTTCTTATACTTTCCTATACTTTCCTGTGCTTTACTATGCTTTCCTGTACTTTCTTATGCTTTCGTATACTCTCCTATGCTTTCCTATACTTTCCTATGTTTTCCTATGCTTTCCAATACTTTCCTATGCTTTCCTATACTTTCCTATACGTTCCTATACTTTCCTATGCTTTCCTATGCTTTCTTATACTTTCCTATACTTTCCTATGCTTTCCTATACTTTCCTATGCTTTCTTATACTTTCCTATACTTCCCTATACTTTGCTACCCTCTCCTTTCTTTCCTATGCTTTCCTATACTTTCCTATGCTTTCCTATGCTTTCTTATGCTTTGCTATACTTTCCTATGCTTTCCTATGCTTTCCTATGTTTTCTTATGCTTTCCTATACTTTCCTATAGTTTCCTATACTTTCTTATACTTCCCTATGCTTTCCTATACTTTCGTATACTTTCGTATACTTTCCTGTGCTTTACTATGCTTTCCTGTACTTTCCTATGCTTTCGTATGCTCTCCTATGCTTTCCTATACCTTCCTATGTTTTCCTATGCTTTCCAATACTTTCCTATGCTTTCCTATACTTTCCTATACGTTCCTATGCTTTCGTATACTTTCCTATGCTTTCCTATACTTTCTTATTCTTTCCCATGCTTTCCTATGCGTTCCTATACTTTTCTATGTTTTCCTATACTCTCCTATGCTTTCCTATGGTTTCCTATACTTTTCTGTGCTTTCCTATGGTTTCCTATACTTTCCTATGCTTCCCTATACTTTTTTATGCTTTCCTGTGCTTTCCTATAGACTCCTATGCTTTCCTATACTGTCTTATGCCTTCCTATGCCTTCCTTTGCTTGCCTATACTTTCCTATGCTTTCCTATACTTTTCTATACTTTGCTACACTTTCCTATGCTTTCCTATGTTTTCCTATGCTTTCCTATACTTTCCTATACTTTCCTATACGTTCCTATGCTTTCGTATACTTTCCTATGCTTTCCTATACTTTCCTATTCTTTCCCATGCTTTCCTATGCTTTCCTATGCTTTCCTATGCTTTCCTATACTCTCCTATGTTCTCCTATGCTTTCCTCTACTTTCCTGTGCTTTCCTATGCTTTCCTATACTTTCCTATGCTTCCCTATACTTTTCTATGCTCTCCTGTGCTTTCCTATACACTCCTATGCTTTGCTATACTGTCTTATGCTTTCCTATGCTTTCCTATGCTTGCCTATACTTTCCTATGCTTTCCTATACTTTCCTATACTTTGCTACACTTTGCTATGCTTTCCTGTTTTCCTATGCTTTCCTATACTTTCCTATACTTTGCTACACTTTCTCATGCTTTCTTATGCTTTCCTATGCTCTCTTATACTTTGCTATACTATCCTGTACTTTCCTATATTTTCCTATAGTATCCTATACTTTCCTACACTTGACTACACTGGTCTATGCCTGTCTATGCTTAGCCATACTTCGCTACGCTTGCTTATGTTTCCTAATGCTTTGCTATGCTCTGCTATACTTTGCCTTTACTCTTTTCTATGCTTGTCTATGCTTTCCTACGCTTTCGGCATGTGTTTTCCTATGCTTTCCTGTGCTTGCCTATACTTTCCTATAGTTTGTTATGCTTTCCTATACTTTCCTATACTTTTCTATGCTTGCCTATGCTTAGGCATACTTCCCTACGGTTGCCTATGCTTGCCTATGTTTCCCTATGTTTTGCTATACTTTCGTATGCTTTCCTATACTTTCCTTTGGTTACCTTTACTTTCCTATACTTTCCTATACTTGACTATACTTGTCTATGCGTGCCTATGCTTATAGCCATACTTTCGGCTACGCTTGGCTATGCTTTCATATGCTTTGCCATACTTTGCTATACTTTGCTATACTTTCCCATACTTTCCTACACTTCCCTACGCTTGCCTATGTTTCCGTATGCTTTGCTATACTTTGCTATACTCTGCTATACTTGTCTATGCTTTCCTTTGCTTGCCTATACTTTCCTTTATTATATAGACACGAGAGTTTTACTTGAAAATATACCGTGAGTAAAATCCATACGAAACTACATCCGGGACCCGAGTGGCGTATTTTCCATATCCTCACTAGTGATCTGCCGCTCGATCGCTCATCGCCGTTGTGGACGCCTTCCTGGATTTCAAACTTGAAAACATTGGACGAATGTTTCAAGATTCGACCAAACACGCGCGCATGCGCACCTCAGGACACTGCCCCTTTAAATATATTGACCTACATGGTACGAACTTCATGTTATGTCTCATATGTTGTCCCAGGGGAGGGTAGTCATTTACTAACATATATGTAGTAACATAAACTAACATTTACTCATATAACGCGTCACCGTGTAATATAGCCTCATATTATCCAATCAGGGCGCGCGTAGTATCATAGTTATTTTATAAATGGTTTACATAATGGAAAGCAAGCGACTCCTCTGCGCACTGTGGCATGCCCATGTGTCATGCTTTATTGTTATAAATAAAATAATAAAATAAGAACGAGTTATTTGGGAGGATACCTAAACCTCAATAAGACTTTAACAGAACACCTCTGGCAAAACGCTGTGATATGATTTTATTACTAAAATATGCTTCCATGTTCATATAACGACCCTAAATAATTTTAAAATGATAACTAATATAAAGTCATACCTAATCAATAATGTTTTGTATGATTTCAATTTTAAAACCGAGTACACATGGCCAATGTAGAGGGCCCCAGTGTGTATATTATTGTACACACTGATTGTGTTTAAACGGCGGGAATGTATTAAAAACAAACAAACAAATAAACTACCCAAACGGGCCCCCGGGGGAGGGGGGTGGGTGGTACTCCTCAGAATTGTGGATGTGAGCCGAACAAAACCAACATCTACATACGTTTCCCCTATTTTTCAGGCCTGCCCCAAATTTCGTAGCCTATCATTAGTCGTCTCATATCAAAATCATGCCCTATACAGAACCATACCCTATTTCTATACCAAAACGTTTCTAAACAGTATCCCTTAGAGTGGCACCTACCTATATGACTTCTACATGGGAGTACCTCCACCCCACCCCCAACCCTTTCCCACCAGGCAACGGCTAATGGTTTAGATGTAAGCAAGGCGAAATTCTCCTTTCACCACCTATCCACAGATATATAATACAGTCACAAAATACAATTTCGTGCAAAATGGCCGAGAAACGTATGCCCGCATTTTTCTCCTCGTTTTAAGTCAAATCGAAAAAAAAAAAAAAAAAAAAAAAACCATACTGTGGCATATAGTTTGAGCCGAAACAAGATTGAAATGGGGAAGAGACAATAAACATATATAAGGAAATATAAAGGACAGTGTCAACTCTTTTTGCACGAATTGTATCGTGTGAAACTTTACCCAGACATCAGCAGATTCAACTCTCACCAAGTCACTTTTACCTTTCTCGAACGAATGGTTGTGGAAATTTGAACATAAACATTCAAGCGGTACTTAAAATTTCAGAATTAGCTGCTTATTCGACCAAGCCCATCTAGAATGGGTATAGTAAACCCAAAACTCCATAAAACCAAACTGTCAGTAAAGCCTGATCCTTCAAGCTTACCCATCATGAAACGTCCTCTACAGAGGCCATGTTACTCACGTTTTGCTCAAACGCCGGATATTTTTTCCCCACCTCAGAAGAAGGACATTTTAAATCAATGTTAAAAGAAAATGTATTTTGAAACAAAGACAAAAAGACCAAAAAAAATTCAAAATTTTAAAGAAACCAGAGAAAGACTTGATAAAAAGGTGGAATAGAAACTGAACGAGAAACGTTTAAAAATCAGAAGTGAAAGACACTTCAGTGTGGTTGGGATAAGAACATCCCTAATTTTTCTGATTTTGGAAAGCTTGGCATTCAGCTACGTACTTAAACTTAACAGAATTTGGACGTACTTTTTCTTGTGACAAAACAACGGTGGTAGTCAGTTATGATCATGACTTCTTCTAACTATATTGATATGTTCCACCTTATTATCATTCTTTCTCAGAAAAATGTCCATCCCCCCACATGATTGAATAACGATTTTGATCGTTTGAAAATGATCGCAAAAATGAGGTGACATGGCCCCCTTAACAGGACGTAAGCAATGATGTAAACGACTTCAATTGAGTGAACGACCAACGAGTGAATGCGAGAACGTTGCAGTTGCGGATTGAAAACACATTTCGTGGAATACGAAAATTCCAGGAAAGGTATTCTAAAACCACGACGACCCAAGCGCCCTGGAAACGCGACGCGCAATTCTTGAAAATCATCATAAATAAACAAACGATTTAATAAAAAAACGATTTCTAACAGTACAGTATTCTACATAAAGTTACTTACAAGGGGTTCTCTATGAGTTCATCTGTACACGTTCCCGCCGTTAGTACCTGTAGAATTCACGGAATTCTGGCTGTGAAACGGGAACGAGCTCGGGTACTGCATCGACCTGTACCCATTGGGCCACTGGTAGTACCCGTACTGAGCAAACGCCGGCGAATATTGCGCATGCGTCGTTGGTGGAAGCGCCATGGGTGGCGATGCATAGGTGTGGACAGCGGGAGGGTACACCGCTGCCAGCGAGTAGTTACTCACTCCCGCGGCCGAGTACGGCGAGGGATTCCCAGGATATGGTGGGTTAGAAAACTTCGTGGAATATGCGCTGGCTGTAAAATGCGACGTTGTGGCGGCCGAGTGTGACTTGAAATGCTGTACCGAAGTCACGGTATTATCAAGATTGACAAAATTTGAGCGCCCCCGAGGGGTTGGTTTGGACTTGGCTTTCTTCTTCTCTGCGGGATCCTTTCCATCGCTCTTTCTTTTCTTGGAATTGCTTTTTGTGCCGCCAGCGGTCGAGGGCGAACACCGCCGATTGGTGCCTTGTAAAGTAGGGGGACTGAGGCCTGTCGAGCCAGTCCCCTCGCGGTTCTCTGTGACCGGGCTGATAGTTCCAGTGCTGGAGACGGAGCTGTCGTCACTGGTGCTACACGAACTCAAGCTGTCACTGTCATACTGCACCAACAGACTTAGAGCTCCTGATACTTTCGGGGCAGGTTTGGATTTCTTCCGTTTTGGTTTCTTCGGCGGTGGCTCAGGTGCGCTGACGGCAGGTCGTTTCTCCACAGCGCTGACACTGAACCGACAAACACAAAAATGTGAGCAAAGGAAAAACAACAAACAAACAAACAAACAAACAAACAAACAAACAAACAAACAAACAAACGAAGAAGGGAAGATGAGCTATTATGACCAGGTAAACTTGTGACCCTTGCTAAAAGTATTTGAGTGATTGCTTTGGTTTTAAGTTTTGCTGAGCTTTGCAAAATTCTCAGAATCGGGAACAAAAGCAAAACAGTTGTCACATAAGTGATCCAGTGGCAATTTTTCTCGAATTTTCTCGCAGCGTTAATCGGTCTCCCCTTCAAAATGAAACCAATAGCGAATTACCCTTGCTTCTGATTGATCGAAAGTGTATTATACTAGCTTCTGTGCTTGGTACTCTACTGGCGGACCTTACCTTTTGTTGTCAGACTTCTCCGTGAGGTTGGTGGCGCCGGACGACACAGAGAACACACTGTTGAAGGAAGGTAGAGCGATACTAGGCCCGTCCTGCAGAACAGCCGAGTTGGGGACTGGGATAGGGCTGCGAGCCGAGCAAGGGTTGCTGTCCACCAAGACCGGTGTGCGGTTTTCGGGAACGGCTTCACTGGACCCAGCCTTCACCTCGGATGATGAAATAGAGGGAGACTGGGGCAGGGTACCCCCAGCCATCAGACTGCTGACTTCAGCATCAGTGTTTGGTGAGCCCGCGTTGCGCGCGCTTGAGCCAGGCCTCTCTCCTGCTGGTAGAGGGATCATGTCCAAAGGAATGTTCATCACATCGAGTTCGTTGATGTGTGGCGGGCTCTGAGTCGACGAAACCGCGCCATCCACGGGAGACACAGTTGATGTGACTTGGGGAGACGATCTGGAAACTCCCTCTTTCACGCACTTCCTGCCTTGTTCCGGACTTCCAGTCCTGGTGTCAGCGACACTAGCGACCAGTTCTCCTTGAGCTGTCGGCTGAGTCAACACGGGTGACAACTTCCGCTCCGTGACCTGTTGTCGAGTTGCGCGATTTTCTAGGGTGGAGCCCAGACCTTGCGTGACAAATGCGATGGGAGGGTTCTTCCTCACTGGATCTCTCGCCTCGGAGTTTTGGGAAGTTTTGCCGATTTGCATCGCGTTTCCCACAGAGAAACTGGAGAACTGAGCAGGAGGGCTGGCCCTTTTACCTTCTCCACTCGGGCCGGCCGCTCGGCTGCAGTCGGGAATGCGCCTCGTGGCTGACTCGGTTG
Organism: Plumapathes pennacea; assembly: GCA_964036295.1. Lineage (NCBI taxonomy): Eukaryota > Metazoa > Cnidaria > Anthozoa > Antipatharia > Myriopathidae > Plumapathes > Plumapathes pennacea. Next base: position 20,920,855 of record OZ038466.1, on the reverse strand, counting down.
AACTCGGTGGGTCGGTGGCTCTGGTTAAATGGGCAATACTGAAATTTTTCGGGGACTTGTTGGTCGCGGGTTGTGGCCTGTTTCTCTTGCTGAGCTCGACAAGACTGTTACGACTCGGGGAAGGCGTGGAGGTCCGACTAGGACTACTGGTTTCTCCTGTTTTTCCTGTTTTACAGCTCGTGTTCACAATTCTCTCGATGCTAAACGGCGACGTCCTCACTTTCTGCGCCTGCGGACTGGACGCAACACCGCTGCTCCTGGGCGTGTCTACGGTAGCGACCGTACCCGCGGTCATAGTCAACGTGTACGCGTTCGAGGCTTGACCATCAAGCGACGCGCTTCCAGTCGGTGTCGCTACCCCCAGGGTTTGACTGCTGCTGGCCATTAAATCGCTTCGACTGGATGTCATAGCAGTCATACATGGCGATGGGTTCAAACGATTGACAACCGCGGGCGATACTAACAACGAAGCTGCTTGAGACGAACTAGTCGACATGATGGGAGGTTGTGCAGGGGCGGGTACGTACTCGGGTAAAGTTCCGTTCAGCAGATCACACAGCAATCTTATACCGCTGGTATCCATCATCTGTGAAGGTACGGGTTTCGGAGTCGGAGCGGTTGTAGCATACGACGCGATCTGATTAGCGGAAGCTGGAGAGGTAAATTGAGGGACGGGCGACGCAAACGACGTGAGGAATTTCTGAGTGGATTGGGCAAGGGAAGTGAGCGGGGAGCTCACTGTGTGTGCGCTGGAAGAGGACAAGGCCGGACTTATCCTGCTCACAGGGCTCAAGGGGGTTACATAAGATAACCCAGTCTGCGCCAGAGAGAACATGCTTCCTATACTGGCATTATATCTGCTTGTGGTCGCAGCGTCCGGCGTACTCTTGCCCACTGCACTTGGCGAACTCACGGGAGCCGGTTGAACGGGTAAACCAACTGAAACGGCCGGACTTTTGGCCAGGTTTTCAACTCTGCTATTCTTCAAAATATTTGCAGATTTCGCTCTTGACAGATTACTGCCACTCTTGCTCTTGTTCGTCTTTTTCACCACAACACTTCCGCTGACCACCGTTTGGACGGGAGAGACGGCCGTGGAGGGCTGGGCTACAGTTCGAGGTTGGGTCTGGGCACCAATGAATGCCTGAGGCTGGGAACCACGTGGTAAAGAAATCCCAGTAGCCTGTGGTTGGACTTGGACACCAGAAAACAATAGCGGCCGAGACGTTGGTAAGAGCGGTTGAGGACTAGACACTGGCATAGAAAGAGCTGGGGGCGACTGCACCTCAGCACTAGTGTTCAGTCCTCTCCCTTCGTCACTAATACACGCAGGGGACTGGGTGTCAGTCGTGTCGCTTAGTCTCTGAACCTCGTCTTCAAGTTTTTGTAGCTGCCCCAGAAGAGCCTTGCGTCGCGTCCACGCTTTGTAAATGCCTTGCAATAATTCTTGCTGCAGCTTGGGTTGAGTGTCCTCCTAGAATGTCAGTCCACATCACATGTCAGACAAGGGACCAACAGGGAGGAGAGACAGGCTAAAAAATGGGAAAGAACGAAAAAAGAAGCAAAGAAGGGGAGGAAGGAAGAGCACAATGGAGAGAAGGAAAGAAACAAAGAAAAACAACACCGACAACAACCCACGCAACAGAAGGGAAGAATGACAGAAAAGAAATGAACAGCGAAAGGAAAAAGAAATGGAGAGGGGAGAGGAGGGGGTGGGGGAACAACCGACGACCGGCGGGCTTACTCACCGCGTTCTTTAGCATCTCGACTTCGCCATTTACAGGTTTGTCACTTTTTACAAGCGTTTCCTCACCACCATTGGCCTGCCAAGTTAGAATGAAAACAGTTAAGAAACAGCTTCTTGTTTAATACAAGCACAACAACTTGGGAAACGTAAATAAGTAGCTCATTTTTTCGTCAAAGTGCTAACTTGAAACCAGCCAGATGCTGATGGTCAATTACCCGATATAAATCAAGTGTAAGTAGACTACGAAATTGCATTTGTTTCGTTTTGTCTCCTTGTTCGTAAGTGTCTCGACCTTTCCTGCCAGTTCTTTTTACTTCGTCCCTTCCCACTAACTGAAATAGTTTCATGCTGCACTTCAGTCTTACCTCGCCAGTGTGGTTTTTCTGGTATTTCTCCAGGTGCTTCACCTCCTTTTCCACGCGGCGTACTTTGTCTTTGAGCTTCTTGTGTTCACTTAACAGGTCGCCGGCTTTCAAGAGCAATTCTCGCGGAGTCGCGACCGTAAAGTTAATCTGAAAGTTCGCGACGAAGCTGTTAGGGCCGTTGCAATGCCACAGTGTGTTGCGTTACATATCAAAACGGCGAACTTTCAAACAACTTTAAGCCTTTTGCACTCACAAATTCTCTCAATCTCTCAAAAAGAAATTGTATCATTTATGTAGTGAGAGTTCACAGCTGTAATCTGAACAAGTTATCAAAAACCGAGCTCTCGGTACTGGCGAGAAACTGAAAAGAGGAAGTGAAAGTTGAACAGGCAGCCATTTTAAAATTGAGGGTTTCAGCATAGTTCGAGCTCAAGACCTCCGTGTGACGCTCTGATCACTGAGCTATGAAATCTTCTAAGAGCAAGTAAGGTGTGAGGACGATTCAAGTTCGGACATAAATTTACAGAGGCATGCTCACAGCTGTAGTTACTGTATTGATGGAGTCAGTTATAGTGTAATGCAGTCCCATGTCCTGGGCGTATTTTACTGGTTTAGTAATCCCTTGCAAACGGATTTTTTGTTTTTTTTTTTTTCAACAAAAGTCTCCACTTGTAGACATCACCGTTGATAAGAGATAGTGTCTTTTCTCACAGAGATTCCACGAGCTACAACTGACAGAGTAATTGTGTGTGCTTGTGAATAATGTAGCTACCTCATGCATCCGTTTCTGGAGATGTCCCAGTGCTTCCTTCTGTAAAACGTTTATTTGCTTTTCCAGTTGTCCCACTTTAAATGAGAGATCTTCATGTCTGGACTGAAAAAGGGCGGAAAACAGTTTTGTTGAGAATATGTTTCTATTCCACAATACCTACGTACCTACATCCACCACCTAACCCAACATGCCCATACGCACTGCCCGACATTAACAAACAACCACCGAGAGTACCAAATCGATTAACTACAAGGATATAAACCAGGAAATTTACTATCTACTTACCTTTTCGCAGTCGATCTGAAGCTTGAGATTCTCCTTGAACTCCATCGTTTGCATGTAGCTGTAGAACGCCAAGTACTGGCGCCGAAACATGTCTGAGACAAACAAACAGGAAAGAAACTCAGCTGTATAGAACTATAGAACCAAGCACTTCTCGCGCCGGCCGCTAGCCAAGCGGGGACCTCTAACCAAGTGGGTGACATTTTGCGTGTTAGATAATTCTGGTACTTCGACGGGTGTCATCTGACTTACCGAGGAGATTCTGCAAGCCTGGCAAGTTTTGATAGTTGGCGTACTCTCCTCTCATGGGATACATGTTACAGAGCAACGGAGGCGGCGTGGCAGAAGAGACTCTCATGCCCGCATCTCTTCCCTGGGTTCGACCGCCCTGCAGGTTCTGAAAGCAAATAGAAAGTGAAGATGAGGTACTTTCATAAGCTCGCACTAAACTCGCTTATTTCGCACTGAGAACCACTCAAATTAGAGGATACTTCAATATTTGTATCTCTTCTTATTTTATAGCACTAGCATTTATCTTCTGGGTAAGAGTGATCGAAACCGTGCGGAAAAATGCTATTCGTTCATGCGGCTATCTTGTTTTTGAGTCAGTGGTCATTGCACAAGCTCAGTGTAACGCCCGTAAAACCATGACTCGATAGTCAACTATACGTTAGTTCAATGCATTTTCTGTAACGTACATATACGTTGTGCATAAGAAAAACGAGGTTTGTGAGTGATCACTTTTTCACTTCTCTTTTGAATACAAAGTCAGCTATATGTAGCTCAGTATGGAGAAAGTGGTAGGTGATCTCCTGCTAAAGTATACTGTCACATGAGGCTGTAAATTCTCCTTAATCTACTTATACAGTTTGTCCAGGGCAGGTTGGGAGAGTTTACCTGTAGGGCTGCGACGGTGGCGTTTTCCAAAGCGGCAGCTGCGGACATCGCTTGGTGTTTCTTGGTTGGTTTTCTCCTGTCTTTCAGTTTAGTCAGAGCGTCGTTTCCTTTCTTGGGAGGGCGACCTCTTCTCTCCTTGATTTTATTCTTCAGCTTTTGCTTCGTCTTCTGCTGCTTTTTGTACTTATTTCTCACCATCTCCGCGGCGCTAGGTTGACGGCCCTGTTTGTTAAAAAAATCTGATCTCAGTTTCGAGTATTTTCGAGAATTGATGCCTTCACGATAAGCCAATTACGCCAATTCAAGCCCCCGAGAGACAGAGCCACGATACGCCAACTTGAGCCTCTGAGAGCTAGAGAGGCAGTTTAGAAAGACGGTAGTAGTCAAGTGCGTCGAGCTATATAGCTTATCATTACAAGCAAACCACTAGAGAAAGGAAAACATTGTCTGTAAGCAATTTTTAATCTTCTAGCGGAAAATAGACAAGAATCCCGCATCCCGAAAACCCACCAACAGGGCGAGGGAATATCTGCGATTATCGCATTTTTAGTAATCCTTTCTTTGATTTTGGTCATACGCAATTTGTAGAAGGAGCATGCGTTTACAATACGCGTTTTTCAAAAAGTCAGGGCGATCGCTGATATGTGAATGTTTATGCGTAGTGTTTATGCTTGTACGATATGTATGCACCTCTAAACAGAGTATCTTCCCGTGTGTCTAGTTTGTCTTTGCCTGTCTTGATAGCCGCAGACTCACCTGTGACTTCCCAGTAGCCAGGTTCGACTTGACGGTCTTTGTCGCTTCAATTTGTCTGACGAGCTGGTGCCACTGATGACGTGTGGACACACCGAACATGATGTCATCAAGCTCGTCAAGGCAGTTGGTGCTGCTAAATGATCCGCTGATGCTACTCGCGTCACTTGAGTCTTTACCCTCCTGGTGACAAAGAGAATTCAGGTATTACAACAAATTAACAACACCACCAAAATCACGGCAATTCTACGGTCATCGTCAGCAACGCCATACCATCATCCGTATCCTCACACCGTCATCATTCAGCATCGTCAATAATTACGTCACAACAAGTCGCCATCGCCATCACCATCTCATCACCAACATTATCACCCTTACAATCGTCACCATGATCATCGTCGTAATCATTATCAACATCATTACCTTCGTTGCCATCATCATTATTATCGTCGTCATCGACATCAACACCATCATCATTCATTATCAATAACATCATCATCATCATCGTCATCAGTAAACACACTCACCTTTTTCTTTTTCAAAACAGCAAAGTAATTTTCCAGCTGAAGAAAAACACAATGCTAATTACACAAACGAGAAGAACTATAGGCCACGTCACAAGGCGATTTTCCCTGCAACTTGTCTTGCAACGTACTGTACATGTCACACGTTGCAACAAGAGCAAGCAACGTTACGAAACGTAGAAGACTGTTAGACTTTTCTTGCAACTTGTCTCCCACGCGAAATTTCTTCTGCAACTTGTCTCGCAACGGCGTTGCGTTGAAAGTTGTAAGAAAAATTGCCTCGTGTGACATGGCCTTGAAGTACAAAGGAGCAAAACAGCTGTCGAAGAGTACAGGGGAACTTCAATTTATTTAGTTTATTTAACAGTAAAACAGCATGGGCATGTTACACATCAACATGTTTGTTGTGAAACACCTGCTGTTGTCAAACTCGTGAATTATTACAGTCCCTGCTATCGTCTGTTTGCTTCTTTTTGTTTTGTAGGAAGGTGATTTGAGTGAATGTTACACTAGCTCTATGTCTGCTGGCATTTGTAAGTACAGTTCTGACATTTTTGAAATATTACAGATATCCACAAAGAAAACAATCCATCAAGAGAAAAGGTCTGAAGAACACGGGTACATACCAAAGTCCTGTCAATCTTGTGAACATAGTAAGATACTGGTTTCCCCGTCCAAGAGACTGCTCCTCCTGATGGTTTGAGCTCAGACACTCGTAGAATGGTGCCGATATCTACAGATCAAGCAAAGGGAAGAAAATATAAATGATGAGCAAACCCTGAGTCCCTACCTCAAATTGAAGGATTTACAACATGAACTGTATCAGACACTCTACCAACAAGAACAGTTACAGTTCAAAAACCACATGTAATCAGATGCAAACATCTCCATACACGACAGAGTCAGTTGCATGTTCCAGCTGGTCAAACTGTCAATTCTTCTGGTGCTACTTATGTCTTGTTCAGCCCAGGTTGGGATTTATCAAGGGCTTAGACATTAAAGATCCATGCCAAACATGAACTCATAATATAATGGTTTAGGATAGGATTTTACTAGTTCTATGTCTTTTATTCATAGTATCTTTATTCATATGTAGTTGTACTGATATTTGCTTCCATGACTAGTGTACAATAAATGCACATTTGAACATATTATACATGTGGAATTCGTGCAACATAAATTAATCTTACTTAATAAAGTAAAGTGCAAGATGGTATGTTCAGTTGATGAGTTTAAAACTTACCAGACAAGTTGCGGCTTGTGGTCCGAAAGTTCAGAGAACAAAACGCTTTGGATGAAATGATCTTGGCACCTTTGTTGGAAAAAGAATATTACATCACTTTGCTGTACTAATTAATAAAGTTGCCAAAACTCTGAACTCTGATGGGAACCAGTAACTGCTGAGAGTGCTGGCTTTAACTGGCTTTCTCTCCTGAGCTCAAAACACAAATTCTCTTAAACATTCCAGAGGAAAACCTATGAGTGATGTAGTGAGAATTAACTGATTATTGATAGTCCAATCAGCTTTCACCTGAGCAAACTATCAAGTGGCAAATTCTCCATACTGTATGATATATTTTTGGTGGGAGAACAATGGAGAAAATTGAAGTCCATTACTCAGGGAAAGAAATGCAAGTGTGACCATTCAAGCAAAATATATTGATGAGTAAATTCTTATGGCACTGTCTTATAATGTCGTTCCTTCTTACATTCTGCAAAAAGTTTCTAAAAAAGCTAAAGAGGAAAATCTTACCCTCCTTCATGCTTGCAAACCTCTCCTTTAGCTGATGGTCAACACCAGGTCCAAATGCAAAGTTATTGACAAAAACAATTCTGGAAACAAAAGGACAACAATGCCATTAATAGTAACAACAACTATGGAGAGTTTTCTGTCTTAAGTGATAAGTGTAGAAGGTGTGGTGCTCTGCATTTTACTTTTTACCCCCCCCTCCTCTCCTCAAGAAAGAACTTCACAGAAAAGTGCACACAAAACCAAAACAGTAGAGACAAAAATAGTTTTCTTGAGGTGTTTTTTTTCATGAAGGTACATGTTTAGCAGAGCACTGTAGCAAAGTTGGTTTAGATATGTAATACACATTCATAATCACACTTGTAACTGTGTCTGCAGCATCAAACATCACCAAAAATCTACTCTATTCTCTACATCTTGCCATATTAAATAACTTAATCAATATTAATCAAGTATTATTGATTTTGCTCACCCAGATTCGCCTATCTTCTCTCTCATATGATTATCTAGGAAGTCGCCCTTCTCCAGCTGCAAAGCAACAGATCTAAGGTTGAAACAAAAGTAGTCTTGACTGAAGCAGGTGGAAAGATCATTATTTTTGCTTGCTAAAACTATGGCTTCTGACTGCACATCCAGTTTGAATTTCATTTTTTGAATTACCTTGTATGGGCAATATGTCTTGCCATACCATTTCATCCATCGTCTGAAACTTCTATCCATTTCCTGAGACAAAAATATCAAAATAAATATCGAAACAATAATAGTATTGATTTCAAAGTTCTTCAGGGCTGCAAAACTTAAACCACAGTAATCACAGAGAGCCAATCAAGAAAGGCCATAAGAAAACACTTCCAACCAACCAAATGCCAATATACAGGTACAGTACTGTAATAAAAAGAGGTTATTACACGGGAAGGAGTGCAATATGGCGGAGTATTTTTACGAGCCGGTTTTATTTTTTCAAGCCTGCTTCAGGCAAGAAAAAATAAAACTGACGAGTAAAAATACAGCCATATTGCACGACTTTTCGTGTAATAAATTGTTTATTATACGACGAACGAAGCAGGGCAAACGTTTTCGCCACGCGCAAAATGGTACAAAAAATGACGTGTTCATAAACTTTGCTTGCAAAAAATGATCATGTAAGCTAATAAACCAGTTGATCTGGTTCCTGATGAGTGCAATACGCTCCCATCTTTGCACTCGTTTTGGCCCGTATTTGCACTAGTAAAAGTGAAGTCATGTAATAAAAGCCACTTACAGGGGCCATAATGAAAACACTAATACACGAACTACAGTACAGCTGTAAACTGACAAGCTCAGTTTGGTTCTCATGCAATGACAGATTAGTACTGTTGACTGCGGTCATATACAACGTATGTTGGGTTGTCTAGCACTAAATTCTTACCTCAGCGTATTTTGCAGGAATGTCTGCCTTCTCTATTCCATAGCACTCCTTCACATTACCCGATGCTGCCACCTGCAGGACAACTTGTCCCACACCTCAAAAAAGACACAAACAACAGTGATCAGAGGCAAACTCCTTCGACACATCTACATGCACATTGTAAACATTGGGCCCAAACTCCCAGCCTGATTATTGCCAGTGCTTGATGTTAATGGTTGCCCACTATGCCTGGGGCAACCAAACATTTTGGTCAGGCAGGTAAATCCAGGGCCGGGTACCCAGAAACTATGAAACTTTCTATTGCTTGAAGTCAATCTACAGTCCGAAGGGCAACCAACCTAAAACCTTACTGTTGAGTACTGCTTGCACCTAGAATGTGAGGTTGGCTTACCACTGCCGAGATCAATAAAGGTTTGCGTCTTGTCCATGGGAACTTCCTTGATCATCTGGGCCACGAGATCAAATGAGGTTTCTCCATATACCTAAATGGATGGCATATTATTCTTCAGCAACAATGAATAATACGCAACTTACAAAACCTGACTAAATTTTACAATCTCTTTTTAATATTTGCAAATTCTGGAGGCAATCAATACCCTTACAAAAAAACTAAGGAAATTTTGTTAAAGGTCTATTAGCTTGCTGAGTACCAAGCAAATGCTATACTTGCACAGTATCAAATTTTGCAGACCCCTTGCATTTGGGCTAGTGGCTGTTTCAAGCCTTAAATTTTAGTAGGTCATTTACAGTAAATTCATGTTACTTAATACACTGAAAAGTAACTTTTTGGGGAGCCTGTAAACTCAACTTGGAGCCTCATTCTGTTGTGCTATAGTAAATGCCAATCACTGATAATTCTTGTCATGATGATTTTATTGTCATTTATACAATAAAAATAAAGAATTAAGGTTAGCCTAAACCAATGCTTCATGTTGGGCACTCCAGTTTGATCTTACCTCTGGGGAAAATGGTTCATAGACATTTAGTTTGTCAGGGTCCCTCACTGAATGGCTGTAGACTTGCATCAGAATGTGCCGCAAAAGCTCCTGTGATGGCCTTATGTTGAGACAGGGAGGCGGTGCACGCCCTTTCCACTGAAAAAAACAAAAAACAAAAAAAACAAAAAAACAAAAAAACATGAACAGCTGGTTGAGTCAGATGCTTCTAAACTACATATTGTTTTTTCATTCAAGGTTTATAGCAGCCAGATGTTGTTCAACAAGAATTCCTTTAGGGATTTGAACAGAAGGATAAATTAGTGTGGAGCTGAGGTGCACGTCATATGACTTGCCAGTTTGCCCTTGCATTTTCAGATTTTTGGAGTTCTTAGGAAATTACCATTCATGGAATTCCTGGGTATTTTGTGTCCCCATCAAGGTAAACTTGGGAATTCTTTAGCATAAAGTCTTGGACTCCCAAGGTATGTGCAGACATTCCGCAAGTCTTCAATGAAAGTTGCACTCCATGATGTTCATAAATTGAGATGGTATCCCAATTAGTACCCTCACAGGGTTTAATAAGAATCAGACATAATAACAGCTACTGCAAAACAGCTACCGAGAAAACAATCTTCATGTAAACTTACAGAAAAAATAAAAATATCAGACTGTTTAGAAAAATACATTTCATAGAAAGAGAAAAAATCAGAATCTGACTTGATTGCATCATGAGTATAAAAATATTAACAACTTCCTTTTGCCAGTAAGGCAGGAAAAATTAACAAAACTCCAACACTGGCTAATTATTAAACACCGATCTGCAAACAAGTATTTCAAGGAAAACGCTATCAGATTTTATAATTCCTGGAATTTCACAGTCAGTGCAAAAACATCGCAGATCGCCTTCCAATTTCAATGACTTGGTGATCAAGCACGAAGGAGCTGCAATATTCTGACGCAAGACCACAAGGGTTTCCGGTAGAAAATTTTTAAAACTCCAAGCTGTTTTAACAACATTCGCGTCCAAAAACGAGTATGTGGTCAAAACAAAAATAGCAGTCGCTAACCTAATTAAAAATTTCTCGCATTTCCCAGTATTGGAAAAATTTTGATCGACTCAATGCAGCAGAAAAATCAGAGCTGCGACACAGGAAAAAACATGAAAACAAACACGTTGTAAGAGCGTACGGCATGGTTTCTTTCAACTCACCAACTGCAGGATCCCATCTATCGCTCGATTATAACGCTCGCAGAGCTTTGACATACTTTCGTAACTACGGAGGCAAAATGCATACAAAACGATGTGCATTAGATTCTTCTAAAATCCCGCAAAAACTTCATTAATGCCATACAGTCCATTTTCCGACGCGCCGGTCAGTGTTTTTGAACCAGAACGCAACGCCGGCCAATGGCACAAGAAATATTTGTTTTGTTCACCTGCTGGGGTCGAATTCACGAAGCACATAATTCTCGACGGCCAGTTTCAGCTCTGGAAAGTCTTCACATACCCATCTGTAATCAAAGAAAACGGAGAACAAATTAGATGTTTCGCCGAGCCGATCTGAGATCTGAAAATGCCGCGACTGTCAGCCGACACGGTGGTTTCGTGACTTGCAATAAACATGCAAGTCTGACAAGCCGACTTACCTGATCGTTTCTACAATTTCTGAAGCTTCATCTCGGCCATCCTGGATAAGAAAGAAATCGTACGGGGGTAAGATCCAAAGCAAAGACCGGTAAAGTAGGAGCTAAAAGAAGCCAGATAGTATAAAGTGATTTAAAAGAAAACTCGCCCATTTAGAAAGTGGCCACAAATACGTAACGGCTTCAGCACCAGCAGGACTGCGAAGCTTCAACTCCTGAACCATAGTGCCTCTTGATGTGGCACTGACACAAACAATTTTAAGTACTAAACTGAAAACTAAAACACTTCACCACAGACGCCATCTTGTTGCCCGCGCCCGCGCCATGCGTCCCTCAGCTGCATCTTGTCACGTGAGATTGTTTGAATCTTTCTATTGGCTGACCGTGACCGGAAGTTCAAAAAGATCGGACGGGAATTTTGGGAAACAACAAGTGGGTTAAAGTGCTTTACGTGCGAGTTCCTTCGTGACCGGAAAAATCAGTGCCGCGGGCATTCACTCAAGATTGATATACGGTACTGAACAATACAAAGCGGCGCACAAGTATGAATGTCTGTGAATAGTAAATAGAAGCTTTGCAGCGACAGCACACCACTGGTCCTCCACCCATGTTTTGTTTGCTTAATATTTTACAAATTTTAAAAAATTACACTAGGACATTTTAACAGATTTTGACGGCCAACTATACGTCACGAAAACAAAATCCCGTACGGAAGGAAAAGGGTTGATAAGTGGACCAAAGCAGGAACTTAAGGGGGCGTCACAATAACGTCATCAACTCAAAAACTGCGTTTGTAGTTTTCAGGTCGATAGTTCGATGCGTACACGAAATCTGGATCAAATATTCGATGATAAATGCGTATCAATTTCTGACAAAAGTGACCTGTTTTAAAAAAAAACCAGCTCTGGTTTCTGTTTCTGGCTAAATATCGAAAATGGGAGGTGAAAACGCAAATGTAAAAATAGCCAAATACAGAAGTTTAGTTTATTTAGACATTTCTCGTCCTCCTTTCCAGGCTTTTTCCCCTACCATGCGCGAAAAAAAACTCCTGGCAGGGATAAAAGCCTGGGAACGAGCAATTCTCTCCACTGGAGTTCACAACATAAAACATAAATCTGAAACAAAATTAAGATTTTTGGAGGTGGATTCAAATAACCCTTTCACTCAAAGACTAGAGCTACGTGGAAAAGATAAGCAATACACCGTGTTTATGTACAAGAGTATGAAGATAGCGGGGGCGAATACAGGAGGAAGGCTGGCCGGTTTCCTAAATCTGCGAGCGCTTCAACGGGTATCCGGTGCATACTCCCCTAAAGAAAAAAAATGAACTAATGCTATTTCCTGCCGGAACTAGATTCCAAAAGTCTGACCGGTGTCCAAAAATTGATCTGGTCCCGCTCCTGAAAAGCCCTGACACTATTCTGTGTTGTTATCAGAGCCAATTTGGCACCCTCCCCCCCTCCCCTTAGCCGGTACGGAGGCTTCGTTCAACTAGTCTTGGTCGCAATTTAGTACGACAATTCAGTTTACGCGTAAAAATGCCCTATTTCCCATGGATTCTAACGTCGATTCACAAACAAAATAAAAGTACTAGATTACTAGTTGTTCACGATAACAAAGTCAGCACTATCCGCCCCCTCGTCTTTTTCAGCATGGACACTGCTGTTTCGTGCGAGACGCCCAACAAATTATTTCCGTTCACTGCGATTATCTGGTCTCCTCGCTTGAGTCTGCCGTCTCGGGCCGCAGCGCCTGTCGGGAAGACTGTCTTGACGTAGATAGGCAAGTCTCCATGCGGACTGCCGTGACCACCGACGATACTGAAGCCCAGACCTTCAGGACCACGTTCAAGCTCGATCACTTTGGTTTCCGGGGGCCTGGGGAATGGATTGAACAGACGTTAGAAATTCGGAACCAGCTAAACTAGTCGCACGAGCAACTTGGTCCCAAAAGAGTTGAAACGATCGTATGGTCTCTCGCAGTTCAATGTTGGCGCTCTAGCCTTGTTTGAGATATTCTTCCCAAAGATTCATCCACCAATGTTGAATGGGAAAGGGCGGGCAACTGTGAGCCGTTGAGTATGCCTGATTGAAGAATGGTCACGCAGTAGCGCAATGCAGCCTGGTTAAAGAATGGGTCGCGCAGTGCAGCCTGGTTAAAGAATGGGTCGCGCAGTGCAGCCTGGTTATAGAATGGGTCGCGCAATGCAGCCTGGTTAAAGAATGGGTCGCGCAGTGCAGCCAGGTTAAAACTAGTTGCGCAATGCAGCCCGGTTAAAGAATGGGTCGTGCAATGCACCCTGGCGGTAAAGTTTGCTAGCTCGTACCACACTAAATTGCCATCCTGCTACGCAGGGTTCCGTGAGTCAGGAAGCACCCAACTGTTCAACTCCCATTTGTACATTTTGTACTTACGCTTCCTCGTCTGCGGGATCATTGGTTTCCACGGCCAGAGAGGATGTCGGGGAGGAACTAACTGCAGGCAGACTGGTGGCTACCGAGGAAGGGTCGGTGACTGCTGACATCAAATCTGATGGATCTTTCTCTAACGAAGGAAAAGGACCAGAAATAAGCAGGGACACTAAGTGACTCTTTGCTGAGGGCTTCAGATGTAAGTAACTCACTGATTCTCTACCAATCGGCTACTTCACTTCACGCTTTAACTCATGGGTATGATCAGCCTCAATCTTCTCTTTCAGTCTCACAACAGTGGTATACATTACCGTGTGGAGAACTTGGTTATTGATTAAGGTTATCCAATACATACCATCTGAGTCCCATGGACAAGAAGGGAGTCAGATGGTGTCCGATAGACAGAGGAAATGCTACACATATAGTAACCCTTTCGCTCCCAACAGTGATCCACTTCGATTTTCTCCTTCAGTTTCTCACCAGAAACATACGATACAGTAGGGAGAACTTGGCTTTTGATACCTTGCTAAGGTGAACGCTGATTAAACTATGAATTCTCCCTACATTACTCATACATTTCACTCTTACAAGGTTGGGAGAATCTGCATTTTGAGCTTGGGAGTGAAAGGGTTAAAGCCTAAATCTAACGAACAGACGGCTGATGGTCTGATGATGTCAGAAAAACCGAAGGAGATATAGTGAGTAAAAAATATCGTTGCGCCCAAAGGTCTCCAAAGTGTTGACCGACGGTGCCCGATAGACCAATGAACGAACTGATGTCTATCGGACTTTCTTTTTAGAACAAATCAGCATGTTTGTAAAGTGTGCATACAGGCACCATACTGGGTAACCAAGCCTCCCTTACCAAAGCCAGGCGGCGGCAGCACATTCTCCATGCTGCTCATTGAATCGGTTCCAGGCTGCATGTTTTGTATACTGCTCATAGAGGACGGGCGGGAACTGGTACCAGGTTTTAAACGCGCAATATCCATGGTAACTCGGCCTGATGTTCGCTGAAAGAAGGAAAGGAAAGGATGACTAAAAATAAGACACGTAGAACCGCGCCTGTTTGTCGAAGTCAAAATGAGCAGACAGACAGAAGCAGGGACAGGAAGGGGAAACTGGGAGACAAACAAACAATGACATGTACAGGAAGAGAAACAGAAGCCAAGAGACAGAAAAAAGAGGCGCACACAGATGAAGAGACACACACACACAGAGGGATATTGTTCCAGTCCTAGTACCTTGAGGAGAGCCGCCGCAATGTCTTGAGTGGCACTTCTCAGGTCCTCGTTATTCACGGACAGAAGCTGGTCCCCAGGCTGCAAGCGGCCATCACGCTCGGCTACACCTCCTCTCACCTGGCAAAACAGGCGCGAGTCAGCAACAGCTGCACAAAAAAGAGATACATTCCAAAAGAAAGAAGAAAGACTTACCACATCCGAAACAAACACTCCTGTGTTATCTCTGTCAAAAAAAAAAAAAAAAAAAAAAGAAAAAGAAATATTTTATCAGATTAGAAATGCGTACCAAACATCCTGATCAGAAACCCTGGAAACCCCTCCGTTCAGACCAAAGCACTTACCGTCTTCCAACAATACTCAATCCTAGGCCTTGACCGGGTGTCTTGCGCAGCTCAATTGTCATGTATTCAAAGGCGTCTGCAGAGAGAATAGACACAGAAACATTTAGTGCAATTCAAGGTAAGTCAAAAGGATATATTAGGCAGTTAAAGCGTTAAAAAAAACTTCAGTGATCTGACAGTTAACTGACCTTCGTCCTTGAACTGGGACTCGTCCCTCAGCACAGAAAGTTTGACGATGGCGGGCGTCTGCCGAAGGGCCGCGATGGCCATGTCGTGCGTAGCTTCACGGAGGTCGATCTCATTGACCTGGAGACAAAGAAAAATGCGCACTTAATATTGGACGTTGAGCTCGGCAGTCATGCTGATGACGTCACTACTGACCTCTAAGATCTGGTCCCCAGCCCACAGGCGGCCATCCTTAGCAGCCGCGCCTTCCTCGTACACCTCGTGAATTACGATAGCACCCTGCAGAGAGAGATCAAATCAAAATGAACATTGAAGTACATTGGCGAGGAAATGTGCAAAACTACTTGTCTGGGTATTTGCCCCTTGGTATATTGGTATATTTCTGGTCCCATCAGTTTTGAAACAGAGCTACTTTTAGAACTTAACCAAATCTGGTACCCCTCCTGTCAAAAATGCAGGGCGCTTTCCTTTAAGACCTATTCTGGTTCCGGTATGAACGGAATAGTATTTAGTCTATTCAGCTCCCTATAACAAAATACGGACGGTGGATACTTCAGAACACACTGCAATGCATAGTCGTGTAATCGTGTTTTGGAGATATTTGTTTTGTTAATTTTCGACTTTCTTTTGGGGTGCCATGACTTCCAGCGTCAACCCATTCTGCTTTCAGAATATCACGTGTTCTCACCAGCAACGTGTCAGCTCCACCCACAATACTCAAACCCAGGCCCGTGGATCCTTTAGGGATCTCTATCATGCACTCTTGGCCGGGAATTATCGGCGCAGTTCTGGGGTTTGGTGTCGAGGGAGTGGAAGATCGCCCTGTAACGGAAACAAACACAGAAAAGTTAAACTAATAATGTACGTTACCTGCCCGTCCGTTTGGGCTTCTTAAAAGTTCATAAAGCCGTTTTCGCATGACTGTCGAAAGTAATCGTGTGATTGCTTTGGTTTTGCGTTTGCTACGCCTTCCGATTGGTCCTGACAAGTATAGAAACATTCTTGGCCAATTAAGAGCAAAAGTCAAACCTGGCTGTGATATTCTCACGCAAGAAAGCAAGTGGCGATAGCGTGTTCTCGCACTGCTGATTGGAAAGTAAAACCAATCGCAATTACTTGGTTTTGGTTTTGCTCGCCTCCTTGATTGCCTCTGTGATTGCTCTGGTTTTTATTTTTCGACAGTCATCCGAAAAGCGCTCTAACGGTTTTTTTTTGTAACTTTTGTAGGTTTGGGGTTCAACTCACCTGTGTCCTCCCGAGGTGAGGCCTGACTTCGTTCTGCTGCTAGCTCTGGCATAACGGGACTACTCGCTTGTCTCCTTGGAATCTGGGGACTACTACTCCTTTGATTGACAGCCCTAGGGCTGGTGGTCGCATCCCTGGGAGACTGAGTACGAACTGGTTTTGGAGCGACTTTTGGCTTTTCAACTGCTCTCTTAGCAACTTGTGGGCTGCCGGTCGGTCTCCTGGCAACCACGAGGTTCACTCGGCCGTGGGCATTCTTTAAAATGTCCACAGCCTAAAAATGGCAACAACAACAAGGGACACAGTTATGACAGTTTAAACAAAACTGACAGATTAACCCTTTTATTTCCAAAAGTGATGAAGTTCAAGTTTCTCCTTCTGTTTAGGCAGCACAAATATATCATACAGTAAGAAGATCGGCTTTTGATACCTTGCTCAGATGATAGCTGATTAAACTATCAATTCTCACTACATCACTCATACAATTTTTTCTTAAAAGATTGGGAGAATCTGCATTTTGAACTTGGGAGTGAAGGGTTAAAACGTTCTGTGACTGAGCCCCACCCCCCCAGTTTGACAGAGGAACAAAAACAGAGAAAGGACCTTACGTCAGACATAGACAGGGACAGTGACACAGACAGAAAGATAGACAGAGATTAAACAAAAGGACTCGCCAGGTACCTCTGCGTGCGTGACACCCACAACTGACTGGTTGTCCACGGCGATCAGCAGGTCACCTTTCTTGAGCCGCCCGTCCTGATAAAACAGAAAAGAACAAGACTAATGACAAGCGGGCAGTTGTTCCGGGTAGCCCATGCTAAAAACCCTTACAATTCACACACCACAATGCTTATTAAATCGCTGGCCTATTAACCCTTTCAAAATGTACTCGCTATAACATCTTTTCACTACCAAAGGCAAATATTGAAATCAACCTTGAAAACTTCCAACTCCTGAGCTGTCAAATAAAACCTTAAGGTGTCACCACTCAAGTGCTATTATGATGTGGTGCTTCAGAGCGTCTAGCGTTCGACGAGAATTTACTATTATTTCATTGAGGATGCCAAAGGCGAATGACTGACTCCTGACTTGCCAAATGAAACCTGAAGCTGTAACTACACAAATAAGCACTCGTAAATTTTTCAAAGACCACAATTTTGTGGTCTTTGAAAAAAAATTTGCTCGTGCTAATTTATTCCAAATTGCACTCGAAATCATGCGATTACCTATACTAATTGAAAGCTCTCTATGAGTATATTCTAAAGGAATTATTCACTTCCAACTTCTGAACTTTCAGTGGTGTTGTTAAGTGAAGTTTAAAACCCTAAAGCTCAGGTGTGACTGCACAAATGAAAACTTTCAGTGAGTACAATCTAATAACACGCAATTTTCACGTTGTTTCTGAGCGAAGTTCATATTTTTGTTTTGCATGTTTATGGGTCAATGGGGATTATTGGGATTAACTAAAGCTCTTCCATCGGACACAGAGTAGGTTACATAAGTTCATTTGTTTGTTTTGTTGTTGTTGTTGTTGTTGTTGTTGTTGTTGTTATTGTTGTTGTTACTGCATACCTTTTCAGCTGAACCGCCCTCTGTGATGCTTTTTACAAATATCCCCCTCTCGCCCTCTTTAAATCCGGGACCTTCGATGACAGCAAACCCCAAGCCGGTAGGACCCTGGAGAAGCAACACGAAAACGTCCGATTTTTTCATGTTCATGCGGATGACACTGTACACAGTGACTCGGTTAGTGAGTCATGCGGAAAGAAGGGAAAATGGAAAATGGAAAGGGAGGAACAAATGGAGGCAAAATGAAGAAGCAAAGAAGGGAGAAAAGGAAGGACGGAACGGACGAAGGAAGAATGGAAGTAGCAGTCATAACAACAAACAACAAAACTCCAAACCTTAATTAGATCGATGGATTCGACTTTGCGTCCGCCGGACAACTCAGCAACAAGCGTTGGAGAAACTGTCACGACCTCACTTGCAGGCGGCAAAGGGGAAGTGGACCTGGGACTGGGGGTACCCTGACGGGCGTACTCGTTTTCAAACCTCTTCCGCGCCAGAGGCGAGGAATCGCCCGGTTGAACGTTCAGTGGTTTGACTTCCGCTTCTGGTTGCTGTCTCTCCCTGGCCATGTCCCGAGCCCGCAGGAGTTTAGAGCGGCTAAGAAACTCAGCGGCTTCCCTCGACCTCCCCAGCACGAGTTGAACTTCGGGAGGAGTGTTTTTCAAGATAGCGGACGCCTCGTAGTGGGATAAACCCCGGATTGAGACGTCATTCACTTCGAGTATTTCGTCGGCTTGTTGGATTCGTCCGTCTCTAGCTGCAGGTCCCTTCGGCTTCACGTCCACCACGAAAATGCGGTTGGACGTGGCTCCTTTTCCACCCGCGATACTGAGGCCTGGGGACGAACGAACACAGATCAGCGACAGTCCCCTTTCCAAGCCTTCCCCACCCCGGGAGAAGAGAACTTAGGAATGAGGATTGGACCTCGGGCTGCGCAGTTCATCGTTCAGTTTTGAAAGACAACACACGTTGTTTGACTTGTGGCAGGAGCCCATTGGTTGTGGTTTTGGTTATAGTTTTGCTCTCAATGGGAACGTATGTCCCCTCCCCCCACCCATGGCAAAAAAAAAAAAAAAAAATTCACGGAAAGAAAAGTGGTTCTCTAACCTAATTTCAGTTACTCCAGTCCTCTTACCTAAGCCCCTTGAACCTTTGACGAGATCCACCAGGATCAGTTCTCCCGTAACATCCGGGTACTTTAGCATTAACGATTCTGAAGAAAATGAAGAAAATGTGAAATCATACAGAATACAAAAGATGCGAGAAAAAAGACACAGTCATACAGAAGCATGCGCGCGTTACACGACAACTGACAGAAAAATGAAAAAAGGCCAACAAGGAGGAAAGAGAGAAAAAGAGAAAAGCGAGAAAGGATGAAAAAAAAAAAAAAAAAAAAAAAGGAAGGCGGGAGGGAAGGAAATCATGATACATCATAATTCTATCAGCATTTTAAATGAGGCTTTAACGAAACATTAAGAGCCCTAGAAAGCGTACAGTTTACAATCACAAAAAATACGACACGTACGGAGTCTCTCCTCTGTCGTAAGAACCGCGGGAACCTCGGCCTGAAGGTTTAACAATGTGGCCTCGATTTCTGTGTTAAAGTCTTGCGTTTTTCCAGCATCCGCGACAAGCACTTCCTCCTGGACAACCAAGTTTTCGGTAGGAATCGGTATGTCCTTGGACAGGGAATTGTCGGATGGGACACTGCCCGGCTCGGTCACAGGCCTCGCTCCGGTGGTTAAGACGCCATTCGTTTCCGGCTAAAGGAGAAAAGCAGTTCAGCAGAATCCAGGAAACATGGGAACTGGGAACTAAACCTAACACTTTACATAAGACAATATACAAAGAGACCAAAAGGCCTCCAGCAAACACGGACGATGAAAACGAAGACGACAACAACGGCACCGACAGGAAAAGATAACGGCAACGACAACGGAGCGGCGACGGTTACGGCAAGGTCAGAGACAGGAACAGGGAAAGGTAACGGCAACGACAACAGCAAAAACAACGTAAAGGCAACGGTAATCGAAAACGCAAAGGCGACAGTAATGGCTACGGGAACGACAGGAATCATTAACAGTCTTTCTTAGTCATCGTTTTGTGTTTAGTGAGAGTGTGTGTCCTTTTAGCATTCTATTTGCTTTCACCTTCGATAAACTTCAGGAACCTGAAACGTCCTCTCTTTCGAAAGGAAAACAACGACGCTGAAATGTTCGCCACATCCTCAATTAAACAGGAAATGCAGACAAAGTTTCATATGAACGACCACAATCACGAATATACAAAAACAATAGAACGTATACAAATACAACCGTATACGACAAAAACGACACTGGAAAACAGCCACATGCTGTTTTTGCGTGGTACAACGATAAAGAATAGAAAGCCTTCCCGCAGACCTCGCAATTTCGCCTTGAAGAAACTTCTTCGTTCTGAATCCTTGACAAAATGAGGTATTGAACATAAATAGGTTTCCATTTTTTGTGCTATCCATTCTGTTTGATGTGTTAAATGTATAAAAATCGGTTTAAATCGGGCTATTCTAAAGCGTTTCTTCGTGGCTTGCTAATCATTTTGGCATGCATTAGTGCAAAGATTGAACAAAAAAAAAAAATCATTGTTTTTTTTCCATGAAGTCTCTTCCAAATATCGTAACAATATAGCGGCCAAAGTAAGGCAGCGATTTATGCACCGTCATCTATCACGTTACTCCAAACCAGAGATATTTCAATAGAAACCAGAATTTCGGACATCACCTACTTTTATTATATCTTAATTCTAACGAGCACACGGCTCAAAAACACGAACTTGGTGCGAACACAAGAAATGCGCGCAATTTACGAACGGAAAGGAGTTTGAAACGTTTGTTGCATTTTAGAATTTGTTACCTCTGCAGCAATGACTTGTCTTGTAATGCGAAGCCCTCTCGATTTTCCAAATCCAAATGGCATTTTAAGAGAGTCTTTGCTGCCGAGAGGCTTATTATCACGGTCCAGCATAAACACAAGCAATTATTTTTAATGGAAAACTAAAGCGAACGGTCTGCTATTGGTTCGTAAACACAAATAATATCATTCCAATACCTCAGAATCGATTGCAGAAGATACACGTCTGTTGAGCCGTCTTTACTGAAAAATTTTAATCGCCCAAAGAGAAAAAATTGAGATAAAAGCTGGGGTGCTTTTAAGAAATAATACTAGCATTTCTTGGTAAAGTAGCCATGTAAAAATAGAAAAGGATGTACGTCATAAAAAGTATTGTTATTCGCCCACAAACACGTCCAATGTGGTGAAATAAAATATTTGATACGGCATTAATTATTCAGAATTTTCTGCAGCAAACCCGAGTAATGCACCAAAGCAAACTCCGTATCAGAACAAATTAACAAATTGACGTCAGTTTTTTTATGTCTGTTCTTTCATTGATGATGAAACGCGTCATAGCCTTGTCAAAAAGATGTGGATCCACGAGGCGCTTCGCCGACACAAAAAACTGACGTCAATTTGTTTTTTACAATAACAAACTCAAGCGACGAAGCGGGGAAACTACGCAAAAAAACTGGATTTTAGTCGATTTGACCGAAATGTTGTCAACAACTTTTCTCGCTTTCTAATTGGTCCAAGTTAAAATTTAAGACATCATTGGCCAAAAAGTGACAGTTTGACGCGAGCATTTCGCACGTGCAAAATAAAATTCTGTCAAAGAAGTTGGAAAGAAATGAAACTAGACGCTTTTCTGCTGCGGTTTTTTCGACAATTCAAGACAAAGTTCAAGGAAATTCGCCTCTGAACACTTCTGGTTCTCTAATTGCCGAATGTCGCTTTTTGCAAGAATTAAAGTATAATTGAAGCTGAGTTCACCTTCGTCCAAATCACTGTCGTCAGCACTCGATTTTTGTCCTCTTATTGATGATGAAAATTTGCCAATCGCAAAGCGAGAAACTGACGTGTTATTGTAAAAACACTATTTTTTTGTGATATTTTGTGATATTTTGTGTACTACCTACGCACGCAACTTGTTCTGCAACAAAATTTCGTGTTGCGAGTTGCAGCAACATGTTGCAAAAAGTAGAAGCTGAGTCTACTTTTAGCAACATGTTGCCGCAACTCGCAACACGAAATTTTGTTGCGTCCGTAGGTAGTAATACGTGCAACACAGGCCGCAACTTTGTTGCACGACAAGTTGCAAGAAAATGTTCCCCTTTATTTCGGTTTCCCTATTTCACATTTTAGATAATCATGCTTCATAGCCCCGAGAACAGTCAAGGAGCGTACTGGGGAAGATATGAAGGTTTCTGTTCACTTTTGCAGTTCAAAATGTGCAATAATGTGTGCACAATCATAACAAATACGAGTTTGATAAGGATAAGATTTTGCGAGGTGTATTTTGGTGTTATAGTGAAAGACGACTGGCATCAAGATCTTATGAGTATAAAATATAATTTATATATAAATTATCTTGGAATAAGATTTGTTTCGCGTTATCAAAAGCAATACTCTCAATAAAAATTGCAGTCGCCTTGTTATGCTACTTACTCAGAAAGTACAAAAAAGAAACACTGTTAGAATAACACAACAACACCAAACCAAACTCAAATCAATTTGGCTTTCTGATTGGTTGAAAGTATTTCTTGCAGCCTCTGTAATTGGCGATGTAATTGCTACTTACAGTGGGGGTATCGAGGGGCAGGTGGTCCCCGTCTGGACTCATGCTCTTCACCACAAACCGCACGGGATTTTTCGCGTTCTTGATCACCTCCACCGCTTGGTCATGCGTCGCATTTCGCAGGTCGTGTCCATCAACCTGCAACAAGATTCCATTTTTAAAAGTCTCGCTTTCTCTCTCTCCGCCGCTTATTCCCAGACTCTGTCAGGCGAGATAAGGAAAACAGGCTGGGTACGATAACGTAACACTACCTCTAAAATTTGATCTCCAGTTTTCAGCGTCCCAAGCCGTCCGGCTGGACTGGTCTCCAGTACATGCCGAATAAATATTCCCATCAGTCCCCGTGAGCTTTTCCCTCCAACAATACTGATGCCCAGGCCACAACTTGGCAAACGGCTAAGTTCGACCACACGGGTGTTTGCGGGATCATCGTAGGCTGGGGTCGAGAGTACTTCCTCTTCCACCAAAGCTTCCGCGACGATATTACTGCATAAGACAACAACAACAACAACAACAGTTACAGCCATGTTAAGGCTAGAAAAGCAAGGCCAGTAGCCTTTTGCCATACAAACCCTCTTGTTACACATTTTCTAATATTTTGAAATGACACCCAATTTCACCTACAGACTCCAAAACTCGGCACTTTACTTATATTTCCGGCCCTTTCCACTTAGCGAATTCCAAACACCAGGGGTGAATATAAAAACATTGGGGCGGGAAGGTCGTGCCTAGCTATTTTATGACGTGAAATCCACTGTTCATTCTAAAGACTCACCTTGCTTTGTCCACATTCTCGTACTCGTGGCCTGGATCCGACTCGATCGGCAGCGACATTTGAGACTGGGCCGAGTGGACGGATGACG
Source organism: Plumapathes pennacea (assembly GCA_964036295.1). Taxonomy (NCBI): domain Eukaryota; kingdom Metazoa; phylum Cnidaria; class Anthozoa; order Antipatharia; family Myriopathidae; genus Plumapathes; species Plumapathes pennacea. Next base: position 20,897,248 of record OZ038466.1, on the reverse strand, counting down.
AGGAGCTGTCTTCCAGGAAAGACGCGGCAGACTGTTGCATAGCGCGCGCGGGAGTCATCTCACCCCTCACGAACGTTAACCTGGTAAAGAGAGAAAAAAAGTCCACGAGAGTTTCTACCAAGGAGCCGCTACTTTGATTAAAAATTCAACAAAAGAATGGAAGCAGACTTACACAATGTCCTTCTGAAGAGACTGTTTCCTCAACACCGACCTGTAGTCAGAAATAATTAGAATTTGAGACAGCAGCTAAATATAGCCTGTGAACAGGCTCTCTCTCTTTTACGGCCGCGCGGAGGCTGGGAGAGAGTTTGACGTCAAACTCTCTCCCAGCCTCCGCGCCTGTTCACAGGCTATGATAAGTATTACAATCATCTCACAGGGCACGGAAGACTCGCTGACTGACTGACTGACTGACTAGCGGACTAACTAAGTGATCGACCGACTGACTGACAGACTGAAAAACTAACAGACAGCCTCCCTGATTGAACGAGTGCTGACTGATTTATGATGAATCGACTATGGACGCAGTTGAGAGGTTTGAGCTGTCGTTTCGAACGTCAGTCCTTCGTCGGAGCAAGTCTGATAAGTCGACTGACTGACTGACTGACTGGTTTACTGACGGAATGAAGAATAACTAAATGAACGAATGAGACGAAAAATCAGAAGAATTAAACTGCCAAGCAAAACGTTTTGTAATGGACTGGCTAAGCAGATTTCCCACTACATGCCGGTTAGGGTAATGCAGTGCATAGACATCAATATGCTTTGTTGTTATCGTGAAAAAAACGATTTGTGTTCTTTTTATTCTTATTTTTCTTAAATTACCTTGCTCGATGACCTGTCAGGCCAATCATACTGGAATCGTTAACAGCAATGATGTGGTCTCCGACACCGATTCTGCCGTCAAGTCCAACGGCGCCTCCCTTCATCACGGCCTTCACGACACAACCACAGCCATCCTCGTCTCCATTCAGCGATAAACCTGTAGACGAATAACAGAACATACAGTGTTACACCTCAACGGCTGCAACTCACGGGGTTGAAATGGAATACCAGCCCCTTTTGGTAAGCGTTAACCTGAGTGTCAGGGTCTCTAAGGGGAGGGGAGGGGAAAAGAAGAAAGGAAAATACGAGGGAGAGAGGAAAGAGGGGGAAAGCAGGGCTCTCCCTCTCCCCATCCTCCTAAGTGTGAAACGAAATGCTTGATTTCATTCCTGATTCGCCAAATAAAATGCACTGCTCACTTGAACCTATCTCTGAGAGCATACTGTTTGACGCACCTAGTTTGCCCACCATCTGTCTCCTGATGGTGATGACCTCCATTCTGGAGCGCACGTTATCCGGTAGATTGTCCACATCCAGTGAGTCGCCAGAGAAAAGGAGAGGCGGACCAAAATCAAACTTGGACGAGCCTTCGCTTTCATCACTGCTGGAGTCGCTGTTGCTTTCCTCGTCCATTTTGATCTCTGGTTCCTCGCCTGCAGAGGTGTGATAATATACAAAGTTAATAGATGGATCAAAGCCACAAACTTCTGCGGGAGTTCACCATTGAAAGGCAAGCCCAGGCAATGAAAAATAGGAGTTTTGGAATAGGAAAGAGTAATGAAAGCAGATCATGTAGAAGAAGCATCCCACAAGCATTAAAGAAAAACAGCATAACATCCGTGGCATGTTAGAGACAAGAAAAACGGACAAAGATAGAGACAGACAAACAAACAAACGAGCGAAAAACAAACAAACAAACAGAGAGGCAAAACGGTCCAAGAGAAAGAGACACCGAGATAGAGACAAACAAACAAAAGAACAAACAAACAAACAAACAAACAAGAAACAAACAAAAAACCGCTGAAACAGTCATAAAAAGTGAAACAGATAACAAAAGTGACATTTATCGGTGAATGTAAGTCCATCTCTCCAGTTAACTTGAGGTAGTATCGTTTAAACTTCATAGAAGTCTTTCATTGTGCGCAAGGACTCCCGAAATACATTTACATTACCTCTGTCTAAAGACACAGTTGCCGGCAGGCTTTCCAGTTCGTCTTTTCCGACATCAGATCGGCCAGTGTCGGGCGCGCTCTCCGTCTCGTCTTCGTAGTCGTCCGGCAAGGGCAGCGGCTTGGCCACACCGATCATCACTTTGCCTACATCATCAGTACAAGGGGAAATGTTTTTGAAAAAGTTTTGTAGGAATATTTCTTTTTCATCAAAGAGTGAAGCAGTTAAAGTGTACAGACACTGTATCCCCCTAGACTGTGCCAAGATCGTTCAGTGCAAGTGAAAAACAAACGCGTTTGAAACTTCTGGACACGAGCGGCGGAGCGAAGCCGTTGAGGAGAGGAGACCCCCCCCCCCCCCTCCCCCCCCCCCCAATTCTCAAACTCGTTCATTTCTCACTCGCGCACATGATCTTTGGCCAGAAAAAGAGGGGTTGGCACAGTCTAGTATCCCCCATCACGGGAGAATGCTGAACGAGTAAGGAAAAGTTCGTGCACCACACACACCTCTAGGCGCTCCCTTGAGAGTCTGCACAGCGTGATCCAGAGATGTGTGTTCAAGTTGAATGTCGTTGACCGACATGAGCCTGTCTCCCGGATGAAGGTGCCCATCACTCTCGGCCACGCCCCCCTGCACCAGGCTGCGGATCACGATTACTGTCTTCTCCGGACTGGCGGGATCCTGGCACACAGACGAATGTTAAATTTTAATAGCATTTACTACTTTATTTTACTTCCTCCATTACATTTAGTATTGCTCCCATTCTGCCCAACCCCTCCCTTTCATCAGGAAGAAACGAGGTCGATCACGAACAATCATCACACACAATCGACTAAACTGACCAATCATCGCACACAATCGACTAAAACTGACCAATCATCGCACACGCCCGACTAAAACTGACCAATCATTACACACAATCGACTAAAACTGACTAATCATCGAGCAAATAGACCAGAACTGACTAATCATCGCACACGACCGACCAAAACTGGCCAATCATCCCACAACCGACTAAGACTCACCTGATAGTCCAGGATACTAAAGCCCAAACCCCTGTCTCCCTTTTCCAGTTCCACGTACTCGACTTCGTCGGACCACATGGCTTCCGCGGCAACGGACGCTTCTTCGTTCATGGAGTCTTTGAGAGAGGAAAACAATGTTGCTTGCAGACTCTTTCACACACGTAATGTGCACACAATTCTAAAGGACGGCCCACACGACAGGGCACATGTCCCCACGACAAATTCTTTGCATTATTCACAACGGCAGTAATGATAACGCACATTAACTGAAACGGGTAGCGGCAAAACTACAGCACACATTCGTGACAATGCGCGACAAAATAAAAATGTAACTCAACCTGTTTCTTCCGGTTTAGCGATGGGCGCTTGCTCAACAGGGGCCGGCTCGAGAGGCGGAACAACTTGCTCTTCCTGGTGGTCCAGTCTCCTGGCAACGACAAGTCTGAAGTCTACCGGGAGGGCCTGGATCAGCGACACAACCTCATTATGCCCCTTGTCCAGAACGGTCGTTCCATTCACCTAAAGGTAAAATGATCAAGAAATCGGTTCAAACGAAATCAAATTTACATTGACCTGTAATACAGCATACAGTACACACAAAACTTCTTCGATTATCATAGTGTGCAGTCATAATCATAGGCGTGCATAGTAAAATATTGGTAGTACTGTAGTAGCAGCGGTAGTAGTGGTACATTAGTATATACCACACAAGTGAATAGTGCTTTTCGCGCGCTCTGACTGGCTCCTCAATCTCGGAATATCAAGTACTATTCGCCTCCCGGCGGCTTCCGGTAAAACAAAATGGCGCGCGAACCCAATTTTTGCCCACTTTTGTCGGAAATAAAATAGCTATTTGGGAGTTGGCTATTAAACTTGTGTGGTATATAGTACTAAAACAATTATTCGCCTCAGTGTCGCTGAATAGCGGTGGATATTTACATCGCCGAAACGGCTCGGTAAATATCCACCGCTATTCACCTCCACTTCGGCGAATAATTGTTAACTGTAGCAGTCTGTAGTTGTTGTAGCAGCAGTAACAGTAGTAGTAATAGTAGCAGTGGCAGTGGTAGTAATACTTGTTGTTACCTCTATTAAATGGTCTCCTGGTTGGATAATTCCACTCTTTCCAACAGGACCCTCTGGACTAACAGCATGAACTCGGTGCCAGGGGAAAGAGCCCTCTATCGAAACAAACAGCGGGAGTAGTGAAGAAAGCAAATGTTGTGGTGTATTCATGTAGTGTACACACTACTATATATGCTCGGTACGCTACACTGTAGACAGGTTGGTACTGCTGTGTTGCTAACTTGGTCTGTGGTCCATAAGATTGTCCTTACGCTTTTCAGTACATTGTCAGAAAAGTGATCGATACGTTGTCAGTGATGTAGTCGGTATGCCTCGGATTGTTTGTACATGCATGTTTAGTAACATGGTCGGTATGTGGTAAAACAGTCCTCGCCGTATGTGGTTACAATACTGTATTTATACTTATCGCTAATATAGTTCGTATGCTCAGATTGTCGGTATGATGTCGGTAAAATGGTCCTCATGTGGTCGTTACGTTATCGGTAACGTACGTACTGCAGTAAGCTTGGAATTGTCGTTGCAAATCTTTTTCAACAGAGCTACAGAACAGAATTTCAGTTTGCCTTACCCTGTGGATACTGGGTCCCTTCAAGGCTAATCCCCAATCCTCCGTTAGGGTGGAACTTGGTCATCTTTGCAACCTGGCGTGAGATTTTTGTGTGACTTTTGAGGACAACTCACTTATGATTTTGAACATAGTCTCGTGCTTGGTGCGTATAGCATAGACCTGCTGTTTTCGAGTAATTTACCTTTCAGGACTTTCAGGAATATACCCTTAGTAATCAATGGTTGCATATTGCCGTATTTCCTCGATTAAGTGCCCTCCCTCGGTTAAGCGGCCCCTTTGAGCACGATATTCAAACTAAGCGCCCTCCATCGATCAAGCTCCCCCCACCTTCTCCCCAAAATACGTACAGTACGAGATTAACCAATGGCATACTTATAAGTTATGGCTGATGAAAGAAACAAATTGTATACTATTAACGTTACATGAAATAGTTATTGTAGTAATCCAGGCTGTGAAAAACGTTACTGCAAAATGCTTTTATAACTTCGATCTTCTTTATTTTAAACAGTTATCTCCCACAACGAAAATATTTCAAATCACGTTTTTATATTAAGCGCCCCCTTTGGCCACGAAATTTGCCATAGTATCCTATGCAACCACTCGGCCCTCTTTCGCACGATGCGTTCTGGGAGACTAACACTACTATTGTGTTACTGTACTTACTAATATCTCAATCTGGTTATCTTCACCCTGAAGTACTCTTCTGTAGTGCTCCTTGGTGGCTTCGTCATCGAGTTCTAAAACATCTAAACAGAGAAAGACCAAGAGTGACTAAAGGCAAACTTCTCCTTTTGATACAAAGTCAGCTGTATATAGATTAGTAAGGAGAAAATGGTAGCTGATCTCATGCTTGCAAGCACGAGTAATACATATCTACGTATGTCCCCAATAGTTCATTTTTTTAGTTGGTTTACCTATTTCTTCCTTTGGTGCCATTTCCACCTTGGGAGGGCTGTTATCCCAAGAGTCCGATCTCACTTTCAAGGAGGGAATCCCCTGATCTGTGGTAATATGAAAATTTAATAAATTTCCACTGGTTTGCCGTGGTGTGGACTCTTACTTTTGACCATGTGATGACGTAAATCGTGGTAAATAAGAGTCCACACCACGGCAAACCAGTGGAAATTTGTTTTTTACCACAACATTTAGAAATATACAGGAAACTTTCGTTGTATTTCGCTGTAAAACGTGACATGCTGGCGTCAGCATCGTTGTCTGGACTCTTATTTACCACGGTAAATCGACCAATCAGAGAGCGAGAAACTAGTGTGTTGTGGTAAAAATAATAAATAGACACGAGTGTTTTACTGGAAAATATACCGTGCGTAAAATCCATACGAAACTACATCCGGGACCCGAGTGGCGTATTTTCCATATCCTCACTAGTGAGGATATCGTTGGCATCATTTCCCGCTTTTGCACGGTTGTTTGGGCAATTTCTCGTAAAACACTCGTGCCTAATATAATAAAAAGAAAATTACACGGCAGCTTGAAGATATGGATTTTATTTTCTCGTGGTAAAAACAATATTTTACCACTCGAAAATAAAATTCATTGTAATATCCTCTATATATTATACAACAAATACAGTATACAAGCAGACTACGGGGAACAGGTCTCAAAATCACAAACTTTGGTCTGAACAGGTTTTGATAATCATGCAGTATACACTCTTGAAAAGGTCTGAGGGGCTGTAGTTTACTTACTCATTTGACCAAACTTTCCGCCAGGATGCCGCAAAACCTTTAGCTGAACAACACGCCCTGTTTGTTTGAGAATTTCCACCGCTTGTGGGTTGTTTTTCCCCTCCAGACTTTCATCATCAACCTGACGGAAAGTATCTACATTATCTTGGCGTTCAGGTGTTCAAGCACAGCGATGGGAGGAGAAAGGGGAGGGGAGAGCTTTTAATAGGGTGGGCTTACTATATATACAGGTTGGCTAGGATGAAAAAATGCTCAGAGAACCAACTTTTATCAGCACTTGTGTCAGTTTTATTGTTTGAAGAGGTTATGTTTAATAAACTGTTTTATCAGTCAGTTCAAGTAAAAAAAAAAAAAAAAAAAAAAAAACAGAGAAAGCTTCTCCATTCCAACTTTTACTTACCATGGTATTCTTTGATGTATGTAAAAATAGTGAGAGTGAGTAGGTGAAAAACATATTTTCCACCTGTTGCTTCACAGTGCTCAAAAATACAGTACCACCTGCAAAACCAAGCTGACAAATGACTTGTGATGTCACAAGCTGTCTCAACAGTGGCCAAGAAACAAGAAAGAATAGTCTTATTTTTGTCCTACTTCTTGGTTTTGGAGAGCTGAAGTCCAATTGGACAAAGCCTGTGATGTCATGGAAGTCAATTGTTGGCTTGGTTTTGCAGACAGTATTTTATGATCTCGCAAAGCAACAAGTGGAAAATCTCTGTTTTTGCAGGATAGGAGAGGTGTGGAAGGGCCTATGACTGGGATGGATTCTCTGTTTCCAGAATGGTGGGCCGTAACCAGGATTTTTAGGAAGTCATTACCTGAATGATCTGATCATTGACTTTGAGCCTGCCATCTTCAGCTGCAGCACTCCCTTCGGCAATGCTCTTGATGAAAATGCCAGAAATCTCAGCTGCTAAAACAAACACATTCAACAAACAAAGCATTCAATTGGTGTTCAAACTTAACTGAACCCTTTGGTGAAGGAAAAGTACGAAGAAACAACCAAGATGTTCCTGGCACAGATCAGCAAAAAAATTAAACCATAAAGGGGAGAGGGAGTGAGAGAGAGAGAGAGGAATAAAAGGTTGTAAAGAGTCAAAACTTCTTCATGTAACTGCTATCAGAAATAAACATACATTCACCAACATAACCAGCTATAGTGATTCCAAGGCCCTGGCTGTCTTTGATGAGCTCGACATCAAAAGTGTTAACATCCCCTCCCTCCTGTGTACAAATGAATTAAAGCACACTAGTACTGCATGCACCTGTAAACTACAGACCAGGGCTTTCACTGACTAAGAAGTTGAGGTAATTTTTTGAAATTCCTGCTATATTTTTGTTTATTTTGTTCCCTGCAGGTCCCAAGAGTGATCAGATAAAGACTTCCATATATCTAGCCAGATTCCATGGAGAATGAGAAAACGGCAGGGGTTTGAGATGGTCAGCCACTACTGATACTGCATGTAAGTCATTCTCTTACAGTACATACATTATTGTAAGTTCAGGGTAAAGGGTTGGAAAAACAATTAAGATATTCTTGATCCAAGAGTATTAGGTCTATCTAAAAGTACTGTGTACCGCACTGTACCTCGTTAGCATTTGGCTGTTCATCCCCTGTTGTCCTGGCAATGACGAGCTTGACATGTTGGCCTGCTTTCCTCAACACTTGAGCTACTTGTTCACTCCCCATTCCCCCAACGTTAACCTCTCCGATTTGTAAGATGTGGTCCCCACTCTTTAGACGGCCATCCTGTAAAACAACATCACAAAATTTCACAACAAAAAGGGACCCATGGAAAAATAACACCTACCGCACAATGCTGTACGTACATGTCCATTTATTGTCCAACTCCATTAATGGTAACATGCCAATATTGCATATTAGTAACATGTAAAATATATAACAGTATTGCGCATTGCTAAGGAGTCACTACAGTAAGAGAGATTATATTAACTAAACATTTAAAGTATTCCTGAAGGCTAACGTGACCCTCTAGCCTAGAATATAAATACTTTTTACACTGTTGAAAATTTGTACATTCAATGAGGAACTTGTGTGCCAAATTTTATGTCCCTGTGCCAAGCATCTTGGAAATATATGCATCCAAAGCTCATTTCTAGCCTACATGTACTGTACGTCATGTAACCCTATCTGTGAATATATGGTATTAGTATATACCACACAAGTGAATAGTGCTTTTCGCGCGCTCTGATTGGCTCCTCAATCTCGGAATATCAAGTACTATTCACCTCCCGGTGGCTTCTGGTAAACAAAATGGCGCGCAAGCCCAATTTTTGCTAATTTTTGTCAGAAATAAAGTAGCTATTTGGGAGTTGGCTATTAACCTTGTGTGGTATATACTAACGGTGAGGTAAATATCCACCGCTATTCACCAACACTGAGGCGAATAATTGTTAACTATAACGTGAGCCCCATGATGCTTACTCGGTCAGCAATTCCACCATTAAGGATTGTCTTGACAATGACTCCAGTGTTTCTGCCTCCAACTATACCGAACCCAAGCCCAGACCCATCATTATGCAGCTCCACTGTCTGAATCTGGCCCCATTGTGTTCCTTCTTCTGCCTGTTAAAAAAGATCAAAAAGGTTTTTCACCTCAAGTAAATTATAAGATGTTTAGCAAGAACTCTTGTACCAAGACAATCTATTCAAGTTTGACAATCAAACCATAAACTTTCCAAGATATTGATTAGCTTTGCAAATTCCAGAGAGTGTATAATTTATTGACACAAGGACCAGATGCTCAGACAGTCCAACAAGAAAGAATGAGAATGAAGTCAAAAGTCTAGAAAAATTGACTGGCTGGTCTATTGTAAGTTCCTGATCACTTTCTGGAAGATCCCTGTCCAAATCATAGTCCATAAAAACTGGCTCTAAAATCTTTATCAACCTTTTATTTTCAGTTATTTAATCTGTAAATATCAATTGCACATTCCAAACTACTGTACACAATACTCATGTACAGTTAGTATGTATTCAGTACCACGGTGACCATGGTAACATAGAAGCAGGGGGTGTATCAGGGTTTGTTGTGTTTACCTGTACAGGCAGGGTATTTGATGTATGTGATGCTAAGCTCACATCTGAAGGAGTGCGTGACAAGAAAGAGCTGGCTCCCGACGTTGTGCGTGACAGGTCTCCCGTGCGAGGGATGCCACCTCTGGACACTATAAGTTCCACCTCTCCTTTTGCCTGCTGGAGAACAGCAATGGCTGCCTGATGTGACATCCCTCTATCAAGCTGCTGGCCATCAATGGCCAAGATCTGGTCACTTTCCTGTAGCCTGCCATCCCTATGGTACAAGAAAATGATTCACTAACAACTAATTTTGAACCTAATTGTGATCTAATCCCACATCTAAGTTATCAACCAAAAATATATATGAAAAAAAAAAAACAGTATATCTCACCTGCCAGAAACACCATCTGGTTGTATTTCTTGAATAAAAATTCCGAGCTCCCCACGATTGTCACTTTTGAGTCCTACAACACTGAATCCAAGACCACCTTCTTCTGGCTTGATCAGTTTAACAACTTCAACCTCCCGACCCTGAGCCAGAGCTTCAACCCCCTGCAAGAACCCCTCTTTATCTTTAAATTTGGAGTGTGATAGAGCTTTAACAATCTGGTCATGATTATCGTCATTGAATTCTAAGTCTATATGTGGTGGTGCTTCAAATACATTATCTTCATGTGCAAGTTCAGTTGTTGCCATATACATGTTATTAGAAAAGCCTTGTTGATCATCTGGTTGCATCTGTCCTGCTACAATATCAAAATCTGCATTCTGACCATTGGACATTCTATCCAAACTATCCATTGCTTGGCCATCCTCGGGAAATACAAGTTCACCTGTTGGTGCAAAATCAAAGTCCCTCACTTCTTCAGGTGGGTTGGCCTTGAGTTTTGTTTTTAGCTCTTTTACTGAATGTTGAATGACCAAAAGCTGCTGGAATAAGGGGCTTGCCAGCATTTGCTGAAGTCTTGCTAGCTCTTCAGAGTTGTCCGTGTCCCCCTGAGACTCCAATTTCTCCTGGAGACTTTGAAGAATATCCACTGCACGAGAGTTGTCTGAAATGGTGAGAAACCCAGTCAATGGGCATTAACAGATATTTATAGACTGATATGATGTAGTACACTGTAGTTTCATAATTTTACATGTTTATTCATATAGCTTTATAGTCCAGGGTTTGACCCAGCACTTGAAACCAAGTCATGTTTTCTACCTTGTCCCAAATCATGTACAGTACTGTAGAAACTGATGCAGTATATTTTAAATATTAATTTATTAACATTGACTGTCAGGCCACGATTTTCTGCACAGATTTCTCCTTCAATCTATAAATACAAATCACACAGTCATGCTTCAGTATGGGTAATGGAAAAAGTGGCAGGTGATCTCTTGTTTGGGTAAACTGCAGGACAGACTAGCAACTCTCCTAAGTACTTGCACATTTTGTCCACAGAAGGTTGGGAGAATTAGGTTGTGCACATATCTAGGAATTAAGGTTGAAATCTAAATTATCCTAACATTATGGCTTGAGAGAAATATCTCAGTCTTTTGATAGGTCACAATAACACAGTGTGTGTCGACAGTCAGTAATGATCCACAGCCAAACAATTAAATGTATTTAATATACAGTGACATGTAAAATATTAACTCCAACTTTTTATCTTGTACCACAATTAGTGCTGTTTTTACATAACGTGAGTTTTAAATTCACCGAACCGATGATAATCCTAAATCCCAAATCCCTCTCTTATCAATCACCAGTACCGATCTATACCGTCAGAAGTTATATTTTCCTTCAAAAACTTGGAAATCTTGGTAATAAAATACACGGCATATATCAGCTAACAAATAGGGACTTTCATACTGTACTTGACATCACAACTATTTTTGTAACCTGAAACCAAGTTCAGCGCTGCACCCACTGAAACTCACCACATTTCCCTTACCTGTTAATATAGGCATCTTCAATGTATGACGGCTCACACGTTTTACAAGGATTCAGTTTAAGAACGAATCAAGAGTCACCACTCTACACATTCTTTGAGCATGTTCTGGTCGATGTTCCGATCAGATCTTTAGAGCGTGAGCTTTTACCAAATCCAGATGCTCGCTTCGTTTGAACTCCAAATAGCACACCGACGATGTATTTTTCCTGGTAAATCTAGAGTCGCAATCGAAATTCTTCGCGTTTCAAAAAATGGCAGGCACGTAAATACTTCATCGCTGACTCGACGCCAAGCAACTCGGGCCCAGGCTAAGACGCCGAACTCGACCAGGGGGGGAGGGGGGGTGGGAGGAGAGAGGGGGAGAGGGAGGGGGGGCGTCATTTGATACGGTCGGCTGCACTGGTTAATTATTTGTTATGCATAAACCAAAGGCATGTGCAGCAGGAATTCAGCTGAACGTGGCGACAAATAGCAAAGGAATATCTCACGAAGTTTGAATGTCCATGCGGATGTGAGGTAATATCATAGTGTTTACAAAAACTGTTTACCTTCAGGAGACATAAATAAGACTCTAGTTGTCTTAATTTGGCATTACAAAACACGACATTTTTAGTTCACTCGCCTCCAGGATGTTTATCGCAACATCTTTTCCCTGCGAGCAGGGCTTGAACCACCTTGCTCTGCTCGCAGGTTACAACATCTTAGGTGAGTTAACCAAAATGTTGTCCATTTACAGCATTCGCACTGATCTTTTGTACTCTTTGTCCGGCTCCGCGTTGTTCTTTTAATCCCACCTGGTTACGGGGGGGATTACGTGAACTGTATTTTGAAAGGCAGTCGTGTTTCCTTCGTGTTCAATACGTGTCAGGTCATGAATGTCACTTCAACGCATTGTTCTTGAATCTCTCTCGCGTCAACTAATGTTCGCGTTAATTAAGTTGCTATTTTGAATCGACCTGTGGCTGAGAAGCCCTTGCACGTTGAGACTCAGATCTTTTTCTTGTGCAAACTTTTAGCTCAAAATCCAAATGTTTGCGAATAACTTTTTGATCTTCTACATGTACATGTTTGGCATTCTATGTATTAATTTACTTTTGCACATTATAACATTTCTCCAATCCAACTATATAATTATTGATCTGAGTTTTGCATCTCACAAATCTGACGTTAGTGCACCCAAGGATGGCTGACTTTGGGATAAAACTCACAGATGGTGGACTGTCTGAGATACTGAGAGAGTATGAATGCAATGAGTCCACAGCTCCAGGCAGCACATTATCTATCTACAGTGACAGAGACAGCAAATCTGATGGATATTCTTCATCCCTGCCAACAATTACACACTCCCAAACTCATAGTCAAGCCTGGAATTCCTCGGAGAAGGGACGTGCCTTAATAGATAAAAAGTCTGCTGGATTCTCACTTGAACCGGGCAAAGATGCAGCCTTTTCTGCTGCAAGCTTCGATGGTTACTTCCCAAAACAGGACATCTCTTTGCTTGACAGATTTATGCCTGAAAAGGACAAGCAGAAGAATATGAGTTGTTTTGCAGACTTTGCAGTGGAGCAGTCTCCTAGAGCACCCAGCCCAGGAATCAGCAAAATGATGTCAAGTCTTGTAGATCATCCCCAGGAGAGACCATGCACACCAACTGCTTCAACTTTGTACAAGAACACAGTCACGCATTGTAACCCATCCTGGCTCAGTCAGTGCACATTTGAGGAGTGTGTGGTAAGCTAATTATATTGGAACGCCATTAATACGACCACCAACGGACCACAAAAAATTCTGGTCATATTAACGTGGTAGGGTCAATATTATTATAGCTGGCCTCTTTCAAATCACGTCATGACAGGTATGATGAAATTTCACTTTCCTGTTGACTGTTTGATGATCATTCAAAATGCAGATGCAATTTGTTGCAACAGAACTAAGAGTTTTTAAAAGAGGAACAAATAATGCTACATATTTCTTGTTTTGAAACAAAGTTCTGGAGCTACCCATTTTGTTTGGTTGTATTAATGGGGTGAATTTGTAAAGGAAAAAGCCCATTGGGATTTCAAGAAGTGGTTGTTGGTTGCATTAACGGGGTGGTCAGATTAGTGGGGTTTTCTGATAAGAAAATGAATGGGCATTTGGTCGGGTAAAAAAAAAGTGGTCGTAATAATGAGGTGGTCATATTAATGGGGTGGTTATAGGGCAGGGTTCCACTGTATAAGCCTTTCAATTTAGATTTTAGGTAATATCATGTGTACTTAGGGTAGTGTCGGCCGATATATTGACCGATGTATCGGTCGACACTCGGTTACCACTCAGTCGATATATCGACCGAGTAACAGCTGTGCAATGGCCGAGTGTCGACTGACATTGGCTGCTATGTCTTTTTTTCTGGTACTTCTTTACATCACCCAATGGGCTCACAGATCATTGACAAGATCTTCCATGTTCTATAATATTTATCCAAATCTTTTACTATAACACCAAGACACATTTATTTTTGCTGCCTTTGTAGGAGTTTACACAGTGGATCAATGACTTTTTTAAGTATGGAAGAGTGGTAACCAGAGTCAGTGATTTAGCTCGTGATCTGGGTGATGGTATCACGCTGCTAGATTTGGCTGAGGTCCTAGGTGAGTAAGAAAACAACCACTTAACATTTACATAACTGGGCCCTGTTGTTTGAAGCAAGGTTAAGCTAACCCCGGTCTAAACTTTGTTGTCATTTTTAAGCCTAAAAACAAAAGCATTTTATCACAAAAGGACTCCGTCACTATGTTTTCAGCAAGAACAAACTTTTTAGCTAGTCTATGATCAAAACTCTGCAGTTTGTTAGCCACAAACAAGAGAGAAAGAATTTGGTTAGCCCTGGGTTGGCTTTGAACAGTCCTAGCCCTGGCCAAATGGCCCAGGGGGGGGACACCCATATAAGAAAGGATGGGGATGCTTGTTGTACCGCTAAGGGTCAAAACAGCAAGGGATGAAGTGCTTGATGATATTCTCTTTATAGCAATTAAAGGCATGGAAACTTTAAATTCTTTGTATTCTTTTAAAGCTCAAGCCGCACCCATTTTAGTACCTCATAGGGCCCCCCCCCCCCCCCTTGGGGCCAATAGAGTCCCAAGTCAATGCATGTTTTTGGACATCATTAATTATTTCAAGCTGATGTTTTAAGCATTAGCCTTAATTACTGTGATGTAGGGCTATTACACTCTAAATGAATTTTCAGCTCAAAGTATTCTTAAGCATGCAGTTTTCACACATTTTAATAATCTATTGATCCCTAGTTAAATCATCATATAATAAATGAGTCAAGTCAGTGCATGTTGATCACATTTGTGTTTTCTATAACAATAATTTTTATATATTGATTAATAATATTTAATAGTTTAATATTTAAGAATAATTTCTAATAATGTATATATTAATAATAATTTTCAATATTATTGATTGCTTTTGTTGTGACTATTAAGGTCAACAGTGTTTTTGTCCAATACTATATTAGTACTGGAATTGTCCTGTTGTGCAGTCATTAAAACATGCTCAGTTTCTGCCAGATTCAATCCCCCATTTAAGAAGTAACCTGTAAAGTGATAACTGTATCTGAATTCTTCTTTCCTTTGCAAGTTATACCTGAAAACTAGCTGAACATTGCATGTAGCTAAAGAGTACCACATGTTGAACAGTATATAGCAGAACCCCGCTATCTCTACCTCGGTTATCTTGAACTCCCCACTATCTCAAACAGAATCCGATTTCCCTTGGAAATGAAGTTGGTAGAAATTTCCCTTGGTAGAATCCTGCTATCTCGATCCCCTGCTATCTCGAACTATTTCTTGTTTCCTTTGAGAGTTCAAGATAGTGGGGTTCCACTGTATTTATATATTTTTATGTTTTTATGGATGACTTTGAAGGTTTGAGTGAAAGTTATTGAGAGCTGTGCTGATCACTATTTTCTAACTTACTCCTTGATTTTGCTTATAAGTGGGTAAACAACCTCCACAAGTTCATGTCAAGCCGGCACTTGCCGTCCAGAAGCTGGAGAACATTCATGTCTGCTTGCAATTTCTGGCCAGAAATGATGTGGCAATTCAAGAAGTGGCTGCAGAAGGTAGGAAGCATTTATTCAGATCTTATTTTGGTTGTGGATTACCACATGGCAGGAGAACAATCAACAAATCTGTGTGTACTGGGAACCAACATCTGCTATTATATATAACATATAAAAATGTGCCTGTGAATACAGTCACCTCTCTCTAAGTGGACACCTCTCAAAAGTGGACACCTCTCTAAGGCGGACAGCATACAGATGTTGGCCTTTGCCAATTTTCACTTGTTTCTCTGTAACTGAACTCTCTCTAAGGCAGACGCCTCCAAGGTGGACACTAAATCTAGTCCCGAAGGTGTCCGCCTTAGAGAGAGTTGACTGTATTGAAAGAACATTAATATTAGTGCTGATAAGAATTTTAGACATTGAATGATTTGCTAATGAGCAAAGAGGGAAAAGACAGTCCGTAATGACATTCTGTTGATTTCTGTCACATGTAGGAAAGTTAGTTAAGTCAACATAAGAACTTTCTATGCAAGTTCAGAAATGTCCTCTTCTTCATTCTCTTGTTCTACTCATTACTCTCTACCATCGTCATTGGTCAGACATTGTGCAGGGAAACCTTAAGGTGGTGCTTGCCTTGTGCCACTGTCTGCGCCGTCACTTTGGCTCGGTCTCTGGCCCCGTACTGTTGATTAAAAGCCCCCATTCTGGAGAGCACCAGAATAGCTACGCAATCACAAAGTCGTATCAGCCTGTGACGCCAAGTGTCTGCTTTGATTCGGATTCTCCTGGACTTATCTCGGACTCTGTGGTACTGAACAAGGGTGATGTGGCCATCTTGGCCTGGGCTGGCAGTGTCATCGGGAAGGAGCTCACTGACTTCAGAGTGTAAGTACAGCTGATATATTATTGTAATCATGAGACTATACCATTTCTTATACCCAAGGCTTGGAAAGGGATCTCTTTTGGGTGGGCTCTAGCACCCAATATAACCCATCTGATCATGAATAGGGTCCTCACCCATCCTTATCTATCCTTAGCTGTCCTTAGCTGTCCTTAGAGTCATTGTTGCATGACTGTCAAAAGTACTGTAATTGTGTGATTGCTCGGTTTTGTATTTGCTGTGCTTTGCAATTATTGGTCCTGACAAGTTGCGATATTCTCATGCAAGAAAGCAAATGACAATGGTGTGTTCTCACACTCCTGATCTGTTAGTATTAAAACAAATATATAGCAATTACTTGGTTTTGGCTTTGGTTTTGGTACTTCTAATATTGGTCAGACATGCTTTTGTTCGCCTCATTGATTGGCTCTTTGTTTGCTTTGGTTTTGGTTTTCGACAGTCATCCGAAAAGTGCCCTATCCATCCTTAGCTGTCCTTAGCTTAACTGTCCAGATGCTGATAAATGTGACCATAAAGAATGACAGTGACCAAAACAGTGACTGTACATGGTCACAACTGCAACTAGAACATTGATAGTGATGGTGACATTTACATACATCTTAGAGCCGTTTTCGGATGACTGTCGAAAACCAAAACCAAAGTAATCACACAGGCCAATCAGAGAGACTGAGAGAAAACAGTTCAGCCAATCAGAAGCCAAAGTAATTCACGTTTGGTCTTGCGTTTGGTTTTACTTTCCAATCAGTAATGCGAGTACACGCCATCGCTTGCGTGAGAAGTGTTTGGTTTTGGTTTTGTTCCTGATTGGTTGAGAAGGCTGCCAAACTTGTGTGGACCAATCAGAAAGCGAAGCAAACGCAAAACCAATGCTGACACAGATAAAGTTGTTTTGTTTCCAGATTGATGGAGAAAATAAAAAGTGTTGATTTTCGACCTTACCTTTTTCTAGTTTGCAGAGTGGAACTGTGCTGTGTCAGCTTCTGAACAAGATTGATGAAGGTTCCATACCTGATGTGGTAAGCATTGAATTTCTGGTATTAAAGTTGTTATTCCATTGAAATAGAAGCTGAAGTGAGGCCTCGTTTTCTAACAGAGGCAACAGGCATCTTGGAAATGGCTTAGATTAAATCATTGTTATTGTAAAAAAGGTTCGCAATGGGTACATGTGTCTACTGCGAGGTAATTGATCAAAATCTTCTCGCCAACTTTTTCTAACAACATTTCATGTGATTGGCTAATGAATAGTTGCGCCGGCTACGTCACAAAAGAGTTCGTTATGATTGGCTATGTACAATCTTAACGTTGGAGCACAAATACATTACTTCGCGTCGGGACTCATTACTTACAACTTCTCGTTTGAGTTCAAATACAACTTCACGTTGGGGCTCATCACGTACAACTTCACGTTTGAGTTCAAATACAACTTCACGTTGGGCTCATCACGTACAACTTCACGTTTAAGCTCAAATACAACTTCACGTTGGGCTCATCACGTACAACTTCACGTTTAAGCTCAAATACAACTTCACGTTGGGGCTCATCACGTACAACTTCACGTTTGAATTCAAATACAACTTCACGTTGGGCTCATCACGTACAACTTCACGTTTGAGTTCAAATACAACTTCACGTTGGGGCTCATCACGTACAACTTCACGTTTGAGTTCAGATACAACTTCACGTTGGGCCCATCAAGTACAACTTCACGTTTAAGCTCAAATACAACTTCACGTTGGGCTCATCACGTACAACTTCACATTCTGATTTGTTACAGGTCATGAAATATGGGCTTCCTTCTGAGAAAATCAGCCTTGCCCTCCAAGTGTCTAGAAAGGATTTTGGAGTGCTTTCAAATCTATCAACGGATGATGTTCTGAAGGTACGCAACATTAGAAAGCTGTCAAACTATCTAAGGTCATTGCAACAGCAGTTTTTTCGTCGGCATGCCCAAAGAGCGCCCAGAACTCTCTCAACAGAAGGGCGGAGGGCCGATCAGCGATCCACGTATTTTGATTTGTCAGTGGAAGAGGACCCTGCTTTGGGCAGCTCGTTCTTTAAAAGTGAAGCGTTGAGCCGTTCCGTCGTGCCCACAATGAAAGCAAGGCCGCCGACACTATCGAAACCTAAGGAGAAGCTTGCCCAGTTGAACCGAGAACTAAAACTTTTGAAGATGGCAATATCTGACGAGCCGTACGGCGCCCCATATCAGAAGGACGCACCAGACAGTCTTGAAGACCGCCCAAATTTAGTTTCCAACTTTTTATTTGAATCTGAGTATTCAAAAGCGATTAATCCAACGGCTAAGAAGAACGATTATCTTACGTCTTCCGACACGTGTTTTGATCATGAAAATAGAACATTTGATCGTCCTGCTCTTGCGGATGCTTCCCTCGATGGAATATCCAGTCCTTTGTCTCCACACGCTGGTGTTGGGAATATGAAATCACAGTTCTACCTAAATAGTACATTTCCTCCTCCAAATGTGAGGTCCAGATCAGTTAAGGGTGCTATCAACCGAGAAACGAGAACTCCCGTGCCAGGCAGGTCTTTTGGGTTGACCAACAACCCCAGCAGCACTAGAGCGGGCGCCAAGTTAGACTACACTGCAAGACCAAGGACTTCTGCCTCAGACAAGAAAGTCTTGAAAGAGCTAAATGCTTTGAAAAGATCTCCTGATAGCTATCCTGAAACTGTGAATAGGGCAGAAATGGAGTACAGTACTCCTGTGGGAAGTCGTCATCTTGATGGGGGACACGACGAAGGCAACCGCCTAATGCGAAAGGCCTCAAGAACGCAGGCCGAACGACCCTCGTCTTCAAACACGAGCAACAGTTTGCACAGTATGACAGCTTTGGCGAGACTCAGTTCAAGGAGAGCGAGCGCAGTATCGTAAAATCATCTGTCCGCGTTGCATTAACCCTTATGTAACTCCCAAGCTCAAAATGCAGATTCTCTCAACCTTTTTAAGAAGAAAAAGCGTGGGTGGCGTAGAGAGAACTGATAGTTTAATCAGTTGTCATCTGAGCAAGATATCGGAAGCCAAGTTCTCCTTACTGTATAATGTATCTCTGGTGAGACACTGAAGGAGAAAATCGAAGTTGATCACTCTTAGGAGTGAAAGGGTTAAAAAGGCTAATTCTAAGTCAACCTCTATCCTCCTTAACCCTTTCACTCCCAAGAGTGATCAACTTTAATTTTCTCTTTCAGTTTCTCACCAGAAAAAAATCATACAGTAAAGAGAACTTTGCTTTTGATACCTTGCTCATTTATGGCAGATTGAAGTATCAATTCTCACTACATCACTTATACTTTTCCCTATTAAAGGGTTGGGAGAATATGCATTTTAATCTTCAGAGTGAAAAGGTCGCGTCTGCTCACTTGACTTTGCTTACTCTTTTTATTCCATGCTGCATCAACATGGAGTGTTTACAAACTTTTGAATATGGAGTTTTGGACAATATGTTAGCTCTTCAGAAATGCGACCAAAACATTTTACTTTTGAGGTAGATGACCGAGGAGAGACAAGAAAATAAGTACGCCAAGTAAGAATGCATTTTAGCCAAGATATCAAACAGATTTGAATTGTCCACACTTTTCCCTTTCTACTGCATGCTAATGATATATTGTAACATGCTTTTACCTTGTTGTACGAGAGTATCAAACGTACAACTTCTGTCATTCTTGGAGCATCCTGGTGGTGTTCTTGTTGAAAGTCTGCATTCTTGAGACTTCCTCTGGACGGCGCTGCATAGTAGTAAACTCATAATATGAGTCTCAAGGACTTTGTATGGTGGTGATTTTGTTTGGCCATGTCTTGGCCGAAAGTCGACCATTTTAATCGCGGAATCTTTCCTAGTTTGTAGCAGTATCAGACGCAACTTTCCTGTAAGCTATGCGGATTAGACTCTGAAAACTGCAGAAATCAGAGTTAGAATCTTTGTGTTTGGAAATCGGCGTTTCTAAGATTATAGTCATCGTTTTATTTGAAAACAGACCTCTTTTAACTGTGTTTTGTATTATTGTTTTTGTGTTTTTTTTCGTGTTTTTTTTTGTGTACTTTTACATTTTTGTATTTTTATATATTTTTTTGTATGTTTGTATGTTCGTATGTTTGTATTTTCGTATGTTTGTATTTTCGTATGTTTGTATGTTCGTATGTTTGTATTTTCGTATTTTAGTGATTTTTGTATATTGTTGTATACTGTTGGTGGCTATTTCTTGCCGTCGTCGTTTTTAGAGACCCAGTAATTTGGTCCCTTCTAGCAGCTGTGGGCACGTTCCTGGAACCTCCCTCTAGTTGTCAGATGCCCTACAGAAGTGCCACACAGTGTCATAATATCTGAGGTGAGGAAGTATAGCTGATTTGTACAAATACAAGAGTTTAGCTTCCACTGGTGTAAGGTTTACGATTCGTAATGAGACGCTGATCTTCTATTGTAATGCATGTCTACTCTATAGAAAGAAATTGAAGGAAGAAAATTGAAGTTGATCACTTTTGGGATTGAAAGGGTTAAAATTCAAGCTCGAAAAAATATATAACCGACTCGTAAAAATACCCCGCCGTATTGCAATCCTTCCCATGTAATAACCCCCTTCTTATTTTCTATAATATCCAGGAAGCACTCTTTACGAAAACTAGCCGTACTTCATTGCGCTTTTTAGTAAGGCTTTCCTATGAAAAAATATGAGGAAAATCTATGTTTTGACTTGTGCTGGATTTTGATCGATTCTTACAGACTTTAACTCTTGAAATGGCACACATTGCAAAGCCTGCATGTACAGTGGAACCCCGATATACATGTACGGTGTAACAAAGTGCAAGGGACTGGGAAAACGTCTTCATTATAAGGGACGGAAACCCTATAATTTATAACAAGTTTGTTAGAAATCAACTAAATTCTTCATTATTGTATACCGGGGTTTGGCTAATAATTATTTGGCCTTAAAATACAATGCACTGTAGCACGAAGTTAACATTTTCCGATCTTCATTTCAGGCTCATCCGCCAGTGAAGCCAACGGCATCCCCTCCCCTTCCCCCTGGTGAGTCTGTGCACTAAACTGTGACGTAATTAAAGCATGCAAGAATCTTTTCACACCTTACTCTTCTGTATATCATTATTTCCACGTTGTTGTTGTCGAATGTCGAAGTATTCGGTACGTTTCGTGTTCATTCCTGTTGTTTGTTTTGCTCAGAAGATGGGTGAGCTGACCGAACGTGTTCTTTGACTTCGGGGCAAAGTTTAAGTGGCAGAATAGACGGCAACTGAGCGAAACTACATCGTCAAGCTTCGAGACGAATCAATGCCGGTGAGTTCCGAGTTCACTGCCTTTGCATTATAAGTTTACAGTTTCATTTCAGTCAGTACAGTACATATACATTTAACCCAGCCAAAAGACATTGTTAGCTTACAGAATTATGCGTTCCTTTGTACACAGAGCTGAAGTGACGATCGGGATGGAACTAAATATGGACTGCAGTGGACTGGAATGGACTGAAGTGGACTACCATGGATAGTAACAAGCAACGGTTCCTGCAAGGACACAAGCTAGGCTACTGCAAAGTAGGGCTTACTACTGTTATCAATTTGATACAGGTTTATTGAGGCTGATCGATACCATGCATTTCGATACTAATAAAACTACCGACTATATTTCTGTCAACAAATTGGATTTTTATTATTCAAAACAGAGCTTCGCGTAGTTTCTTCACTTCAAACAAATTGCCCATCTCCAGAGCAGTTATTTTATGATGCATGGGAACTATCAGCCTTGTATACCGTTATGGCACGAGTCGAGGTGTTTCGATAACTTTTCGGGGTTCGCGTTTTTTCTCATGTCAGAAGATTTGGTTTGATTTGGCTTAAATGGACATTTGTTTGTTTTATATGTCGTTAGGATTTGCTGAGAAGTCAGTGCTTTAAGTATTTTTTTTATCGAGACACCTCATTTCGTAGTTAGCCAAGCATACTTTAAATGACTGCAAACAAGCCGTTACTAAAAAGAACAAGATAGATTTTCAAACGGATATTTTCTACACAAAACGGCTTCGTACAACGTGTGAACATTACAGATTGCGCTATAATGTTTTCCTCGGAGACCAAACACGTGATGCTCAACCTATTGTTTCTTGATAAAAGTTATTCATCTTTCTTGAATCTCGAGTTATCGAGCGCAAAAATTAAATGTACCATCCTATAATTTACGGTACACTGGAACTGTCCGCTTACAAGAAATGTGTAAATACAGAGTTTAACTTAGCTAGAGTATCTGATGCAAACTGAGCGAACAAAGTTTCTTTTTTCTTACGAAACGGTTTCTCATGCGATTTTCTCTTGCGAACAAATACAAACCCGCATCTTTTTTTTTTATCGTGTCCAATTTCGCATCAACGGTATTGCAGTCATTTTAGTATGCTTGATCTGTGCATGTATTAAATGGGATATGGTTGTTTCTTTCGAATCACTGAAGATTTAATCGCAAATTTTAAATGGAACTTTGCGGTGCTAAATAGAAGCGAGAAAGCTACGACAGTTTTTATCGCGGCAAATTTCAAATGTAAAATTGCGTTCGAAATAGGAATCTTGCTCAGTTGGTTTACTCGCAAATTTCAAATGGAACTTTGCAATGGTCAATTGGAACGTTGTTTGCTTATTGCACAGATATATATATATATATATATATATATATATATATATATATATATATATATATATATATATATATATATATATATATATTTTTTTTTTTTTTTTTTTTTTTTTTTTTTTTTGAATTCTGACTTCAGGTTTTCAGGCTAAATAACAGCCATTTGAACAATTTGGTGCGAAGCTAAAACTTTTACTTTTATGATTTTCCAGTGATTCAACAACCATATCCCATATTGTGCGTGTTTATTAGAAGCAAGGGAAAGCTTTCCCTCCTCATTTCGAAAAGTATTTGGAACGGGAGGCTCTGAGAAACGTCTTTCGTGTTGATATTTTTTATTTGGCTGAAGACTTGTGCCAACTTCATGCGCCAAATCTTTCATGAACGGACGCAATGCAAAGTATTATTTTGCCTCGGAACATTGTTGAATATCCCAATTTTTGTCAACCTTTTTCCTTCGCGTTAGCTTTCCGTTTCTCAGAGCCTCTCCTTCAATTTGTTCAATTCTTCAATTGGTTCGCGGATGGGCTTTGAAGTAGTATAGTAGTAATAGTGGTTGTAAAAGTTTAGTAGTGCTCTTGTACTACTAGTACAACTCTATTACTCCTGCTGTTTCAAAGTCCGATCATTAACGTCATTAGGTAAGCAAAAAATTTTGACTATAACTGGTGCCATCCGCTAACCCCGACCAACCTCCCCTACCGGAAAATTTACTTATATACACTCTGAATGTGACGTCAATAAAGTTTGAAAAGCATTATGGTCTTATGTCATCTTTAATTATAAAACAAGTTTTGCAGGTTATACTGCATATTACATATTCATGTACATTATATCATTGAAAAAAAAAAAAAAAAAATTTAGACAACCCGCCATGTAAAGTTTAAGAAGCGCGCGCCAAATGGGCGGTGTATATATGAAATGCTGCATCCAGTGAATCACAAGTAAAGATACATCATGCCTCAATAAAGATTGGAGTGGAATTGCCGTTCAATTCCCAAGGATGCAATTCGCTAATTCTCTCCCGAAAATTCAAACAGTCAAATTATTTCTCTCGACAATGACAGTAAATTAAATTTGAGGCATGAGATAACTTTCAAATGTGACGCACACTCGATCAAACGCACACAGACACGTCTTTATTAGATTATTAGAAGTAAGTGCTTAGCCGAAGGGATCTGACAAACCAGAATGGAGGAAGAGATGCGCGTTGCTCGCAAATGACAGCGAATAAATTAAATTTCGCAAGAAAAATCGATTTAAAATTGCTCAAAAATAAATTAGTCTTTGCAAAATCACCCACGGAAGAAGCAAAGATAAGTTTTCCGCAATATATCTTTGATAAGTGAACACATCAATGGCGTCGAGCCTTGGCTTTCGTCTCTCATCTTCTTCCAGTGTATTCAAATAATTTTCGGACGAAACACCTGATGCAGACAAATTCGTACATGTCGACGATAGCTGAAGTTCCACGATAAATGAAAGTACGCGTTAAAACATTTTGGACACATAGTTTCAAAACGACTTTCTATCTTTCCAATCCAATAGACAAAAAAATAAGAAGAGTATATAACTAGAAGAAGCAGTAAAAAAGAAAATAAGGAGAAAAATATCTTGAGGTGTTCCAAACTGAGAAACCTATCAGGTGACAAAATTGTACACCGAAGAAAATCTAACAAGTCCAACATCTATTTATCATGCTAGTACCCAAATTTGAAAGCGACAGGAGAAATAATGTAAAACAATTGTGCCAAGATCAACGCAAGGTCGACTAAAAAAACAATAGTTTCGAGGACGAAAATAATGCACACACGATAAAAATAAACGAAAACGTTTTATGAGGGAAGTTCTCCGGTTTTTTTAAACCGTCGAGAAAGAGAACGATAAATTTACAAGCAGAAGCAATAGAAAGGTAAAATCGATATACCTGCGCAACTACAACGTTTTCACAACGAACAAAAAAGTTACGCGCAAAAACAAGTCCAATTGTGAACGTTTTAGAAAAACAACAAGAAAAAAAGTTGACAAGAAAATTAGAAACACGGCCGGCAAAACAAGAATTCTTTGTAAACCAAATTATTTGATTGGACATCATTGTTTTCAGCAGCCAATAGATTGTTTGCATAATTTATCATTTTGGATTTTTCTGCATAATATCGATACCGGACCTGAAAATTTTGGCAATTTGGATCAAATGCAGCCATCTAGTGCAAAAATAACAAACTTCTCTTGCAATAATATGTTTACACGTATTTGACAGATAGAAAATCAGATTTTTGTCCGAAGTAGTGCAGAAAAATGAAACTCAGAAAGTGCCCCCGCGTATAAAATCGTTCTTGTTCACGAATTAAAGTAAAAGAAAGTATTGGAGCCCACTGAACTGACTGAGAACGTTTGGAACACCTCTTTCAAAGACGAAATATATAACATCATGCATGACTGTAGAATAGCATTAAAATATTAGAGCTTACGGTTTTCTATTCCAATACATTTCTACATTCGTCTTCCGTTTGAAGTCATCTCCAGCCAAATATTCCTTGCAAACTTTGAGTCAAGTCCATGTGCCATGCTTCTTTTCCTGAAAGCTGCGTGGCGTGAAAGCTCTGCGAGAAAAGAGAGAAATGTATTGAATAACCTGGAATGTTTCAAAGACAGGCATAAAGCCAAGCGTAAGTTCGTTTCGTTTCGTACGTTCGTACGTGTCGCAAGTTTCAACTCAGTAAGACTCACCAGAAAGTCTGACTTTCGCTTGCTCCGCCATTTTGGTCTTCAAATCTCTTCTCACAAACACGTCCATCTTCGTCGGAGTCTTCTCACAAATGGCTTCTGTGCACGATGGAACGAAACGTGTGAAAAAATGCAGTCAAGCCGGTTTTGGCACGCTTGTCAGTTGACATAAATTTTAATACACATGGGACGCATGAACAAAACAGCGAGCGGGGTGGGGTGGGGTAGGGGTTTGGGGGTTACAAGATGGCCACCGCCAAATACCTCAAAAATGTAGGGGGAGGGGTGGTCTAACTCCACTGCGAATCTGTGTATCCATTATACCTCAAAACGTAGGGTGCTCCAATTGCAATGTCTCCAACTGCAAACACGATGATGCAGGAAATAAGAGCAAAACTTTGCCTGACAATTTATCATTTTCAATCAAAAGAGCATAAAAATGCGCAGTTTTATTGCCATATCTCGTCAATGGCTGAGGAAAAATAAGAAAAATGTGTAGCAAAAAGTCTCGTATCTCAGAAAGGTTTCCTGAAAGTTTGAAGAGTATTAAAATTTTTGTCAAAATCGCCTATTTTTGACAAAAAGCATGGACTATAGCCTTACCATTTAATCGAAAATAGCCATTTTTGGCCCAATTTAAAATTGGAAAACAGCCTCGTCCTAATATCAGAATCGCATGAAACGTTTAAGAAATGTTTCTGGATGTATAACAAAGAGACCTAAGACCTGAGACCATAGTATATCTCTACAACACTCATCTGAGTAGCCCACAAACCCGACCGTACAGAGTCGAGAGTAGCCAGACCCGAAAGTGGCGAGAAACATTTCTTTATTTTAGTGTTTACAATATTACGTTTTTATCCTACATTTAAACCCTATTAAGCTAAAAATTAGCCACACATAAGCTCAATTAGTAGATCTAGTTTAGAAATGCGACTGGCACCTATTATAATGAGATAGCGGGTTCGTTTTCTGGTGTAACAAATAAATACTAAGTCACTGACGAACGCGTGTTAGCCTATGTCATTCTGAGAGCTATTGCGTCGGCAATATATTTCCTCATTGTTAGTTTTCTTGGCCATAATCCCTAGAAAAATACCTTTCCCATTGCACATCGTGTTAGTGCTTGTCGTTCTAAAAATGTGTTTTGCCAAACCTTAAATTG
This sequence comes from Plumapathes pennacea, assembly GCA_964036295.1. NCBI lineage: Eukaryota > Metazoa > Cnidaria > Anthozoa > Antipatharia > Myriopathidae > Plumapathes > Plumapathes pennacea. The sequence goes on along the minus strand of OZ038466.1, from coordinate 20,870,400 downwards.
GCCATACTTCTCTGCCGAGTCAAAGTTAGGGAAATACATCGACTTCCTAAAAATTTAGCTCAACTCAAATCCTGCCTCGGATTCCACGGCATACAACAAGCGTTCTTTCATGGTTTGCTCGTCGTGGAACTCGGGTAATTTCAGCAGATTCATACACGTGCTCGCTGTGGGAAGTCGGTTCTCCTGCCCAGCGCTGTGCACGCAGAAAGGAGGGTAAAGTTCCTGCAAAGGTAAAATGTATACACGGTAAGAGTTGTCTGGTGATGAACGGCCGTAATCTTCTAATTTCGTCTCGTGTGTGGTTGTGTGGTGTAAGGTGCTTAGTTTATTTTTGTGATGTGCATGCAGTGACAAGTGGTGTAATAAGCGGTGTTGTGATGATGTAAGTATATTAAGTGTATTGTCATGAGCTTAGTGTATTTGTGGTGTTATGTACATGAAGTGATATGTTACGTCACAAGTATTGTGTCATGCATAAGCTCAGTGTATTTGTGTGGTTTGGTGTGGTGCGGTGTGATCTACGTGTAGTGATACGTTGCGTTACAAGTGCAGTGTCACGAGCTCAGTACATACGTTGCGTTATAAATGCACTATTATGATGTGGTGTGGTAAATGTTGTGACGTATGGCGTGCAGTTGTGGTGTGATCATTGTAGATCCTTGACGTGCAGTGGAGAGCAGCTTCAGTCTCGCAATATAGTTAATACTCTACAAATCATGGACCAACCTTGAATCCCAGCAGGGGTGGTCTGGAGCAGCTGGTCACAAACTTCAACAGCAGCCTTTTCTGTTTGTCACTGAAACTAGACACTGCTGCCCAAAATGCTTGAATGCACGGATGTTCCAAGGAGAAACCACCTGACACGTCAAACGCTGAGTTAGACTTAGTATTGCTTTTTGGTTCTGCGTTTCTTTGCTCGTTTGTCCGTCTGTTCATTTGCAGTCTTTATGTTCATTTTCGTTCGTTAATAAATATACCAACCAAAGATTAATCTACAGGTTTGACCTGGCAAAACAAGGACACATTGTGGCGGCAACATTGTGTCCTTCGATGTTTCCAGGGTGGCAAAACGTGCGGAAACAATGTTACGCTCAGTCCGGACACAACAAATGTTTCTGACGTTTTTCAGAAACATATTTTGGGTCCAGGACAGAAATTGGTGTTCGCAACAAATTTTTCACGCGTGGCAAAACGGGGCAACATTTGGGAAACATGCGCGCTAGCAATGTTGCCGCCACAATGTGTCCTCGTTTTTCCAGGCCTTTAATATCGACTCGGCCCGCAGCACATGGAAAACAAGGCGTGGGAAACTTGCGTCGTTAAAAACTGGAAATGTCATTATTCCTGCATTATATGCGCACCGACAATTAACAACAAAATGAAACGAGGAGACTACACAGCATCGAAAGGTCGGACTAAAAGACGAGAGTACCTGAGTAATTCGTGTTCCTCTTCAGATCTTCTATGTCGACTGGAACGGGGGCGCCCGACACGAGAACCTGGTGACAAGCGACAAAACTTATGATCAGCAACTGAGTTGATACAAAATATATTAACCACTGAAAAAGAGTGAGTGAATTCGTGCAGTAGTTACATTACCTGCCCACTGTTTAAAGCTTGGGTTTTCACAACCGACACAAGCACAAGTGCAACGACAAGAATTCTTATTTCACAGTGAAAACAGGCTCGATGGAATTAGCACAAGCACAAACGCAAGCTCGAGCGTACCCCAGGATCACAATATTGTGGTGGTCCTTGTACTTGCGCTTGCTTCGAGATTGTTTTTCATGTGAAATAAGGACCTTGTGCTTGAGTCGCTCTTGAAACCCAAGCTTTAAGTGACCGAACAGTGCTGGTGGCGTAAAGAGAATTGGTGACTGCAGTTCTTCCCTAATACTTTTATCAACTGCCTAACATACTAAAGTTCTCCATGTCATTCATGAAGATACAGTATGGGTGACGTAAAGATAATTCATAAGTTCATCAGCTGCCTGCTGTGTAAGTGATTGTATATTAAGTTCTCCCTGATTGCGATTCGTGGAGACAGTATAGAACGACGTAAAGAGAATTCAAGCTGTATCAGCAGCCTGCTGTGTACAGTAAGTGATTGGGTACTAAGTTCTCCCAAAACATACAAAATGACTTAGTGGTGTAAAGAGAATTCACATATGTATCAGTGAGTAAGGGATCTGGGAAGAAGACTAACACTTAAAGGAGAGTACAACAAATTACCTGCAGCTCGTTGTGATCAAACATTCTAAGCCAGTCCAGATTTATTACGTCGGACAAACCTGCTCTGAAAGCTTGACAATGACGACGGATCTGTTGAGAACCGAAACACAAAAGTTAAGAGTGTCGACGTAATAAAAATAGAAAATTAAATTTATAGTGTGCAAATACCATGTAAATACTGTATGATCAAATGCGCATGTAAACACGAGCTGGCGCAGTAACCCCAAAAAAATCAAAGTTTTTTTAAATGATATTCGAGTTGGACTAATGCGCAAAAAGCCGTTTTCGGATGACTGTCGAAAGTAATCGTATGGTTGCTTTGGTTTTCCGTTTTACTACAATTTCGGATTAGTTTAAACAATTTTGGCTGCATTTTGGCCAATCAGCAACAAAAGCAAAACCCGATTGCGATCTTCTCACGCAAGCAAGCAAGTGGCGATGACGTTTCCTCGCACTGCTGATTGGTTTCTTTAAAGTAAACCGAAACGTGATTCTTCCGGCTTCTGATTAGTTGAAAGTGTTTCTTGTTTGATTGGTTGAAAGTGTTTCTGTAGTACCTGTTTGTTAAGTCGATAATCGGCGACCAGGTGAATATAGCTGATCCTGTTGGCATTGGTTACCGGAATGTCCCGACCTCCAGGTTTCAACTCCACCACCTTCAGATAAAAAAGGAAAGGTGAAAAACTCAATCACTTTGTGTCACAGACCCACCCACCCTACATAAACACTCCCAACCCATAACCCCCTCCTACCACTACACACATAATCATATCATTGGTTCATAACTAGGCCGAACGGACTTCAAAGTGTGCAAAATCACTGAACTTACGTGCGGACAGCCAAACGGTATTCCCAAGTCAAGCAAAGTCGCAAGGAAAACATTCAAACGCAATAACAAAAGATGACGCAATCCCTTGGCTTGACTTGGCTGGTGGCCAAACGATGAAAAAACCTGGTTCCTATTGGCTGAAAATTTGAGCTCGCCCAAATGTGAGCCAACTCATGCCAACTCGGTGGCCAAACGATGGCCAACTCGAGCCAACGCAAAAAGTTGGCATGAGTTGGCTGAAGTTGGCAGTACCATTTGGCCAGGGCCTTAGCCCTTCTAACGCTCGTCTACACCTTGACGAAAGGCTAACGCTCAAAATGTCACCCAACACATTCTTTACGTCGTTGAGTTTATCCACACCAACCTCAGTCACATTAATGTATTATACTTGTGTCACAGCTTACAACATAAACAGTGGAGTGACTTCTCACCTGGTTCTCGCCCAGATCGTTGTTCACTACTGTGAAGTTTAGTGCCAGCTCTTCTACATTACCATCATAACTCTTTAGAAACAACAGGTTCCTGACAAAGACAACAAAGATAAAAATATACTTATATATGTTGTCTATATATTGTCTCGAGACAATTCAAACTTCAGTTCATTATCTTCAGTCCTTTTCTTTTAGTGACGATTTAATGTTGATAAGCAGACGTATATAATGCATGATGCCTAGATAAATACATCCATGATGTCAGCTGGTTGGTGTACAGTGGAACCCTGTCTTACGGCCACCCCGTTATAACGGCCATTATTTTTTGTCTCGCGGAACAAACGCCCAGTCATTTTCTTATCTGAAAACCTCGTTAATACGACCAGATTCTATGTTCCGATGGTGGCCGCACTAGCAGGGTTTCATTGTACTAAGGTTCATCTAGGGTTTACTTGTACAGGTACATGTATTTGTGTATGTACGTGTACAAGTATATTTGCCTGTATGCTGGTATGTTGGTAAGCAGGTGTATATAACGTGTGTATGTAGAGGTGAATACATGCATGGATGGATGTGTGCTGGTTGGTAGTAGTAAGATACATCTACGCTTTACTCGTATCCTGGTGAATGTGTTGGATCTGAGAGGGAGTTATCATCACCTGTACATTTCGGGGTCGAGTGACTCCAGATGATGGATGTCCAGATCCGTGCCGAGCTTACTGAGCAGTTTACACAGGAAAAAACTGGCGAACGGCAGCTCCACCAACATGTTCTCATAAATAGCCTGAATAAAAAAAATCAGAGTCAGCAACAACAACAACAAAAACAACAATAATCAATCAATCAATCAATCAATCAATCAGTTACTCCATTAATCGCTTAATCATTCAATCAATTGCCCAATTTACACTATCTGAGGTGAGTTATCCGTATTAGACGAGTTATTTGTCAAACGGAACCGCACCGTAAATATATATAAATCCGGAGGACATATAAACCCGACGGATTCTTTGTCTTGTACAAATCTTCCGTCTGGTAACGCGTCTTCAAGACGAATCAAGCGCAGGCAAGGATTATTTGTCAAGATTCGTTCAAAAGCCGAATTTACATCGTGTGTGAGTTGTTCAACACTCTGCCCTCTGAGAAACGGAGCCGGCTCTAAAGATAGTTGTCCCACAGCATTTTGTGTTGGTTCTATGTAGGTTCCGTTAGGTACAATCTCGAGCAAAAGCAGTTGAGAGATCCTTGTAGCTTATTGGAACACTTTTGTCAATTTCTAGCAAGTCCGCTTCTTCCCCCCCCCCCCCCCCCCCCCCCTCTTCCCTCCTTCCATCCTACACACTATACATCCTAAATACTGAAAAGGGCGGAGGAGGGGATTTAATTAAATTAAACGCAATTTTATTGAAAGCGAAGGAAAAGTTCAAACGAGACCTGCTTTTTGATCAGTTGCGTATAAAAAGGTAAAGGTATAACGCAACTGTATTACACGGTAGGTATTTTTTTGTTTGCAGTCGGTGTAGTTAGTACATACTCTAAGAGTTTCCGTACCTTGCCGAGCATCCTTCCCAGAAAATGATAATGCTTGAGATAGTCTGAAGTCAGAATAGACGCCTGGAAAGTAAGCAACTCAGTTAATGTCGACATGGATATAAAGGACATAGAACAATGCAAAGCAATGACTTTTTATTCTACTCCAGAGATGTAATTACCCTTATCAAATTTTCATCGGAAACTAGTTTTCTATGGCTCATCGATAGCAGAGAAGTTCACCGAAAGGACTTTTTTGCCATCAGTTTTCCCCTTTCTTTTTTTCTCGTGTTCGGCTTCCGCCGTGTCATGTTCGGAGCGCCGAGGAGACACGACCACCGGCCGATTGGTAACGCCACTTCCTTGTTCCCGATGAACCAATCAAGAAGCGGCTTTAACTCTGCTTCAAATCACAAGCCAAATCACCATGTCACCAGTTCGTAAACATATATTTATTTTGCTTCTGATCTTTTCAATTCAATCTGCAAATTTAAGAGCGGAAGATGGTGAGAAATCTGATCCTTCAAACGTCGAGTTCCCACTGCCATTTGTGCCATCTGACGACCCGCTGATTCCAGCTGGTCATTTGAAGCCATTTGGACTCCAGAAAGCCGCGAATGGACCGATCAAAGAATATACTGAAGTTCTACGACCGCCAGAGTTTTGGGAGAGACACGTCCGTATTAATTTGCCGCTAGTTTTTAGGGGAGGAATCAAACGGTCGCCGGCGATACAACAATGGACGGACGAAAATCTGAAGCTTCGTTACGGCGACCTGGATGTGTTGATCGAGAAGAAGAAAGAAAATCGAACACATGGATTTACGGATAGAATACGCTTTAAGGATTTCCTTGAGCGATATCAGAAGGATAATCTGTACGTGGTGACGGTTTTACCAGATCCGATGAGAAAAGACGTGCAGGTGAAATATATCTAATGGAAAATTAGTGCTTAAGTTCCGGTTTCAATTAACACTCCATGCACGGGTGCGTAAACGATGCTAAAGAAGTTGTTTAGCTGACGGCAGGCTGATACGATCGTGTTAGCCCTTCGTCAAACAAACTGATATTAATTATTTGGGAATCAATGTAGTTGTAGATGATGTGGTCATCGAATTGATTTGTCTAACCGATTTTCATTTGGGCAACCTATTTTAAATATCAAGCTTGATTTGTATATCTCTGGTGAGATTGATAGAAACTCATATTAAGTTGAGCTGTTCCATCTGTGTGTTTCATTTGTTTTTTGTTTTTGCTGTTTGTGAAGGGGTGATGGTTGGTCGTTTAATTTTCAATCAAAGGGGTTTTCTATGGAATTGAATATTCCCTCTAGTCCCCTTGGGAGGTTTAACAATATGTGTGCAAGCTGAACAAATAATATTTAAAAAACCATTCACTCTCAGAGTGATCATCTTTGATTTTCACAGTTTCTCAACAGAGATTTGTCATACAGACTATATAAAGAAACTGCCTTCTCATAGTCTTGCTCATATGAAAGTTTAGGAGTGAAAGGGATTAAGCTCATTTCAGCAATGGAAATACAAACAGCTTCTGTCTGACCAGATTAAAAGGCTCCACAGAGCTAATAGTAATAGTATTGATAGCCATGCAACCAAACTCTTCAGTTAAAAATCTGCCCTAATATTCTGAACCATTTCCCAATTGTAGACAGTAAAAGGACTGATACAAATATCAAACTTACATCCCAGTCATACAGTAGAGTAATTTAACTAATAATCTTGTCTATATTTCAAATCTTCTGTTTTATTGTTTTTTGCCCCCCCCCCCCCCCCCCCCCCCCCCCCCCTCATGTTTTCTATTTTGTTATTATATTTTTAATTTGTTGTTGTAATTTTCTAGGCTCTCCCTTGTTTGCTGTGTGGTACATTTCGGGAATTCCTGCATGAAACAAATTTCTGGATGAGTTCGGGAGGAACGCGCTCAGTCATCCACTATGATGCGGACCACAACCTTCACTGTATGGTGGCCGGACAAAAAGATTTTGTGATGGTGGATCCAAAGTTTGCAGATGCTTTCAATACAACTAGAGTAAGGTTGAATCATTGCATCTTTCTGGAAGGAAGTTTAATATTTTATGACACCGCCATCAAAAGCATCACCAACACCATTAGAGTCATTGCCATCATCCACCACCACCAACATTACTCACAATCACCATTGTTGTTATATTACATATCACCATCACCATAATATTTATATTGTCACCATCATCATCATCATCGTCATCGTCATCGTCATCGTCATCGTCATCGTCATCGTCATCGTCATCGTCATCGTCATCGTCATCGTCATCGTCATCGTCATCGTCATCGTCATCGTCATCGTCATCATCATCATCATCATCATCATCATCATCATCATCATCACCATCATCATCATCATCACCATCACCATCACCACTGCTATCACTATCACCATTACATCATCAACAAAACCATATCAAAAGATCAACACCCCATATTTTGCAAAAAAAGGGCTAGCTTAATGGTGACACTCGCCAACCAACACTCACACTCCCATGTACAAAGTTTGTTGTTCTCACACCTAGTGTGTGTATTTATCGACAGCCCGCTGAGTTTGGTTCGGGGTACTCTCCCGTAGACCCAGATGTGATTGATCTGAATCTCTACCCAAAGATAGCTCAAGTGGAATGGACCTATGCAAGACTTGGGCCAGGAGACTGCATCTACATTCCATCAGGTTAGAACCAAATGAGTCTTATAGAGAGTTCAGTTAGAGTAAATGACTGAAGGAACGGCAGGGACCACTCCTACCAGGTGTCTGTCTTAGAGAGATGTTCCTCTTTGAGAGGTGTCTGTTAAGAGGGAGTTGACTGTCTCACTATCTATACTGTAAATGCAAGTTTTTCAGTAGTGTGGGATACCAGTGTACAGTACAACGTGGAGGAAAAGTGCACAAGTGCCCAATAACGACTTCATGCTTTTTATTGTCAGGTTACATTCACCAAGTCCGTGGATATGGGAGATCACAATCTGTAACCACACTCTTCACAGCTTCTACAAACAACACCTTTGAATCCACAGGCTGTGAAGAGCAGTCATTTGACTACATCTCCTTAGAGGAAGTAAATATTATGTGGACCTACAACAAGGATGACAAATTCATTGCTATGGGTTACATGAATGTAGAGAAGTTCAGGGAGATGCTTAATGATCAGATTCAGGAGAAATTCAATGGTAGGATGAATGCTAAGGAATTCAGTGAATTTATTGAACAGGTGTTTCCTCTTGAGGAAGATGATGAGGAGATCCTTAAGAGAGATACAGACGAGATGTTCAGAGTTTTGCTTGACACAGATATGAAGGGATATATCACAGCTAACAGTGTGAAGCAATTGCCAAAAGGTACACTCAAGAAAATTATTTCTCAGTGCGAAGCCCCCCATGGACCAGCACAGGGGGACCATAAGGACAAGCATAGAAACGAGCATGTCCAGAGTGCCGAGAATAAAGAGCTCGGACATCAAGAGCTTTGAACTCAGAGGCATGTCCAGACTAATTAGATTTTATTTAGTCACACTATTGACATAGGCTATAATACAGTTATACAATAATTACGCAGCATAATAGTAATTACATCCTTTTCAATGCGTTTTTGCCTTCCGTCCACACCAAAAACGATGAATTAAAAACGGAGGTTTCCAAACCAGACTGATGGATGGGTTTTTAAATGAAAGTGAATGGTCGTGACTTCGCAAACGGAGGAACATCTACGTACGCGTGCGCATATTGAAAAGCGTCCAAAAACCCGTGTCCCGGGACCGAACCGTGTACAGTACAACGTTTAATATGGCTAATGCACGACTTGCAGAACTTGGGCACTGATTAGTTTGAAGCACTTTCCTAACTCAACTTTCACAAGTTTAATACCTCGCAATAAACAATACGCAAGATTCTAGTTAACCGTACGCATTTTTATTCTCTTTGCGCATTTTCGGAAATGTTTCGCGTGGCGGGTACGCAAACCCACGGAAAACAGCGCAGTAGACTAGTGTGGGGATGATCCGACGCACGACCTTCCCTGCTCAGAGCTTCATTACGAATCCTGGTCCTCCAACCCAGAGCACTCGGCCAGTAAGTCCGTGCAATGATGAGACTATATCATCTAGCTTCTGTAGTGGTACTTGCAAGTGATGGAAGCCGGGAACTTTGTATTTCTTTAGCCACAGTTTTCTTGATTAGTGGTGGCCAACCATCTACATCTTACGGCCTACGAAAGACCCTTGGGATGTGGACTGGCCTTGTTTTACACTGTCGCTTCACAGACGTTTGCAACGACACAAAGAATTTACAAGGCAGTATTCTCTGTCCATGACGAGTCTCATTTTGGACTCGCAGGTTTTTGCTTACTACGCCACATACTATAGCTCACGTGCGAGTTTCGTAAAACCAAATCAAACGCGATTACAGCGCTTTCAACACGCATACGACCACCCAGAAGCCAAAGGGCGCTTTACTTTGAAGAGACCAATCAGAAGTATGCGAAAATGCAATCGCCACCTCCTTGCTTGCGTGACCAGCCAGCGAAACCAAATCACTCGATCAATCGACAGTTTAACTCGCATTGACACGTGACGTATTCTCCCTCTACAACAAAGGAGGCCGTGCATTCGTACCTTACAGTTGTGACAGTGGCTTGTCTTTGACTCGAGAAGATGTCAGCCCGCCCCCGCTATATAAAGTGGCCCATAACTCCCTACTTGCTCTGACGAAAGACAAATGCTCGAAACGTCAGCCATCGCATTCTTAACGCATTATGCCAATCACAGTTGGTTGCACCTTCGCTCCTGATTGGCTAATGTTTTAAAACTTGCTTCAACTAATCACAGGCGTAGAAAAGTGCCTCACTATATCAAAGCATATGACTGAAAACCACCGTCTATTTCACGGTTGCACCGCGTTCATTATGAACGCGACTTCAAACGACGATTAACGAAGGCGGTTTAAAAGGACGAGGATGACATTGACACAGTCCCGTCTTTATAGCAAGTGTCAACGTTTACTTTGAAGTAAAATGTCGATCGAAGGCTCATTTATTCAAAGCTCGGTTATAACTGCTTACCCAGGATTAACCAAATTCTTTCTCTGCAACCTCAAAGCCTAAAAACTGCGACGTTTTAATCAAAGATCAACTCAAAAGCTTCTTCGTTACCTTTAGCTGAACAAGTCACCGTGTTGAGGGCGGAACCTCTAATTTTCAGGCTTAAACATGCGAAAAAAGTTTAGACCCAACCCAGAATAAGCCTAATCAAACTTTGAACAACAGGCGGGAAACCAAGTTGTTACTGCTACTCACCTGTGGGTTAGGGTACAACAAGCCCTCGTTTGAATACTTGAAGAAACCAATGTGGGCGTCAAAGCCAGCTTTTAATAGCTCGTTAAGGAATTCCCTGAAATAGAAAAGGGAAGGTTACAATAAGAAAGAAAGACAAGAGTTCTAGGGTAAAATGAAATCGGTTTTACTCAAGAACTTCTCCCTGAAACTCCAGTGCTGAAAACATTGTCCTTGTTTTTGTGCTGTTGTTGTTGTTGTTGTTGTTGCTGCTGCTGTTAGTTACATGTAGCTGTATATTCACCTGAACAGGCCACCGCCGTCAACTCCTGCCTCTTCGAGTCCCTGGGTGTTTATTATCCGCACGCGTACCCTCTGCTTCAGGTTTGGCGCTGAGAATAAGAAACAGGAAAAATTCGACCTGCTCAGTCACTCAGCGCCGATTTTAAATGACTGTCGAAAGTGATGGTATCGATTGCTTTGGTTTTGCGTTTGTTCCGCTTTCGGTTTAGTCCAAGCAAGTTTGGCATTCTTGGCAAATCAGCAACAAAAGCAAAACACGATTGCGATCTTCTCACGCAAGCAAGCAAGTGGCGATGGCGTTTCCTCACACTGCTGATTGGTAATTATATCGGTTTTGGTTTTCGACAGTCACCAGAAATAACAACAATAAACTCTCGGCAATCTACATCCCCAGCCCTTTCATCGCTAAAGGTGAATCCTACTCAACGCATAAAACTTTAAACTCCTGAACTATCAAAACAAAATGAGATCTCGAGAAACTGAAGACGTAACATTCTGAGATTCACAGTACAACTACCTTTGCCTTGCGCGAGCTGGTCAAACGCATTCTGGTAGATGTGATTCCTGTTGATTGAAATATCAATGGCTGGACCCATCATGAAGTGATGCAGGTCACCTTGGGACTCCTGGCGGTCTCGGCTTAAAATCCTCTGCAGGAGCTGCAAAACAACAACAACAACAACAAAAAACAAAACACCTGAAGTGTGAATCAAAGTGTTTCAAGGGCACTCGATGGGCTGAGTCGATCAATCAAGGTCACTTTTAGTTCGATTACACGAGGTAATATTTCCCACAATGCAACGCCAAAGAAATTGCACGACATGTAACACTGAACCTCTTGCCCAGCTTACAACATCATCCTTACCTTAACTCGGTCTCTGAAGGGAACTACAAAGGGGATGTGTTGAAGAATGGACATGTGTCTTGCAGTAGTGTAGGACATGCCTGTGTGGATAGTTCCTTCTTCAACATTTTCGCTATCTGAAACAACGTAAGGCAATAAAGTAATAGCTTTCGACTGACTATCATGGGACATGATGATGATTATAGTGGTGGTGATAATGATGACGATGATGGCGACGATAGTGACGATGGTGATGACAATGATGATGTTGAAGATGGTGACGATGTTGATAATGATGATGATGATGATGATGACGAGGATGATGATGCTGATGCTGATGCTGATGATGATTATGATGATGATGATGATGATGATTATGATGATAATAGTACTGTTGGCAATCAAGTGACTTACCGTCAGATGGGAAGAAACCATCTATTCTGACCTAATAAAGCAAAAGATATGGTAAATAAGAAAGCTACGTAAGAGAAACGCCGAAGAGAAAGCCGAGAAATTGGGGCCAACACCAATGGAAAACATCAAACAATACCTGCAAAGGATCAATACAGACTCTCTGCGACAACCAGTGCCCGTCAGGACAAAACTGTCGTCGAGTGTCCCGCTGGTGCAACTGTTTTACGAGGTTAGTAACATTCTGCAAAGCAATTAAACCAAATGGATCAAATTCAAGCAGAGAACAGCTTTACGGCTCAAGCGTCTTCGTGTGTAACTGGCAACCACGCTAATGAAGACTAGCTATTTATCCACCAACCCTTGCCTCTTCTTTGGCTGCGCAAATTGTTCCGCTTTCGCGGAGGCTCAAGTGCTTTCATCGCCTCTTATTACTGACTGTCTTCGGTTTTCGAGACGCCACCTACGTTCTGAGATCGTGATAGTGTGATCAATCCGAGATCGGGTACAGAGATCGTATTCTTCATTATGGAAACTGGACATTAAAATTCTTATTTCCTGGTGGAAGAGGTGTAACTTGTGCCTTGTTTATATGGGGAAACGTTGCCTAGGAGACCCAAGACACCCTCCTCTCCAAGTCACCCTGGGCGCACCAGCTATTCAGACATTACCTTATAAATTATAAATCAAAGCAAACCGTTTACACGAGAAACCACAACTTGTCTCGGTGATCAAAGACACCTTATTTAAACGGTTCGCTTTATTTCGCAAAGAAATGTATGAGTGGTTGATGCGCTCAGGGTGACTCGTGGGGGGGGGGGGGGGGGGGGGTTTCTTCGGGTACTACCCTCTACTGTGCAGGAGTTATAACTTGTCAACCCGGACACCCCTACAAGACGGACTCCTGGTAGGAGTGGTCCCTGCCGCTTCTTCAGTCATTTACTGAAACTGAACCATCTCTAAAACGGACATTTGGAGCTGGTATCGAGGCTGTCCGTCTTAGAGAGAGTTGACTGCACATAAAATGGCAACGCACAGGCGAAACTCGTCCCGGCATACAGATAACAAAAGGAGTCCTACCTTGAGCAGGTTCATCCACCCGTGTTGTGGATAATACGTACGCGTCTCCATGACAGCAGACCTGGCTCCAACACTTCTCATGGCGGCAGAGTAGTGACTGCTCAAGCTACCCGGTTGGCTGTCCGGGTAGATAATCCCTGTCACTCCTATCACGACATTCCGCAAAGTCGAGGACATCGTAACAAGTTCTTGGACGTTGAAAGGCATTGATTTTGCCTTGCCTGGAAGTGGAGAACAGCAAAAGTAAGGAGAAGTCTGGTTCAAAACTAAATAGACTCACTTTATGAAAAGAAGACAAGCAATCGTCTTGTAAGTATAAAGGCAAAATTGGATTCCGACAAAAAAAAGTTGACAGAAGAAGCAGAAGCACAATACCACGCTGTGCAGCGCGGAGCGGAGCGGCACATCCCATTACAAAACAGCACAGCACAGCACAGCAACGGAACGGCAGAGCATCAGCACGGCACAGTGCAGCAAAGTTCAGCACGGCACGGCACGGCACAGCGCAGCACAGTTCGGCACGGCACGGCACGGCACAGCGCAGCACAGTTCAGCACGGCACGGCACGGCACAAGTCATCATAGTACAGCACATCACAAGACAGTAGAGCACGGAACAGCACGGGAACAGCACAGCACAGAACAGTGAAATGTAGGTGGTATAAAGAATAGCACGGCTCAAATAAACGAAAAAAACGATGAACAAGTGTGCCTGACTCTGTGTGTGCATGCATAGTACGTAGGATGTTTGGGACGACTGCTTGCAAAAATTATGCCTATATACATATTTGTACACACATTGAAAACCACATTCACAACAACAACAACAGAAGCAGAAACAGAAACTACGACAACAACAACAACAACAACAACAACAACAACAACAACAGAAGCAGAAACAGAAACTACGAGACCGAGTGTTCTTTTAAGCTGTTGTTACTTCACCTCCTTCATCATAAAACTCGGCGTCGTGGATGGAGAAGAGCGTGTAGTTGAGTAAGGAGCAGAATAATCCCAGAACATGAACGACCTGCTCCGCTTCCGCTGTTGACAAAGGGATACTCTGACTGACCACTTGAAGCAACGGAATCTCCTTCCTGAAAAACAAATCACATACTCAGATATGATGGCCCTGTTTTGCTCTAACCTGGAGTCTTAAGGGCGTGGCTTTTGGGACTATTCGGTGCCGATTCTATAGTATGTATATCATGCACATACCAACTCTCTTCTACCCCTCCTCCCCCTCCCCCCACTCTTCCAGATGGTTCTGTTCTACTTGGATGGAAATTTATCGAAATCTGCCCGATAAAAGTCAGCTTACCCAAGTCTTGTGGTTGTGAAGACGGACTGTGTGTGCGCCCACAGGTGCCTGATGAATGCACGATTCAATGCTAAAGTGTACAATAACCTAAGAAAGGAAACAGACACTAAATCCACATGAACGTTTATGTTTAATACATTTTATGTTTTACCACCATGTCAACGGAGATTTAAAACTACCGTATTTCTCACAGAGACCAGAATTCCTTTGAATTCCCACGTCTCCCTTGACCGTTGGAGTCCGAAAAGTCAGCAACAATGTCACTTTGTTACAGGGTACTGTACACAACGGTCTGGTTTCTGTCGGACGAATCGGGGAAGGGGGAGGGCGGTACTCCTCATAATTTTGGGTGGGAGTGTGCCACCCGGGTCTGAAAACCCTTACCCTATTTCAGTCCGAAATGTGCAATTTCAGACCAAATACCAAAATCTACCAAAATCTATTCCAGACAAAAGGCTCAAAATCGATACCCTATTTCAGACTAAAATGCTGAAAATGATACCCTTTGGGACAGGACATATGGCTTATTCCCCGCCCCGGGAGACAAATGAAGGTCTTCAGACACGTAGCACAAGTTTTCACGAGTATTTTTGGATGAATTTCAAATAGACATCATTAGTTTAAACTAAAATTTTCAACAGAATGTTGGGGTGTACAGTCGTCGTGTTGTGTTTCTTTTTTTCTTACCTGGTCTTAGGAACTGGCAACCTGCACTCTGACATGAGAAAATGACAAAGAAAACACAACGACGACATAACGTTGCTTTCACGCCATTCCAACCTGAAGAATGTATACAACAACAACAACAACAACAACAACAACAACGTTAGAGCGGTTTTCGGGTGAACTGTTCAAAACTAAATTTTACACCGCATATCAATGAAAGAAACACTTCCAACCAATCAGAAGCCAAAGTAATTTGCGCTTGGTTTTACTATGAATGAGAAACCGATCAGAAGTGCTAGAATATCGCATTCGTGTTTTACAGTACTTTTGTTTCTGATTGGCCGAGAGTGCTCCGAAACTTGTTTGGATCATTTCGAAAGCGTATAGAAACGCAAAACCAACTGAAAACAACTTTCAACAATCATCCGATTAAGCTATTCCAGAATTAACCAAATTTTTTCACACGACCTAGCCAGCAAACAGCAATCGATTTTATAGAGACCAATAGAAAACTTGTTTTAGCTCAAAACTTTCATAGGCCTAATTCAGGATTAGCTTAATCGTGCTTTGTACAACAGAACGTTTACGCCCTCCTCTCCTAGCCTTTGGGCATTCTTTCTTTCTCTTTGGTTACAGTCACCCGAGTCTGGGTTAGTGAGGAAAAAGAAAAACTTCGAGCCCTGCGCGTACGCCCTAAAACCGCAACATTTACGCAGAACTTTGCGCAAAATGTGCCGACGTCTGTGCACAAAATATGAATGATGTGAGGACACCAAACCTGACTGACTGAGAATCCAACGTCCCCAGAACCAGAGATTCCAACCTTGTGACATGTTTTTTAGAGTCAAGCACAGAGATACACTTCTCTCTAAGAGACAGAAGATCCTGAAGAATAAAATACGGACATCGTTAAAATCCGATTGGAACAAAATCCAGCAAATCCAGTGAACAGAACTTTTCAGAGCAAACCCTGTAGAACGTAGAAAACACATAACTTAATGCAGCATATATCACTTCCTTGTGCTCTTCAGGTACAGCTGTCACTTCGGTTTGATTTGTTTTATTAAATTGATTTATAGAATAATTGATTAATTGAAAAATAATTGACTGATTGATTAAACTAATGATGTACTGATCGATTGATTACCAAATTGATTGCTCGATTATTACTTCAACTAATTGATAGCATAACTAATATTGATAAAATAATGGACTCATTGATTACCTTACTGAATGATAGGTAAATTGATCCCAGGAAAAGGGGGGAAGGGTACTCCTCAAAATTTTGGGTGGGAGTGTGCCGCCCAGGTCTTAAAACCCTTACCCTATTTCAGACCAAAATTTGCAATTTTCGACCGTTTTTCAGACCAAGCTTTGTGATTTTTGACCATTTTTTAGACCAAACTTTGCAATTTTCTACCCTATTTCAGACCAAATATCAAAATCTTTGACCCTATTCCAGACCAAAGGCTCAAAATCTATACCCTATTTCAGACTAAAATGTTGAAAATGATACCCTTTGGGGCGGCACATACCTAATATGGCTCATATATGGGAGTACCCCCCAAGATTGATTAACTGATTGATAGATTAATTGATTGATTAACTGATTGATAACAAGCAATAATACTAGTGATATATTAAATAGTATCAATGAAATGTCAGCAAACACAGTTCTTACTGCATTCAGCAAGTCAATAACCTGCGTAGCTGGCGGTCTCATTCGATGCGGTTGAACATTGTTCACGGGCGCCATTTTGTACTGATGGCGGATGGGAGACTGAGGTCCACGCCCCCGCCCCCTCCCCCCACCCCGTAATTTTGTCACTCGACCTCAGTCTCCCATCTGCCATCAGTACAAAATGGCACCCGTGAACACTGTTCAACTGCATCGAATGAGACCGCCAGCTACGCAGGCTAGCAAGTCAATGTTTCACCATTACATCAACACAGACCGCAGTTCTAACATAACTGGATTAACATTCCATGATTGTACCTGATTTACAGCTGCAGCTTCCTCATCACAGTCAGAGTCATCACTCTCCACACCTTGGGCATACTGATGTCCTAAGAGTAACATTTATTTGTTAGGCTGCAGGCATTCACTACAATATATAACACATTGATGGATAAATATTACTATTTCAAAAAAAAATAATAAAAAAACCCATGTACAGTAATGAGCAGTATATTTTAAACAACAATATTATAACAATTCTACTTTTGGTTCAAACTTACATATTTCATGTAGAATGTACTGAATCCTAGCTGAGGATAAAACCCCAGGTACACATTACTGATAGGTGACAATCATCATCAGTATTAAGATACAGTACAATTATCTTAGCATGACATTATTTTGATGTACTCTGAGCAGCTTGAATGCAAGCAAGATACACGTATATGAACATGAGTCTTATTAAATTTTAACCCTTTACGCCCAAACCCTCTTGATATCTGTGAATATTTGTATTGATATTTTACCTCTGCGTGGCAGATGAGGCAACAAGAAGTGCAGAACTTGGATGTAACTTATAAGCTGAGTATTAGACAGGGAGTCTGAAAGAAAATAAGTCAATGCACCACATAAGCAACAGATGACTAACTTCACTACATGTACATGTACCAACTCTCTTCAGTCGAGCCCTCCTCCAACATAACTAAGAGCCGGCTAAATAACACATTCAATCAAACTTTGTTTTGGGAGCTTCTGCTCATTATTGTTTTTGGTCAGGGATGGACTTATAATGAAATTTGTAACAAAGTCACTGGGACTAAAATATTCAAGTCTTCAAAAAAAAAAAAAAAAAAACACACATGATGGCATACTTACCATCAAGTAAAAGTGTGACACTAGAGTACATGTGTACAATTCACTTGAGCTTATAAGCATAAACACTAAATATGTTACCAACAGTACCTAGCAAGCTTTCAGCAAACACCATGACAGCATAAAGGAGCCAGGGAGTGGGGTCCACATGAGTTGCTCCATCTTGTACTGAATCACAACGAGAGTGGCACTCTAGTAAAGTCTCCAACAGCAAACCAAAAGGAAACCTGCTGTTTGGGTCAGCCATAGCAGGCAAAAGGAAGCAAGTGATTTGTTCTGTCATTTTCTTGCACAAAACGTCAGACGTCAAAGCTGCAAGAGTCTCATGCCTTTGTGAAAGGAAAAAAGAGAACAAAATTGAACTCTGTCTTTGTCAGTAGATGAATTCCGGAAGCCTCTTGTCCCTGCTTTATAGCTGATAATCCTGAACTACTGTAGGTCTTGATTTCTTTTATGTCCTACACTGAATAGTGGCTTCAATGTTGAGCTCGCTTTGTGGGGCAGTGGGAATTACTGATAACATGTGATCACTACTATGTTAGACAAATATGGCTGGATACTGGAAGATTTATACAAATGAAGCTATTACACAATATAATTCACTTGTTTGTAACACAGTGTCCATACTTA
Source organism: Plumapathes pennacea (assembly GCA_964036295.1). NCBI lineage: Eukaryota > Metazoa > Cnidaria > Anthozoa > Antipatharia > Myriopathidae > Plumapathes > Plumapathes pennacea. The sequence goes on along the minus strand of OZ038466.1, from coordinate 20,851,982 downwards.
TGTCTCACATGTAAAAACATATGGCCAAAATAACTCTACATCATTCTTCTTATAGTGAGGAATTAAATAAATGCACATGGCAAACCTCTGATCTGCCCTTTCAGATGCTGTGCCCCCTACGTGGGGATCTTGACAGACCATGTTCACAGGTCTAACGATCAAGTCTCTGATGGCCCCCGCAAGTGGGGTGGGAGGTATAGAGGAATACTCCAAACTTGCTGGCACCTTCATATTTACCAAAGCACGCAGGTATTGGAAATAACCTATAGTAAGAGATACACCAAAGGACAAGAAGTGAATATCATGCAGTAAATCAGATATTATTATTATCATAAACACCCACATAGACACCCATAGGTTATTATTACCCAGCTTGCAGAGCTTGGTGATAATTCCATGACAGGTGGATATACAGTACAAGTAGGAAATTGTAAGATCTTGCTGAGGTCTTGTCTTAGTACCAAAATCTTGCCTTAATATCTTGATAAAATCTTGCATGATTTTGTCACAATCTTGCCAAGATCTTGCAAGATAAGCCAAGATCTTAGGAGATCCTGCCAAAATCTTAGGTGATATCCTGCCAAGATCTTATATATAAGAATCTGCCAGGATCTTAGATAAGATTGATATCCTGCCAAGATCTGATAAGATATTATGCCAAGGTCTTGGCCAGGATTCTCAACCTGGGGTATTGTGAAAGTCACTCAAGGGAAACAAACAAAGAGATCTGTCAGACATTAGGAACCCAATTAATTTGTAAGAACTTGTAATAATTAACTTTACCGTTCCTGATGAGGAATACCATAACTGTGGTAGCCCGCCTCTTGCTATCATCACTGACTGACTCCTTGGGGTCTGTCGTATAGGCCTCGTGACTTGTGAACACTTCCAGCATCCTCATCTGCACTGCAACAGGACTCGATACTTCCAATGCTGTATCTAGGGACCTTGGTTGCAAATTTTAATATAACTTTTATCTATACTGTAGAATGTACAGGTTGTAAGCAGAAACTACTGCATGGTAGATGTGATCAAGGCAAATCTCTACTTTCTAGGATAACATTGTCTGGCCACCCAGAATTTGTCAATCAAAGTAAAATATTATATTGCAGCCAGCCTCCAAAAAATTATTTTGTCTCCTCACTAGCCATGGGCTGATAGGTTAAGTTACACATGTGTTACAGACAGGATTCAGGGAACTCTACAGTAAGCCCTGAACATGAACACTCTTATCACATTAAGTGTTTTTCATCATGGATACCATTCTTTTCATCCATAAAACTTAGCTGGAAGTTGTCAACTGTGATATCTGTTCTGCTACAGAGTGCAGGATTTCTTTGGTTAAACAAAACTCACCTGCAGCACAATAAAAGCAGATGTTTCAACTGATAGAGTGACCTCCTGGGGTCTTGGCCCTGTAGCTTTCTTGTAACAATACGATGTTTCAGCAATAACTGACATATCCATATCTGAAAACAACAGAACATAACATACATAGTTATCAGGTCTAAAGTATTGAGTAGTCCAGTTGTCTTGCAGTCATTTCTATGAAGCAATTCTGGCATGCCATATCTAGTATTGTATACCTTCATCACCATAAAAGTAATTTGACAGTAATGCCTACAAGATCATTATTTTTTTGTTCAACTCACCAGTCTTGGAGTATCTTTTGAGGTAGAATAGAAGAAGAGAAGCTTTCTGATGAGAGCTGTTAAAGATGCAACATCTGGTTCCTGGTCTTTAGTACTTTGTAATAAGTGACTTGTCTGGTCAAATGCAGCCCTTTGAAGTGCATACTGTGGACAGTGATGAAAAACATGTACGGTATCCATGAGAAAGGTTTCACAATTATTCTCAGTTTGAGACAGAGGTCACAGAGGCATCTTGGAAATAGCGTATGCTTTGTATGTCACTGACTTAGGCCTGTTTCATACATTGAACTTTGTACGTACCGAATCACAATTGCAAATGAGCAAAAGCCATTGTTTTAGCTATTTACATTGTATTCCACTCATGCGAAGTTCGATGTTTGCAACAGACATCAGGCAAATACTGTAAAACTGCATTGTTGAATACAGCATTGCTAAATATATCAAAATTTTACGCACCTGTTGGTGACGAACAATAGTTCCACGAACATATGACTGAATCCGCAAGGCACTTGCAGTCTTTTTCCGGGCCGCCTTATTTTACCAAAAAGAAAAAAGATCTGGATATTGTACGACACGTGACCGTATTATAATAGCCAGACAACAACACCACGTGACCGTGCACCAATTATTTACAACCTCACCTCTCTTCTCTGCCTTTCTTCTTGCTTCCTCTGAATCAAAGTCGAAGCATTTTCTTGCTAGAGGGTTCAAGGACATAGAATTTTAACATGACCATAAATGATTCTCAATTGATGTACTTGTCTTAAATTCCAGTAAAGACGTTTGATTACAGAGATCTATAAATGGGGTACAACCGAACGTGTTACTGACGTCAATTCAACAGTAAGGAATAAATAGCCATACTTAAGCGAATCACCTTGAGTAATAATCAATCAAAGCCGATATATCGTCATTTGATCGATTCAAACATGGTAATTTGCGAAGCATTTTTAGAGACTGAGATTATGTAGATGGGATATTTAATGAATCCCACATGACACTAATAGCTCACCCTTTTGCTTGTACCTCCAAGAGAAACAACCGGACGTTTCTTGAACTGTCCATCGAAGGACATTGCGACAATGAAGGCAAAAACTGCTGTGTCGTGCTGACTGTCATCTGCTTTGTGACCGCACACTATTTAGTTGCCAGGCCTTGTTGTGTTTATGACTTGGCGTCCACGCCGCTTTGTTCATTGTCAGAAAAAACATGGCGGAGAGATCGGGAGGAATAGGCCTTCAAGTAACGTTTGCTTTGGTCGCGCTCATAGCAGCCGTCTTATACAGTGGCAAAGCGCAGTTTGTTTTGAATAGAGTCAATCGAATTATTCACGGAAAGCAAGGTTGCGCTCCTATTCAAGATGTTGGCCATGTCGTTCTCCACTACTTTGGCATTCGCGGTCGAGCGGAGGGCATTCGATTTATGCTAGAAGACAACGGCATTCCTTATGCAGAGTCGACCTACACGAAGGAAGACTGGCCTGCAGTAAAGAAGAAAGGCATCGAGACTGGCCTGTTTACTTTCGGTCAAGGTGAATTATTCGAATCAGGCGCTTAAAGTCTGCTTTGTACGGAACATCTTGCGCGGCCATCTGAAATGTTGTTGGTTATCAATTATTTATACGCGTTATTATGCTGCAGGTTTTCCATTTTCTTCCCTCGTTTATTTTCGTGATTACAGCCAGCCTCTTGGATATTAACTGCTACATGACGTAGTGCGTAATCAGCAGGTCTGATGTTCGAAAAAAAAACTATAAAAATTACAATATTAATAATAATAATAATAAAAAAGCTATTACACAATGTACATCCATATTACCCCACAGGTAACCATGGTAGCTTTACCCTCAAAAGGTGAAATTTCATCCAAAAAAAGTAATGAAAATGGATAAACTTTGGGACTTTAGAAACTACACATTAATTAAAAAGCTTCTGATTTTACCAGAGAAAGTGATTATAGTAATTTTATAATATTGCTTTGCAGTACCAGCAATCACAACAACTACTGGAATCCAGCTTGTGCAAAGTAGAGGTGAGTTAATTATCTAGATATAATTATTAGTTAATTATCTAGATAATATTAATTATGAGTTAATTATCTAGATATGGAACTTAGTTGTCGAGGCAACATTGATATATTGTAAACTGTGACCTATCAAAATTTTTCATTTGCAGCAATCATGCATCACATTGGTCGTTCTGTGGGTCTTGACTGTGACTGCTCTGATATCCACACCTGTGAGGTGCTGGTCTATGGAACAGGTGAAATAGTGCATTCATCAGTGGCATCAGCTTTCCCAACTTTATCTACAGTGTGCAACTACTAAAAGTAGACAATTTGAACACAATGTGTACAGTGCTGTCAGGAACTTTCATTTGAGTGGACTCACAGCCTTAATTTTTCATTTTGAATTGTCCCATATTATAAATACTGAGACTTTCCTTGCTATAGTAGGATGATACCAGCTTGTAAACAGGCTCTCCTAGCTCCAAATGGAACATGGGGGAGGGGAAGGCAAAAGGGTGGGGTAAGGGCTCTCCCTTCTTTTCATTCCAAGCTGAAGGAGACTGTTTGCAGGCTAGGATGAAGCTGTTTATCTCAAGACTTGGGAATATATAGATTAGGAGTAATGCAAACAGCCTTGAAAGGAGCAAAAATGCTAGCGATGCTGGGCAGCATGATAACAATGATTGTCTGATTCTTCATTACAGTACCCATATATTTTCATCTCAAATTATTTCCTGGGACGCTTCAGTCTCTTACGGTAAGTTTTAACTACCTGTTGATTACCCTTTCAGATGACCTGAGAAGCAAACTGGGCCCTGTTCTTTACAGCCCTGACTTCTCACCGGAAACAAGAGATGCTCACATAAACAGCACCATACACCAGTGGCTTCCATACTTTGAACAACTTGCACCAGCTGAGAAAACCGATGAAGAGGATGATGGGTTGTTCTTCGTCGGAGATCGCCTGACTTGGGTGGACTATGTTATGTTCGACATGTTGGACACCCATGTGGAATTTGCAAAGCTGGATTTTGGAGGCAAAGGACAAGCGCAGGATATTCTTACAGCCTACCCAAAGCTGCAGGCATTTTATGAGCAGTTTTCAAGCAGGCCCAAACTTGCAGCTTATTTAAAAGCTAAACATAGGATGCCATTCAAATCAACTTAAGATGTTGAATACCAGACCATATAAGATGCTTTGTATATGTAGTAGAACTTTTAAATAAAAGTAAACTTCACTGATATGACATGCTTGGGTAATAGTTGATCAGAATAGCATTTCTCCCAACACCTCCTTTGCATCTTTAGGGGGTGGACTGGGAGAATTAGGTTGTGGATACTGGCACTTGCATGCATGACCTGCATGACCTCTAAATGACCTCTTGAGTCAGTAAAATTGCAGATTTTATTTCTCCCCAAAGTTAAAACACAAAACTGATACAAAAATGAATGTTTAGTCCTCAAGACTGCTCTGCTATCCGCATTGATTTACAACTGCCGTATAATATTATTATACCAAACCTTCATAGCAGAAAAAAATGGTTGTCAAACTACACCACAGCCCCTTCCTGTGGCACGTTCTGTACATACAGTACATTACTTTACACCCCACCCTGCCTACTCTCCCTCCGTACTGGTCGGTCCGTGGTCGGTTTGTAGTCGGTCCGTGGTCGGTTTGTAGTCGGTTCATGGTCGGTTTGTAGTCGGTATTACGTGGTCGGTGTTACGTGGTCAGTACACGTATTTCGGTAAAATCAATCGTGCGGTCGGTCAACGTTTTATCGACCACGTTACCGACCAATCAATTTGTTCACATTAATTACAGTACCATAACATGATAGCCTTTAGGCTGTTTAGTATCAACAGTTCCGAGCATATTCACGACAATCCTGAGCTCAGTTTTCTTTGCAGCGGGAATATCCGTTGTACATTGCCTGCGAATGAAAAGACAGGAACCGAAACAAAAAATTGCGGAACTGACATCCAAAGGAATAACGAGTTTCTAGGGATGTTACAAATTATAATCTTCAAGTTTACAGAAAATGCAAAGGCATGCACAAGTTCCAGCTGAAGTAAACGCGTAGGATTCATAAGGTTTTTAATAGAAGGACTGTAGTTACAACCACATCCCCTAGATTGAGGAGTGAAACCTCCCCGCCATAAGCTATGTGAAACCTCCCGTAAGTCGAGAAAGGTGGTCGCTCAGGGAGGTTCCACTGTATGAATCGTATCTGTGTAAGTTAAGCTCTGTATCACTGATTTTCTGGAAGGAACGCTATGGAGAAGGCTGACGCGCGTACAATATCGACGAAGCATCACAAATGAAACGCTCGCATACCTTCCGCCTTAAAAACTTCGAAGTGACCGCGTCTCCAACTGCCCAGCTCATCTTACGGGAATACGGCAGCTTTTCGCGGGAATGTACTGTCTCCTAAAAATTCACCGCAGATAAAACAAATTAGTTCTTCGCTTCTGTAAGAATCTAAGTTGTACAATTTTAGCTTAGAACTGAGTCATATGATGAGCTATGGTGCGACCTCATTTTGACAGGACCAAGCCACGACTGCTTGTGAGCCAAACATGTCAACACCCTGGTCCTATTCAACGACTCTGCAAGTTCTTGCATCCTGTCTTGTATTTTGATTTGTGACTGTTAAAGATTGGCTCTTTTAAGTATAGAACTCCATTAAGTATCAAGTCGTTCATGTTTTGCGAACTCTAATCTTTCCGCTGCCGGAACGTCCCAATAACCTTAGTTCCTTTAAGCTATATGTTTTGACTGCTAGAGCAAGCTTTTTGGTTAGTCTTGGTCAAAACTCTACAGATTGTTGGAAAAAAGAATAAGAAAAAGAATGTTAACCGTGGCTTTTGAACAACCGGGCCAGTTCTCGAATCAAAAGCGTTGGTACCAAGCCCCCTTTAAAAATGGCGGCGATGCTGCCATAGCCATATGCGCCTTATATTTTACTTATACAACAGTTAGTATGTTCTTTTTTCTGTATTTACTTTACCTTGCGAGTGTTGGCAGTGCTCCATTGGCCATCAGTTGGACTGTGTTCTCTTGTTGATATCTCCTCAACTCTGCCGTGGCTGTTTTTTCCAACTTCTCCATCTGATAGTGTGTTATATCCTGTGTCAGATATGACTTCAAACTTTTCGTCAAACGTTGCCGCGGATCGTACATTACCAGTTATCGGCCTGTTCAATAAAGAAAATGTTCCTCTATTTACTGGGGGTTTATTCAGGATCTACTCCTTTTAATTACACGAGCATTCCAATAATTCAATATCAGCAATATTTTCATCACGGCATTTGAGGCTGCAACAATTTTCGATTAACTTTCGTGAAACCAAAACCAAAGAAATTAGATCGAGCCGTTTTCAGATGACTTTCGAAAGTAATCAGTGTAATAGTAGTTTCGTTTTGCGTTTGCTACGCTTTCGGATTGGTCCAAAAAAGGTTTGGCAGCATTCTAGGCCAATCAAGATCAAACGCCACGTAAACCTGATCACAGCCTCTGATTGGCGGGTATACTTACTTTGATTTTGGACAGTCATCCCAAAACCATTCTATTGGTCTCTTTTGTTCAAAGTAAAACCTATCGCAAATTATTTTGGCTTAGTTAAAGTGTTTCTTACGACCTTTGTGATTGGCCCTATGTAATTACTTTGCTTATGGCTTTGGACAACGGCATCCATAAAAGCGTTACATATCACAAAAGGTCATTAACACTCAAATCTAGCCATAGTAATTCAAAATTAATTCATGTTTTTATCCCCATTTCTTTCTCTCACCTGGTTATGTTACTTGCAGTTCCTCTGGTCATATTCCATACACGAGTCTCAGCAAAGTTGCCGTGATCTCCCAGTCTTAATTTGTCACCGTTTGGTGTGTGAGCCGAGTGTACCAAAGCTTCAGGTTCAGCGGTAGTACCGCCCTCTATCATGCTGTCATGAAACTGATGCGGCTCCGCCTTCACAAGGGAGGCTGGGGAGGGCTGAACTGTAATTTCCAGTCTGCCCCCGTTGTAGGTCCAACCGGACGCTTTGTTTGTCGTCTTATACAGACGTCTTACCCGTTGTATTGTTTGTACTGGTACATTGTGCGCTTTGCTGCTGTTGGAAACTGTCAGATTACCACCACTTACGGTCTGAGAAGAACACAGAAATATAACTTAAAGGGGTACTTGGACAAATGTTGGACCATTCTGAAATACTATTTTAACCACTTTAAATGAAAGTGTATGGTATGAACAGCATAATTTCCCAAAAACGTTCTTTTTAGATGTAAGACTCCCGAGATATATCAATTCAAAGAAGGCCAAAACGCCTTTCTGCCATATTGGCCGTGAATAAAAATAATGAAGCAGTAATAGAATCAGCAGTGATACTCGTGCAATTTCCTCTTTAAATGGTTGGGAGAATTAGCACTATGAACTTGGGAGTAACAGGGTTATGAGGTACAAACGCACATATCACAAATTGCGTCAGTGTGTTACTCACTGAAACAGCTGTAGCGCCTTTCTTGTGTTTTCCACCAGTGGCCTGAAGCTTCTTAGCTGAACCTCGCCTTCCTTTAGAGAAACTGCCCGTACGCTTGAACTCTCGGACAAACTTTAGTCGCTTAGTCTTGGATTTTTCTACGGGTTCTGTTGTTATCCTTATGGGGACAACTTTAGCGCGGGTTGATTCTGTGCCATTTTTCATCTCCGTGTCCATCCCATTCACTGAAATCACGTGACTGCCATCAGACTGCCAAAAGTGAATAAAAAGCAGCATTAAATTCTAAGAATTCTAAGAAATTTTTCTGGACTATCTTTGCGACTGCTTCATAACTTCAAAGGTCACGTTACTGTAAACCTAAGAAATAGAAAACACACAAGCAAATGTGATGGTGCTTTACAATACAGTACAGTTTACACATAAAAGACAGACTAGGCCGCAACTCAGTAAATCCCAAATTCCTTCACCATATTGTACAGAGGGTCACACTATACGTACGTCGCTTAATTTCTCTACACTTTTTATTGCTTTCGACCAAGCTTTCCTGCAAAGAAGTGAGATAGAAATGAATGAGAAACTGGGAAGCGGATATTTAAAGCAGTTTTAAGCCAGCTCGCCATGCAGTAAACCTCAAGACTTTGTACGTGGCAAACAAGACTCAAAGAGGTACAGTGTGTAACAAGACTGGGTCGCCAGTGTAGTCGGGCTTGGTAAATGAGTACTACACAACACCAAGCTTACAGCTAACAGCTCCGCCAAACTATGAAACTGGAAAAGTTTCAGCATTTTAAATTGTAAGAGATACTGTAATTTTAAAATTCATAGAAATTTTCAATTTTTTTTTTTTTTTTTTTTTTTTACACTCACCGTTTTTATAATTGGCAAAAGCTATCCATAACACTGAAAGTAGCAGTGAGTGCGAGGGAAAGACCTCCGACGGCCCCAAGGAAACGTATGGATCAAATACGAGTTATTTGTAGGATATAAATCTCTTCCTTGCATCTCCTAGTAAAAGTGTGCCTCCTTTTTATGCCTTTGAACGGACAGTCGTCTAGAAAAACCGCAACGCACTTTTGCGAAGGTTTCAATGGAGGAACGAGTAATGAAATGGCAGTGCAGAGTTGACATATGTAGCCAGTTCTGCAATGATTTATGGAATTAATTATAAAATTATTACGTATGCAGATATAGGAAGCATACTAAGCATGGTTTGAACCTCCTTTGTTTGAAAAGCGTGAAATGTTGGTCAATGATTTGCTCCTATTTCTCACGGCCGGCTGTACGAAACATCAACAATTGCAAATGAACAGCTTCGTTATAGTCCCAGGAAGGTTTCCTGAAATTTTCATGCAAGTCTGATATTAGGTCAAAAATTAGCATTTTCTTAAAAAGTGCAAAGGCTATAGCCAATGCTTTCATATACAAAATGGCTGACTCGATAACTCCTGTCTATCACGCCGTAACAACAATTTCTCTGCAAATATTCGGTTTGACCTGCAAATCACCACAATACAATAATCGTTTGGCCAGCCGTTTCTACCGACGCTTTAAAATACCAAAAAGCCTCCAGAAGTAAGCACCGGGAAAAAAAACGGGATCTGACATCTGGAGTAGCTCAAGTAGATAAAAGGGTTTTGGAAAGGGCTGTCAAATTTCACCCCAAATTCTATATAATGAAGGAAGAAACATAGCTAAACTAAACAAAAATGATATCGGTGTAAAATAGAAAAAACGCGGTTGAAAAAAATTAACGTTTTATGATTAGGTGTTGAACCAGCTGCGGCAGTCATCCATTTTAATGATCCTTATTCTAATGGTTTTAGTAATTATTTTCAAACCCCCTCTGTTTGCGACCCAGCTGTCTTATAACACGTTCTGAGAAGCGGTATACTGTCTGGGAATATTCAACTCGAACATCAACTCGGGAAGGAACAGAGACGAAATAATCAAAAAGCAACTGAAGCCGGTAACTGTTATTCAGACCTTGTTTATGCCCTAGTGTCGTCGCCACTAGATAATCGCTCCGCCGAAATGCAAATTTGAGAAAAGAAGAACACACGTTAAATTGCCCCTTGAAACATCACTTCAAAAAAACCAAACATTAACTAGCGTCCACCAGTGCTGTTGAAAATTCATCGTTACTTGAGTTCATGTATTTAAAATTTACAACCCTTCCATCAACAGTGGTGTCTTGAAGCTGCCTGAACTAACTGGCTGCGACTTTAATAATATTGGCGTCACTACATTCTCTTGCAAGTTACTAAATTCCACACGAAACGCCCGTTTTATATCTAAACTTCACTGGAAGCGGACCAGTTGATCAAACGTCAAGAAAATAGTCGGGATCAATTTATGCAACTCAGTAAGGAAGTTTAATGTGTCCATGCAATATTCTCGACATCAATCAAGCCCTCTGGGTATGAAAATATAAATTTTTTATGAAAGTATTTTCCAGAAGTGCTTCTCCACATTTCCAAGGGCTTCTATATCTCAACACCGTACGTTGACGAGTGTAATATTTCTTCTATAAGATAGAGCAAACAATAAATTCGCAAATAGAGAAAAAGAAGAGTCACGCTGGATGTCATGAGTCATGCATACGTGTTATGCTGAGTTAAAATGCCCGCGGCACTTACCAATCAGATTGCGCCTTTATCTATTACGTATAATGTACGATTAATTAGTAAGCAGATTTTGTGTCGCCCGATGTCTGTACTTGTAGTGATACTCACCATTAAAACTCAATCTCTTACAGAACAAATAGTCACTTAGTTCCCTTACCATTAGTATAACTCCATCATCTTTCTCTCTTAACGAGATACCGAACACCCCGTGGACTGTGATGAAACATGGTTCTTTGACAGCAAAATGCTACTCACAGAAAAGGTGCTTGAACATTTCGAGAATTGATTCCAGAAAATTGAGCTAACATTAGAATAAAAAATTTACGGTAATATGAGCCGCAGGTGTGCTTAACATTGCAGTGGCCATTTTTGTTGCAAAACCTTCAAAACCTGAGGTAACTCAACTTTTAATACGCTTGATGTTCTACACAGTATGGTTTCTTTTTAACTTCCATGTTGTGATTTTCCACAGATTCCTGGAGGAACTGGCTGTTTGTGTTTCACTTTACGAGAAATAGGTCATGTACCCGTGGAGTCTGATTCTTGGGTGGTTTTTTACTGCCATAATAGTCATTGGCAACGGCTTGGTTATCTATCTGATCACAAAAAGACGAAACCTCAGAACAACAACGAACTGGTTTGTCTTGTCACTTGCGGTGGCCGATTTTGGCTTCGGGGCATTTTTCTTTCCACGTTATTCTTCGTGCTTTATTTCTAATGAAAGCTGTGTTAATCCTGCTGTAATTATCGCATATTCCCTTGGTTATTGTTTCACATACGCCTCGGTGACCAACCTTTGCGCACTAACACTGGATCGTTACCTCGCCATCGTTAAACCACTGAGGTACGTCACCTTCATGACGAAGAAGCGCGTGGCTCTCCTCATATTTGCGGCCTGGAGCGTGGCGTTTCTGGTCCTCGTTTCCTGCCTTTTATTGTACTTCTCAAAGACCGGTGAAACTCAAGACTTGATTGTAAACATCTTCTGGATATGCCTACATTGTCTGACCATTTTAGTTTGTGGCTTTTTGTCGTTTACCACAGCGCGATTATTCCTTATCGTTCGCACAATCGAAAAACGAAACGCTGCAGTGGTTGCCCAGCTGAACTTTAACTACAGAATACAACACCGGGTGGCGTTCAAGAGGCGAGAAACTGCATCAGCGAAAATGGTCGGCATTGTGGTGATAATCTTCATCATTTGTTATTTAGTAAACTCCATTTGCAATATCTTTAGAATTTTTATAATATCCTCAACAAATGCAATTCTTGATGAAACATTACTCCCGCTACTTAAACTGATGAATTCTGCCATAAATCCAGCAGCGTACGCTTTGTATAAGAGAGAAATCAGAACAGAACTGAAGCGGATGTTGTGTAGAAAACGGGGACACTAGCTGCTGCATCAGCAAAAAAAATGGCGGGAGTCGTTGGGACAATCTTGGTCATTTGCTAGACTGGACAGCATTAAAACTGTCTACATTGCAAGGTCAAGGAATTATCGCTCCCCAAACAAAATCTTTGACACAAAATATACGTCCACTACTTAAGACCTACTAAACACCTTATGCCGTGTTCGTTTGGGACATTCTGGAATAGGCTAGCAATGCTGATGGGTAAAATTATCAGTTTATGGTTTGAAAATAAATTTGACTTGTATTGCCTACAGGGTGAAGGTATTCAAACCAATGCACAATAATAGCTCACTAAAAACAAGTACCTGTTGGATCTATTTCAGCCATTTCTATTTCAGAGTAGACCCAAACAAACGCGGCCTTAAATTTGGGGACTCAGAAAAGTCCATTAGAGCCGCTGTATAATACGCAATCAGTCAGAAGCATAAAAACAAAATACCGTGTTGACCGATTACTTGATCATCACTTCTCAATTCTCCTAAAATATATAACAATGTTTATAAAATATCTTTATAGAATAAAACTTATATAACGAGCGCTCTGATTGGTTCCCAATCGTGTTTACATGAGGCTATGTAACACGGAAAGTGTGTTAGATTGCTTTGAGGTTGCGCAGTGGGACAAATTTTTGGACTGCTCGATTTTAGTGAAGTTCCCAATTCTTCATTTGACCTGAGTTTACGAGAAAGACAAGAAATTATAAGCCTCTAGCAAAGAAACGACAACGGCGGTTGTGGCAGAAGGAATGATTGATGAAAGATAATTTTTTACATCCAATGCGCTACGCAAAACACAGAATGATTTTCCCTCTATGAGGCTGTTAATCAACATGTTAATTGGAATATGTAAACTACGTAAGAAGGACGTGAAGTGAGACATGATGGTTAATTTTGTGACTAATTATTAATTTTAATTAATCCCCGAACGAAGTGAGGGAAATATTCACGACGCTAATGCAGTAGTATTATCGCCTTATCGGAGACTCCAAGCGTGTCGCCATCTCGAAATCTAATGTTCGTGTGTTTGTTTGTGTGTTTGTGCCATACGACCTCGTCCCAAGGCCCTCCGCGTCGAGCGACCACAGCAGGCGAGGTTACATCGGCAGCTTAACTGTAAACCGCCATTTTCTTGGAGACATGCGATAGAGTACGAACTGAAGTGATTTTGTACAACAAGATGCAGATACAAGGCCAAGCAGTTCGACGGACGGCTGTAAATTGCCCGGATATTTTGCCAGTGCATGGGAGGCAAGCTTTACTAGACGTAAAACGGATTCTTTAAGGCCCAACTGGTTGACCTGAACACTAATCCCAGACGCCAGTATTGTGTTAAAACGCAGACACTTCTTCAGAAAGGAATAGCAAAATACAGTCGGTGGAAATCGAGCAATCACTGTTGCAAATTTCGCCTTTCGCAATAACAGGAATGCAGTTTTCAGAATCCAAGTTTGACAAGATGACAACACAATACAATGGAAAGTGGAATTTTCGTACTGTATGAGGACTGCTCTATACAGTGTATTTTGAAATCATTGAAGACGTAAACAATAGTGTTTTGGGTTTTGTTTCCTTTGCTGGAAAAGAGCTAAAGCTATGGCTTTCAGGAACCGGTGAGTTTTGAAAATTTACGTCAATTAACGTTAAATACACTTTTGTTAAACGACGGTCGTGTTATCATTGGTATTTCAACAATTGCCGTATATTTTGTCGTTTGATGCCCCGGGAACTGTGATGAAGGCCAAGTAGGATTATACTGTGATCTTTTCGCTGGTTTTCAAAGCTATTTTCAGAGTGCCTTCGTGCAAGATTGTGTCATCCGATTCCTGACATGTTTGCATAATTTCATTGACAGTCTGACACATGCTGTGAAGTTTTGTCGCCGCGTTTGTTGGCACACTGTATTCAAGGATAAAATGTAACCGGGTTAAAATGCTTTTGCTTTTTGAAGGCTACTAAAGTAGAAAATATCCGGCCACTGCTTTCCAAATTAAACAATGTCTACTAGCGGGACCCCCGTAAGATACTCGCTCAACACAATCGGACTTTGTATTATTTAGTGACCGTGTTTGCTCGCTCAATAAAATCGGACCTTGTATTATTTAGTGACTTGATTTCTTTTTTCTGTCAAAGATTTTAAAATCGTCAAACGCAGTTTGAAAAGTTGTTGTGTTCAAAATTGAATCCCTGCCAAAATTCACACGATTCCGAGACTTCGAAAGCGTGTAAACAAGCGACTCGCTTTGACGGTTCTAAATTTGGCACACACAAAAAAACAAACATACACGTATGTGGTTAGGATAAAGCATTGGCTGGAGAAATCGCGGCTTTTCTTGAAATTCATAAAAACTTCGGTGTCCAAGATCGACTTTGCTTGGCTTTCAAGCCTCGGGAGTATTCTGTAGTTGCGTGTAAATGTTTTCTCAGCAAATTTTGAAGTTCAGCTAGTGTCTACGAAAATTGCAGACTGTGCACGTTGTCTGAACTAAACCAGACTGCCGTGTGACAAAGATTTTTTTAGCGGCCGACTGGTGACGTCGCTACACAGCCGTGGTTTGCTGAAAAAAAAATTAAATAATGTCCGAACGGAAAATAAACAAGAATCCCGCTTTCCGAAAACCCACTACTGAGCGAGGGGATATCTGCGATTATCGTATTTCTAGTTAACTTAATTTTGTGACTCGCGAAGCGCTCGTTCGTAAAATATTGTTTTTACCACTCGAAAATAAAATTCATATCTTCGCTTCGCCGTGTAATATCCTCTGTATATGAAATGGCAAAGCTAATAAATAAAAAAAAAGTAAAGCCCGTGCAGCACACTCCCACACAAAATTCTGAGAAGTAGGACGCGCTACTCCTCTCTCCCAACCCCACCTCGGATCTATATCTCCCGCGCGCACGCACACATTCAGCCCCCTCCAGCTCCTCCTTCCTACACGCTCACATACCTTCTCTTGCCGCCTGCAATTCCTGTAATCTTCACGACACCATTTTCTAAAGTGACAGTTCCTGCTCCGTATTTATCATCCACTCTCATGGCCCTGACGAATGGAGTATTAACACTTTCTCGAGGCTGTCGCAGGATGATAGTATTCTCGAGTGGGGGCTGCTTTGTTGCAGTGAACCTTGACGAGTTTGAAGCGCCTCGCACCCGCACACAAACCTCGACACCGTCATCTTCCTGCCCTCGGGGACGGCCATTCTTCCGTCGAATCGACCGCCGTCGTATGCCGTTCATTCGCCTGGGTTTCCGTAGGTCGTTGCCATTGAGTTGGTCGAAGTTTCCAGCCTTGGTGCGCCATTCCGGGAGTCCAAGTTCCAGGATTTTGTCCACGTCTTCCGCGGTGCTTGCACTCCACCAGTGTGCAGATCGCTTTTCCAGTGGGCGTGGTTTCCACGCGTGGTCTATTTCGACGTAAGTTACGCCTGCATCATGTACATCTGCTGATTTGTTGTTTGTCTGAGGGTCAACCTGCAGGGGAAAAGTCCAGTTTGATCAAATGCAACATGTGATTGTATATTGTTTTCTCAGCCAATCAGTGCCCAAGAAGTAAAATCAGGATAAAAAAGACTATAATGTCGACCATGTTGCATTAGAATGAACTTTATTATTTTCATCCAATCAATTTTAATGCAAAGCAGACTTTAAAAAGAATAGAAATGCGGCGTGCCGAGGTACAATTAGGCTCAGTCCCCGGCCGTTGGTGTTTCGGCGCCCGCAATCGAAACACTAAAGTCTGAGAACTGGGCTTAAGGGACTCTGCTATCTGTATCGAAACTCCAACACACTAATCGCTGTTTGACTGCAAGACTTAAGTGCACGTGCAAAGGATCATAGGACATTTTACCCACAAGTCAGCAGGATTTAATTTCCAATCACGATGAGAATATATTCATTGGTTCATTTATCGAGGACTGGAGAACTATGAGTTTCATGGCTATGTTTTTGTTGCCGATGAATTGTACCTACCGTGATTACTGTCACGGCATCGATGGAGTCACTCCGTCGAATCTCCGCGTTTTGAAGCTGCTCTCTTTCTATTGACTCAGCATTCTTTTGTATTTCGTAGATGGGCACCACTTTCTGCGTTTCAACGCTATTGCTCAGGTCTCTCTCTTCCCCCATGAGTCTCTCTGCTTCCAGCTCTTTCTGGGAAGCTTGCATTTGCCTTTCCTCTCTAGTGTTCAGATCCCTCTCTTTCCTCCTGAGTAACTCTGTTTCCCGCTCTTTCTCGAGAGCTTGTTTCTGCCTTTCGATTTCTTCTCGCTCTACTTCAGCGAACTCTCTTAGCCTCTCGAGTTCATTCAGTCGTTTTCGAGCGATTTCTTTTTCTTGTTCTAACTGCTCTTTTTCTCTCTTTGTGTCTTCTTTCTCCTTTTGCAGCGACAGCATTTTCTCGTGTTGTTCTCTCTCCATTTCCACTGTATTTCTCCGCCGCTCGATGCTCATCATCTTTTGCTGTCTTTCCAGATCTAGTTTAGCAGCTTCCCGTTGCCTTTCTACCTGACGATGTTCGCGTTTAGCGTCTTCTTTATCCATCTCTAGCCTCTCTCTTTCCAGGAAAACCGCTTCCTTCTCCTTCTCCAAAAGTCTGAACTTTATTTGTCGACCTTCTTCCTCCTTGACCGCTTCTCTCTCACGCTCTTGTCGCTCCAGTTCAATCTTCTCCCTCTCCAATTTCACAATCTCTTTCTCTTTTTCTAGGACCAGGAACTTTTCCTGGTGCAATATCTCCATATTAGCCGCTTCTGCTTCTCTCTCCCGCCGTTCTTCTTCCAATCTCTCTCGTTCCAGCCGCGTTACCTCTATCTCCCTTTGAAGGATCGCTAACTTTTCTTGTTGCTTTTTCTCTAGTTTCATACCCTCCTTCTCTCGCTCTTCTCTTTCCCTCTCTAATCGTTCTCTCTCCAGCCTCGCAGTCTTGTTCTCCTTTTCCAAAGTTTCCAGCTTCTGTTGCCGCTCTACATCTAATTTTGCAGCTTGCATCTCTAGCTTCTCTCTTTCAAATATCGCAGCCTCTTTCTCTTCGTGCAAGAGCATCATTTTTTGCTGCAGATCTCGCTCTATGCTGTCAACTTCTCTTTCTCGCCTTCGTCTCTCGTTTTCCAATTTATTTCTTTCCAATCTGGCTGCCTCTCTCTCCCGTTCCATGAGTACGACCTTCTCCCGTCTTTCTAAGTCGATTTTGGTAGTTTCCTTCAAGAGTTGCTCTCGATCCAAGAGGGTTGCTTCGTTTTCCCTTTGCAAGAGCATGATTTTCCGTTCCTGCTCCCGTTCGATTCTGGCCACTTCTGACTCTCGCCTTTGCTTCTCCCTATCCAGCTTTTCCCACTCCAGCTTAGAAGCTTCCTTCTCCCTTTCGATAACGATCAGTTTCTCTTGACGCTCTTGCTCCAGTCTTGAAACCTCTCTTTCTCGGTCTCCTTTCTCACTTTTGAGCCTTTCAAGTTGCCTTCTGAGATCTTCTCGCTCATTCTCAAGCTTAATGGACTCTCTCCTCTGTTCCTCTCGTTCTCTCTTAAATCTACTCTCCTCTTCTTGTCTTCTTCGTCGCTCCATCTCCAGATCGGCTTCCCTCTTCTTCTGTAATACCTCTCTCTCCCGCTCTGCTTCTTTCATTTTCTTTTCTAAAGATAGAAGTTTTTCTCGACGTTCGTTCATTTCTCTTTCCCATTCAACGAGTAGTCCTTTTTCGAAGTGTTCCCTCTCCAGCTGTATCTCGCGCTTTTTTCTCTGAAGTTCCTCCTGTCTCTCTTGCCTTTCTCTCTCGCGTGTGATTTCTTTTTCACGTTGCCACATCTCGAGTTCTTCCAAAGTCATGGCTTCCAGATCACGAGGAGCATCTGTTGAACTTAAGTCCTGTTGAAAGACAACACAAGCTTTCTCAGCCTCGACAGAAGGAAAACATGGAGTTGGAATAGGCATACAGTGAACTCCCTCTTAACGGACACTCCCCTAAGACGGACATCCATAATAGGAGCGGTCTCTTTTGTTTCTCTAGTCGTTTACACTAACTGAACTTTAAAACGGGTACCTCTCTAAAACGGACAGTTGAAGCTGGTCCCGAGGCTGTCCGTCTTAGCCGAGGGAGTCGACTGTATTACTGTGCTATGTGATGTGTTGTGACGTCACATGATGCGATATGATACGATATGGGATTCGTGTGATGACGTTGTGTGACCTTCGCATATGACGTGGCGTGATGGAGTGTGACGTAAACGTGTGAGTGTGACGGGATATATATGATATACCGTAACGTAACGTGATGTAACGTGATGTAATGTGATGTAATGAGACTCAGTCTTATTCACTCCACGTTACTCACCTTGCTTGTGAACCTGTTTCCCGTCATGCTATATCTCTGGACTATCAACTTGTCCCTTTTCTCTATGTCCGCTGTCTTTGCTGGGTGCTGTTTTACGTATTCTGCCAAGTCTGTCTTTGACTTCAAGCCATTCAGTGAGTCCACGGTCTTTCTCAGCTTTTCTATCTTCTGCCACAGAGCGCTCTTGCTCGTGTTCTTCTTCTCTTTCCCTTCTGTTGTCACAGTTGTCCTGTTGCTCTCCGTCGATGTTTTAGAAATCCCCTTGTCATCGCGTGGATCACTTTCGCCGGCTGCTCCGTCTTTCTTTGCAGTGATCATGATTTCTCTCTCTTGCTCCCTTTTGTCGACTACTGCTTCCTTCTTAGTTACTTCATCAGGTGGTAGAGGTACTATTCTCTGACTTCGAGAAAAATACCGTTCTCTCGTTGTCAAGTCAGTCGAATGGTTTCTCTCAGACATGGCCTCTGGAGAAATCCCCATGTTAGAGGTTTTGCTTGCTACAGTAGGATTGGCTATTTGACTTTCAGAACTATCAACAGACATTTTAGACAAATCACCTGAGCCGCTGTGGACCAGAACCTCTCGCTTGGAGACCCAACCATCTTTGACAACCCTCATCTCCCGTTTCTCGATTGGTGCTGAGGAGATTGTCACGTGATTCTGAAGATCATGGGCATCACTTCTGATAGTCAAATGGTTTGTAACACTCACTCCGTGTCTTGATCTTCTGTCACGCTCGTCCAAGTAATTTGCTCCAACTGGCCCCGTCTTCCTAGAATTCTCTCTTTCGAATGCCTCCGTTTTATTCCAGACTCTCCCACCGGTTTCTGACTGCTCTGCTGTATCTCCAGGTTTTCTTAGAATTGTTTCCTTTCCAAGAAAGTCCTCCACGTGGTTTGCGTCATCTGAAGCTATCCTTGTAAAGCTCTCCGCTTCAAATACCCCCGTTTTCTTCAAAACCCTTCCATCGGTTTTCGTTTCCTCTCGAGACAGTTTCTCGTCTCGTGAAATATTGAATCCACGCGCCGGGGTAGATTTTAATCCATTTTGATCAATCTCGGCTTTCCCTGTTTCTGGGCTCGCGTTCTTGGAAATCTCGTCTCTATCAACGGATGGCGTGTTTTCCTTGAAGGGGAAGTCGTCCCATTCGTATTCACCTTCTTTAAAAAGCCTCGCTGAGGCTTCGCGGGTGGCAGTGACATATTCAGCCCTGGCTGGTATTTCTCTGTACATCTGCTTTTTAGTATTCACTTTTCGCGCATTCTGGTCACTTTTATTCTCGATGGCTGAGTAATCAGCTGCCAATAGAACGTCAGACGACCTCCTTTCCTGTAGTGGTTTCTCGTGCTCATCACTTCCTCCCAACGACTTACTCCTCTTTTTCTTGAGGTCTTCGACAGTTCGTTCCAGCAAGCTGCTCTGCACTTTCAAGTCATCGACGACTTTGCCAAGACTCGAAACATCGTTTCTGGTTACTTGCGGGCCAAGATCTTCAGTGCGCACACTCGCTTTGTCCCAGTCCTCCGATGCAGACCTCGGGCGGCGGTACACGCTGCTCTTGTGCAGCTCACTTTTGCTTCCATTCTCGCTTGCACGTCTTCCATAGCGAGTAGTTGACTCTGACGCATTTAAATTGCTGTAGCTTCTCGAAGAAAACGCAGTTTCTCTTCCAGTGTGCGTTGTACCTTCGGTTGAAGTTAACACTCTGGCTAGTTGAGCCTTCGTGCTCGAAAAATCCCCCGCTATCTTTCTGCGATACTCGGCATTGCTTCTGAACCGTGAAGAGGTAGATCTCTTCTCCTCTAGACCTGATGAGCGTTCATCATTACTAACCGATGTGTTTGGGCTGTAGTGGCGATGATTGTGGAAATCGGAACTGTCCCCGACAGACGATTGGGAATCAATTTTCCGCGTGGACTCCTTAGAATCAGGTATATAAAAGCTGGTGTTGTGGGCACTATTCTCAACCATATCTTTCTTCGACTCGTTCCTACCATAATCCTGGACGTCAGAGTTGAAGACAGAAGTCGTAGAGATAGATTTCGTCCTGTCTTCATCTGCCGTCCGTTTCGCACGGAGCTCCTGACGCCTTGAACTCTGAATAACTTTGCTTTCGTTTCTGTGGATCATGCGAGACACAGTCTTTTTCGTGACTGTAGTATTACTTTTGAGAGTGGACTCGCTGATGTTCTCGGATATTCGCCCTATAACTGCATTCTTACTGAAACCCTCTAATTCCACTTTACTTTCCGTAGGCTGAAAACTGTAAACTGAGACACTTTTCTCATAGTCAGAGTCGCTGTCACCATTTCGCTGAAAGTGCGAGCTGGAAAATACATACCGTCCAGTATCCGTGCTGAAAAGGGCCATCGCTTGCGTTCAAGAACGTTAATAATCTTGATGAACTCCGCTTACTTCGGTCAGCAACTAACACGCACACTTTTCAGACGTCTATCTTTATCCCGGGATTCTTTTGTCGCTTCTGAGCTATCCACTGAGCTGCAGTCCTGTAATACAGAATGATCAAGAGAGAAGTTAGATGATATGTCCCTTGTTCATGACTAAGCCAGCAAGAGTGCTGTGTGTTTACCAAGCATTGGCCTCCGGAATGAAAAGTTCCTCCCTTGTATATTGGATCAAGAGTCACTACACTACAGAGTTTCTGCTGCTACTCAGCCCTCAAGGGTTCTTTAGTAGGGACAATATTTCATTCACTGGCTTTCATGGTCAAATAATGACGAGCTGAAGTCTTAAAAAAAGGGTTTGTTAATTGATGGGTGGAACTAAACGAGAACATTCTAGTATCAGACCTTGAGTTTAGGGCGAACGTTTTGGGGCTAATAAATTATCAGCACTATCTAACCTTTTACTGACTGCTGAATTCAGCTAATATTTTCTGTTTTCAATATCTCTCCCCGGAGATTTATCATATGTACGATAGATAGCATAAGAGCCAGTGAACCTATCAATTATTACTTCATCACTCACGTATTTTTCTCTTCAGTAGGAGTTGGAAGAATTTGTATAACGAAGGTTAGTTATAGTCGTTGGTGATGTGCGTTATTGGACGGATCTTCGCTTGTTAATGCTTTATCTCATTTAAGCTCCTTTAATTTATAAAGAAACGTATGAACAGTTTGCACGCCCGGATGACTCCTGGAGGAGGGTGTCTCGGGTCACCAAGACACCTTTTTCTCCTTACATGCAAAACGAGACCTAGTGAGCTAGTCCGAAATTAGATTAAAAAGTGTCGTAAAACTTGAATTGAAGTTTATACTTTAAGATACATAGCAAGTTGTAACTTGCTGTTATTTGAAAGGCTAAACCCTAAAATAAGCGGGTTTGACAAGTTAATAACTAGAGATAAAAACATTTCTCGGATCATCCGTGATTGAATCTCCTTGACTCGTTATGGCGGTTGTACTGCAATTAATAATATTACATTGTTATGTCTGTAAGTCATTCAATATAATATTGCTGCGCTGATTGCTTTTTATGCATTAAAGTCCCACGAGACAGAATGATGCTATTTATCAGTATTCACTGACTTTAAGAAATGTTTTAATTATGGTTAGTCCGAATCAAGGAGAAAGAAAAACTTTACTCGACCCGTGAAACTCTAGACTATCACGTAAAACTTAAACTGGGCCTGACCACTCAAATGAAAACTCTCGACGAGTATATTCTATTAGCAGTGTTCGCCCTGTTGTTTGAATGGAGTTCATGTTTACTTTGAACAGAAAAACACGGCGGTGCAGGGGTTAATATTGTGCGGACTTGAGCTAAAGGGATTAGGTCACACGTCAGATTGACCATCTTTGATTTTCTCATCGAGGCTCTCAACGGAAATATATCACACGGTATGGAGATCTTATCATGCTGCCGGAAAGCCGATTGAATAATGACTTCACTCAAGAGACCTCTCTTGATTCACTCACGTCTCTTACACATTTTCTGACTATATGTTACGAGGATTACCATATTAAAAATCTCCGCCGGTTTGAGGGTCAACAAAATATTCCCATGTTTGACTCTATAATCGCCTATGGAAGCGGATACATATATTGGGCCAAGGCAATTATTTTATCAGCAGAAGCGAACTAAACAGAGAAGTTATATCAACTCAACACGAGGAAGGAAGAAACCTGCTGCTATTTTGTCCAAAAGTCTTCTGACTGATTAAACATGTTGTACTACAAAAATCAGCCCTCTGCCAAGCGACCATAAATTCGAGAGACTAGGGCAGAGTTTTATCCTGAAACTTTTGGCCGACTTTCATCATCAATATATTTATCCATTCTTCCCTCCCGTAAAGCTGGCCTATCTTTTTTTTTTTTTTTTTTTCTATGTTTCGAGTTGTAATATCTGCGGCGTTTTATATCAATACAAAAATAGATGCAAACAGCCGCCTTAAATAGAGCTACCACTCCCTCCATGAAAGCACGGAAATATTGATTTGATCAAAACCCTTGTTGTTCTTAATGTGATTTTTGAAAGGAAGGGAAAGAAGTTCTGCTCGAAATTTACGAGTACCAATTTTCGGTTTGTCCTTCAACTGAACGAAACATCAAGTTTAGTTTTCGTCTACAAATCTATCAAGACAATATAAAACTGTTCCTTTTCTAAATCCACACCCTCACCCTAATACACTAGCAATATGTCTTAACTCTTGCGTCGTGCTCTCTCTGGTTAATTATCTGATATTGGACAAGATGCAAACTTCTCGAGAACATTTGAGTCTCCTTCAGTGATTAGCCCCATCAAAGTCCAAGTGGGTCGCTAAAGAAAGGGCGGTTTTGTTGTAAGTTGTCTTTCTTTTTAGTTCTAAATCTCCAATCTCAGGACAAGCTTAGTTTCACTGATAGAACTGTTTAATTGAAAGCTTTGCATTAAACCGGCGGGAATCTTTCATGTTTTCGAGAGCAACAAGTAGGGCATTTAACTGTCACTTGATATTGTTACAGAGTTCGGCCAGATCATGTACGGGCATGGGAAAAAAGCATAGTTGAACATATGGCATAATTCATGGGTTTAAACTAGAAAAAAAAAGGTTAAGCACAACAGCTTGCCCGCAACAGCCAGCCAAACGCTAAGCACTCACTCGCAAATTTCATCATGACAAACGTCAGTTCACCGAGCAACTTGACAATGACTGATCTTGTTTCGAGGAACCTCAGATAATCTACGAACTACGAGAGCGACAAATAGCTCAGTCTTCAATAACGGGTCCGTTGCTCGTTAAATGACGCTCTGAAAATACTTTGGGGCCGACTGTGAAAAACGCCAACACTAATTAATTTTCGTCGTAAAGTTAGAATAATGAGACATAATCAACTAAATGACAAGGGTTGGTCTTGATTAAGGGACATAATAGGAGAGCAAACTTTGAAAATGTTAATTTCGTTCACCTCATTCACCTGATTGATCTATATAACGAAACAGAGTTACAGTGGCACTGCATGATAAATTTATATAAAAGCGTAGGACGGAATTAAACTGGATCAAGCCTTGATGAATGCGCAACAGAGTAAGAAATAAGCTTGCACAACTCAGCGCGGTTCAAACTAACGAAGAAAATCCGGATGAAAATTGAACCCGTTCCAAAGCATTAAGAATTAATGAAATTTGTATTATCCCTTTTCAAAACCAATACTTACTAAAATATATCTTTCCCTACCTGAAGTTTTCAACAACACGCACGAAGGCTTGTTGACTTTGCATCCGTCTTCAACAACTTCTGAACCATTTGTGAGAGAGGCTTCGTTCCCGGCGGGGCTATAAAAAGGCTTGACAGGACCAAATATGCGACTGTCTATTTTCGTGGATATTGCTTGCAAAAGAACATCTTCAATATGGACCCATATCAGCAGGAGACTCCTGAAAAAAGAGAACGATGTTCAATTAGAAATCCATAGTCAAACAGGTCGGAATAATATTAAGCAAATAGCCGATCTGTTTAACAAAAAAAGACTACATGTGTAACCAGACACATTCGCACAGGAATTATTGACTATAAGAAAAATGTACTCAGTACCTACACAAGTTAGGCAGGTAATTTAGTAGTCAGGCCTGGTGGCTCTGTTGAACATTGAGTTTGTAAAATTAACTGTTTGATTATCGCTTATTTTCTTACTCCATCCCTAAAAACAAATTTCAAAAAACCATTAAAATTGACCGATTGTTGTTTTTGAGAGAATAGTCTATTCACTTACATGAACTGCTGCAGTATTAGTAATCTTGAATTTTTCAACAACCCTCTCGAACACATGGAAAATGAAATTTTTATCCCAACGCTAATACTATACTTTCGTCAATTTTCAAGAGTTTTTTTTTTCTGCTTTAAACAACGATAGAGGCTATAAGAAAACACTTCAATCAACCAGAAGCCAAACGTAATTTGTGACTGGTATTAACTATCAAAGACACCAATCCGCAGTGAAAGAAAACACAATCGCCACTTGCTTTCGTGAGCAGATCACAGTCGGGTTTTACTTTTGCCAGAAGACTGACCAAGGATATTGTCAAATTGGACCGACGATAAAATTGATCTTGCTGCCACGTAACTTTGAACTGCTCTGTTTTTAGCAGGCTCGGAAAAAATAAAACCGACTCGTAAAATTACTCCGCCATATTGCACTCCTACTCTCGTGTAATAACCTCTCTATATTCACATTTTGATCGTTTAGAACTTCTTAAATTGTAGCCATGTCAGTTGAACTTCTTTGCTCTTCCATGAAAAGTAGAGTTGAACTGTGCAGTTTTCCGTTAGTATTTCTTGAGGTCATCAACGTAAAAACGGCAGATAGTTGGAAACACAACCCTTTTTTAGAACCGTTTTATTTGTTTACTCACATAAAAAGGGAATTTTTTAACTTTCTCTAGTGAAAAATATTAAATACTGATAACAGCTATAATTTTACCTGAGCAATAACTGCATGCATAACTGAGAAATACTGCTCAAAGAGACTAAAAAAAACAGAAACCACAAGTTATTGAACGCTCTCTATGAGTTCAAACTTCATAATCTAAGACTAAAAGCTCGCAATAAAAACCTTCTACATGACAGTCTGCTATATTTTTATAAATGAACTGCAAGTTTCATAGTTCCAAAATCAATCCTGTTGAATGTTATCGTTGCTGTGAGTTATGATGGATTTATTTATTTATTTATTTATTTATTTATTTATTTATTTATTTTTCGAAGATAAGTTGATCAGTAGATCTCGGCGCTTCACTGCTGGGGATTTCGGCAACAAAATTGTCGGAGTTGGTTTTAAACTCAGTCTGTCCGAATTTCAGGCAGTCTCAAACAGTAGAAGAACGGGTTTAGACACGAGTTCAGTAGAAGAACTGTGTAGGAGAATTCCCAAATGCAGTGAGTGAGAGCAGTGTATTCAACGGCTGAGATGATTGAAACCGCGCACAAATATGGCAAGTAACAGATGATGAAAAGTACGTAGATCCACATCATGGTAGATGCTATTCGTTTGTATTTCGCCATGTTCAGGGTGCTTCCCGCCTGTTGTTGTTAATCTTGGTCGTTGGCTTGAGGTTGAACCTGTTGGCCGTGCTGACCTCGCAAACGCCGATAAATCTTGATGTAGGACACAGGAGTGACGAGCGAACAAACGGGAAGTACTGTGAGCAAAGAAGTCACCCATAACACCCTGTTTCATACCACTGACGATGCAAACAATAGCGAACCTGACCAAATGAAGGCAAGGACTGCACAAACTCGCCTGGTCGTCACAATCTGTTGATATCTGACATGAGAAAACAGAGCTGAGTATCGGTCCAGACTTATAGCTGTCATAGTGAGCAACGAAGGAGAGGAGAACAAGGACGAGGCAAAAGCATACGAACGAACCAAGGAACAGCGGTGAACACTGTGAGGATTAATTGCTTTCATGAAGAGAAAAGCAGAAAACTGAGGCTGGACAACTAAACCGGCGCCAAGATCTGTCAGCAGAAGAAAGCAGAGTAGAAGCTTATACGGCAAGTGAATGGAGGTGACATGACGCATTGCCAAGAGAACCAAAAGGTTTGTGATAGTTGCTGCAAGGGCTAGTGGCACATTTAAAGCAGCGTTCACGAGGTATGGAACAGAACTGTCCAAAGTCTCAAAAAATACTTTCAGGAAAGAAGAGCAAAAATGTGGATTGTGTGGCTTTGTTGTCGTGCTGTTGTGAACGCTCCGAGCGACGGTCATGTTGGTGAACAACGACTCCGAAGTGGGTGCCATTTTGTTTCACTCTACTTGGATCTGTAGCGGTGGGATTTCCCGTTGGACTGATTTAACAATAAACGTATGAGTTGTGAAGTCTTCAAAGATGTTAGATGATTGAAAACTTCTTGTGATCTGTAATCGCCAAAAGTCTGTACGTGTGTTGTCAGATGTTGTGTTGCACTCAGTAAGATGGGGAAGCGTTGGACTCCTGATACTCTGACACCTGTTTAAAAGAAAGGTTTCATTTTTGTAAAAACGCTAATTAGAATTTGTATTTACTCGATCATCCGTTTGAAAAAAAAATTTTTTTTTAACATCTGAGTGATCAATAAGTAGGCTGCTGTTGGTCACTGTAGATTGGGAGTTAATTAGTTTTTCACCAGCCTATGCTCACGCTGAAAATGGAAACCCTGTTAGTACATTATGTGCATCACGTATTTCTCTCACTCTGCGTGAACTTAGAATCCTGAAATACGAAACAAGCGACTTTGTTAATTTACTTTGTTGAAAAAAATATTCGTTTGCGAGTTCCGCAGGCATTAAAGGCAACACTGTACCAGGTGATCACAAAGGCATTTGCATTTCAAATGTTTTTTTTTTCCATAGAGGCGGCGGAAGGTTCTACGTTTTTTAGGCTGTTGTCAGTAGGCTGTTGTTGGTCACTATGGATCTGTAGTTAACTGGTTTCACCAGCCTATGCTCACGCTGCAAATGGAAACC
The DNA here is from genome assembly GCA_964036295.1 of Plumapathes pennacea. Lineage (NCBI taxonomy): Eukaryota > Metazoa > Cnidaria > Anthozoa > Antipatharia > Myriopathidae > Plumapathes > Plumapathes pennacea. The sequence goes on along the minus strand of OZ038466.1, from coordinate 20,824,513 downwards.
CTCTTGATTAGTACATTATATGCAACCAAGAGAGGATGATATCATCCTCTCTTAGTCGTGCAACGTATTTCGTTCTGCGGGAAGTTAGAATCCTGAAATACGAAACAAGCGACTTTGCTGATTAACTTTGTTAAACAAAGAATCGTTCGCGAGTTCCGCAGGCATATTAAGGCAGCTGTCAGGTAATCACAAATCCATTTGCATTTTAATTTTTTTGTGCTTAACTTGATAGCTATCTTTGTCCGTTTTCTCTCATAGTCCTGAATGACATTTTATGTTCTACAAATCCTCCACAAACACGTTGACTTGCCGGTGATACCAGTTAGTTGTGAAGAACTTTATTTTACTGAACAAGGAGCTAAGCAAATAGTCCGATCTGTTTAACAAGAAAGACTACATGTGTAACCAGACACAATCGCACAGGAATTATTGACTATAAGAAAAATGTACTCAGTACCTACACAAGTTAGGCAGGTAATTTAGTAGTCAGGCCAGGTGGCTCTGTTGAACATTGAGTATAGTAAAATTAACTGTTTGATTATCGCTTGTTTCTTACTCGATCCCTGAAAACAAATTTAAAAAAACCCATTAAAATTGGTCGATTTTTGTTTTTAAGAGAATAGTCTATTCACTTACATGAACTGCTGCAGTATTAGTAATCTTGAATTTTTCAACAACCCTCTCGAACACATGGAAAATGAAAATTTTATCCCAAAGCTGATGCTATACATTCGTCAATTTTCAAGAGTCCTTTTTTTTCTGCTTTAAACAACGACAGAAGCTATAAGAAAAAGATATTGTCAAATTGGATCGACGATAAAATTTATCTTGCTGCCACGTAACTTTGAACTGCCCTGTTTTTAGCAGGCTCGGAAAAAAAAATGAAACCGACTCGTAAAAATACTCCGCCATATTGCACTCTTTCTCGTGTAATAACCTCTCTATATTCACATTTTGATCGTTTAGAACTTCTTAAATTCATCCTACGCAATTGTAGCCATGCCACAGTTGAGCTTTTTTGCACTTCCAGGTAGAGTTGAACTGTGCAGTTTTCTGTTAGTATTTCTTGAGGTCATCAGTGTATAAAACAGCAGATATTTTGAAACACAAGCCTTTTTGAGAACCGTTTTATTTGTTTACTCACATAATAAGGAATTTTTTAACTTTCCCTGGCGAAAAATTATAAATACTGATAACAGCTATAATTTTACCTGAGCAATAATTGCATGCATAACTGAGAAATACTGCTCAAAGAGACTAAATCAACAAAAACCACAAGTTATTGAACGCTCTTCATGAAGTTCAAACTTCATAATCTTAGACTAAAAGTTCCCAATGAAAACCTTGTACATGACAGGCTGCTATATTTCATAAATGAACTACAAGTTCCATAGTCCGAAAATCGAGCATGTTGAATGTTATCGTTGCTGTGACCTTTTTTTTTTTTTTTTTTTTTTTTCTTTCTTTTTTCTTCGAAGATCAGCTGGTCAGTACATCTCGGCGGTTCACTGCTGGGGGCTTCGGCAACAAAATTGTCGAAGTTGTTTTATGACTTCAGTCCGAATTTCAGGCAGTCGCAAGCAGTAGACGAACGGGTTTAAACACGAGTTCAATAGAACAACTGTGTAGGAGAATTCCCAAAGGCACTGAGTGAGAGCAGTGTATCCGACGGCTGAGAAGATTGAGGTGACGCAAAAGTTAGGCAAGTAACAGATAATGAAAAGTACGTAGATCCACATCATGGCAGATGCTGTTCGTTTGTACTTCGCCGTGTTCAGTGTGCTTCCTTGTTGGGCTTGGTCGTTGGCTCGTTGGCGCTGGCCATGCTGACCTCGCAAACGCCGGTATATTTTGATGTAGACCACAGAAATGACGAGGAAACTAATGGTGAGACCTGTGACCAGAAAGGCCATCCACAATACTCCGTTCCACAAAAATAACGCTGCAAAAAATAATGAAAACGACCAGACGAAGGTAAGGACTACACAAACTCGCCTAGTCGTCACAATCTGTTGATATCTGAGATGAAAGAACAGGGCGGTGTATCGGTCCAGACTTATCGCTGTCAGGGTAAGTAACGAAAGACAGGAGAACAACGACCCGGTAAAAGAATACGAAGATAACAAGTAAGATAGGTGAACACTGTGAGGATTAGTTGCTTTCATGAAGAGAGAAGCAGAAAACTGAGGCTGGACAACTAAACCGGCACCAAGATCTGTCAGTACAAGAGAGCAGAGCAGAAGCTTGGAAGGCAAGTGAATGGAGTTAACGTGACGCATTGCCAAGAGAACCAACAGGTTTGTGATAGTTGCTGCAAGGGTCAATGGCACATTCAAAGCAGCGTTCACGAGGTATGGAACAGAACTGTCCATCGTCTCAAACTAATGTGAGTTTCTTGTCGTGTTGTTGTGGCCAGTCGTCATGTTGGTGAACAACGACTTCGAAGTGGGTGCCACTTTGTTTTACTCTACTTGGAGCTCTAGCGGAAACGTTGGACTCCTGCTACTCTGACACCTCTTTGAAAGAAAGCTTTCATTTTTTGTAGAAATACTAAATTAAAACATGTGTTTATCATCTGGGTGATCAATAAGTAGGCTGTTGGTGGTCACTATAGATTGGTAGTTAATTGGTTTTTAACCAGCCCATACTGACGCTGAAAGTGGAAATCCTCTTGATTAGTACATTATGTGCAACATATTTCGCTCTGCGTGAACTTGGAATCCTAAAACACGAAACAAGCGACTTTGTTAATTGACTTGTTGAAAAAATATTCGTTTGCGAGTTCCGCAGGCATAAAAGCAACACTGTTCAAGGTGATCAGAAATCTACTTGCATTAAAAATTTTTTTTTTCAAAGTGGCAGCGAAGGGTTCTAAGTTTTTCATATAAGAATTGTTTTGTGCTGAACTTTATAACTGTCCATGGGTCCGCTGTCTCTGATAGTCCTGACTGACATTTTTTTGTTCTACAAATCCGCCACAAACACGTTGACTTGCCGGTGATACCAATTAGTTGTGAACAGCCTTATTTTACTGAACAAGGAACCAAGCAAATAAGCAAATAAGCAAACAGCCGATCTGTTTAACAAGAAAGACTACATGTGTAATCAGACACAATCGAACAGGAATTATTGACTATAAGAAAAATGTACTCAGTACCTACACAAGTTAGGCAGGTAATTTAGTAGTCAGGCCAGGTGGCTCTGTTGAACATTGAGTTTGTAAAATTAACTGTTTGATTATCGCTTGTTTTCTTACTCGATCCCTGAAAACAAATTAAAAAAAAAAACATTAAAATTGATCGATTTTTGTTTTTAAGAGGATAGTCTATTCACTTACATGAATTGCTGCAGTATTAATGATCTTGAGTTTTTCAACAACCCTCTCGAACACATGGAAAATGAAAATTTTATCCCAATGTTGATACTATACTTTCGTCAGTTTTCAAGAGTAGCGAGGCTCGAGGGCAACTGTGAGCTTCGAGGAACAGATAATGTCCAAGGACAATTATCTGTGCATATTTCCGAAGCCAAAAGTAGTTTATTGTCTTTACTATCCTTCAAATATTTCCTCTCGCAGCGCAAATGGCGTGGAAACTGTGAAGCTTTTTAGTGGTTTATTAGTGTACAGCCAAAAGCCCAGAAAAACATAACACACACACACACACACACACCCACGCACAAAACATGAATATCATTTTATCTGGAACTTTAGTAAAACTAAATAATAGGTTTTGTAACATCGCAACACTGAATACGTTTAAAACGTCCGTCAAGCTCAAGCCAGTTCAAACACTTTTATAGTTTGAAATGGTACAGTACAGTTCATTCGCGAGGTTTTAACAGTTCACCGTATTGGGTAAGCCTTCCCTCTCCCATTGTACTCCACCCAGCACAACAAATTAATAGAAGACAGCTGCACATTCTAGCAATGGACAAACTTATCCAAACCTTCCACCAATGCCGCGACACAAAAGACCCTAGGCAGTCCAGCGCTGATTAAGTGTGGGCCTCACGAACTTATAATCATAATAATGTTTATAATAATGTTTATTAAAACCCATAGCAGCAACCGCTGTATTGCGGGAAACTTGGAGGATGCACAGAAAAATCTTGCTATTCTCGTATTAGGCATCTACAGTAGAAGCGCGCAACTTTTGAGATGATCCCGGAGTAGGAATAGTTGAGATAGCGTGAATGCTGTTGTTTCGAGGCTATACGTTAACAGTCTAGATTTATATGTTGTAAGCCTTCACTGCAACAATATCTGAACAGTTGCTAACACATGCATAATTCTGCAGTGAAATCAACCCTAAACCAAACGATTCAATCAGTACTGTCCAACCGAGGTATTGGGGACAAAAAAGTGCGAACGGCTTGACAATGAGCGATAGCGATCAATTACCGGCGATTCCGAACACACTGGAAAACACAACTAAGGGCTGGTTCACACGGTAAATAAAGCGCAAAAGAATGGAAAATATTCCATTCTATTGCGCTTGTGTTTGCTCTTGAGTCACGAATTTTACCTTGTGGACCTTGCGCTTGATTTACTCGACTGTGAACCAACCTTGAACTTTCAGTGTTGTGTGATGGTCACGCCAGCTTCCGTGCTTCAGCACTCTAGGCCATTTAGGAGCCTGGTCACAATCAAGCCTGATTTGGGACTGGGGATAAATGAGAACAGTTCCCGAGAAAATATCAACTTGAGTGCACGGAAATGAACGACCTCACAGACAACGCCGAGAAAGCCATAGCAGTCGCAAATACGAACATTTCGCAGGCCCAGGAGCTCATGGCAGAGGCACACAAGGTCATGGCACAACAGGCTGAAAATCTCACGAAAGAGACGGCCAAGTTTGAAGAGAGGACGAAGATACTGGAGCACGTCCATTTCGGTCGGACAATCAAGCTCAACGTCGGAGGGAAGATCTACAAAACGACTCTTGACACTCTACAGAAAGATCCCGACTCTATGCTGGCCGCCATGTTTTCTGGCCGGTTCGATTTGAAGCCGAGCGAAGACGACGGAGCTTATTTCATTGACCGTGACGGCAAGACATTCAGGTGTGTCGCCTTTAACAGATGAAGCTTGTGTCAGGGACCCATGTGCTGAAGAAAATAAATCTCGACTAAATAAACCCCAGGTTACAAAACTATCGCTTTTAAATGATGCTGCTGTGCATTTGTAAATACACATTTATACATGTTTGTGACAAATACACGATACTTCCGGTTAAACTGCAACACGTTGAAAGGGACACATAAATTAACTTCCAAAATTAAAGCTAGTCGGGGGTTGTTAAACTTCCTTTGTTACTTTTGGACATATCGACAATTGGCCTTTCGCTGGCAATAGGTATGCCTTCGCGACATAAACGTGAAGTCTAAGGTCCTCAGCTTGCCTACTAGTGTCACATCTAACCGGCGTTGTCATTTGCGTTTTTACATACTGTGATGAAATAGCGAAACTGGTTATGTTTTTGCTTCTGGTTTTGACAAGCATCGATCACTGGTATCTCTAACACTCAACAATATCATTCTTGGACGCCTGCAGATACATACTGAACTACCTTCGTACCGGAGAGCTGGTCTACCCAGATGACAAGGCTACAAAAAGGCAACTTTTTCTTGAGGCGGAGTTCTTCCAGATTAAAGGTATCTGCAGAGATCTTAAATCTCTTCAACGAATGTCTACGATTCTGACGGAGAAGAGTGAAGAGGAAATCCTGCTGGGGTGGCTACCAGGCAATGTATCCTCCGGGGAGCTTCTTTTCCGATCTTCGCGTGACGGTGTCTTTGATTTCCACTCGCAGTGTGACGGGAAAGGTCCAACTTTACTGCTGATTAAGTGTGGACCGTATATATTTGGGGGATACGCAGAGAAGTCTTGGTCGTCTCGTAAGTATAAATAGACTGGCGTTGCCAGTGAGCTCGCGGCATGAGTTGCGTCGAGACCAGAATATACTAAAATGGAAAGTTGAGACAAGAGTGGAACTCGCAAGAGAGACTTCCAGTTTCTCACCAGAAAATATCACACAGTATAGAGAACTTGGCTTTTGACACCTTGCTCAAATGATACCTGATTAACTATAAATTATCATTACAATACTCATACACTTGCTTCTTAAAGGTTGAGCGACTTTGCATTTGAGCTTAGGCCAGCCAGCAAGGAAAGCTGAGTAATGCGTGACATATCTTTTTATGCACAATCGATTTCGAACACTTATTTCTAATCAGAGGCCACGATTAATCCAGCCTTTGCTTCAATACTTATCTGTTTCTTTTATTAACTGAATGCATTTCTTTTATCGGGTTTTCGAGTATTCGTGCTCTGTAACAAATATAAAATTGAAAGCGAGGAATGTAACACGAGACTTGTTTACAATATTATTGCGGTTTTGCTCACAGCGTGTTCAGTCCATTTGTGACTGCAAACTCAATGCTCAGGACTATTTCGGTGTATTTTTCATTTCTAGTATACAATGACCATTGCGGAACAAAGGCTACATGATCGAATGGAAGAACATTTCAACAGGCAATGCACGCGATAAGCAGAAGCATTTTATGAGACAACAGATGTCATGTACAGTGTAAAGCATAAATCGCCATTGTTTTATGGCTAAAGCTCATCGTAGCTTTAGTTTCCGTTTTCGGTCTGTTATCTTACCAGAAGTATTTCGTGTCGCCACAGGAAGTTTTGTCGGGACTAAATAATTAGCGGCGAAAGAGATATTTGCAATCCTGTAGCGGTATCCATCAAATATCGAATCCATCAAATTTCCGCGGTGAACTTAGGAACGCAAGCCAAAATCATTTCCTAAAATCCAGTTTATCCGTGCATGTTCCACAGAGCCAAACAGTATGGAGTTTGGATGGGACACAAGTAACGAACAATTCAATGTCAGACAACAAACTGCGAAGTCTTGCCCGGCCTATAGCTGAAAACATATCGAATGAGTCGTGTTGTGGACGAAACCTTCTCATTTCTCGAGCTTAAAAATAGCAAAAACGTTTATAGGATTAGCCTAATCGTGGGATGATACTAAAACGGGGAATGAATGAGGAATGGGGAATGAGATCAAAGAAGCCGACTTAGCCAAGAAACTCAACACTTGGACTCGATACTCAACTATAAGTTAGTTCATTGCATTTTGCTATGACGTAAGTTGTGCATAAGAAAAATGAGGCTTGCACACCAAGGCTGATTTACGTAATATTTACACGCCTTTACGATCTTGCATGATTTCTCTCATTTTAGCTACCAAGCGTACATTCATCAAAGATGATCAGTCGTTCTTGTTCAGCATCTCCAACCCATCTGGTGAAGCAAAAAAGTTCCCTTCCAAATCTGGAGGACTGAGATGCCACAGCATGCAGCCGGGGCCCTCCTTCGGTAACAGCAGTAATTATGCGTTGAAAATCGAAGGGGAGAGTTACTCAGACCTCGTAGTGTACGAAGATGTAAGCGAAGGTTATTTGGCTTGGGACTCAACAGATGATGAATCTGAGTATGTTTTTACTGGGGACGAATGTACTTCCGTTGACGAAGTAGAAGTGTTTGAATTGAGTCCACACCTGACATGATCCGGATTAATCAATCGTCTGACATTTTTGTTTCGCTTTACTTTCTCCAGAAAATAGACAAATAAAACAAATCAGAAAGAACACAGAGTTTCCTATACTAGTTCATTTTCATTTAGTAATTGTCTTACACTGTTATAACTACCACATATGGTGTTGCAACTTCGAAGAGATAGAAATGTAGAAAAAACTAAAGTTACTAGATGTTGATATAACTTGAGAAAGGGCAATTTATTATCCGTGGACAGCAGTAAACTAGCAAAGCCTTCCAGTTGGAGCTACCACTTATGATTGAATAGAAAAAAAGAATCTTAGCTTCATCGTAATGCAAGTTGTATGACAATATCACAAAAGAAAAACAAAGAAAAATGAGAAAAAGTGCAGAGAGGAATTACCGTCAGTACTAGTACTACTAAACATTATTGTTTATGACTGACAAATGATTATTATAGTGATGCAAGATATTACTGATAAATACGACTGCTAATCTATACCAACCCTTGATACCAACCCACCGCCCACCCAACCCCCGAGGAACTTCTTTTCCGACATTCGCGTGATAGTGGACAAACTTGTCCAAGTCTTCCACCAATGCCGCAAAGCAAAAGGCCCTAAGCACTCTAGTGCTGATTAAGTGCCGTGGGCCTCACGTACTTGGAGGATACCCAGAGAAGTCCTGTCATCTCGTGATTAAGTATCCACAGTGGGAACGCACCTTTTGAGACGATTCCGGAATGGGAATAGTTGAGATAGCGTGAACACTTGCTTGTTTCAAGCGACGTTTACTCTAGAAAGTTGTTAACACATGCATCAATCTGTGGTGAAATCAGCCGTGAATCAAACGATTTTACTGTCCGACTGAGGCATTAGGGCCAAAATAATGCAAACGACTTGACAATGAGTGATAGCGATCAATTAAAGGCCCTTTGTAGGCTAAAACTAGACCCAAAAAAGCCAACGGCCAACGAAACCCCCCAAAAAGCCATGTTTTTTTCTCCGCATAAAAAAGAGTTTAAAAAAATCAAGAGAGTGCGGGATGGGAAGTGACCTTGTCATGTGCACGTAGTTTAAGCTTGAAAATTAATGAAATTAATGTAATTGATACAGTTGTTTGACCTAAAATCGAGAACGATAGACTACGCTTTTTATCAACCCTAGAAAAGAGCCCTGCAAAAATCTTTTTACCCAAAGAAGTCCACCAGAAAATTTCTTTCCCAAAAAAGATCTTCGCACCTTCCCTAATATGGCCTAAATATCATCCCACTCCCTCTCCCCTGGGACCTCGCTCCGTTGTTGCTTGGGCGATTTTGGAGCCTGGCCGCAATCAAGTCTGACTTGGGACTGGAAATTAATGAGAACAATTTGCGAGAATCTGCCGGAGCAACCCAAAATGAACGGCCTCGCAAACAACGCCGAGACAGCCATAGCAGTCGCAAATACTAAAATTTCGCAGGCCCAGGAGCTCATGGCAGAGGCGCACAAGGTCATGGCGGAACAAGCTGAAAATCTCACGAAAGAGACGGCCAAGTTTGAAGAGAAGACCAAGAGACTCAAACGCGTCCACTTTAGTCGGAAAATCAAGCTCAACGTCGGAGGGAAGATCTACAAAACGACTCTTGACACTCTACAGAAAGATCCCGACTCTATGCTGGCCGCCATGTTTTCTGGCCGGTTCGATGTGAAGCCGTGCGAAGACGATGGAGCTTATTTTATTGACCGTGATGGCGAGATGTTCAGGTATGTCACAATGAAGCTTGTTAGCTTCCTGATTGCAGACCCCCGAGCGGTTTTTGTTTTCCTCAGGGGTCTGCTATCAGGATGCATTCGACCAATGTGCCGAGGAAAATAAATCTCGACTACTTAATCCCAAGTTACAAAATCATCGCTTTAAGATTATATTGCTTTGCATTTAGAAATACACATTTTACACGTTTGTGACAAATATGCGATACTGTTGTAGACTTCCGGTTACACCGGAACACGTGCAAAGGGACACAAAAAATTAACTTGGATGAAAAATGTGGAGTGCGGAGTATGGAAAATGCGGACTTTGGGAAAATTTCGTAGCTCTTTCGTAGAATACGGCTCATAGTTCGATGTGTTGTGGAGTCTTTAATTTTAGTTTACGTCTGAAAGTTTTTCGCGGTAAAAGCGGAAATAGCGTTGTTGTCCATTATCAAAAATTTCCGTAAAATCCAAGATATGCCGCTGCCTCACACTGTGGTGTGAAATGATGATCGAATCATTGTCGGCAACTGCGAAACGACTCAACGTATTAAAAACATGTGGGAATTTGTTAACCTTCCTTTTACTTTTGGACATATCGACAATTGACCAGGATCGGCCTGTACGGGTACGCAACTAGAACGTTTTTGTTGAGACCCCGTTTTTCGACTGTAGCCGAAACTGACTATTGCTTCAATCGTGCCAGATAGAACCGATGCCCTTTGCAAGTGACTGGGCTCTCGCAATACAATCTTGGAGGGAAAAGGAGGGAATGCTCGTAGTCTATATGCCCTTTGCAGAATCCCGCAAGAATGCCTTCGCGACAAAATCCTACAAGTGTCACATCTAGCGGTGTCATTTGTGTCATAACACAAGCCGATGAAATAGCGACTGCGTGCCTTTCAATTAGGTAGATATTAATTTGTGCTTTGATAGTTGTAATCAGTGAAAGCAAACCCCATTTCCTTCTTTGGTTGACCAGCCGGCCAATTGGTTATGCTTTTGCTTCCGGCGGACCGATATAATTGTTCTTCGGAACTGAGCTTCAAGCAATTAAAAAGCGCATAAACACAAACCTAAAGCATTCGACAAGCAATTGATCACCCGGCGCTGTATCTTCGACACTCAACAGTGTCATTCTTGACCATTCTTGGACTTCAATCTGCAGATACATACTGAACTATCTTCGTACCGGGGAGCTGGTCTACCCAGATGACAAGGCTACAAAAAGGCAACTTTTTCTTGAGGCGGAGTTCTTCCAGGTTAAAGGAATCTGTAGAAACCTCAGATCTCTTCTACGAATGTCTGCGATTCTTACGGAGAAGAAAGAAGAGGAAATTCTGCTGGACTGGCTACCAGGATATGTATTCTACGGGGGACTACTTTTCCGAGCTTCACGTGATGGTGTCCAGGATTTGGATTTCCACCGACGCTGTGATTGGAAAGGTCCTACTATCGTGCTAATCAAGGATGGACTTGATATATTAGGGGGTTACACAGAGAAATGTTGGTCGTCTCGTAAGTATAAAAGGATTATAGTGCACGTACTAAAATTTTTCAGACATGAACCATAGCGCGGTACGGTGCATTCACAAAATCAAAGAAGCGTCACTGTCTTGATTTGTTTCTTAACCCATCATTTTAATTGGGATGGGAAGACGGTAAGGAGTGACGGCCATTGTACAGTGCAATGTATATACAAGTGCAGATTTTGGAATTCAGTGTAACACGCTCGTAAAGCCTCAAGACTAGCAAAGAAACTCAATACTAGGAGTCGATACTAGTTCACTATGTATTTTCTGTGACGAACGTTATGCACATGGGGCTTGCACATCAGGTGAAATTTTACCTCGAGTTAGACCAAGTTACATAGCAATGGCGACGAACGCTGACCAACGGAAATTACGTCAAGAACGGGTAAGGCATATACATTTACAGTCAGATCTCTCTCATTTTAGCTGCTGAGTGTACATTCATCAAAGACGATCAGTCGTTCTTGTTCAGGATCTCCAACCCATCTGGTGAAGCAAAAAAGTTCCCTTCTAATGGATCTGGGGGGTTGAGATGCCACAACAAGCTGGGGATCTGCTTTGGTAACAACAGTGATCCTGAGCTGTACTTCGAAGAAGGGGACGGCAGTTTAAACCTCGAAGTGACCAAATTTATAGGCGAAGGTTATTCTGACCCAGATGACGATAGCGATGATTTTTTTATTGGATATTGTGCTTCCGTTGACGAAGTAGAAGTGTTTGAATTAGTCTACACCTGACGTGATCCGAATTAATTAATCGTTTGACATTTTTTATTTTGCTTTACTTTCTTAAAAGCAAAGAAATAAAAAATTAGAAACACAGCTCAAAAGGCAACACAGAGTTTCCTATACTCGTTCATTTTCAGTTTCAGTTATTTTACACTGTTCAAAATTTCGTATAGTGTTGTAACTTCGAAGAAAGTTACTAGATGTTTTGATATAATTTGAGAAAGAGCAACTTATTGTTGGCGGACAGCGGTAAACTAGCAAAGCTTTCGAGTTGGCTACCACTTCTGACTGAATATAACAAAAAGATTTTAGCTCTATAGTAATGCAATTTATGTGACAATATCGCAAAAAAGAAAAAAAAGAGAAATAGAAAGGTGAGAAAAAGTGCAGAGAGGATTTACTGTCACTACTATAGTGCTACAAAATACTACTGCTTTATGACAAATGCTTATTACATTGATGCAAGATATTACTGATAAAGACTGCATAGGCACGTCAGTCTCCCGCATGTGCGACTCGTCTTGTCATATCCCGCCACATCTCCTTCACGACCTTTTTCTTCAAATGATAACTTACAGGTAATAGCTAAACATGCAAGAGTGTGATATGGAGTCACAAAAGTCCTAAATTTTAGTTGCCCACTGGGAGTCGTGAGGTTTACTCCTTGATATATTCATTCACGCTTTAGTTAAAAACAGTTTGGTCAATGCACTATTCCATAAATCCGGGACTTTGTTCAGTTCGGCAGCAGGATAGAACCACTCAAGGTACGTTATATTTGCGCTGATTCTAGGCCTAATGGTCAAGAACACTAGGCACCAGTCCACTTGAGGCAAGGTAACCGGAAACGGAAACAAAGAGAATCGACTCGACCAGCACTCATTTCTACACAACTGAAACAAGAATGACCACAACAACGCTGAACAACCCTGTCTTCACGGAGGTGACAGAAGACATCAGCGAAGCGCAGAATCTGCTGAACAGAGCGCACGAGAAGATGAAACGAGAAGCGAAGAATCTGCGCAGAGAGAGAGAAGAGTTTGAAGACACGAGAAAGAAGCTCGAACATGTTCACTTTGCCAAGACAGTAAAACTCAACGTCGGTGGAAAGATCTACAAAACCTCCCTCGAGACGCTCCGGAAGGATTCCACATCCATGTTGGCCGCCATGTTTTCTGGCCGGTTCGACGTGAAACCGGACGAAGACGATGGAGCGTACTTCATTGATCGGGACGGCGAGTTGTTCAGGTAAAGAAACAAGTCGTGGTGTTGTTCGCTTTGTTGTCGATCGATTTGAAAACTGCTCCACACCGACTAGTTTTGATACTGATCTGACAGTTAAAGTTCAGGGGGTGCCGGCCATGGCAGTTTATCGACACGGTGGAGTTGTATTTTGTTTAAATATTGCGTGCAGCGCTTTGAACTGATCCATTGCAATTTATGTTTCCCTTCCTTGTCACGCAAGCTGCCCGCAATGTGAACATTTGATGCGTAACGATGGTTTGACAGAGCGCTCTCCACTACACTAAAATATTGTTCGTATTTTTTACTGACTCGATCTATAGTTTTGTAATGCGCCGAGCTTAAGATGACAAGATAGACGCGTACACTATCACGGTCTACGATTAGTATATAAAATCACTTAATGGGCACTCGCTAAAATAAAGATTGAGATTGAAGATTGAAATTTAATGGGCACTCGCTTTGAGTAAAACGTCCAATCTCGTCCTCCATTCTACAACCCAGTCCAATCTAAGAGAACAATTTGCCTTTGTCCTGCCTTTGTTCGCCTTTACTTAGGACGAAATGCAGTATCTGACAAGTTCAGTAAAAACAAGATATTTTCAATGACTGAACTTTGTCAAACTTGTTGGGCCGACCTTGAAAACTCGCTGAAATCGATTATAAAAATAATAGTGTGAAAATTTTGAAATGTGTAGGACTTGTGTAATTTACGCTAAGTAAATCCCAGACGCCTATTTATGCGAGGGTCGAATATAGAAAACGTTCCCCTCCTTTTTATGCGTAGCGTGTTCAAATATATTACATCTACTTTTGCCCATTATTGATGCATGAAGTGAAACCCATTTTTGAGTGAAGAAGTAATACTGGAATATCAAATATTTAAGGGACGTACAAACAGTTGTCGCTGATACATTATCATAAAATTATTATCGGGAACATGTTAAATTCCTTACCGTGCATATCTCTGTAGCCAGGGTATTTTGCGTGCCGTGTTTATGTAAAACAGGTGATGCATGGTTACACTTCAATGCAGACGATAAGGCACACAATCTTTTTGAGTAATCCGCGCACAAAATGTTGTAAGCTGAAGTGTCCATCTTTTCCACATCTCACAAGGTCTCGGATTTTTCCACTTTTTGCCTCTGCATGGAGAAAAGTCGGCGTAAGAGAAGATGCTAACTTCTTCATATATTGCTCCACATCAACTGATGTTCAAAACGGGGAAATGTATTTGAGAATTAACCATTTCACATCCAAGAGTGGCTTCCAAATTTCTCCTTCAGTTTCTCACCAGAAATGTATGATACCGAAAGGAGAACTTGGCTTTTGATAACTTGGTCAGATGAAAGCTAATTGAAATAATAATCAATTCTTGCTACATAACTCATTCATATTCTTCTTCAAAAGGTTGGGAGAATCTGCATTTTGAGTTTGGGGGCGAAAGGGTTAAGAATTAGCAGCCCCTGAGAAATGATAATCTTTTCTGAATGTTCTCCTTCAGTCTCACCAGAAATGTATCATGGAGAAATTGATAGCCATCAATTTGCACCACTCATATAATTCTTTGGAGTTAGGTTTATCATGAATTCAGGAGTTAAAGGGACAACACCCTGTTACGAGGACGGTTGCCATGATAACACACGTTGCAGATTTAGCCCTCTCGTCCTTGACGCAGGTATATTCTGAACTACATCCGAAACGGAGAGCTGCTCTGCTCAGATGTGGAATTTTCCGAAATCCGTGTAGCGCTGAAGGCTGAAGCACAATTCTTCCAAATCCCAAGTTTGGTGGACGTCCTGTCATCTCCATTAAGAGTCTTCTCGTCGTCCACTATAATAGTTCCACACGAAGAAAAGGTACTACTGTCTTTCCTACCCGACATTATGGCCAGTGCCACGTGGACACTAGAGTACAGAGCGACTAGAGATGGATGGGAACCGAAGGCATTTCATCAACGTTGTGATGGAAAGAGTCACAGCTTGATCATCGCCAGAAGCGCCGACTGCATATTTGGTGGATACGCAGATTTGCCCTGGAGTTCACGTGAGTGCGTTACGGCGTTGCGTGGCAAGTTGCAGAAAAAAAATTGCAATAATAATACAAAAAACAAAAAATGACAAACTGTACTCAACAACAACGGAAACACTGCACTATATAGAACACACTGGTTGAGAGATTTCATTTGAATTTTTTAAAGTTTCATTTGACAGTTCGTGTTGGAAATATTTTCCACGTTGAGTCAAATTCTCCTTAAGCAGTGGAAGAATTTCAGATCGTTCAACAACTTTACGTGGCCGGTTGACTCCAGCAGGCATTGATTACGCAAATGAAAGCTCTCAATGATAACCCAACCTAACCCAAAGGTGTGACCACTCAAATGAAAGCTCTAAATGAGTACATTCTAATGGCAGTGTTCACTTCCAACTCATGAACTGTCAAATGGAACCTAAAGATGTTGCCACTCAAATGAAAGATCTCGATCAATGAGCGGTGTTCACGTTGTAAAGATGTTAAGCGAAGTTGATGCATTTTGTTGTTGTTGTTGATTTACACTACTGTTAAGTATGATTTGACAGTGAAAGGGCTAATGATACAGTTTGTACAAACAACATTCTTTTTTCTGTCCTTTTCAACTGCAGCTGACTCAGAGACATTCTCCCCAAGTCTGAATTCCTTCCTCTTCACTCTGACCAACCCGGAAGGAACGTACGACAAGAAGGTCCTCCCAGAACCAATCTCATCGCAAGAAGGGTCACGTGGTGGCATTCTCTGCTTCAGCGATAAGGGACCAACATTCGGGTCACGTGGTTACATGGACTTGGGTCTTATGGGGAATTCTTCCAACTGGCGAACAGGTTATGTTAACATCGGGCAAGGTTTCGTTCGTCCACATAACCATCACTCCGCGTACTTTACGGGAGCAGAGACCTTCCTCGTTGAAGAAGTGGAGGTGTTTACGTTGGAGAACTAGAGCTTTTTCTTTTTGTGAGCTTTCTTTCTTCATCCTCACAGTGTGCTCTTGAAAGAGCGTGATGTTTCAACAACATTAACGTTCCTTGAGATCCATTTACCATATTGATTTGCCTCGGCGCACTGAAGAGCCGTTTTCGGATGACTGTCGAATATAATTGTGTGCTTGCTTTGGTTTTGCGTTAATCTCAACAAGTTTAGCAACAATTGGCCAATCAATAACAAACGCTGAACCCCACGGCAATCTGTTCACGCACGTAAGCAAGAGGCAACCATGATGTTTCCTCTCACTGCTAATTCATTTCTTCTTTAAAATAAAACCAATCGCAAATTACATGGGCTTCTGGTTGGTTGAAATTGTTTTCTTACGGCCTAGTTTAGGAAAAGTGCAGCTACAATTATTTTGGTTTTGGCTTTTCCTAAAAAATAAAAATACTAAGAACCCGAGGAATGCGCTCAACAATATCATGAACATTGCTCTTAGCCATATTCTCATTTGAAGAGCTTACATTTGAGTGGCCACACCTGCAAGTTTCGTTAGACTGCTGTTGAGAATTAGGAAGTTGGTTGAGTCAACTTTGGCAATCAAAAGTTTACGTTCGTGGTCATCGTACAATAAAACACAACGAGAATCAATGTCATGTTTCTATTGGTTTCATTTTTTATTGGTATGTTGTCATCATCGTTGTTGCTCTTGTAGTTGTTGTGTTTGCGTTTAAATTTGCCCACATACAATGAGGATACGATTACACGATTAAGTTTCTTAACAATGTTTGTACCTGTTTCTTTCTTCAGAATCGCCCTCGTTACCACGTTAGAACGGTTCTCGATTGACCAATCAGATAGCTAAAGCAAAACCGAATACGATTCGTTTGCGCCAGTAAGCAAGCGAGCTGCATGGGATTGCGTTTGCTCGCACTGCTTGATGGGTCTGTTTCAGTAAACTCGCACTGCTTGATGGGTCTGTTTCCTTGACTTAATTTACTCTCGGCTTCTGATTGCTGCAAAGTGCTTTCGCATGCTGGTAGTGATTAGTCTTTTTCAAAGCGAAGCCATCGAAATGTGTTCTCACAGCCTCTGTGATTGGCGTAGTGATAACTTTGGCTTCTTGTTGATTGAAAGTGTTTTCTTACAGCCTCTGTGATTGGCTGGCGCTGTGAATCTGGTTGGTATGAAATTCGTGCGGCATATGTTTTTAATGCCATAATTACTCTTGGCTTCTGGTTGGTTGACAGCGTGCATGTTCTTCAGTGTGCAATTAGTTGGTTTCTTGTTGATTAATGTTTTCTTACTGTGATTAGCACTGTAATCTGGTTGGTATGAGGTCAAGTGTGTACGAGATTTGGGTTCTGGTGCGTTGAAATCTTTTTCTTCAGTTACACGGCCTGTGTTATTGGTGCTGTATAATTAGTCAACCGAAAACCGCTCTAAATTGTCGGGGTAAATACTTCTATATCATCTACGAAAAAGTTCTCTAATCCCGTGAAATAACTTATGTTTCGGTCCGTTGGACGCTGGTAACCTCGTCCGAGATAAAAGTACCCCATCCTTCGATTCGAAGAAAAACCCAGCAACAGAAGATCCGCGAAGTCTTTGGAGCCAAACGAGGGACCTTGTGATGAGGAACACCGCAGACCACCGCGAATTCCGTAAACGGAATCCTCCACCTTGGGGAATACCCTTTCCGGCGTCCTTCCCGCTCGGTTAACCAGGGTAAACAGAAACGACCGTGGACTTAGCACGTGCTTTATAGTCGTGGATATGCTTGCTGCGAAGATTAAGAGAAAAATGAAAGCTAGGTTCACTAATTCGCCTGACATGTTCAGACAGCGCCGATCACAGAGGCCGTACTTGATCAGATCAAAAGTTCGAGCGGGTAGAAAGATCGATTCCGCAAGTAAGAATGGAAATCAGTGTTTGTCCCCGTAAGAACAAGTATTAATCTGCGCTCCCGTAGAGACAAAACGTACGAACCCAACTGATGTGCTATAAAGTGCACTGAGCGTTCGACCAGATCACTAAAAGTCGAGTTGCTTTCACGCAAAAGGCACTAATTCGATGTTCACAAGATTAGAAGCTGGTCCAATTCTTGGACAGAATCCGCCGGAAGACAATGGTAGTGGTGACGCATGCGCGTTATACTGACGAACAAATGCCAAAGATTACAACAGGTGTTCCAAAGTTAGAGGAAAGTAACACACACACACACGCAATAGTGGTGACCTGGCCCAAACTTATATTGATTTTACTGTTGGTCTGCAACAGCTGTTCAGGCCCCAGCACTTTTAAGCTTCTTTTAGTCTCACATGGAATTCGAAGGTCTGCGTCTTGGGAGACAGACCCATGCAGGAGAAGATCTGGATACGAGCTTCTAGAGTGTTTGGGGGCATGCTTTCCCTGATAATGTTTGAGATTAGGGTCTTCGAAATGCCGGCATGCACAGGTCATTATACTAAAAAAATCTAACCGGTTTCCGTAAACGGGTCTGAATCCGCCTCTGAAAAGAGGGGAAGAAAAGAAACAGACACAGAGGTTCACGTAGCTAATTAAACCACATAAAAGAAATGGCCAGGCGTACAATACCTGTGTGTAGGTTAGTGAGTGACTGTGTCGTGAAAGCGAGTGTGGATGTGTGCTGCTCTTTTGTCATTACTTTCCACTTTTTTAGAAAAAAGAGAGTTAAAGAAGGGGAAATTGAGTTGCAGACAAAGGATAACACCTAACAGAGCCGTTTTCGAATGACTGTCGAAAGTAATTGTATGGTTGCTTTGGTTTTGCGTCTGCTACGCTTCCCGATTGGTCCAAACAAGTTTAGCAGCATTCTTGGCCAATCAGGAACAAAAGGAAAATAACCCTGGTTGCAATATTCGCACGCAAGAAAGAAGGTGGCGATGGCGTTTCCCCGCATGTTCTGATTGGTTTCTCCCTCGAAGTAAAACAAAACGCAGATTACTTTGCCTTCCGATTGGTTAAAAAGTGTTTCTTACAGCCTCTGTGATTGGCAGTGTTCATGCTTTGGTTTTGGTTTTTCGACAGTCATCCGAAAACGGATTTATATACTGAGCAAACTTTCACTACAACATACTCGACTCCCACGATCTCTCCGTGTATCCACCAAAGACGTTGCAGTCACTCTTCACAAACGTTAGAGTGGGATGTTTTCTGTCACAACGCTCGTGAAAATCCCGCGGTTCCCAGCCGTCTCTGGACGCCTTGTAGAGCAGTGTCCACTCACTGTCACTCGGGACATCAGGCAACCAGGACAACACAACTCTCTCGTCTTCTCCAGCTAAGATTGTCGACAACTGAAACACGATCAAGGGTGGGGAAAGTTCATCAATTAAACTCTGGATTTGGTAGAAGCGAGCTTCCCCCAGCAGCTGTTGCTTCGTGGAAAGAGGGATTTCCTGGAAACCATGAAGCTTTCCGTCACGGAGGAAGTTCAAAACATGTCTGCAAGAAAAAAACAGTACGTAATTTCCTCAACTTTCTCCTCCTTTTCTCCCCTCCCCTCCCCCCCCTCCCCCAAGGCCTCCTTCCCCCTGGGAACAAACCACAAGTTGTCTCAAGGAGCTTAAGAGGGGTGGGGGGGGGGGGGGGGGGGGGGGGAGAGTTATCGAAAGATATGAGACAACAAGAGTCTCCTCTCTTTCACTACGTTCAACAACTTGGCTGAAAATATAAAACACATACAGTGTTGTATTTCACCATTTTAGTAATGAAATCAAATGGGGATTATAGGTCTGAACATAAAACAAAGTTTTCTGGTATCTATGCAGGGGACACAGAAGTCATTTAAACTTCCACGACAGAGTGAGTAAGACTGTTGTGTTCCAAATTATCTTAAAATTCTTAATATTCTCCAAATTATCATGATTTACAGACTTTAGTGTGGGGTTGTGTGCCTATTGTGCCTGTAATTCTCATCTCCGATATTTTTTTGGGATTTCATGTTAAAGATCCCAGTTTATTTAATTGAAAAATCATGACATGTGAATAAGCCAAGGTCTATTGTGATTATTAGGATACATGTAAAATGGAATGATGCAAAAAATGCTGCATATTCTACTGCCATGTTTCGCCTCTAATGACACCTTTTGCAATAGGAAATTTAATAAATTTCCACTGGTTTGCCGTGGTGTGGACTCTTATTTACCACGATTTACGTCATCACATGGTCAAAATGTTGTGGACTCACGAGGCGCTTCGCCGAGTGAGTCCGCAACTAATTTTGACCATGTGATGACATAAATCGTGGTAAATGAGAGTCCACACCACGGCAAACCAGTGGAAATTTGTTTTTTACCACAACATTTAGAAATATACAGGAAACTTTCGTTATATTTCGCTGCAAAACGTGACATGCTGGCATCAGCATCGTTGTCTGGACTCTTATTTACCAGGGTAAATCGACCAATCAGAGAGCGAGAAACTATTGTGTTGTGGTAAAATTGTTTTTACTTGCATGTTTGACGTTTACTCACTCATGTTCTTTGGCCAGTTCAATGATTTATTTGTAAGTCAAAAAATAAAAAATAAAATAAACTATTAGAGCCAATTTGCAGAGAAGTCTTGATCATCTTTAGTTTTGTTTTCAGCCATAAGGCCCAATTTGCTATTTTTGAGTTGTCTTTTGGTCCTTCGTATGAAAAATCATAAAGGTGCATACAAAAACATGAGGATTGTAAATTGAAAAATAGATTACATTAATAACACAATGTTGAAGTTATTGTTTACATGTATAGATCTGCTATTTAAAATAACATACAGGGAACAGCGAGGCAGCTGACCGTGGCTGTAGTTCAGGAAATCAGGTAAGCTATAGCTCAGTTGCTAACATTGCAAAAGGTCATCAAGCGTGAATCTGGGACATGAAGGCTTGGCAAACCACAGGTGACCCAGGCATAACAAGCCTTTATTTAAATAAGAGTTTGAGTGGGAATCTAGTTTGAGTGAGAACTGTCTGCAGTCGCAATTTGAGCAGGCTTCCCCCCGCAGCTGCAAAATTCAAGGGATAGCACTCAAATTATGACTGTAGACAGTTCAAAGGTCAATTTACACAAGAGGCAAGTTTCAGTTATTTTATTTTGCAATATCTAGATTCCAACTCAAACTCTTATAAAAATGAAGGCTCATTACCAGGTCCCAAAGCCTCCAGGGTTTTCCTCTGAACATAAGAAAGCTATGGTAAAATAAACTGGGAATTGATCAATCCATTCATATGCCTCAGGAGCTACGGACTAATCATTTCATATAATCATTGTCACACACCCAGGTCTTGGTGTGACAGGCATATTAAATGAGTGACATGTCACATACCTCCATTTCACTGTTTTATATAAACCTGGTCTTTTCGAGACACTATAATATATAGAATCAAAACACAAGAGTCGCGTACCTGAACAACTTGCCGTCCCGGTCAATGAAATAAGCACCGTCATCTTCGGCAGATTTGACGTCAAACCGGCCAGAAAACATGGTGGCCAGCATCGAGTTAGGATCCTTGAGAAGAGTTTCAAGGGAGGTTTTGTAGAGCTTTCCACCGACGTGTAACTTCACTGCAGTATCGAAGTGAACGTGGCCAAGTTTCTTTCTGATTTCTTCGAATTCCTCTCGCTCCTGATGAATGGCTTCTGCCTCCAGTTTCATCTGCTCTTGCGAAAGTATCATTAGCCTTTGAGCGTTTTTGAGGTTTTCCCTCGCTTGCGTGAACAACGACGTACGTGTGGCACTTTCACTCATTTAACACACCAAGCAGAATTATAAAGAAAACTTTATACCCCAGAATATGTCGAACTTGATTCGAAGAGATTGGTTCTTTCCTTCCCTCCCCCCCCTCGACGTCCGTTTTGAGCTCGCCCCACTTTTCGCGCGGTCAAAAAATGCGCTGATCAATTTAACAAATTGACGTCAGTTTTTTATGTGTCTGTCCTCTTATTGATCATGAAACGCGTCATAACATTGTCAAAAAGTTGTGGATCCACGAGGCGCTTCGCCGAGTGGATCCGCAACTTTTTGACAATGTTATGACGCGTTTCATGATCAATAAGAGGACAGACACATAAAAAACTGACGTCAATTTGTTTTTTACAATAACAAAACTCAAGCGACGACGCGGGGAAAACACGCAAGAAAACTGGATTTTGTTCGATTTGACCGAAATCTTGTCAACAACTTTCCCGCTTTCTAATTGGTCGAGGTTAAAATTCAAGACATTTCATTGGCCAAAAAGTGACAGTTTGACGTGAGCATTTCGCGCGTGCAAAATAAAATTTTGTCAAAGAAGTTGGAAAGAAATGAAACTAGACGCTTTTCTGCTGCGGTTTTCTCGACAATTTCAAGACAAAGCTCAAGGAAATTCGCCTCTGAACACTTCTGGTTCTCTACTTCAAATGCCGAATGTCGCTTTTGCAAGAATTGAGGTAAATTGAAGCTGAATTCACCTTCTTCGTCCAAATCACTGTCGTCAGCACTCGATTTTATGTGTCTGTCCTCTTATTGATAATGAAAATTAGCCAATCACAAAGCGAGAAACTGACGTGTTATTGTAAAATGTACTTTTTACCACAACACACTAACTTCTCGCTCTCTGATTGGTCGATTTACCGTGGTAAATAAGAGTCCAGACAACGATGCTGACGCCAGCTGACGCCAGCATGTCACGTTTTGCAGCGAAATACAACGAAAGTTTCCTGTAATATTCCTAAATATTGTGGTAAAAAACAAATTTCCACTGGTTTGCCGTGGTGTGGACTCTTATTTACCACGATTAACGTCATCACATGGTCAAAATTAGTTGCGGACTCACTCGGCGGAGCGCCTCGTGAGTCCACAACATTTTGACCATGTGATGACGTAAATCGTGGTAAATAAGAGTCCACATCACGGCAAACCAGTGGAAATTTGATCTGCCGCATTAAACTCAAGTGGCATTTGCAGGCAAATAATCAAGTCTTATCGAGACAGAAGTTAAAAGAGCGCCAAATATACATAACTGAAGCTCCTAAGGATCCCTTGGTGCGAAAAACAGGCGACATACCGGAAGACGACAATCTGCTTTCGACGGTTTGGTCACGTCCCGCGGTTTGGTGTGAAATGCCCCACCCCCACAGTGGTTCGAAAGGAGTGGGGGGGTGGGGGGTGGGGGTATGTTAACAGCACATGTTGATCGGCGCATTACCAAACGTCCAGTCCAAGAGAACTGCCGAAACATAAACATAGAAGACTTCTGAAAAACAAGGTGAGCGGATAGTAATATAGAACAACCGCCACAGAATATTAAATCCAGAAAATATGAAAAGAAAAGTTCCGCGTAGTCCGACATACTTGTGGCCGCTGACACTTCGAAACCCGCTCCGAATTGGACTCGCTCGCTCTACCATTCGTATAAATCTGAATAAGCTATTTTCATGTGCAAACAAGATTTAATACCTAACTGCAAAAGAAGTTCTAACGAGAATTCAAACTTAAAATGGAATCGCCGGTAAATGTGCACAATCGGTAAATATGAGTTCACCGTTCCTATCCTCAAAATATGACAATATTCTAGAAACCCTTCAAGAATCCAAGAAACGAACGACTATCCTTGGAGGAAAAATTTAAGACCAAGAAAAAGACAAGAAAAAGACATCTCTCAACTGCCTACGAAGTCGATTACACAATCGACGAAATACAACAATACAGCAATACCTCAGGAGAGACAAAATGGCCTTGAAATACTGGGTTTCCGGTCTTGCCGGCTTATAATCCTAAGCAAGTGGTACAAGAGTTTGCCACCTTACTTGGAGAAGATATAAATGAAAACCAGATCTCTACAGCACACCGACTTCTCCCAACAAAAAATGTCAAAGACCGGCTCATCGCGAAATTTATTCATGGCGACACAAGAGTAAACAAACTTTAACCTAAAACTGATCCTAAAATTCTAATGTTCACAAGCAACTGACCTAAACCCTAAACCTTAACCCGATCCCATATGTTGTGATGTTATTTGATGTCCGGCCGGGACACCCGCATTTGAATACGTCATTGTTTACGATATTGAGCCGCCACGCAACATTTAACCCAAGGCCCCAAATCTAAGGTCATTGCAAGGTGATCGGCGTCCACCCCGCACTTATTGTTTTCGGCACGCTTTGTAGAACGAGGAAAAAGACAAAAGGTCTCATTGATATTAAAATAAGGTTGCGGGGTATCCTGTAAGGACCCGGTCGCACTAGGACGTTTAGTCAATAATAACTCAGCATCGACAGCAATACGACGGCTTCTTCAATGTTTGGTAGCAATTTTATGACATATGGCTCTGGTAACAAGCGCTGTTTACACTTTAAATGAATTCAAAAGTCGACACTACTGTCGTTTAAGTTACGAATGCGATCGGAGCCTAATTTAGCTGGTTATTGCATTTGAATGGTTTCCTTGCAACTTGGCATTGTTACTGCATTTGAATTTGGAGCCACAACAAATCTATCGCGTGTTTAGAACCAAAGTTAGAAATATGCCGGGTAGATGTGTGGTTGGTGGATGTTCTGTATTCCCGGCAGATGTGTAAAAGGGCATTGTTTTACATGCTATACCTTTCTGGAACAATGATCGTCCTGAGGCAAGGAAACGAAGGAAGAAGTAGGTCTATTTTGTAAAGCAAAAGAGAGCTAAATGGGAGCCGACCAGAAACTCGTCGATATGCTCCAAGCACTTCACTGAAGAAGATTTCATGCGTCGCTTTAGTTTTGTTGATGAAGTGACTAAAAAGCCAATCATCCCAAGACTAAAAAGAGATGATAAATGTTGTGCCAACTGTTCATGCCGAAGCCGTGACCAGAAAGCCAGTTGTAAGTGAGAGTGCCAAACGTCGCCGTGAGCGAGTAAACTTCAATTAGAACTGCACATGGCTGACGGTATTTCACAAATGTTGCGACTGTGATCATTTCACAACTTACTGGAACAGCGTAAACATATATAACAGGAAAGAACAAAATCCTGATCGGAAGCGCTCCCGGACTATAAGCGGGAAGCATGCAACTTGGGGTCACTTTATTCGCAAACGAAATGGTAGCCAGAGATAGTAAACTTTCACGAAATAAAAGTCGGGCGTTTCGTTTCAGACCCTCGAGGACGCCCGCTGCACCCCTTCGCCAATTATTCTAGGTCTCTCCTCAAAACACAAAATGGCGTCCAGAAATTTCATCGCATCTACTTGTACTATACTACTGAGACCTCCAGCTACGCATGCTGGGAAGGGTGTAAGCTCCCAGGTTGGGGGGGTGGGGGGGGGGGGGGGGGGGGGGGGGGAGGTAAGGGATATATGGCTTGTTCTCAATCTCAGTTTTAACCACAACAGGTAATGGAGGAGCCGCCAGAGGTCACGACTATTAAAGCTTCGACTACAGGTATTTCACCGAATAATTCAATGAAACTGCTCAACATAACTTTCACCTGAAGACCGTATTAGCTTATGCCAAAAGTTTGCATACCCATTGTTCAGCCAATTTTTGCATCAGAACGTGTTTCTGTAGGTAAAGTATTCGTACTTAAGATCTATTATCGATTCCTTCCTGCGAACTTTCAAAGGAACTTCAGTGAACTGATTAGGAACTGATAACTCACTTGTCAATTTTTGCATCAGAAAGTGTTTCTGTAGGTAAAGTATTCGTACTTAAGATCTATTATCGATTCCTTCCTGCGAACTTTCAAAGGAACTTCAGTGAACTGATTAGGAACTGATAACTCACTTGTCAATTTTTGCATCAGAACGTGTTTCTGTAGGTAAAGTATTCGTACTTAAGATCTATTATCGATTCCTTCCTGCGAACTTTCAAAGGAACTTCAGTGAACTGATTAGGAACTGATAACTCACTTGTCTTTTCAGAGCATTACACTCAAGTTTCCACCAATTATGACTTCGTGAACACAGAAATCAATAATGGCATTATGAGGATCGTCGAAAAAAACTTGAAGCTGCAGCCGACGGACGTTGTGCTTGACCTTGGAGGTGGTACAGGGTTTATGGCCCAAGAGATATACAACAAAGGACAGCTGGTGTCTCCAGTTTGGTGCGTAGATCCCAGTGTAGCCATGATAGAGAAGGCCAAACAGAGGAAAGGTGTGAAGACAGCAGTGTCCACAGGAGAGGAGTTTTTCTCAGCCCGAAATATCAAGCTCGATAAAGTTCTCATGGTCGCGGTAGTCCATCACTTTTTCGACCCGCAAGCAGTCTACAAGGGTGTTTACGAGGCTCTTCAACCAAACGGTTTCTGCCTTATAATACTGAGGCTGAGTCCAACTATTTTACCATTTTTCCGAGCAGCTGCAGAAGCTTTTAATGAGTCATGCGAAGAGTACAAAGCTTTGATCAACGAACTGAGCACAGCCGGGTTCGAGAGTATTAGTCACCATGAAGAGACAGCAGAGCTCCATGTAACAAAGAGAAGATGGTATGAAATGGTTCGTGGGCGGTTTTTTTCCACTCTGAATCCGTTCAGTGATGAAGAAATCGAAGAAGGAATTCAGGAACTTGAAAATGAGCATTTCAAAGAAACAGGATTGGACGATCCGATTATTTTGTATGATCGTCATTTTGTAGTAAAAGCCACGAAATGCTCATAAGTTGATATAGTGGTGCATGCACATGTTTCGTACATCCTTTTTGCAGCTATTTGCTATTTCAATGAGTGTTCTTAGGCCGGCAGAGTAATGTAAAATGTCTTCGAATAGGGACTTCCCATTAAATGGAGTTGCGAAAGCTATAGAATCAGTCGGCAGTTTGTGTCCGTTTTGTCGCGTGATTTATCTCAACAAGTTTAGCAGCAATTGGCCAATCAATGACAAGAGCTAACCCCGACGGCACTCTGCTCACGCAAGTAAACAAGTGGCAATCACGATGTTTCCTCACACTGCTAATTTATTTCTTCTTCAAATACAACCAATCGCAAATCTTCTGGTTGGTTGAAATTGTTTTCTTACAGCCTAGTTTAGGATTAGTGCAGCTACAATATTATTTTGGTTTTGGCTTTTATTAAAAAAAAAAAAAAAAAAAAAAAAAAAAAAAACGAAAATAGAAATAATAAGAAGCCAAGGACTGCGCTCAACGTATCGTGAACATTGCTTTTAGCCATATTCTCATTTGAAGAGCTTACATTTGAGTGGTCACACCTGCAAGTTTCGTTAGACTTTTGTTGAGAATTAGGACGCTGGTTGAGTCAACTTGGGCAATCAGAAGTTTACGTTCGTAGTCATCGTACAATAAATCACAAGAATCAATGTCATGTTTCTATTGGTTTCATTTTTTATTGGTATGTTGTCATCATCGTTGTTGCTCTTGTAGTTGTTGTTGTGTTTGCATTTAAATTTGCCCACGATAGTTATAACATACATATACAATGAGGATACGATTACATGATTTTGCTGTACCTGTTTCTCCCTTCAGAATAGGGCAGAATCGCCCTCGTTGTTAAGTTAGATCGGTTATCGATTGGCCAATCAGTAGCTAAAGCAAAACTGAGTACGATTTGGTTCCGTCAGCAAGCAAGCGAGATGAGATTGCGTTTGATTGTGCTTTCGCATGCTAGCATGGTAGTGATTCTTTTTCAGAGTAAATCCATCAAAATGTTTAATTACAGCCTCTGTGATTGGCGTTGTAATAACCTTAATTGGCTTCTTGATTGAAAGTGTTTTCTTACAGCCTCTGTGATTGGCGCTGTAAATGTGTTCAATGCCATAATTACTTTTGGCTTCTGGTTGGTTGACAGCATGAATGTTCTTTAGAGTGTGTAATTATTTGGTTTCTTGTTGCTTAATGTTTTCGCTCCCTGTAGAGATAAAATGTATGAACCCAAGGTTGATGTGCTGTAAAGTGCAATGAGCATTCGAAAGATCACTAAAAGTGACGCATGCGTTATACTGACAAACAAATGCCAAAGTTCAAAGTTAGAGGAAAGTAACACACATCAGTGGTGACCTGGCACAAATTTGAATTGGTTTTACTATTCAAGCAACAGTTCAGGCCCCAGCACTTTTTAAGCGTATTTTAGTCTCACTGATGGAAGCCGGAGGTATCTGTCTTAGGAGATGGATCCATGCAGGAGAAGATCTGGAAGCGAGCTTCCAGAGGGTTTGGGGGCATGTAAGTCCCCTTATAAAGTTTGAGATTAGGGTCTCCAAACCGTCATTTCAGGAGGCTGAGAACAAAAAATCTCTAAAAAAGGTCTGAAATAGGGTATAAATTTTGGAGTCAGGTCTGAAATAGGGTAAGGGTTTTCAGGACCGGGCGACACCCCCACCCTCACGTACCTCCATTTCACTGTTTTATATAAGCCTCGCCTTTTCGAGACACTACAACATATAGAATCAAAACACAAGAGTCGCGTACCTGAACAACTTGCCGTTCCGGTCAATGAAATAAGCACCGTCATCTTCGGCAGATTTGACGTCAAACCGGCCAGAAAACATGGCGGCCAGCATCGAGTTAGGATCCTTGAGAAAAGTTTCAAGGGAGGTTTTGTAGAGCTTTCCACCGACGTTTGACGGAGTGGGCGTGACTAAGTTCTCTCTGATTTCTTCGAATTCCTCTCGCTCCTGATGAATGGCTTTTGCTTCCAGTTTCATCTGCTCTTACGAAAGTATCATT
Organism: Plumapathes pennacea; assembly: GCA_964036295.1. Lineage (NCBI taxonomy): Eukaryota > Metazoa > Cnidaria > Anthozoa > Antipatharia > Myriopathidae > Plumapathes > Plumapathes pennacea. The sequence goes on along the minus strand of OZ038466.1, from coordinate 20,796,107 downwards.
AGCCTTTGAGCGTTTTCGAGGTTTTCCCTCGCTTGCGTGAACAACGACGTACTACGTGTGGTACTTTTACTTATTTGACACACAAAGTAGAATTACAAAGAGAGTTTTCTACCCCAGAACACAGTGTTCGGGGTATAAAGTGATTCGAGGAAATTGGCTTCCTCCTTTCCCTCCCCTCGGCGTCCTTTTTGCGCTCGCACCATTATTCGCGTGGTCAAAAATCAAATGTGTCCTCAATGCGCCGATCAATGCGAAAGTTCAACATCCCCCCCCCCCCCCCCCCCCCCAGTCGGCCGACAGTCGGCCGATGTTGATCAAACGTCGATCGACTGGTGGTTGACCGTTGACCACCGAGTTAATTGTTCGATTTTTATACGTTAACAAAAACATCGGATTTGGTACAGGACCACTTGAAAGTGAATCCATGACTGTTAGTGCGATATATTTGTTCATAATGCCTTTAACACAGGAATGAAACCCTAAACAACACCGTCTGACAGAAATGAGATTTACTGTCCCACGAGTGACTGCACGTTTATTGTCTTTCGTTTCCGTCTTATACGGCATCCGATGGTAGTCGTATATTAGCGAGTTTTACGAATCAGTGAAATGCAATCTCAAAGCATGTTAATGTGAATACCAACAGCAAAGCAGAAGCACCAAACTTCAAATACTAGAATACTAGAATATTAATTGCAAAAAATTAAATTGTGATTAAAGTACAGTCCGTGTTAGTACAAAAATTCCTGCCGACTGTCGGCCGATCGTCGGCCGACTGCCGGCCGACTGTTGGCCGACACTGTATCGACCGACGTGTCGGCCGACATATCGACCGACGTATCGACCGACTGTCGGCCGGTTTAGCCACCGACAGTCGACTGACTGTCGACCGACTGTCGGCCGACGTATCGGTCGATACGTCGGCCGACGGCAGCTAAAGTACACATGATCCGAAAACGCAACTTCATATTTTCGTTGTTTTAGTGTGCACGTCGTAAACATATTAATAGTGTAGACGGAGAAGTTAGCAGATTGGTAGACCCGTTTTCGTTAACCATTCGCCCCTACGGGGAGTTGTCAATAAAGTATTGTATTGTATTTAAGAAATATATAACGCGTCACCGTGTAATTATAGCCTCATCTAAACACGTGGGAAGTTGGGAGAACACGAGAGTAGTGTAAGGAAACCACGAGGCTGCTGAGTTAAGTTCAGCATCCTATGATACTTCAGAATTCTTAAATTCGTTGCCTTGATGAATACGAGATTGTTATTAAGGTTTGTGGAGACGAGGTCTCCAAAGCTATAAGAGAGTTTGTGTGGGAAATTACAAATGACCTGAATATACGCTCATGCTGAAATACAATATATTATAGAAGCGCTTACTTACCCGCTTTGTGTGTGGGATTTTATGCGGTTTTATATAATTTTGTCCGCAACAAAGTGCCATAGTTATTTAGCCAATCAGAACGCGCGTAACCATTAAGTTACATATTAATGTATTGTCAGCTCTTGATATTGTGTTGTCTCTCTCTGCTTACGCCAATTACCAGAGTCAATTACCAAACGTCCAGTCGAAGAGAACTGTTGAAAGATAAACATAGAATACTTCTGAAAATCAAGGTGAGTGGATAGTTATGTGGAACAACCGCTCTTATAAGCAACTGCAGAATACAGATCTGGAAAATAAGAAAAGAAAAGTTCCGCGTAGACATATTAATAAGACGGCGTTACGCTTCGAAACTCGCTCCGAATTGGACTCGCTCGCTCTACCGTTCGTATTAATCTGAATAAGCTATCGTCGTGGGCTATCGTCAAACTTCTGAAGACATCAAAACGATATGGACAAAATAATTTCTACCAAGCATACGCCGAGAATTCAAACTTGAAATGGAATCGCTAAATGTGCACACCGTCCTCCCGTCCTCCCGGGACCGTCCTACCTCAAAATATGACAAGATTCTAGAAACTCTTTAAGAATCCAAGAAACAAACGACTAACCTCGGAGGAAAAGTCCAAGACCAAGAAAAACCGACATCTCTTACCCACAAGGAACTGCCTACGAAGTCGATTTGCATAATCGGCGAAATACAACAATACCAGGAGAGACATGGCCGTGAAATTACTGGGATTCCGGTCTTGCCGGCTGATAATCCTAAGCAAGTGGTACAAGAGGTTGCCACCTTACTTGGAGAAGATATAAATGAAAACCAGATCTCTACAGCACACCGACTTCTCCCAACAAAAAGTATCAAATACTGGCTTATCGTGAAATTTATTAATCGCGACACAAGAATGAACAAACTACAGTGACAAATTTCAACCTAAACCTAAACCTACATATTCACAAGTAACCGACCTAATATTCACAAGAAACCGACCTACCCCTCAACCCTGTGATCTTATTTGATGCCCGGTCTGTGCACCGCGCATTTGAATATGGCCTATTCAAATGCGCGGTGCCCCGACCGGGTGTTTATGATAATCGACCCTGTTCTGGGACACCTCAATTAACATTAACTTGGGGTCAGCTTTTGTTATTGCTTTTAAATGGATTCCTTGCAACTTGACTTGAGTTGGCTCGACTTGGGAGAACTCTTCAGCCACCCGTGCACAAGTTCAGTGATTATGCAAACTCTGGTAAAAAAAGAAGCCCTGTTGCTTTTGCGAGGACGTAGCGCGGAACTCTTAGAAGGAACCCTGTTGAGGTCTTGATAAAGGTTCGTGCGTTCCTCAAATATATTCTCGGGAAAAAAAATCGTTGTAGCGTTGCTTTTTAAGATATATAAACGTACAATATACCGTTGTAAAGGTCTGGGACTGAAGAATGCAGATCTGGTATTACATTTTTCATACACGTTAAAGACAGAGTGCGATATAGATTGTATTGATGATAGATTTTCGCGAAATATCAGGTCTTTCGGGAAACGAAACTTTCAAGCGTGTTGGTCAATATTGCTCAAATTTTCGTGAGCTGCAGGCAACATATTCTTCTCCAATACTGTGTCAGCGATTTTTTATTTTTTGTTTCGTTCATTTTTTATTAAATAGTTTGTATAAAAAACGGGTTTTGAAACGCTCCTTCCACTTTAAAAGAGCATAATATCCTTAAAACAAACGGATCAAAAATCGCTGGCACGGTATTTTAGTCACCTTCATTGAGTACCATAAAAAAGTTGGTTGAGCATTTTCAAATAAAACCGACAGAAGTTTTGTTTCCCGTTTCCATTTTCAAAATAACCTCAATCGCAATTCACCTTTAATGTGCCTAAAAACGATAATACCAGATCTGTAATCTACCGTCAAAGACCTTTACAACAATATATAATACATGTATATACATTAAATTGTAACGCTACAATGATTTTGTTCAAGAAAGGGGCGCGCGAACCTTTATCGAGACCTTAAAGTATATATTTTCTGAAAGCTTAATGACATTAGATCAAGACATAAGGCTAACTAAAATAATTTAGATTAATCTCTTTGACATCGATTATTTAAGAAAATCACATGGTCGAACAAAATGAGTTCCTCGGCGTGGAATATATCTATATTGGAAGAGAACAAAAACCCCTTCGATTGTTTCATGACATGTGCTTTCAGTAACAAAGGCAGCAATGCAGCAGAGCTGGAGGTAAGGCCTCTTCGAGTATGTAACGAAAGGATTTGACCTATTCCGATTTGAAGACGACATCGAATGAATGAACGGAACTTTCTAAATAACGTACTCTTGTCACATCAGTTCGATATTTCACAAATGTGTCAGGAGTGTAAGATCAGGGATGTAAGGATCAGGGGTATGGCTTGTTCTCAATCTCAGTTTTAACCACAACAGGCAATGGACGAGACGCCAGAGGTCACGACTGTCAAAGTTTCGCCTTCAGGTATTTTACAGAATAATTCAGTGAGACTGCTAAACATAATTTTCCTGTGCAGACCGTGATAACTTATGCCAAACGTTTGCACACCCATCGTTCAGCCAATTTTTGCATCAGAACGTGTTTCTGTATACTTGGTAAAGTATTCGTACTAAAGATCAGATCGTCTGGGGGGCGGTTACTCCCATATACAAGTCATGCAGGTATGTGCCGCCCCAACGAGTATCATTATCAGCAGTTTAGTCTGTATAAAGATATTAAGTATTCGTTCTTAAGATTTATTACACTGCAAACAGTCCCTCCTTTTGGCCTCCAAAGTTCGTATTGCGGGAAGGAAAATGGGGCAAGACTGAGCCATACACACTCAGCACTCGCTACTGGGCACCCGCGATACGATCTCGGAGAAAAAAGAAGAGACTTCTTGCATTCAAATAAGTCGTAAGTACGAATACTTTACCAAGAATTAACGGCAGCATATGCTGATGCAAAACTTACATGAAATGTTGTTGTCTAGTGGGGATGGGGGATCACAAAAATATAAGCCCATAAAATTTTGAACTGATTAGGAACCGATAACTCACTTGTCTTTTCAGAGCATTACACTCAAGTTTCCACCAATTACGACTCCGTGTACACAGAAATCAATAATGCCGAAATGAAGATCGTCGAGGAAAACTTGCACCTGCTGCCGACAGACATTGTGCTTGACCTTGGAGGTGGTACCGGGTTTATGGCCCAAGAGATATACAACAAAGGACAGCTGGTATCTCCAGTTTGGTGCGTAGATCCCAGTGCAGCCATGATAGAGAAGGCCAAACAGAGGAAAGGCGTGGAGACTACAGTGTCCACAGGAGAGGAGTTCTTCTCAGCCAAAAGTATCAAGTTCGATAAAGTTCTTATGGTTGGGGTAGTCCATCACTTTTTCGACCCGCAAGCAGTCTACAAGGGTGTTTACGAGGCTCTTCAACCAAACGGTTTCTGCCTAATAATACTGAGGCTGAGTCCAACTATTTTACCATTTTTCCAAGCAGCTGCAGAAGCTTTTAATGAGTCATGCAAAGAGTACCAAGCCTTGGTCAACGATCTAAGCACAGCCGGGTTCGGGAGTATTAGTTACCATGAAGAGACAACAGAGCTCCATGTAACGAAGAGAAGATGGTATGAAATGGTTCGTAGGCGGTTTTTTTCCAATCTGAATCCGTTTAGTGATGAAGAAATCGAAGAAGGAATTCAGGAGCTTGAAAATGGGCATTTCAAAGAAACAGGATTGGACGATCCAATCATTTTGTATGATCGTCAAAGTGTTGTAAAAGCCACGAAATGTTCATGAGGTGATAATAGAAGCGGTGCATGCACATGTTTCGTACATCCTTTTTGAAGCTATTTTTTATTTCAACGTGTTCTTAGGCCGGTAGAATCATATGGAGTGCATAAAAATATAAACTCGGAGCGATCGCCGGCAAGGAATCGCAGCAATTGCTGCGTGCTATGTTTTTGATAAGCTAGTCTGCACTACGATCGTTGAACACCTGCTTCGACAAGGAACCCGAGTCTTGAGATACTAATTCTCCCTACCATTCACAAAGAGACAGTATGGGTGACATAAGGAGAATTCAGAGTGGGATCAGCTGCCTACTGTGCAAGTAATTTGATGCTAAGACATTACGGATCATTAACCCTTTCACTCCCAAGAGTGATCGACTTCGATTTTCTCCCTCAGTTTCTCACCAGAGATATATCATATAGTAAGGAGAACTTAGATTTTGATACCTTACTCAGATGACAGCTGATTAAACCATCAGTTCTCTCCACATCACCCATACATTTTCCTCTTAAAAGGTTGAGAGAATCTGCATTTTGATCTTGGGGAGTTAAAGGGTTAAGAACCAGGGTTGCCTAAGTCTACAATATTAAAACTTCTGAGCCTATTGTGCAAGTAATTAGGTACTAAGACATTACGGGTCATTAAGAACCTTGCCTAAGTCTACAATATTAAAACTTCTGGGCCCGGTTGTTCGAAGCGCGGATAGCGCTATCCACTGGATGAATACTTATCCAGTTGACTGAATTACGCTTAATGGTTAATACTATCCGCTGGATAGCGATTCATCAGACGCATAGCGCTATCCACTCTTTGAACAACCAGGCCCAGATAAATTGCTATCCAGATTAAGCCTAATTCAGTCAACAGGATAAAGACTTATTCAGTGGATAGCGCTATCCGCGATTTGAACAACCGGGCCCTGAACCGTACAGTGTTTATTATTTTTCGACACGTGATTCAGACTACAGATTAAAGCCAAAGTTGAAGCCGAGTGGAGTGAAGTATCCGTGGAGTCGAAGACTTCAATTGATTAGTGTCTAAAAGAGCAAATGCGACCATTCATCTGAATCTGTGGTTCAATAACAGTCGATACTAATTGATCTGGATACAAAAGAAGCCAATTTAATATCCTCTATAAACACGTTACCCAGGGGACCGACTGGAGTTGACTGATCGGCATAATTGAGTAAAGGTCTTATTAGTACCGTATTTGTATCGTATTTTATATGCTGTTTCGACTTTCTTGATTCCATGAGAAACTCAAGGAAACCACCGCAGTTACTTACGGAGACTTACACGCAAGACGAGGAGATTGTAATGAGCGTAAAGAGAAAACATGTTTAATTGCAAATTAGCAGTTTTCTTTGAGAATATTCAAAACGCACATTTTAATTGTTGTCATTTTTTCTTTCTTTTCTTGTCGCAAAAACTTGAATTCCAACTGAGTTGTTGTGCCATTCGAGAGCTAAGTGCCTTGGGTAGGCAAACTATTTTTATGAAACAAAACTGCCTTTCCGTGTTCCATATTACAAAGGGGCAGACTCAATTCTTTTGGTTTGTTCAAAGGTCTCCTAACACAATAGTCTTCTCTGTGGCGGCGTACACATCAAACGGAATTAGGTGGATGTGTTGTTAAGTAGATCGAACTAGGGTACTGCCACAACTATAGCCACCGCCGGTGAAAGTAAAAGTTTAACCAAAGAAAACTTTGACTTGAACACTTGAAACCCTTAGTTATCAAACACACAGAAACGAAAGGTGCGACCACTCGAACGTGCAGCAGTGTTCACGCCGTTCGGTTGAACTGAGATGGACCCCATGTTCTTTTTTCCTCAGTCTTTTTCGAGTCACAGAGACCGAACGTGGAGTGAAACGATATAAAACATATCCACATACACACTAATTCTAATCTATAGGCGTCGCAATCACGACAGCAAATCCATACACGAATTCGTTGCGAAAACTTGCGGCCGCGAACGAATCTTCATCGGGATTCCAAAGGGCGCGGCAGGCCGTGTGTATCCCGTGGTCCCGCACCGCTCCGATGTACACAAGACAGGCAAACTTGCTTTGCGCGTGAGTAGACGTCTTCATGGAGCTAAGAAAGTTACTGATCACCTTACAAATGTTCCGACTCGTGCGATCACAACTTGCCGGCCTGTAGTCGGTCAGGGCCAACAAATGCGCGCGCAAAATGTCTTCCATGAGTTTTTGCAACTTGACGTCGCCGTATTTGAAGTGCGCTTGACGTGTTTCGCCGTCACGGGGGGTGATTGCACCAACTTCCACTCCTTGTTTGAATTTGCGTGTGCCTTCGTATTGATGAATATTCAATTTCTCGATGTCTTCTGCTAAGTAGTGGATCTGACTTGGAAAGTCGTGCCCTTCTCCAAATGGACCGAATTCGTTTTCGGGACACTCGTGGGTCGTGTTTATGGTGGGATCTGACCCTCCAGCCCTGTGAGGCCCCCCCAACAGTCGCTTAGCTAAACGCGGCGAGAGAGCACCCACGGCCTTGGTGTTTGAAGTGGTCGTTACTTTATTCAAGAGCTGCAAAGGCGAGACCCTCCGCATCAGGGAAACAGGCTTGGTTTTCCGGTTGACGCCGCATTGCCTGTTCGTTCGGCTGACTGACGGATCCGACAGACGCCTCTTCATGTTCGGCTCAGCGTGATGATTGAAATTTTCCGCAGGAGAATCTGAGAAGGTTCGGCTCAACGTGGGTCGGACCTCAGTGGACACAGAAGGCGGACTCGCACGTCCATGATGAGAAGTCTCTTTAAGACGCCGGGCCGCGGCCCCGTGCTTCTTGTAGAGTTCATTTGTGCGCGAAGCTGTCGTCGCCTTATTGTCCGTTCCTGGTAGCAGTTTTGCATTTGAGTTAAGAAAGACTGAATTAGAGTTTATATCTACGGCTCTCGCACCGAAGACTGTATCTTGGATTTTCGTACCCTTGGATTCTTTGCTAATTGTGTTCATTTGCACTTTCATCCAGTTCTTTTCGTACTTTGTCTTGAGGCTTTGGTCCCTGCTGTTTGGACTTTCACTTTCTCCCTGTTGTTGGCAATTGTCTGGCCCTGATGCGAACTTCAAAACCGGAGAAGGCGTCAAATAGAGGGCGTTATCTTCAGTATCGCTTGATACATAGCCGCTCTGTTGTTCAGTCCTCTCACTGTAGTTGCTCATTGCTTTGAGAGGCGATCTTCGCTAAATAAACAACAGAGTATCACAAAGAGAAAAGTAAACAGCTTTAGCCCAGAAGTGCGATTCACAGTCACGTGATTGCATTAAATGACGAATAATACCGTCGGGGGTAGGGTAGGTGTACACGTGTTCTCTTTCAACTGGAAATGTTTGGTGAACAAACGAGCAATATGTTGGAAAAAATCGGGAATACGTTTCATCATCGAAACTGAAAACAGTCTGGTATGCACGACACAGTGATTGAAGAAATCAGAATTTGAGAAATTCACGTCTATTTGAGTAAATACGTAGCCCCTGATATGAGCTGGCATGCGTTGTTACGTACAGTTTTGACATCAGATTTTGCAAAGTCCTTACTCGAAGTGCATGCTACTTACACTTTCTAAAAAGGCTCTCTGTAGCCTATTCGCGTGACCAAGAGCCTGGGTACAAACTGGAGAGAGGGCTGGATTTCTGAGGCTTCGTTTAACTGTCAAGAATTGGTTGCAAAATGTAAAGCAAAGTGTGAGTAACGATCAAAAGAATTACGGGAGACAACTCTTCAAGTTACAAGAAACAACGCTGTACTTGCGAAAGGCTGCTTCTGTAGTTATCCAGAGTAGAGGCATGCAAGCCTCATTGTCAGGAGCCCATCCAGGGTTCGTATTCTTTTGAGCAGTTTGAAATTCCATGACCTTTTCCATTACCTTTTAAAGTTTTCCATGACCTAAAATTGACCAGTTGTTTTCGAAAATTAACAAAACTGTCCGTTTCCCGACTCATTTTCGCTTTTTTTATTCAAAAGAAATTTGTTTCGTACAATGATCGTCATTTTCCATGACTTTCCAAGACCCACACTTAAATTCCATGACTTTTCCAGGCCTGGAAAATGAAATTCAAAAATCCCATGACTTTCCAGGTTTTCCATGACCCGTACAAACCCTGCCATCGCCCGGAGAGATTGTATCCGTGATCCAACCTGTTCCCAGACTGAGCTATTTTTAGAATTTCCGTGCACTTCCGTCTCCACTACAGTTCAAGGGGTTCCACTTTAGTGTCACGCTATACACTTCTGGTAATTCTGAGAGCTGAAGAAGTTCTATGTGTCACGCTACATAGAGGCTGCTACTCATAAGGTTGCCATAGTCATGCAATGAGGTTCTGGCTGCTATTCATTCCAACAGAGAAAGAGATTTCATTTGTCACGCTATTCAGTTTTGGTCATTCTAAGGTTTGAAACGCTACATAGTTCTGCAGTGGTTGCTACTCACATGGTTTCTTAATAGTCACACAACGAGGTTATGTTTCTTACGAAGAAAGTTCAACTGGTCACGCACTGAGGTTCCAGTTGCCATTCATTCTAAGCCGACCTGAAAAAATCCCATGTCACGCAACGAAGTAATGTTGACGTGACATGATTCTGCATGTCACACCACACAGTTCTGGTTACTATGGCAATTCAAGATGTGACGGGAAGTACGTCATGTGTCACAACATATAGCTCTGGCTTCTGTTCATTCCGCCAGTTGACCTGCTCAGTGGAGCATACAGCGCATGCTTGTTCCTCGGCAAGCTGTTGTGATTTGCTTCAGAAATCAGGATGTCACTCGCGCAGGGTCTCAATCCGCGAGGTGCAGGGGGAGGCGAGTCTTTAGGTTCCTCACTGGAAGTGTCTCGACGGCGTGATTTCAGAAGTAACCATAACAACACAATAACAACAACGAGTAAAAGAATCAAAAGTGCAGTCATGACACCAACAGCTACTTCAAGCGTTTCCCTTTGATCGTCTAAGAGCAGAAAAGATCAATACCGTGATGTTACTCAAACAGTTATTAGGATTGCTGTTAATTGCAACATGGACAATTTTTGCAACTCGAATGCTGGTATTTGTAAGAACTAGATTGGGACTGCGTCGGCGTAATAAATAGAAAACGCATGGTGAATCAACCAGAGGTTGATGTGGGAAATCTGAACGCCGTAGAAGAAAGTGTTAACTGACGTTTCGAGTATTAGCCCTTCGTCGGAGCAAGGTGATAGTTTCGCAAATGCTTTGTTTTATGCTTACACTGATGTACCCAAGGAAGAAAGTCGATATTGTACCGCAGTGTCAGGCTTAGGATGCATAAATGAGGTCGCATGGGGTCCAGCTTTGAGCTGCTGGCATGTATATACTGTATATGACGTGTATATTGTATGTATAACTACGTCTATACGCATATATATGGACAAACTCGTCCGTTATGTATATGTGTACACAACTATGTATGTGCATGCATATGTGTGTGTGTGTGTGTGTGTGTACATGTGTGTGAGTGTATCCATGTGTGTATGTGTACATTTATGTGCATATATACATGTGTATTTAGATGTGAACATGAACTTGTGTATGAGTATGCTCTAGCATATATCTCTTTCCTCCGTGCATGCGTCAATGCGTGTCTGTTTGTGTGATTTTCTAATTTGACTCACCAGATGTGACAGTGATTTTCTTGGTCTTTGTTCCCAGTCCATTACTGGCTCTGCACTCGTACTCTCCATAGTGATCTGAGTCGACGCTTTTAATAACGAGCTCTCCCGACGAAATATCGATCGTGCTGTCTTTGTCTGCTGGGTCTTCGTCTTTGTACCAAGACACCGCAGCACCCATCGCCTCGCACCTCAGGGTTAACTGTTGGCCCTTCCTCACTAGAATAGCCTGGTCATCTCCGCCAGTCCAAATGTCCAGCACAGTGGGAGCAGCTGAATTGGAAGGCAAACAATACGTAATTTAATATACACATACAGTCGAACCTTTATTAAACGGCTACTTTGCAAAGTTCCAAAAAAACTGTTAGTAATTTGTTGTAGATTGTCCAATGGCGGCCACCTCTATTAAGCGGCCGCGGTTCCAAGTGGCGTTTCGTATTTTTTCTTATCTGTTTTAAACGGCCACCCTAAACTATTTTTGGCACATCTCTTCACCGCAAGGGAAACGACACTAAAACATAAGCTAAATTTGAAACAACAAAGACAAAACGATAGAAGGAAACTATAGTGGAAGCAAGAATGAGTGACGAGGGAAGTGAGAGAATAATGGAGTAAAGAAAGAAAGAATGAATGAATGAATGAAAACAAGCAAAAGATGACGAAGACAGAACAAGAAGGCATAAAACAAAACAAATTCATGAGACTCACTCATAGCGGCGACTGTGACGGACTCCACATCGTCTGGTTGAAAACCATTGCTGGCTCGGCAAGTGTACAATCCCAGGTCACGTGACTTCACATCTGCAATCCGCAGGGTCTTTCCGTGTTGGATGAGCTTTCCCTCTTTGTACCAGGTGATCGCGGGCTCAGGCTCACCTTTTGTTGGGCACGTGATTATCATTGTCTCGCCAAGGGCCTGAGCATGAGAAGCTGGCAGCGAATCGATTCTTGGAGGGACTATAAGATAAGGATAAAGAGTGTGTACGCATTCACCTCATACCGTTTTCGACTAGCGGTGGGGAACGTACATCTTCAAATATTCTAATGACGTGACACTAATTATATAGTTGACAATTAGAGAGTTTGCTCTTCAAGTCAGAACAAGAAAGTATGAAGAGTTGGAAATAAACTGGATACTCGTTTCCACTTCAAAGCTTGTACTCTTACCAAGCCCTGAACCTAAACGTAATCCTAAAGAAATAAAAAAAAATCAATCTAAAAGGTTTGGGTTAGGGCTTGGTTGGTGCATGCTCTAAAGTGAGAAACCTCATTTTGGGTTACCCAGTTTAGTCACGACCCAGAAAACGCAAGAAGAAAAACAACAATGCTATGACGTCAGGGACATCTTTTAGCATCGTCGCTGGGATCACTTACCAGGGTGACCCATGACCCAGGTTGTGTACTCACTCCAGGGCCCTCCCCCAGACGCGCTAACTCCACGCACGCGCACCTCATACTTGTTGTTCGCTTGTAGATTTATTAAGCTGGCCGTCGTCTGTTTCTGGACAACTTTCAGCAAACTACTGTTGCTTCCTTTAGCTCTGTATTCGACATAGTACGAAACCGTCTCCTTTGAGTCGTCACCAGACCACGTGACCTGTGCTGATTGGCTAGTGGTCGCCATGGCAACGAGGTTATGCGGTTTACTCGGAGCCACTGAGAAGTGAGGAAATCGAGATGTATGAATTAAAATGTTAGTAACTGCAGATAAAGAAAAGCTGACTAAACTATCAACTCACACTTCATCACTCAAATCTTTTCTAAATCATATCTTTTTCAAAGAGTTCAACTGACTGAGTCACAAGCCCGAAGCTCTTTTCCATATTATGAACACTTAATCACGTAACCCCTACAATGAAATTCGTCTTTCTTTACCTTTCTCGCAGACAAAAGGATTTTTGTAGTCAAACTCCACGTCGTTCCACAATCCAGAGTACGTGTCCACCTCGGTACTATTCTCCTTCCCGCCTTTATTGTCGGGGTTTCCCAGACCCCAGTTGGTGTAGTCGGCTCTTGTCCCGTCTGGCCACTGAAAATTCCCCAATGGGTCACGTGACAGGCCGACCCAGACGTTTGGCTCGACTTGGTGGATTGGTCGTAGTAACCATAGAAACACAAAATAACTTTTCTCCTCTGAAGGTAACTTGACCAGTGACCCGCCAGTGCTTTCACAGAATGCTTGAGCAGCCGTCCAGGTTTTTAATTGGTTAAAGTATTTCAAGCAGGATCTGTCGTGAGGAATCCATCCACTCCAGCAGGTTTGTTTACCTGTATCGATAGAAAACAATCACAAAAACAAAAACAAAAACAAAAATCGGCAAAAATATCCCATCGTGTCAAAATTCAGGCGTGTTTTCACTAGCGCACAAGCATTAGCACAAGAAAGCGACAGTGGCGACATAGGCATAAGCATATGTTAAGGAACGGACGTGTTCGATCCTTTTGCTTATGTCGCAACTGTCGCTCCCTTGTGCTTTTGCTTATGCCTATGTTTATGCGCTAGTGTCAGTGGATCAAATGGAACAGCGGTTGAAACGGTTGAAAACGATGGTACCAGGTGGTGCGGCCGTGTTTTCAACTTTTTCAACCTAAAACAGCTGAAACGTGTTCTGGAGGTACACTCCATCCAGGTCTCAATAGAACACGACCTTAGAGATCAAATGCATTTCATTGAGTCTTACCAAACATAACGACCTCATACACGTCGTTGGCATTTTTCCCGCCTTTTCCATCTTTGCAGCCACTAGTCAGCCCGTACGTGCTGTAAGTGACATGCGCAGTAAGGCTTGACAAGCACTGTCCACCATTTTGAATTGCGAAGTACATGAAGCCTCGCTTCAGAGCCACGCGGGCGCAGTTTAGGACAGCGTCTTCTCTTGTGCTCGGATTTCCGGTCAGTAACGGGTCGCCGCCCTCCAACAGTGGAATGGCGCGAGGTAATTTGTCGCCATAGCAACCGATGTGGTTGTAATTCACTGTCGTGAAACACAAATGAGACAGTTACTCAGTTTGAAAAGAATTGTGACAGTACTGTGCACTGTAGTCTCACGGTGCATCGCGCGTAATAAGTCCGAGTGGCTGCGTAGGAGAGTAAAAGCATTAACATTTTTGGTTATCATGGCAACGTGGAATTCCTACCCCTCACCTTGTACTGGGCACCTGTCCCGCAGAGTTTCGATCAGCTGTCCTGTCAAAGCTTTATCGTACACTTGCACACATGAAACTCGTCCTCTGAAAAACTGTGAACCCGCACTCTGTGCTCCCATGCGGACTGCGCCCTGCGTTGCTAGCTCAAATGTCCCAACAGTCAACTCGGCCACTCTCTTCCCATCGACCCACAGTCGCGCTATGCCGGTCGAGTTGTCATAAGTCGCGCCAATGAAATTCCAAGCTTTGGAACGAATTTCATCGCTTTCTACTGGATATGGCAAAAGATGATCCCTTGTAATATACTTTGCGAACAGTTTGTAAGGGTTTTGAAGCAGCAAATGGACCCCTATCTTGCCACTTTCCTGGTAACTAAATAATGGCCCTTCCAGGCTTTCAGGATAAACCCAAGCAAGGACAGTCTGCGCATACCTAGCGTCCAGGCCTCCGTTGTTCGGAAACTCGATGTAGCTTTCGGCCGAGCCAGAGAACTGATACGAGCCATCAGGTTGGCCGTACTGGCCTGTTGCGAGTTTTACACCAACCAGATTCCCGGCAGGATTTTTGCGTGGTCCAATGTCCCTGGCGCCATATTGACCGTTTAGTGGATACAGGGCGATAGGATCCGGGACACCTGTTGATAGATATAAGAACACATGTCAGTACATGGAGTGAGATATTCGAAGTGGCCGCCATTACGCCTGAAGAACTGTGAAACAGTACCGGTGTCTTTCGACCAATGAACGACGCGTGCAGGCTCGCTCTAGTACCCCCGGTCCAGGTCGGAAGAGAAAACACTGGAACTGGAGCAGCAGTCTATTCGTCTGCTACACGTAACAAACATACTCCCCATTCTAAGAGGTTTTCCACTTGCAATAATCGCTGGGGATCTGATAATGGTGCAAGTACGCGCTTCTTCTATTCCTTCAATACCCGCATCGATGAACAGGTGACATCGCTCATTCGAAACGAAAACAGAAAATGGAAGTACACAAGAAAAGTGAAGGTAGCGGCCGTGACCACTCAATCACACCGTTCTTCGGCAACGCGGAATTTGATGGGCGCAAAAAGTCGACCCCTAATGCATCCTCGTTCCCAGGCTCTTTTCCCTACCCAACCCCCAGGCTTAGAGCGTGGGAACGAGGATGGGGCTAATGTACAATTGTAAATTAAAGATCTTTCGAGTATTTGTGATGTGCGTCAGTACTTTGCGTGCATGAGTATCATATAACAAATCGGGTTTTACCATACGAATAAATTTTACAACTTATAAAGACGCCAGTTAAAATTTAACGTTCAGGGAACAAAGTCTGCAAATTTGCATTTCAAGTAATTAAATATGTTTACCCAAACATACGGCAACACAAAACGCACTCGCCTGAATCAATTTGAAGCATAGCTAATACAAATAGCCACTACTTATAACAAACCAGGAGCTTAACTACGCAGGCGAGTTCTAAAGAGACCTCACGAGGCGACAGATGATTGATCAGTAATAAAGCAGCCAAATTTAGTGGTGAAAAATCTGAATGAATATTAATTTACACCTCCGGGCATTATACTAACTGAAGATGGTTTAGGGAAGGCACGATAATGATCGCGTCGCGTGCATTTTCTTTCCAAAAACCAACGTATATCTTTAAGGGCGTGAGGGATTTTGTTGGCATGTCAAATGAATGGATTTGTTGAAATTCATAACAGTGCTTTAATTTCTCTCTATTATGTTAATCGAAAACGTTGATCACCCGTTGGTAGTTGGAACTAATGAAAGGAAGCATGCTAATGAAGACATAATTATATGCAACATCGTCAAATGATCGTGAAACTGACGGCCAAACCGACAAACGCACGATAGCTTTATGGCTTCGAAATATCCAAACTAAAGTAGTACGATGTTGATATACGAACGCGCGTTTTAGTGGACAGCATATATAACAAGCTTATCTATATAGAACAGAAATAACTAAATATTCGTGCAATATATATAATAGCAGCAACTGAAAGTCAAAATTGCCTGTTGATCTCTCGGCTCTGCCTGTATATTTTGAAGCAAAAACATACAGATGTTTAATAAAACGCCAAATTGTGCCGAATACAACTGCAACAGTAGAAGACATGCGATGTGATAGCCCGTTCCAACTGGAACGGCCAATTGGAACGGGCTATCGAATGAAAAGCTGGGGGTGCAAAATATTTAAGGTAGGTATGTTGTGATTATGTTTTAAATAACATCGTATGCATAAATATACCTGCACAAGAGCTACGTTGTCGCTAGTGTACTATCAAGTTACCCCATGGATGGAAACTGTGACCAAAAGCGCTGCCAAATGACGCGCTGAACACAGAGCGTACAGCTACGAACGTAACTCATATAGAATTTATACTCACTCGACTCCACTTGGAAAATGGTAAAGAAGGTCATCCACCCCACAAGAAGCAGTTTTTCCCGACGAAGCATCTCCGTTCGCCGTCACAAGGACACTCGGGACTTCACGAAATTGAATGTTTGGAATGCGCGTCGCTCCGTCAAGTCTCTTCGATTCTCACTGTAAGAAAATACTTCACGCCGAGTCAGTACTGGATTGACGCGGGACACTTGCAAAGAACAACCCAATCGGCGAACGTTTGGAGTCTCAGATTGAGTAACCACCAAAACAAGGGCATCAGTCGGGTCAAGTGCCCAGCCAGGCTTGACGCAGCCTCAAAATATCACAAGATCATCATATCGATCCTGGAGAAATCTTAAGCGATGGAAATTACATGTCTCGACATACGATCAGATAAAACACGATACCGAAGAAAAGGAAAACAGAAAGTGACGTTAATCTATTATTATCCGCGTTTAACAAAAATGTCGCGCAGATTGTTGATAACATACGGGTCGCGTGTCGTGCGTTCTTGTCATTGTTTTTTAATTATGCTGTTTTGAAACACAGTCAAGACTTTCCCAGCTCATTGTTAGTTTACCAATACTGTCACAGATGGACAGCAAGGGTGTGTATTTCACGTTTCTTTTTTGGCGACATTTTTAGTGGCGACGATTGTGTGACAGGTGCAGAAGGACTTGTACCGAGGCCTCGCGCGGACATTCATTGCCTTTGCTACACGTCTTGGCAAATGTTCAACCTTGGAGTATCATTTTTCAAGCGCGGATCCAGACAAGTTACAGATTTTCAAATTTAGTTCTGAGCATCAAACTTTTTTTCCGGGGAAGAGTGTCCCCCGAACCCCCTAGAAGCTGTAAAATCGTGAGAAGCTGGGCTCGCATGTTCCATGGACAGATAGACAAGACCAAGACAGACAGAAAAAGACAAAACAAAAAGATCAGATTGCAGTGATATCATATGCATCGAACCGAACATAAGAATAACGCATTCTACCTTGTCATTGTCCTTGTAGTCAACTTTCTTTTTTCGATTTGTAAGGGTCACCCAAGCAAATCACGGTTTTCTGATGTATGAAAAACTGTGCGATAAAACCAGCGAGGGTATATGTCGAGACTTCGACAGTTCATTGTAACCAAGGGACAGAGTGCCATCAGTTGACAGGTGAATCGGATATTTGCATTTCACTTCTCGAAATATTTAACAACTCCAAATGAGTCCAAACTTGGATTGATTTTAATCTTGTCTCCACTTTAGAGTCATATTTTAAATCTTTCGTTGCTATGTTTCCCTGTCCAAATCAAACTTTAAAATCAAACAAACAAAATAGACAAAGTGAAACGCCTGACGTGAAGTCCCATTTTATCTGACGCTTCTCCGGGAGTTGGTTGCAATAAAACGGCTGTTTCGCGAGAATCCTTAGCGCACAGCAAAGCTTTAGAATCGATACCAGCAAAAATTAAATGTATTGAGACGATTAAGAAATATCGCCAAACTGAGGCAAACTCAACTTATTCAGACTGGGAGACTAGCTCTCAATCTGCAGGCGGTCGTCTTGTTATCCAGATATATTACCATCAAATTATAATGCCGACTGGATGTTATACAAAAGAACAGAAAGACAGTGCGACACAATTTCCTGGTTATTTTCCTTGGCACGGCAAAGATTAAAAGAAAAATATAATTATTAAATTAATTCCCCGAGAACGCAGTAGGAATATTTAAATTTTCAATAAAGGCCATCATAATCTTTTTTTCTGTAGCACAAATCTGTAGCTTTTAAAAGTGACATCACTTATCATTTTATACAAAACACATTTATTTGGTGAATACAATTATCCAAATTTTGCCGAGACAAAACTTGATAGGACATGCTGACGAAATGACGAGTTCTCTTTGAGTGGGAAGACACTGTGACTTTCTAATCAAGTTCTTATTTACAAAGAAGTCAAACAACGCCACGTACTGCGCAAAATATTGGGTAGAGGTTGTGTTTCATAACAAGAGGTGTAGATCGCCCCACGTCTCATACTACAAGACATCAGAACAAATACGGGAATGAAATTTGGATGATACGCAGGAAACAGAGCGTGAAAGAATAAGATGGGAACTGAGAAAATACTCTTCGCAATTGCAGCTCTCCTGATTGCATTTCTCGGACTTGTTGGGAACTCTATCGTCTGCATCCTCGTTCTACAGAAGAGGAAAATAAGGAACACCTTCAACTGCTTTCTCCTTAATCTAGCAGTGTCCGATTTGCTTTGTACGTTGACCGGGATAGTGCTATACCTCAGCCTAATCAGTAGCTACATCTTCGTCAACAGTGGCCTCTCAGATCAGAAATACGCCGTTTTTAAAACTTCTTTAGCGATCACCGGCGTCTCCGCGCGAACTTCTATTTTCACGTTGTCAGCAATCTCACTTGAGAGATATTACGCCGTCGTTAGGCCGTTAAAACACCGTGCATTCGCTGCAAAGCGGAACACGAAGCTTGCGATTTTGATAATTTGGCTGGCGAGCCTCATGACGACACTTCCAACTTTCATATTTTTGGCGAAACTTCCTGACAAACACCCTGTTGAATGTGAAGGGACTTGGCTAGCCTCAATAATCCAGTGTTCAATAACTAACACGTATAAATATTTGGCACTGTGGTCTTTGCTTCTCATTTATCCACCTCCAATGCTGCTCATTTTGAAGACATCTCTCGCTGTCATAAAGCATCTTTGGTGGACGAAACGGGCAAATTCAGTTCCTGGAGCAAGTAAGACTCTCTTGCAGCACAGAAAACGCATAACAAAAGTGATTCTTAGTGTTCTGGTTGCGTTTAATGTGTTCTGGATGCCGTGGATGGTAGTTCAAGGTTTGGTGCTTAGCAATACGTCAACGGAGATAGATGACGATGTTTTTCTTGCAACACTTCTCTTGATAATGGCCTACGCTGCCGCAAACCCACTATTGTACACGTTTCAGAGCCAGCAATTTCGAAGAAGAATCAAGAAACTCGTTTGTCGATCTTAAGAATAGATAGTCGATTACCGGTTCCGGAGAATTAGATCAAAGAAGGTCAATAAATTTATTTTGCTTTCTTCACGTTTGCTTATTTCTCACCCTTATATTTCCAGTGAATTCAGAAAATTTCGGGGTGTTATTTAGCTTGCTTAGAGCGTGCATAGTTTGATTTAGTAGACCTTGTTCGCAGAACAGTCGAAAACAGCGAACTTATATTGTGTATAAAAATAATTACCGTGGGTTCTTCACCGCATCTCTTTTTACTGTATGTTCCTAATTGCTGCTTATAACTTGTACGTATCCCGTACCTCCCTTTGACATTCAAGCGCAAGCCGGCAGTTTTACCACTCTCACAAAAGAAAAGCTACAAATTAAACGCGCCATAAAGCGCTGTGAATTTACGTTTACACGATGGGTACTTCCGAAGGCGTTATAGACAGCCTGAAAAAAATCAAAGACTCACCGCATAGCCCACGACTGGCAGTCATGGAAAATTAAAGTCTTTGTGTAAGTAATGTGTATCTTTTGCATTAGGTTCGCAAATTAATTCAAAAATTAAATTGGACTTTTCACACTAAATTCCTAATCATTTTTCTTGTAAAATAATTACCGAAAAAGTGCGGTCTTTCGGCATTGTCCGACTACACCTGTTCACGGCGGTTTAGAAATTATAATAAGACGCCCTAAAAATAGTACAGATATTCCAAATACGGAAGGATCTTGACAGATGTGTTGTGAAAAATAGTCCTATTTATAGGTAGAACATATCAATCTGAGGTTGATTTGGTTGACATCGAATCACACGTGCAATTCAAATCAAAATCTACTGTCAAATAAGAATGTTATTCCTCCTTTTCGAAATAAATTCGCTGTTTCGTTCATTTTTTAACATTTTCTCAGTCAGTGGCACGTATCGAACCCCCGCCCCCAACACCAAATCCCTCTCTCCCACGCAATGCCATTGAACATTTATTGGGAGAATAACGGATACCAAAGCTGTAAGCAATGTGAATCAATTAACAGTGTCTTGGACTACGTTGAATTACAAGTTTCGTTTCCTTTGGTGTCCAGGCCAAGTTTTCTTGGCTTGGCTACAAAGTCAACAAGCCAGGGTAACCAGGCCTGTTTTAAGTCACTGCTCGCTTGAGCTTTCGCCAGAGTCAGTGTACTCACACGAAACTAAAGATACTAATCTACTTTTACCGATGACTGTCGAGTCGTGTTCTCTGTGCTCCCCAGCAGATTGACGTAACCCAGAACTATCCTCACCTTCACATGTGATTTCATCACGTGCGCTGACGTCTGATCGACAACACTTTGACTTGCTGGTCACGTGGGAGCCACGTGATGTCACACATAAGTCACGTGATAGTTCAGGAGTATTCTCATTTTTCAAAGTGGAGTCTCCTTTAAATGCAGAGTTTTGTCCAGTCAGAATATTCTCACATAAAGCTGGGTGTTGAGCTTGAGGTTGGCCAGAGGAAACGTCTTCACATTTAGCTACCTTTCGCCGAGTTATGACACCAAACTTGCTAATAACCTTGTCAGTCTTTTTCTGAGTTTGTGATGACGAAGGCAGTTCCATCATTCTCCGTTTCTGGAGTAGTTCGCTCAAACTGCCCTTCTGATCTTTGTCTTTAGGGTCGAATAGCGGTCTACTTTTAATTTCCAAACGACGCTTTCGGCGGTGTGCGTCAAATCCTGAGGGAAAAATAGCAAGGTGTGAGAAAAGCAGTGAGAAAAACAAATAATTTTGTTTTTAACTAATAAAGTTACGAAAATTTAATCAGTTTACATGTGTCCCCGCGAAAATAGGTTCTTGACATCCCTTCGTTGGTCAGCATTCGTCGTCATTACTTTCTCTTACTGGAGGTAAAAGTTCACATCGAGTGCGAGGTCGTTCTTCTCGTGCTTATGTTTGTACAGAAAGTTTCGCGGGAACTTAATTTCGCAAAAATGGAACAGGCCTATTTCACGGGGTAAAAATTTCGCGATTTGGCAAAAAAATAAAATGTTAAAGGGAACTAAATTTCGAAAAAAAGGAACTATCTTTTTTTCGCGGGTCTTTAATTTCGCGATTTTTTGAAAAAGTTCCGCGAAAATTAGTACGAATAAGGCACAAACTAACTTATACTTGAGAAACGAGTCTACGTTTTGACTTTCCTGGCTAAGTCTTGAGGTTTTACAAGCCCTGCACAAACTACGAAAGCTGCACTTCAGTAGGCCCTTTGCAGTTAGAGATCACATGATCCAAAATTTACCATGTGACTGCAATGACCGCTGACTCAAAAACAAGGTAATCGCACGGTCGAAGACGTATTTCCGCGGTACCCCTACATGTAGGATACAAGAGGGGAGGGGTGAGAAGTGAGGGGCAGGATTCGAAACGTAACCTTCTTGTGAGCCCCTGTACAATAACTAACCTTCGTTCTTGTATCTGATTCTCTTGGCCAGGTCAACGTCTTCGGCCCTTTCCGGTAGAAGAGCGATGTCCAGAGCGCCCTTGGCCTTCAACTCGTTGTCTTTCTTCTCTTCTAACTTCAGCTCTCGTTTCTCATCCCGGAACTTCTTCCTCAGAGCTTGATTCGCAGCATAGTCATCTTTCCACACCGACTGTACATCCTTTGGAACAGAGAGATCAAAATATGTGACCCCGATTTAATAGTAGATTACTTGTGGTGAGCTAATAGAATAGAAACCTTAATAAAGTTGTGATGATGATGATGATGAGTAGGAGGAGGAGGAGGAGGAGGAGGAGTGGAAGGAGGAGTGGAAGGTGATGCGACTCGACCGTTGGACTGCGTTGCGTTACAGTACGTTATGTTGCGTTGTGTTACGTTATTTTTCGTGGAGTCTATGTACAGTTGTACTTTTTACCTTGAGTTGTTCCAGGCCTGGGGCTGCTGCCTTGAGTTTCTTCACATCTGCTACACCATGTTCCAGTTTAAACATGGCATCCTCAGCAAGCTTTTTGGCATCTTCTCTGTCTAACAGATCACAGGCAGTTGAGCTGACAAGCTTCAGAAAGTAGTCTACTTTTTAGTAAAATAAAACCATTATAAGACAACTACTGTGTAATAGTACATGTAAGATAAGAATGAGTTCCTTTCCATACCACTGTATGTATCAAGGAAAACCAGAAACATTATTTTCAGACAGATAGAGATGGGATGATGAAACAGACTTTGATCACCTGTCATTTCTATGGTTTCTGTTGCTGAGGGCTCCCATCTCTCTTCCTTCCTCCGTGCTCCATTCACAATAACATAATCACAATTCTAAAGGGAATTAACAGATGGGTATAGTCACAGAATGAACAGGACACGCCACTGGTTGTGGATCTATTGAGAGCAGGTCTTTGCCTGTTATCAGTTTAACTAAATGCCAGTATGAAAATAAAGTAAATTCATCTCAGGTACACTAATCACACCCAAGGAGAGGGCCCAAAGAAAGATGTACATTCAGGAGGTACTATTTTCAGTACCCCTGTGGTAGTTTATCCTTATATTCCCGGGTTTTCATTGGCTTTTAAGTTTGCCCTCATAAGTTAATTCATTGAGGTCCTGGATAAATCTGGATTCTAGCATCTGTAACTCAGCTTTCAGTCTTTTGAAATCAAGATCCCAATATATTCTGGGTCCTCTGGTTTCCTAATAACCTTCCTTTGGAAAAATTAAGAACTAACAGCATGGGACTGTATAAAGTAACATAATTATCAGGAATATCCAGGCAGTGCTGCAATGTTACCACTTGCCTTAGGGTCTGTTTCGATTTCGAAGTGGTTGTCACAAAGGTGACATTTCATCCGAAATCTGTAGATTGGTGTGCTGTAGTAATTCCCAACTTTCTTCTTCTGTGCATTGTACCTGACCCCTAAAAACAAGAACAAACATTTTAAAACACTGGGGAGGAGAACATGCAGTACATTCATCCATTTGAATGAAGAACCCATGAATGAGCACAGACAAAATGCTTGATTTTCATTACATTCTTAATGATTATTTTCTGAGACTACCATAACTGATAACATTATTTTGATCTTTAAATAACACTAATTTGTTCATCTTGTTTCTAACACACGGATGACTTCCCTAGCTTGGATGTGGCTCTGCATTTCTCCACATATTGCCAGTACTCCAGTGACTGTGTACAAAACATTGTTTTCATTAGATCTGTCTGCAACAAGCTTCAAAACACCTTACCCATCCCCACATGGTTGCCACATCCTCCACACCAGATGTTATATGGTAATTCAAACCTAAAAAACAGGGCAATAGAATGATGCTTGATTGACTGCTGGAAAGAACATTACCAAAGAAATAAAGCACCTCGCTGCATACGCTATGTTAAGTCATAGAAGCATGATGGAATTTGAACGAATATGGAGAAGTGTGGAGAAGCCCAATGCTGTAAAGTGCTCCTTTCAAGTTTCCAAGTGCTTCTAAAACTCAGCATATGTTAGCAAGTGTTTTCTTTCTATAAGATGAGGTATTACTTGGTGTCTTCGCATATTCATGCAGTTGTCCATAGTGTGCATTCTATAGAATTATATGATATAGGTACATTAATACACTGAGACAGCCCCTAACAATAAGGCTAAGACATAATGCTTCAAGGGAAGGTAGAGTGAAAACAACATTACCTGATAATGAGGATTCCTTCACCAAGTTTTCTTGCTCTTTCTCGCAGTGCATGGGTTCCATGATATGTGTTTAGAGAACCCTGAATCAAGAAAAAGAACACAGACGTTTCGTTAGGCAAAGCTTCATGCCTTTATGAGGTACTGTAGAATAAACTCTCCCTATCCTACCATGTGCTCATAGATATAGTTTATCACCAAGCTTTTCCAGGCCACATACATGTAACTGCTAGAAGTATGCATGCATGCATGTACATGTACATGAAGCGCTATAAAGACATCTCACTCGACAGTTTCTTACAGTACCTGGTCAGGCGTCCAGTCCGGGGGATAATACTTGTTCACTGCTTTTCTTTCAGCCTATTCACAAATTAAAGAAACACTTTTGGACAAACGCTACAGGAATAAAACGTAAACTGAAACAAACTCACTGACTCACCATCTTGTTTATCGCCAACTGCGCCCGCTGAGTTGGTCAGCAGTCATCAAAATTGGCCCAGTCTCTCTCTTTTTCTGACTGGGTCTTAGTCCACCGGAAGTTTAGCAATGAAAACTTGCCTTGTGTCTCTGCTCCAGAAGTTCTTTCATATTTTTCTCACATTCAGTGCTCAGTGGTTAGAGAGATTGAATATCCAAACTGGTACTCAGGGTACCATGCCAGACAACTTAGAGATCAATGTTTTGAATTTCATAAAATCAAAAACAGCAGAATCATGGAAATTTTGTGCACATACATAGATTATTACATAAATAAGCTTCAATATTTCAATCATTGGTAGCTGTGAATAAGCCATATTTCTCACAGAAATCATGAATACAAATTTTAAGTAATAAATTGATACAAAAAAGGAAAAGAAAAAAGTGAAAAGAGACATAGAAACACAATCATTTCAAGAAAGGGAGATTTATTAAACAGTCTCTTGCATGGCTACACGTACAGTAGATTACTGTAGTATTAGACCTCACAAGATGCAATAAGCTTGCTACATTTCTACAAGTAGTGATTGTGTGAAATCTCAGCCCTTTATGTTTTTAAACTAATGATTTGATTGTGAAAATGGTGTTTTGGAAAACCTGATCTCAAAACTTTCCGCTCTAGAAGCTTGTGTGTGCCTTTGATGCTCGCACATTTGGAAACTTTAACTGGTCAGATGTTCTCCTGGATCTGCACCATCTGTAACATGTTGATGAACGTCTTCTCTTCACAATACATGAAGGTGGCAGGGATGCACTGGTGACTTGATGCTGATGTTCTTATTATCATTGATTGTGCTCATCGTCTCTGAATTTCCAGCACTAGGATCGGCGACTCCTTTCCTCTTCTTCTTTTGCAAAGCATCCTTTAAATGAATTGGCTCGTACATCAATCTCACCTTCTTCAAGCTGTAGGAAGAAAAACAATGTACACTATAAACTCTGAGAAGGAACAAAACAATACTTTTTAAAAACTAATTTCCATCAACCCCTCTGATCCCCTTTCCCCTTGTACACTGTAGCTGGAGTCTAGCATTCCATGTACAGTATACCCAAGGGAAAAAAGATGTCTAACTATAATATTATTTCACTAAGATAAATTTTATCTTTTAAGTGACTCTCACATAAGCACAGTTAGGAAGTCTCTTCAATCAGTGACTCAGGGCATCCAAACCGGAAGTGGATGAGCTGCTTTACAGCCCTTGATGACCATCTGCCATAAATTTATCTATACTGAACTTGCATACTATTTACAGGTGGCCGTATTGAAAGAGGAACTTTGACTCTGACCACTCTTGAAGTTGGTATGTAACGTTTGTCTCAATAAACCTTTTCTCGTCCCAGTTCACGTCCGCATCATTGATCTGTTGTGTCAGCTTGGCTACAGTCGGGCCTTTGGGCTCAGCCAGGCTGGAGGGTCCAGTCGTAAAACTTTACAGGTATATAGTAAACATGACTGTAGCATATTTTCTCACCTCATTCCAAGCATACAGTTCATCATAGCATGATTTAGATATGCACTGCCTAACACAATTAGTCATCTCCAGATTGTGTAGCCCTGAGCACCTCTGATCTGCCTCACATTGCCTCTCTCTGGAAGGATACTTCTTGGCCTGGTTCAAGAGACAAATTTGTTTGTTTATTTATTTATTTGTTCCACAATCTAAAATCATATGGTTGATATACAGTATATTTTCACTATATCTCGCTTTCTAACACGTATTTGGCAGAGTAGCTGCCTTTGGAGTTCGAAACAAAACTAGGTTGTAAGCAATTCACCCTACATTGTACACAAGAAATTAAAACTTTATCGACGCCTGTTGCCACCGATACAACCGACACATAGGTATCCTGTAGCTGCTGCAATAGTATTAACCTATATACTGGAACAAAATTTGTTTTAGGGTGTAGGAAAATTAGTCGCACTTGTAAAATACACTTGTGCAAGGTGTAAACTTACGTGTCGGTTCTTCTTCCTGTAAGAATAGTGTTTGAAGGAGAACTCTTTCGCACAGATTGTCTCAATCAACAGCCAAATTAATAAGACAGCTATTAGCGCAACACCAACTCGTGTCCACCCAGTAGTCATGGCAGAGAAAGAACGAACAACACCGAGTTTACAATCGTCATGCAATGGTACGTCGCCATGTTTTTTTCTGAGCCTAGTTCCCAGGGCCATCACGGTCTGATGACGTCGCGGCCGATCGAGGATTTGTATGGACACCCCGTCAATTTAAAGCAATCGTAAAAAGGCGAGTTTTCACACTGTGTAAAATGTTTAAAAGGGGAAATTCCTTGTGTGTCCTTCGGTAGATCGTTCCACAGTTTTGGAGCGGCGGCGTGAAAAGAACTGTCTCCCAGGGTGACTAATGTATTTGTGGTACAAGGTAGCAAGAGAGCGGTGTTACAGCCACGAAGGCCAAAGCTATATCATTATGATAGCGAGAAGCGAGATTTTGAAGTAAGGGGACATAGTCCTTGTAGCACCTTAAAATTAATTAACCAAATCTTTAAAATGATACAAAATTTGACAAAGCCGGAGTGATGTGACAATATTGCGGACCTAAAACTAGTCTAGCTGCAACGTTTTGCACTCTCTGCAGTTTACTTATTTGGTAGACCATACAACAGACTGTTGCAATACTAATAGTCAACACTATTTCGGAAGTGCGGGTAAAGGCCTGTACCAAGGTTTCAGTGGTCTGAACGTGATATATATTTGCTTATCCTGCGAATGTAAGTCTTGATGACGTGATTAACCATTGAAAGATTGCCATCGAACCAGGACCCAAGGTTTCTTACTGTTGAAGAAAGTGTGATGTCAGGGTTGCTTATAATGGTTAGTTGACTGCGCTCAACAGCTGCTGCCTTGTCCCAATCAGCATGAACTCTGTACTTGGATATATACTCTGATTGGTCAATTTATAAAATATATTACACAAGATCCACTCTTTTGATACCATAGGAAAAAATATATATATTTTTTAATTTTCTATTTACAAACTCTCTGAGTCAACTCTTCCCTCTTTTCTGATGGTTATGATGACTACTGTATTATTTATGTTGCGCTATTAACTACCACTGGAATACAAATTACCCTCCCAACCCTAAATAATTCTATTGATTAATTTAACTCTAAGTATTGTTGGCTCACTATTATCAAATATCCTACTAGACTTTGATCTTAAGAATAATCAAAATTGCATTAATTTCCTGATCACTCAACCAGCATTTTACGACTGGGTAATAATTGCGAACGTGCGCTGATATCAGCCAATTAGTGATATTGAATGTTTTCACATTTCTCAGTGGCGCAAATCTCTGTATCACACCAGAGTTTATAAAATAAACAGAATAACACATGGACGTTTGGAGATATAAAATTTATCTTCTCGTGTTCGTCTCGATATCTCACTCGTTCTCTTCGCTCACCCGAGAGACATGAGTCAACATGAAAACACTCGAAGATAATAAACTTCATATCTCTGCTCGCCCATGTCACTATTCCCTATATAATATACAATTATGTAGAAGTAAAATACCAAATTCTCTTTGATGTAGGCTCTGTTAGAATGGAAATAATCGATCGCTAAAAGATTTGAAAGGAGAAAAACACCCGTAAAATATTTAGACGACGTTTAAGTATCCTTCGCTATCCAGATCATCATCAATCGGCACAGCTGTGGGGGGATCAATTAGAGAATCCAACCACTGGTATGGTGAGACTTCCGTGAACTTTAGCTCCATATACACATCGCTGAGTTCTCTAACGTACTGAATGCCTTCAGTGTTTTGTGACAAAGTGGAGCGTTCAGCTCCTGAAGGCCCACGCTGCATCGGGTTTGAGTGTGAGGTGCGATTTCTTCTGAGTTTCCAAACCAAGCCGACGATGACGATGAGCAATACGAGTATTATGGTTCCACTTACAGGCAAGACGAGACGCATGCGCGACGGTGCTGATGACCAAAGTGGGGAAAAGTCAGTAACCCGTGAGTGACAGAACTATGTGATAGTCAAGATCATGGATCCGACAACTAAGTGGGAAACTTAGGTCGTGTTCTATCGGGACCAACTGTTTCAACCTAAACCACCGGTTTTGGTTCATGTGATTGAAGTACACCAATAGAACTCATTTCAACCGCTTTCGGTTGAAAAAGACGGACGGTTGAAAACACGGCCGTAATACCTGGTACTCCACCATTTTCAACCGTTTCAACCGGATTCCGAGTGGGTTGCAAAAGTCAGTCAACAAAACCAACCGAAAATGATTGATTCCCAAAATAACGCGTAAAAATCCCTAACAACTCAACCAACCAAAAACGGTTTACAGTTCTACCAGCAACGAAAAAGGTCTTACACGGCTTGGTGACTGCTGTAGTTGTCGTTGGAGTGGTGGTGTTGGGTCCACTGCGAGCCTGTGAACCGATGGAACCTAAAAGAACAACAACGTTGGTTAATTAAGCTAACAAAAGTAGCCATGCGATTGACTTGGTTTTGCGTTTCCTGATTTGTAGAAGTGATACTCTTGGCCTTGTAGGAATTAAATCAAAACCAACTGTGTTTAGCTTAGTTTCGGCTTGTCACGCAGCACAAAGCAACCAACATTTTCCCCGCTGGCTCTGGAGTGACAGAGCCCTTCACAGCGGTCTCCTACAAATTGTTGTTAGATCAGTAAGGCAGACAGTGAAGACATTTTGCAGAGATACCGCAGAAATACGTTCTTGACGTCACTTCCGTTGGTTAGCGTTCGTCGCCATGGCTATCTAACTTCTCATAATTCGAGTTAAAATTTCCTATCGTGTGCAAGCCTTGTTTTTTTTTGTGCACAACTTATGTTATGGAAAATGCTTTGAACTAGCTTACAGTTGAGTATCGAGTCTAGTATTGAGTTTCTTGACTAACTCTTGAGCTTTTACGAACGTTACATTTAACTACAGAATCTGCACGGTTGAATCCACGATTTTGTGCAATAACCGCTGACTCAAAAGCAAAGTGACCGCACGGCCGAAAAACATATTTCCGCGGTGTCTTTTGCAGAGAATGACACATACAAAAATTATGTTGCACACAAACTTTTAAAAATCCAATATCATTATTGTGCTATAGTGTTACTGCTATATATTGTTATAATTATTGTGACCAAACAAGATCAAATCAAATGTGTGACCTCAACAAATAACAATAAAGGCAAAAAATAGGACACATTGTGGCGGCGGGCAACATTGCTAGCATGTTTCACAAATGTCACCCCGTTTTTCCACGCACGAGACATTTATTGCAGCCATAAAGTTTGTGTCCTGGACACAAATTATTCTAAAAAACTTCAGGAACATTTTTGTGTCCGCACTCAGAGAGCAACAATGTTGCCGTACGTTTTGACACCATGGAAACATCGAAGGACACAATGTTCCCACCGCATTGTGTCCTCGTTTTGCCTTCTTCTAACAGAGAGGCCAGC
This sequence comes from Plumapathes pennacea, assembly GCA_964036295.1. NCBI lineage: Eukaryota > Metazoa > Cnidaria > Anthozoa > Antipatharia > Myriopathidae > Plumapathes > Plumapathes pennacea. The sequence continues at coordinate 20,766,144 of OZ038466.1, read as the reverse complement.
ATGCAGGGCAATTGGCTTGACAGTGCCCATGACTTACCCTGATTATCCAGTTTACAGCCATACAGCTCCAGCCTAAAGCAAACTTGGTTCACTGTGTAGATCCTAGGAATGATACGAATGGCGTCGGCAACTATGTATGGGATAAAGATATTTCTTTTTGTTCTATTGGCGTTCTCTGCACCCTCGAAGTTCTGAAAGTAAAAGGTCGCGAATCAGCCTAACAGATGATGAGTTTAGCTGGAAAAAAGTGAAATATATACTCAAGATGAAGCAACCAGCTAGTCAACATGAAAGAGCTTTAAATGAATCCTCCACTGAAATCTTAAATACTTCACAATTATGCCAAACTTTATTGCTGTATTCTACCACGTTTATACGAGACACATTTACCACGGTGAAACATTCACCGGCTCGATAAATGACATTCACTTGCCCTGGCAGATGGTAAACTTGTCATTTCATACAGTAAATTTTCTATTGTTCTGAACCAATTTTATCAAGGTGAAGTCATACGAATCAAGATGGCGGCGCCTGGGAAATTCAAATTAGTTTTGTGGCCAGGAAAATTGGTCCATAAATGGCATTTGGTGAACAATTTACGAGAAAAACTACTCGAAGTAATAGAATTGAAGATCAGGTCGTAAAACTTGAAAGCACGAGTCTTCCCCACAAAAAAACGTGGCTATACTGTTGCCAACTCACTGTGTTTCCTGTTTGATTATTGATAGCTTCCTTCCACGGAGACTCGGAAACGGTATAGTTCACACGAAAGTTTTCCAGGAATTCTTGAAAACTGTTTCCTCTGCCCTGGGTCTCGATGGCCGTTATTGTGAAAGGTTCACTAAAGTTCACCTCTAAATACTGGTCATAGAATGGCTCAGTACTGCTCCGATTATCCCTCTGGTCTGGACACCATCCAAAACCCTCAGTGGTGTCTAGGCGAGCATACTTGGCTAAAGTTGACATACTGTATTCTGATGATGCACTTAACTGTCGGTCTAATATTCTGCCACTCTGCATCCCCAGGGGTTTTTCACAACCTATAACAACAACAACAACGTAAAAGCAACATGTGACGTGAGTTTGTTGGTGTCTCATTAATTCATAAAAAGTAGCTGTTAAACTGTAAAGCTGGTAATGGTATTGGATAGCTGAAATAACTATCGGGCTGCTAGACTACAAACAAATAAGTAAACAAAGCAAGAAAAAATATATCCTCTAATGATTGATACTGACCAATTAAATTAATAAGAACGCAAATTTGTCTTGGCGGTTCGGCCTTCCGCCCTAGCGTGAACAAAAACGCACGAAACTTTTCGAAAACGCTCTCAAAAGGTGGAAATTTTCAAACTCCGTTTTCATACACTCAAACACAAAATTTTTCGATTATATTCACGCAATCACTTTTAATTCGGAGGATGGCCCCTGGATCTTGACATGTGTCTTGTCGATGCAACCCACCACCCTGGAAATCCTTTCTTGGTGTAAAATCCTTGCTTCAGTTGCTGATGCATTTCGTCGTGAGACGATGATCTGGCCGGTTTCAGCGAGAGCTTCAACACGTCCGTAATATTCTTCGTGATTAGATAAATTTTGAAAATCCGACTGTGTAAACCAAGAAACTACCACTTGGAAAGAAATACAAGACAAGAAGTTGTGCAGTCGGCGTCATCGTGTGGTTTCGTTTTGTTTGTTGCTCGGGAGGTCGTCTGTGAAGGGATCTGTCAAAATCTCGATTGAATCTCGGCGGAATCGGTACGGCACCGAAGCTTTTCGTTGGTAAAGCCCTGGCCAAACGAGGTGTAAGTCAACGCAAGTCGATGCAAGTTTTCAAACTTGCGCGGACTTGCGTTTCGTTTGACCACCAACTTGCACGGACTTGCATTGACTTGCAGTGACTTGCATGGAATTTGAACATGTTCAAATTTTCATGCAAGTCGACGCAAGTTTTCACCTAAAACAGCGAAGAGCGCGTTAGCAAAGGCAAGTCTAAATCAAAAAAATCAAAAGTAAAAGCCTCCTCATTAAGTTCCAGCTCAAGATAGACTTTTTACTCGGTTTCTGACTCAGAACCGTCTAAAAAGGAAAAAGTTTTCACAAAACTTCCATGAGCTTGCATCGACTTGCGTCTCGTTTGGCCACCTTTTGCAAGTTGATGCAATTTTTTTTGTCATGTCGAACTTGCATCGACTTGCATCTCGTTTGGCCAGGGCTTAAGTTGTCAATAGGTTTTGCTTGTAGCCTGAATTACTTTTCTCTCTCGTTCGGAACGACTAACTCAAAGAGTATGTCTGCCATTTTGTTTGTAGTCGTGAATTAAGCTTTATTCCCCGATTAGTGAGTTAATCGACCTAGCGAGGTGGATTAAATTTAATCCACAATTTAACTCTAGGTTAGCGCTAATCGGCGTTTGAAAAACGTAATCTAACCCTCGATTAAATTTTAATCTTCGATTAGCAATATTTAGTCGTAGATTAGCGCTAATCAGTCTTTCGAAAAACCGGGGCCAGAGCTCCCGATAGATATTTTGTATCGACCGAGAATTTTGCTTAATAGTCTTGAACATATCAGTGTATTGGACTTATAGGATACGTTACTTTTGAGATGGCATTTTAGGACGTTACATGCAAACCAAGAATTGAAATACCTGACTAATTTGCATACTGTATGAACTGTAAACATTCACCAGAAATGGATATATTTGGCTTCTTTATAGCCGAGAGATTCAATACCTTTTCGGTCCAGTATCTTCCAAGCCGTATTTACTGTCACTACAGAAATTTTGGCGGATACTAAATCAACGGCTTCAGATTTGTTTGCAATATATTAACTAGACTGGCAGTGCCGGGTATGATGTTTCATACGGAATAATATTTTCGATGAGTGATTTGCTTTTGTCTTGAGTGATCGTTTTTGCCGGGAGCATTTTGAACTTGCTTTCCGATGCACGTGACAATACTGGTGTAACGCTTGCTTTATATACAGCCTGGCAACCTTGTTGAGTGAATTTTCAAGCTGACATGTTTTGTGGAGGAACTGTGTTGTCATTTTGTAATTGTTGGAATGCTTTTAGAACATGATGCCCGGTATCACTTTCGGCTATCTGTAGTGCCCACATCCCATGCATAAAACTGGTGACATGTAGCGGAACTTGTACATGTAGGATGTAGTTACACATCCTACATGTACAAGTCTGATACACAAATATGTTCAAGACTGCTATGCATTAAGCTTTAATGCAAAATTCTGGGTCGATACGAAATTAATCTCTATCGGAAGCTGCAGACGCTTGAATACCGTGACAACAAAGGCGTGCATCACGCTTGGAGCGAACATTAGGCTCGGATATTCGGATATCAACCTTGAGCTTTTGACGACTTCGAGGTAATCAGTGACAAATATTCTCGATGTAATGGCCTGCCGGTCTTCCCTGCTTTTGTTAAAGCGGCGTGAGTGAAAGCTAAGTAGCTGATGATTCGGGATTCCCCATTCGATCATAATACCCACCTCGTGACATTTCATTGACAGATCTTGTATCTCTCGCGTGATATTTGCCTCAAACCTATCAGTAATTTAGTATCCTCAGACAATAAACAAAGAACCTTCACTTCACGCAAAACGAAGTTAAACGCCGACTGTTCGTATACGCCGCACGTTACATAGAGCCCCCGAGTTTCCGACAAAGGGAGACGCTCTGCCCGCAGGGTAAATTTGAGTTCATATTTTATTAAGTTTCGCCACGTCTTCTGCTTATTCGATGTTCTTTCACACAAATATTGCTCAGAACACAAATACATTGGTTGAAGCGGTATCTATAATCGAGCATTTGCACGGTGAGTGAAACTTGTTTATACATTCTCAGACGCTTCATTTACGACAGAAAGAATATTGCAAAGCAAGATAATTCCAACATAATCCTTCGACCGACTGGGACTGCCAGATTCAGTTCATGACGGCGCATCAATATTATTGCTTCTGAAGCGGAGCAGACTAGTAAAGTTGAAGCCCGGGGAGGGGGTACTCAATAGGAATCTGGGTAGGGGTGTTCCGCTGAGTCTATAAAACCCTAACCCTATTCAAGACACAAAAATGGAAATTTTGCTACCCTGTCTAAGTCAAAGTGCTCTAATTTGATACCCTGTTCAAGACTAAGTTTAGATAAGTTAGCTTGCGTTGCACGCGTTTCCACTGGAGCCATACGAAGAAATCGCGCGAAAATGGCGAGAGCAAAAATGTGGTTGAGGGGGGAGGGGAAGAGGAGAAAATCTTCGGAAAATAACCCTTTTTAAGACACAATGTAAAATTTGATACCCTGTTTAAGGCAGAAGACCCTGAAAATGATACCCTATCGGGCGGAACGTCCCTATATAGGAATATATGGGAGTACCCCCCACCCCCTCCCCGGGAGTTGAAGGCGCATATTAGCTATCCGTTTAAACAAAAATCGCTACCACAAGGAAAACCATACAGACATTGACACTTGTCTTTCTCTCTCTTCAAATTTGCTCGCCAATAACAAGTAGGTCATCACAATCACGTGATCCCCGTGTGCAGATTCTCGACGAAGGAAATATATATATATTAACGACCTGGGCCCTGTTTTTCAAAGCACGATTAGGCTAATCCTGGATTAGGTCTAAACTTTCATGTCATTATATGCCTGCAAATGTGAAGGTTTCGTCCACAACAACTTCCTTTATCCGTTTTTAAGCTGGAACAAGCTTTTTAATCCATCTTCGAACAAAGCTCTGTTTATTGGCAGAGGGGTCGAGAGAAAGAATTTCGTTAATCCTGGATTAGCTTAATCGGCTTTCGAAAAACCGGGCCCTGCATTGCTAGACTCATGAGTAATAACGCCATTGGGGGCAGGAGTAATAACGCAATCGGTGCCACTGATTGTTTTACTTTCATGGAACCGCGCCAAAATTTCGCAATAACGACGCAAAACACAGCAGACTAAAACACAACCAAGCTCAGAATCAATGGCCAAACAAACTTCAAACGCATGAAAAACCTTCAAAATGAGAACACGTCCCGAACAAAAATATGGTCGCAACAACTACGACAACATCTTGCTTTTAAACTGCGTTGTTCGACACACCCTGTTGCGCACCTTCATCATGCCTAAATTTGGAAAACCGCAACTGATTTATTTGGAAATCCATTGTTGACAACAGAGGAAAATAGTCGGGAGATGAAGAGGAATAATGGAATAAGAATAACGGGAATTTTTGCAGCAGAATAATGGAATAATGGCCTTGGTTTTTCTGGAATAATGGATTAAACGACATTTTCTTTGGAATAATCATCGACAATAGCCATTGGAATAACGGAATAACGAGATTTTCTGGACTGGAATAATGGAATAATGGAACTTTTTGAGGTGGAATAATGGAATAATGCCACTTCATTATTCCGGAATAATGGAATAATGAACATCCATTATTCCTCTTCATTCCCCGAGAAGTAGGGAAGGCAAAGTGATCATTATACCTCGCAAATCGTAATACACAAAGTGGGATTCTCGAGCTAATGAGTCAATGAGTCATTTCTTACCTGATGAGCCTTCCACAATGACCAGCGCAAGAAATAGAAGGTAAAAAGATGGGGAAGCTGTTGATAAACACCACCTCTCGTTGTTGGTGTGCATTTTGTCGGCTCGATGATGAGTTTAAGGCAGACGTTCCCGGCGTTTATAAGGCTTCTGGACTCACCACTGACAGATTACGGTTGCCAATCAACAGTGGCGTAAACAGGAAGATCGAGTCCCGCAAACCTTCATGCAAAAAATATCAAGTGACGTCACACGGACTTCGAGTAATTGGGGAGCTTAAGCAAACTAGGACAGCGACGGAAACGCGAAGAACCAGGAAAAAATGTCTCGGCATTCCTCATAAAATAAAAATAAATAAATAAATCACTTTATTTAACTCTCAATGTATTTAGCACTTGCCGTACTAATTGGTAAATGTAAACTGTGAAAATTTCTCACATCGTTAAAATTTAAAAAATCATAAAAAAGTTTTGAATCAAAATGAAAAAAAACTGAGACACAATTTTTTAGATCTCCACGAGCCCTTTCAAATGCCGTTGGTTTCGTTCCGATCAATTAAAAACTGAGGGAGATTAACTCAAAAATATGAAAAACCTGTGGCGTCAATGATTTGTGCAATAACGTTTGCCATATTTGGTATTAAGGACAGATATTATTAGAAGCAGTTTTATTAATAGCAATTTAATAACAAACAGTTTTATATATAGCATGCCTATGTTTAGTCAATTGATGCCATAAATAAGATTCTGCTGGAAAGTGGTCGTTTGGGGGGGGGGGGTTGATACCTTAAACGTCATCCGATTCCTGCACAGAACAGAACGATGACCAGACTTCTCAAACACGTCAACATGCAGCCGATAAACGCCATTTCTCAGTGCGAAAGTGCCAGCGAAAGCTCGGCAACTTCGGTTCCTTGATCATCGGACAGTTACGCATGGACCAGAAAAAAACCGTTGGTGCCAATTTCAATCCCCACCACCCTTCCCCAAGTGACAATTTTTCAAACGTTCGTTCAAACTGTGTGGGCTGGGGAAAAATGTGCCAATAAAACCTACGGCAGAGTTTTGCAGCCTGACTGTAGCTGTAGCGATATAAGCGCTTTGCTTTCGAGGTGGCCATTTCGTCGCCAGTCGATCAATTACAGTACTGTATAGGCTGTGGCTGGTGGGCTGCCTGTGGTTTCAGCTGGCGCTGCAGAACACGGAAAGACATTTTTTTTTTTTTTGGTGATTACGACATTGGAATAGCATTTGAATCAGTTTCCGCGACAATAAGGACTAAGGAATTAACAAGTATTACAGCGCAGGGTATGCAAACTAATTTTTCTCACCTGTGTGTGGAAAGAAAATACCGCCGCGTGGGTCCCAGGAGCGTGAGATTTTTTCACAGGTTTCAACAATTTGACTCTTTCAGTTCGAGTCACGTAATCTGAAATGGGTCTAGAGTATGCGCTCCTTATCATTTAGAAAACTATGCAACGATAAATCCTTGCAAGCTGAGCTACTGATTCGGCGAAATAATATGCATGCCAGGGGCGGATCCAGCATTTTTAGTGGGTAGTTTCCAAACCGTTAACGGCTAGTATGCTAGGGGGGTCCGGGGGCATGCTCCCCCGGGAAAATTTTGAAATCTAGGAGGCCAGAAACGCCATTTCCTGCAATTTTTGACGAAGGGGCGAGAAACAAAATTGAATGAAGGTGATCCATAAATGCTGCGGTCAGGTATCCCGCATGTTTGATCTTCCGAGACCACATCCCGGGGGGGGGGGGTACTCCCATATTGAGTACCCCTCCCCCCCCGGGGACCACGTGCTGGATAACCGAGCGCAATCTGTTTGCTAAACTCTTTGTGGCTATCTAGTCCACATTCAGCAAAGAGGTTGGCCGCCAATTTTTCAGCAAATCCGAATTGTCCTTTTTAACAAAATTCGGAGAACCGCTCGGCGCTGTGTTACAGACAGCTCGCCTTTGTCATAGCCCCGGTCATAGCTATAATTGAGCGTGTTGACAAGGTCAGACCCGAGGTGACCCCAGAATCTTAAATAAAACTCAGCAGATCGACAAACCATCCGGACCGAGAGATTTGAGACTCCATTGAGTTGAGAGCGTCATAACACTCAGAAAATCATAGTCTTGAACAGTAATGAAAGTGTTTCTTGAATCGGCCGGTGGCGCTTGTCCAAAACGTTAGCGGCGATTTCACCAACTCTCCCATATTGTCTTCCACTTACTGCAAGCAGTCCCTCCTTTGACCTCTAGAGTGCAGCGAGTGCTCAAAAGAAACACAAAAAATTTGGTGCATGAAGTCTCCCTTTTTCGCGTTTCTTCTCAGCGCTCGCTCACGATCTTAGAGGGAAAAGGAGGGACTGCTCGCAGTCTCTATACAAATAAAAAATATGTTAAGTAACGGCAAAACGTTGCGTTCCTCTGTGTGTAGATAACAATATAAAAACGAAAAGTGTCTTCCCAAGTATTGGCAAAATGCTGTTTTCCTCTCCTTTTTGTCCCCTTATATGCAGACAGCATTCTTCTGTATGCGGACTGCAAATCTCGCCGTAATCAACGGCGGTTGTGTCCTTCTATATACAGACAGCAAATTTCGCCGTTAAATAACGGCGAAACACTGTTTCCTTCTATATACAGACGGCAAATCTCGCCGTTAAATAACGGCGAAATGTTGCGTCCCTCTATATACAGACAGCAAATCTCGCCGTTAACGGCGAAATACTAGCTGTTTCCTTCTATATACAGACAGCAAATCTCGCCGTTAAAAACGGCGAAATACTGTTTCCTTCTGTATACAGACAGCAAATCTCGCCGTTAAATAACGGCGAAATATTGTGTCCCTCTATATACAGACAGCAAATCTCGCCGTTAATCAACGGCGAAATGTTGTGTCCCTCTATATACAGACAGCAAATCTCGCCGTTAAATAACGGCGAAATATTGTGTCCCTCTATATACAGACAGCAAATCTCGCCGTTACTAAACGGCAAAATGTTGTGTCCCTCTATAAACAGACAGCAAATCTCTCCGTTAATTAACTAACTAGGAATAGCTCTCGCTAAGTGCCAACGAGCGTAACTCTCTGGAACAGTAACAAAATTAAAAGCAAAATGAAAAATGACTCGCTGGTCGATTCGTTTGTATTTTTCGCTTTTCAAATGTTTTTTGTTTCGTATTGCTTGTGTATTGAATGGCACGCTGGCCTGATGTTGGCACATTGAACTTTCAACACGGCTCGCTGGCCGACTTTGAGCACGCTCGCTCGATTTAGAACACGCTGGTTCTTGACAAACAATTCGCTGAAGTGCACTTCTAACGTTAGAAGAGGAACACAACAAGTCCAAGAACACAAGATTGTTTTACTGTCCTTTTGCTCACCCGAAGTAGAACAACGTCGCTACTCTGACAGGACTCCGCAAAACTCGCCACGAGGAGACTTTCGCTGGCCAAAAATGCTCCAGCATAACACCAAAGAAGAAGCGCTACAATTGATTAAAATCTCCGCATCTCGCGCTCCCATTGGCTCAGAAAACAAGCAGAACAAAACAACTCGTATTTTAATTGGCTAACTTGAAACAATTGCAGAAAAACATTACGTCATTCTAAGTGGTTACGCTCCATTCGAGATTTTTTCCCCCTTCTCTCGTGCACGGCTCTATGATGCTGCCGCCTCGCAGCCTCGCGTCTTTGCTCGGCTGCTCGTTGGCAATAATGGTAATAGGACTGAGTGGAGTCCGATCCGGTCTGTAACCGAATCATCGCTAAATCGGCGCCAAATCACCTCAAAAGTCACCATAAGCGGCAAGTAAGGACTCTTTCTGTTATCTGACCAGGAATAAGATTTTCTATTTTCACTCGTAAAATGTGATTTGAAAATCTCTCATACAAATCCTTATTAACCGATCGGCCGTGACGTCATCAGACCTTGTGGGCTGCCTGTGCTGAAACCTGTTGGACTGAACGTGACGTACCGGAAGGCTAATCCGCGAAGAAGTCCTTACGTATTAGACTGCACTTCGGATACAGATGTCCTGTTAAATTTTAGTGTACAACGCGGTCATAATAGCAGATTTGATGAACTGACCAAGTATAGTAGAACCCTTGGGGGAGAAGTGAGGAGGCATGTAGTGTCTCATGAACTTTATGGAATTTGTGAATTTGGTGGAATCGAAAGTTAAGATATTATAACTATAATATCTTAACTTTCGATTCCCAAGTAAACCAGCTGAATGACCTGCATGTACGCGGTTTACAGTTCCACTAGCTGACGAAAAAGGTCTTACTTACACGGCTTGGTGACTACTGTAGTCACGGTCCTTGGAGTGGTGGTGTTGGGTTCGTTGCAAGTCGTGGGATCCTGTGAACTGATGGAACCTAAAAGAACAACAACGTTGGTTAATTAAGCTGGCAATAGTAACCCGTGCGATTGACTTGGCTGTGCGTTTCCTGATTGGTCGAAGTGACATTCTTGGCCTGCAAAATCAAATAAAAACCAGTGTTCAGCTTAGTTTCGGCTGGTCACGCAGCACAAAGCAATATATAGTTTCCTCGCTGGCCTTGGTGTGACTGAGTCCTTCACAGCGGTCTCCTACAAAATGTGAACTCAAGCCTAAGTTTCCTGTGCCCTGACTAGACAGTTGCCGTGGTGTTGTACTGCTCAAACGAAGATGACAAACGCTGGCGGGACAAAGAGAGCCGATAGTCTTCGGTAAACTCAAAATATATTTGATCTTCGGCAAGAGGAGAAATTACTGTATCTGAAAGCTGGCCAGTTAATAATTTGTTCCTGTGGTCACAACATAGATAAAAGCTTGAGAAACCGACGCAGTACAGCTTGCTACATTTCTACAAGTAGTATCTCAGCCCTATATAATGTTTAGTCACCAGGGTGGGATTAGTTGAACTAATGATTTGATTGTAAAAATGGTGTTTTGGAAAAACCTGATCTCAAAACTTTCCGCACTAGAAGATTGTGCCTTTGATGCTCGCACATTTGGAAACTTTAACCGGTCAGACTTTCTCCTGGATCTGCACCCAAGTTTAATCTGTAACATGTTGATGAACGTCTTCTCTTCACAATACATGAAGGTGGCAGGGATGCGCTGGTGACTTGATGCTGATGTTCTTATTATCATTGATTGTGCTCATCGTCTCTGAATTTCCAGCACTAGGATCGGCGACTCCTTTCCTCTTCTTCTTTTGCAAAGCGTCCCTTAAATGAATTGGCTCGTACATCAATCTCACCTTCTTCAAGCTGTTAGAAGAAAAACAATGTTACAATATAAACTCTGAGAAAGAACAAAATAATATTTTAAAATAGTTCTTCCCATCAACCCCTCCTATATATGACTGTAGCATATTTCCTCACCTCATTCCAAGCATACAGTTCATCGTAGCATGATTTAGATATGCACTGCCTGACACAATTTGTCATCTCCAAATTGTGTAGCACTAAGCACCTCTGATCTGCCTCACATTGCCTTTCTCTGGAAGGATACTTCTTGGCCTGCTTCAAGAGACAAATTTGTTTGTTTGTTTGTTTGTTTATTTATTTATTTATTTATTTATTTATTTATTTATTTATTTGTTCCACAATCTAGAATCATATGGCTGATTTACACTAAACCTCGCTTTCTATCACATATTTGGCAGAGTAGCTGCCTTTGGAGTTCGAAAGAAAACTAGGTTGTAAGCAATTCACCCTACATTGTACACGAGAAATTAAAACTTTATCGACGCCTGTTGCCACCGATACAACTGACACATAGGTATCCTGTAGATGCTGCAATAGTATTAAAATATATAATGGAACAAAATTTGTTTTAATGTGTAAGAAAATTAGTCTCACTTGTAAAATACACTTGTGCAAGCTGTAACTCACGTGTCGGTTCTTCTTCCTGTAAGAATAGTGTTTGAAGGAGAACTCTTTCGCACAGATTGTCTCAATCAACAGCCAAATTAATAAGACAGCTATTAGCGGAACACCAACTCGTGTCCACCCAGTGTCATGGCAGAGAAGGAACGAACAACATCGAGATCGTCATGTCAAAGTACGTCGCCATGTTTATTTCTGAGCCTCTTCCCCAGGACCATCACGGTCTGATGACGTCACGGCTGATCGGTAATGAGGATTTGTATGGACACCCAGTCAATTTAAAGCAATCGTAAAAAGGTGAGTTTTCATAGACTGTTTAAAATGTTTAAAGGTGGAAATTTCTCATATGTCCTTCGGCAGATCGTTCCACAGTTTTGGAGCGGCGGCGTGAAAAGAACTGTCTCCAAGGGTGGTGTATTGGTGGTACAAGGCAGCAAGAGAGCGGTGTTACGGGAACGAAGGGCAAAGCCAGGGGCGGATCTAGGATTTTGAAAGCGGGAGTGGCTGGCCGCCAAGTATCGGTGTTTGGGCTAGTAACTTTTTCAAAGACCACAAATTACACGAGTGCTGCCTTTGAAAAATTCACTTATGCTTATTTAGTCCAAATATTGTACTCGAAATCATGCAATTACCCATACTAATGATGGTGCCGGCAGTACTGTATTATTGGTGGTACTGAAGTTACAGGAAACTGTTTACAAAAGCTTCCTTGTTAGGTTTATACAATACAGTAACTTCCCATTTACCTTAATGACCCATTCACAACTCTATAGCGGCATCCTGTCTTCTCGTGAACAGGTTTCCATATATCCATTTAATTGAAAAATTAGCAAATAGACAAATCGATCAATAAATCAAGTAGGTTAATATATCCGATTAATTGAAAATTTAGTAAATAAACAAATCGATCAATAAACCGAAAATTGAAAATTTAGCAAAAAGACAACTCGGTCAATAAAAAAAGTAGGTTAATATATCCTTTCAATTGCAAACTTAGCAAATGGACAAATTGGTCAATAAACCGATAGGTTGATGTATCGGGCATATCGGTCAATAAATGAAATAGGTTGATATATCCATTCTATTGAAAGTTTAGCAAATAGACAAATCGGCCAATAAACCGAATAGGTTGATGTATCGGGCATATCGGTCAATAACTGAAATACTAGGTTTATATATCCATTCAGTTGAAAATTTAGGAAATAGACAAATCGGTCAATGAATCAAGTAGGTATATCTATTCAATTGAAAATTTAACAAATAAACAAATCGGCCAATAAACCGAATAGGTTGATGTATCGGGCATATCAACCTTTTAATCAAATAGGTTAATATACAGGGGGGTTGGCTAGCCACCCAATCCATTCCCGCCTAAATCCGCCCCTGTAAAGCTATATCATTATGATAGCGAGAAGCGAGATTTTGAAAGTAAGGGGGCATAGCTCTTGTAGCACCTTAAAAGTAATTAACAAAATCTTAAAAATGATACGAAATTTGACAGAGCCGGAGTGATGTGACAATATTTCGGAAGACCTAAAACTACGGCTGGCTGCAACGTTTTGCACTCTCTGCAGTTTATTTATTTAATAGACCGGTAGACCATACAACAGACTGTTGCAATACTCTAATAGTCAGCACTATTTTGGAAGTTTAAAAAGGCCTGTGCCAAGGTTTCAGTGGTCTGACATGATAAATATTTGCTTATCCTGTAAATGTAAGTCTTTACACACACATACATACATACATATATACATGCCTTTATTGCGATTGCGATTGTTCGATAATAGGTTACAAAGATAAAACCAAAGCCAGAGGCTTATGTGGCATAGGCTAAGCGGAAATTGCAAAATGACAGATTATCTATTGTGGGGCAGTAGGAAGGATCGCAAATAATTAATTATCATAAACATTCATACAAATAAATAAATAAATAAATAAATTTAACTATACACGATAATACAGGGTACTATTACAAGTAGGATCTATAACTAGGTCTTGATGATGTAATTAACCACTGAAAGATGGCCATCGAACCAGGACCCAAGGTTTCTTACTGTTGAAGAAAGTGTGATGGCAGGGTCGCTTATGGGACTGGACTCAACTTTGGCAAGCTGCTGCCTTGTCCCAATCAGCATTGAGCTTTGTACTTCAGTTGGTTACATACTCTGATTGGTCAATATATGAAATATATTACACAAGATCCACTATTTTGACGCCACAGGCAAAAATCTTAATTTTCCATTTTACAAACTCTCTGAGTCAACTCTTCCCTCTTTTCTGATGGTTATGACTGCTTTATAATTTATGTTGCGCTATTAACTACCACTGGAATACAAATTACCCTCCCACCCCCAAATAGATATATTATACATTTACGCTGTGTGGCAATATTTCTATTGGTTAATTTTTTGCTCACTTTTATCAAATATCGCCTGCTAGACTTTGATATTAAAAATTTAATCAAAATTGTATCAATTTCCTGGTCAACCAGCTTTTAAAAAGACATTTTACAACTTGGTGAATAATTTAACAACAGCCAGAATGTGAACGTGTGCTGATATCAATCGATCATGCAGTGATCTTGCATGTTTGATGAAAACACTCGAAGATAATAAATTTCATATCTATGCGCGCCCATGTACTATTCTCTATATAATATACAAATATGTAGGAGTAAACTACCAGTTATCTTTGATGTAGGCTCTGTTAGAATGAAAATAATCGATCGCTAAGAGATTTGAAAAAGAGAAAAACACCCGTAAAATATTTAGGCGACGTTTACGTATCCTTCGCTATCCAGATCATTATCAATCGGCATCGCTGCAGGGGGATCAACAATTAGAGAATCCAACGACTGGTATGGTGAGACTTCCTTGGACTTTAGTTCCACATACACACCGCTGAGTTGTCTAACGTACTGAAGAATGCCTTCAGTGTTTTGTGTCTCAGTGGAGCGCCCAGTTCCTGAAGGTCCACGCTGCATCGGGTTTGAGTGGGAGGGGCAATTTCTTCTGAGCTTCCAAACCAAGCCGGCAATCACGATGAGTAATACAAGTATTATGGTTCCACTTGCAGCCAAGATGAGACGCATGCGCGGTGGTGCTGATGACCAAAAGTCAGTAACCCGTGAGTGACAGAACTATGTGATTCCAGATCATGGATCGGCGGACAACTAAGTGGGAAACTTAGGTCGTGTTCTATTGGGACCAACTGTTTCAACCTAAACCAGCACTTTTGATGTGATTGAAGTGTACCAATAGAGTTAATTTCAACCGTCTTTGGTTGAAAAAGACGGGCGGTTGAAAACACGGCCGTAATACCTGGTACTCCATCATTTTCAATCGTTTCAACCGGGTTCCGAGTGGGTTGCAAAAGTTAGTCAACAAAACTAACCGAAAATGGTTGATTCCCAAACTAACGTGTAAAAATCCCTAACAACCAACCAACCAAAAACGGTTACTCCCATTAGAACACGACCTTAGAGTAGGGTCTCGAGGTAGTAGAGCCCTTGGGGGAGGGGTGGGGAGGTATGTAGTGTCACATGAACTTTAAGGAACTTGTGCATTTGGTGGAATCAAAAGTCAGATATTATGGTAAGTAAACCAACAGTGAATAACCTGCATGTACGCGGTTTACAGTTCCACTAGCAACGAAAACAGGTCTTACTTACACGGCTTAGTTGTCGTTGGAGTGGTGGTGTTGGATCCGCTGCGAGTCGTGGGATCCTGTAAACTGTTGGAACCTAAAGGAACAATGTTGGTTGTCGTTGGAGTGGTGGTGTTGGGTTCGCTGCGAGTCGTGGGAGCCTGTGAACCGGTGGAACCTAAAAGAAAAACAACGTTGGTTAATTAAGCTGGCAATATAGTAACCGCGCGATTGACTTGGTTTTGCGTTTTCTGATTGGTCGAAGTGACATTCTTGGCCTTGTAGGAATCAAATCAAAACCAGTGTTTAGCTTAGTTTTGGCTGATCATGTAGCTGAAAGCAACCAATAGTTTCCTCGCTGGCCCTGGAGTGACAGAGCCCTTCACAGCGGTCTCCTACAAATTGTTGTTAGATCAGTAAGGCAGGCAATGAAGACATTTTGCAGAGAATGACACATACAAAAATCATGTTGCACACAAAATTTTAAAAATTCAATATCGCTATTGTGCTATAATTGTTATAATTATTGTGATCAAAAAAGATCAAATCAAATGTGTGACCTCAACAAATAACAATAAAGGCAAAAAATAGGACACATTGTGGCGGCGGGCAACATTGCTAGCGCGCATGTTTAACAAATGTCACCCCGTTTTGCCACGCACGAGACATTTGTTGCGGCCACAAAGTTTGTGTCCTGGACACAAGAAATGTTCCTAAAAAACTTCAGAAACATTTCTGTGTCCGCACTCAGAGAGCAACAATGTTGCAGTACGTTTTGACACAATGGAAACATCGAAGGACACAATGTTCGCACCACATTGTGTCCTCGTTTTGCTTTCCTCTAACAGAGAGACCAGCAACGCAATTGGCTTGATAATGCTCATGACTTACTCTGATTATCCCTCTGTTTACAGCCATACAGCTCCAACCTAAAGCAAACTTGGTTCACCTTGTGGATCTTAGGAATGATACGAATGGCGTCGGCAACTATGTATGGGATAAATATATTTCTTTTTGTTCTAGTGGCGTTCTCTGCACCCTTGAAGTCCTGAAAAGAAAAGGTCACCAATTAGCCTAACAGATGGCGAGCTTAGCTGGAAAAAAGTGACTTTTACATTCAAGATGAAGTAACCAGTTAGTCAACACGAAAGAGCTTTAAAAAGACCTTCTCACCGTGGATGCTTTGCGCGTCCAGTGACTGACGGTGGCCATTTTCGTCTCATACCAAAATGGCGGATTTTCATGTTTTTCCACGTTTTATCGCGAGATAAATCAGCACAAACTCAGAAAGTGTATTGAATACGGCAAGCAGCGACAGTCAGACCGGTCATTCATAACGTGGGCGCCTCAGGAAAGTCGAGCTCCGGATGTAAATATTAATATGGGAACGTGAAGCATCTACGGTGAGAGGGTCTCTTTAAATGAATCCTCCACTGAAATCTTAAATGCTTCACAATTATGCCAAACTTTATTGCTGTGTATTCTGCCGCGTTTATACGAGACACATTAACCACAGGAAACATTCACCGGCACGGTAAATGACATTCACATGCCCTGGCAGATGGTAAACTTGTCATGTCATACGGTAAATTTTTATATTGTTCTGAACCAATATCAAGATGAAGTCATACGTATCCAAGACGGCGGCACCCAGGAAATTCAAATTAATTTTGTGGCCGGGAAAAATCGGTCCATAAATGGCATTTGGTGAAAAATTTACGAGAGAAGACACTGAAGTAATTGAAAGAATTGATGATCAGTTCTTAAAAATTGAAAGCACGGTCCTTCCCCACAAAAAAAAAAAAAAAAAAAAAAAAAAAAAGCGTGGCTACACTGTTGTCAACTCACTATGTTTCCTGTTTGATTATCGATAGCTTCCGTCCACGAAGACATGGAAACAGTATAGTTCACACGAAAATCTTGCAGGAATTCTTCGTAACCTTTTCCTCTTCCCTGGGTCTCGATGGCAGTTATTCTGAAGGGTTCACTAAAGTTCACCTGCAAATACTGGTCGTAGCATGGCTCATTATTGTTCACTGGATACCAATCATCCCCCTGGTTTGGGCACCATCCCAAACCCTCACTGATGTTTAGGCGAGCATACTTGGCTGATAACTTTTTATGTTTTGATGACGCACTTAACTGCTGGTCTAATATTTTGCCACTCTGCATCCCCAGGGGTTTTTCACAATCTACAACAACAACAACAACAACAACAACAACAACAACAACGTATCAGCAACATGTGACGAGAGTTTGTTGGTGTATCATTACTTTAGAAAAAGTAGCTGAACTGTATAGCTGGTAATGGTATTGGATAGCTGAAATAACTATAGGGCTGCCGGACTACAAACAAGCAAGTAAACAAATAGCCTGCGAATACAGCCTTGTTTGAGCTCCAACAAGCTGAAACAAGCTTCCCAACGGTAGACGGCTGTATTCGCAGGCTAGTAAACAAAGCAAGAAGAAAAAGGGTGTTACTAAAACGCGAAACAGCGAAACAACGAAACAACGAAACAGCTAATTATTAACTAAAATTAACGGTAATAACTAATACCTAGATTATTACAGGGAAACAACTAAAATTTACTGCAATAGCTAATACCTATATACGAAGGATGATTATTGACCTATTGCTCAAATAAACAAGCCCGTTGTCATGTTGCGTCAAGTTGGCATCAATCTGTCTTTGAGCACCGGTATTTCCGGTATTTCCGGTATTTCCGGAGTGTTGTAACGCGCTATTTTTTTTAAAGTAACAGCATCAAAGAACAGATTTCCAATCACACACACTGAATACTCTAATGATAAAATAGCTTAAACTTTTGACGAAGACTAGAATGAAGGGACTATATTTAATTGAGTCATTTCCAAGTGGGATCATACCATCACGCCCCACAGTGACACTATCTGAAAAACAGAGTTTAATTTTCACCAACGGTTGCGGTTCCGTGGGCTAGGGGTTTCCGTACGCCGTGGCCAAGAATGTTCAAATCCCTTAGTTTCACGACAAGATCCCAGATGGATTTGACTCATACAACAATACCTGGGGCTGGATTGAGTTTCTCTGGAGCCATTTTATCATTAGAGTATTCTGTTCTTTGATGCTGTTTTAACTAAAAAGAATGAATGCGTTACAACACTCCGGAAATACCGGAAATACCAGAGCTCAAAGACAGATGACAACGGGCTTGTTTATTTGACCAATAGGTTCAATAATCATCCTTCATATATAGGTATTTATAGTTATTGCAGTAAATTTTAGTTAAGAATTCGTTGTTCCCCGTAATAATCTCGGTATTAGTTATTACCGTTAATTTTAGTTAATAATTAGCTGTTTCGCTGTTTCGTTGTTTCGTTGTTTCGTTGTTTCGCTGTTTCGCGTTTTAGTAACACCCGAAGAAAAATATATTCTCCAGTGATTGATACTGACCAATTAAATTAATAAGAACGCAAACTTGTCTTGGTGGTTCGGCCTTCCGTCCAAGCGTGAACAAAAATGCACGAAACTTTTCGAAAACGCTCTTAGAAGGTGAAAATTTTCGAACTCCGTTTTCATACACTCGAACACTTCTCAATCGAGGGATGAGTTTTAGAATCTCTGTCAAATGCAAATACGATGGCCAGCCTTCTTACCGACCCTTTCAAATACCAAAAAGCTTCGTTTATACTCTTTTTAATACCCAGAGACTTGAAAAGGGACCCCTTTTGGGCGGAGCCAATTCATAGTCATTCATAGGACTTGGAATCAAGTTAATAAAGTGAATCAATTTGTCAAGTGAATCAGGTGAATCAAGTTTTTGCATCGCGAAAGAAAGTTGTCGGCTGTCAGTGTAGATAACGATGACCGCTGATCAACAGAAGTGACGCAGTCATCACGTCTTTCCGCAGACTAATACCTTCCGTTGGTCGTTAAACCTAAAATATGAGGAAGAACAGAGAGCTACAACAGATACGTAAACGTCCTGAAACCAATCTTGTCACTGTGAAGCCAATGTCCAACCATTCCAATTTCTGTTGGGATTCTCCCGATTTTGCCTGAAAAACCCGCTGCTCCCACGAACAACGAGCTCAGATAGATATTTTCGTTAAATTCTCATAATACTTGTGAAGTCATACGAGCGGCAGTTTACCTGCCCGGATGCTCTTCCAATCCAATTCTGCTGCAACTTGTAATTTCATGATCAATTTACCGAGCGCTTTTGACAAAAATACTCATCTGACGGTGCTGGAAATGGGAGTGGTGTTTCAGCGCCTACGGGTTTCAAAATATTCCCGATTTGGTAAGGTCCGTGTTGGACACTTCTGTGAAGTATAATTGCAACCAAGAGAGCCGACCCCGCTATCTGTCGACCGAAAGCTTCTGTCTTTTCAATCAATACTAAACATGTCAATAAACGTCCTTAAATGGCAACTAAAGTTACTTCCGCGTAAAACGTGATGTGGATACATTAGCACACAGTTCAAACAGTGACGTAACGCTTCACTGCAGTTTAGGATACGAAATGGTCCTCCGAACTTGATCATTCTCGCTATCGGGGCAATTCATTTTCCTGCCCCTGATCCGCGCGAAACTTGTGGAAAAGTCGTCGTATGCGCTCAGAAACCTACGGAAATGCTTGCTACGTAGGCTAACCGGATCAAAGAGGTTTTTTTCACCGCAAAGCCGTTAAAAGGTTACTTTCGCGTAAAACGTGATGAGAATACATTGGCACACAGTTTGTTTCCATCAGTGACGTAACGTTTCAGTGTAGGTTACCTCTGCCGGATACGAAAGGGTCTCCTGAACTTGATCAATTGCGCTATCAGGGCAATTCTTTTTCTGCCCTGATCCAAGAAGTTTTCTTTACCGCAAAGCCGTTTGTGATTTGGAAGCGGACCGCAAAGAGTTGAGCGGCTCCGGAACCAGTATACGACATGAAGAGTCCAAGCACATAAACAAAACTACCAAAGAAAAGCAAAGAAAACATAAAAAAAGACTGTTTCAGGAATTTGAGAATGAGGGCCTCTTCATATGAACCCGGTCGTGTGTTCATATGGGAAATTTCAGCCCGGGTAATCGAGATAAAGTGTTTATGATGCAAAAGTTTTTGCCAATTCTTCCATCAGTGCCCGGCAAATTAAAAAGCAAGTACATTTCAGACTCGCATAGTTGAAACATTCTCATCCCGGTTAACCGGGCTGGAGTGTTCATATGAGAAACGGGCCAGCCCGCTTAACCGAAATCCCGACAGAGATCTCGGTAACCGGGCTCATATAAAGAGGCCCCGAGTAACTTCTTACCTGGTGAACCTTCCACGATGACCAACGCAAGAAATAGAAGGTAAAAAGATGGCGAAGCTGTTGGTAAACACCACCTCACGTTGTTGGTGTGCATCTTGTGGGCTCGCTGATGAGTTTAAGCCAGACGATCCCGGCGTTTATAATCACTCATCACTGACAGACTACGGTTGTCAATCAACAGTGACGAAAACAGGAAGTGGATCGAGTCTCGTAAACCTTCATGCTGAAAAAGTCAAGTGACGTCACTAAAATTTGGTTGACACGGACTGTTCGAGAAGACGATAGCCCATATAAACCACGACCACATCCGCCTGCTTTCGACACACCTAACCACAAGACGTACAATATTTCGCCTCATCACCGGAAAATCTATAAATATCCTTCAAGCAGACCCCGCCATACACGTTCGCGCGGCATGCCTTTTTAGGAGATCTTAGGATATTTTTTAATACAGAGATAACAAGACAGGAATCGACTTAAGTAAAGTATGATTTTGATTTTGTGACTATTTGATGCATTTTACAGATGACAAAAGAAAACCTGTGCCCGCAGTGTTGCACTCATACAGTCTGTTATTAGACAAAATATTTGACAGTAGATCAATTTGAACGTTCGTTTCTCAGTGGAAATTCCGGTGGATCAACATGTGTGTTTTTCCGTGTGCTGACATGCCAGATTATAGCTAGGTCGACACACGAAAACAGTGTAGATACAACCATCCGATCAGAAAAAGAGACAGCCGCCTGATTTATAATTCAAAATTAAACGTGCGGACAGCTAGAGATTTGAGGAAATAATAGTGAGGAAATAATTTTGGTATTTTAAAGGGGTACGAAAAACGCCAGGAAAAACCGGGGAAAAAAAACGGCGGAAGACCTGAAACTCCGCCTTGTTAAAAGAGGGAAGCACCCCGCCGTGGAATCGTCTGCCGGACGCATCAAAGGTATAAAAAAGGGGTGCATTTGTACTGGAGGTATATAAAAGGGTCCCGATTTTGCCCCCAGGATGGTATTTTAAAGGGTAAGGGGTTGACAGTCCGGGCGGAGCCTCCCCGTACAAAAGTCCTTTGAGTACCCCCCCCCCCCCCGGGGATCATGTAAATTTCTGATGTTTACGTGCGCCTTTTGTCTTTGATTAATTTTATTGTTTCACCAACGTTGCCTTCGTCATCTTCTGTCCAGCTGTTTAATAAAATCCCTAGTTTTATTGTATGGTGGTGTCTGCCGATGGAGCGAAAATTTGGTTTCAAACACTCACGCGAAATACAACATGAAATTTTGGCGGTTTCTTACGCGGAAAATTTCATTCAATAGAATGTAGAGATACATTTGCTGCAGAAGACAAAATAACGGGCACGCAATTCTGTTTGTTGGCCGCATGATTCACCGAGAACTTTTCTTCTGAGAGCCGTCTGCTGTCTGAGAGCTGTCTAGCCTCCCTAGCGGCCTTGACATCGGTGATTGACAGCGAAACTACTCTCAATTAGGATACTTACATGTGTAAACGCTTATTTTGCAAGTAAATGCTTAAGAGTGAAGTGCACTTGAGGGTGGTGCTCACTTTGAGTATACTTCAGCTCTAGTGTGAACCCACCCATTAACTGCTTGTGAATCCACATTTTAGTGCAACGACCGCTAACTCGAAAAGGATAATACGTAACGACCGAAAAAATGTAGTTCCGCGTTCAGCAACGCCAGCTGAAACCTGTTCGAATGAACGCGACGTACCGGATAATAACCCACCCCACCCCAACCACAAAACCCTACTTGTACTAGCACAATATTGGGGTTTAAGGTTCTAAATTAAGAACCCAAACCCCTAATGCTCAAAGGAAATCAGGGTTACAGAATCATGTATTTCGGGAAAGTTCCTTTTCCCAAAGCGGAGTTGTGACGTCCATACATTTCAGATTTGAGTTAGTCGTCGTAAACATAAAATACATTTTCGACTTGGTTAAGCTGCGGTAAGGTTAAGGTAAACATAAAATACGTTTTCGACTTGGTTAAGGCGCGGTAAGGTTAAGGTAAACATAAAATACGTTTTCGACTTGGTTAAGGCGCGGTAAGGTTAAGGTAAACATAAAATACGTTTTCGACTTGGTTAAGGTGCGGTAATACGGGCAACATTTTCAGTGCAACTTGTCGTGCAACAATGTTGCGTTGCAAGTTGCACCGTAATGTTGCGCGTATTACCACCGTGTTGCAAGTTGTAGCAACATGTTGCATGAAGTAGAATCCACTTCTACTGGATGAAAGTGGGAAGCACGACCTTATTGCGGGGACGACACGTCGGTCAGTCAGTCCCTCATGCTGTGTCAACAATAGACTTCCAAATTAGGAAGTTTATTCCAAATATGGGCACGATTACGCACGATGAACTTAAAGTGTCTATGAAGTGAGATTAGCGCTTGCTACTTTTTTTCTTTAAATTGAAGAATGGTGCAATTGCAATAGCCTGAACAAATTTGAAAAGATTTCGTTAAAACGTTTCCGAGTTACAGCGCTTCGAAATCCAGGACAAAAGTCGCAAAGATGCATGGAGAAATCGAGCGCTCGGTCAGCCGTGGTGTCACATGACCCTGTGACGTATGCAGATGGACACAAATCTTGGCAGAGTCTACAATGGCGGCAGAAATCAAGAAGAGGGTGAAAGTACTGCGTTTGTGGTTGTCCAGGTGGACACAGCTGTATGAAGTCGGTACACACACCCGGTATTTAGATGTATAAGTTTCCAAGCGAAGCCACGATGCCGGAATAGCGTAAATTTTGGACAAAGTTTGTGCGGAAAGCACTGTCCAAACTTTACTCCAACGAACTACTCGGTCATCTGTTCAGTGCACTTTGACCCTTCGTGCTATCCTTCCTGCTATTCCTTCGATATACCTACGCATTTAAAGCCAAAATCAACTTACCTAAATCCTGGTTCAGTCCCAACCTTGGATACAAATCGTGTATTACAACAGTCGCCGTATAGTTTTGTCGTTTTGATGCCTCGGGAACTGTGATGAAGGCCAAGTAGGACTATATTGTGACCTTTTCGCCAATTTTTAAAAGCTATATCAGGGTGCCTTTGTGCAAGATTGTGTCATCCGATTATCGACATATTTGCATTAATTTCTCCGACAGTCTGACACATGGAAATGCAGTGAAGTTTTCTCGCCGTGTTTGTTGGCACACTGTACTCAAGGATGAAATGGTTTGCTCGCTCAACACAATCGGACCTTTTATTATTCAGTGACTTGATTTCTTTTTTCTGTCAAAGATTTTAAATTCACGGTTTGAAAAGTTGTTGTGTTCAAAATTGAATCCTTGCCAAAACTCACACATTCCGGAACTTCGAAAGCGTATAAACAAGCGACTCTTGCTTTGACAGTTCTAAACTTGTTACACTCGAAGAAGCGTATGAAATTGATAAAGTAAAAAATCTATACACGTATGTGGTTGGCTGGAGTAATCGCGGCTTTTCTTGAAATTCATAAAAATTTCGGTGTTGAAGATCGACTTTGCTGACTGGGCAAAACTGATCGAGTCACGATTCTAGTTGCGCTTTTCTTGGCTTGCAAGTCTCGGGAGTATTATGTAGTTGCGTGTAGAAGTTGTCTCCCCAATTTTGGAGTTCAGCTAGTGTCCACGAAAACTTGCAGACTGTGCACGTTGTCTGAACTAAACCAGACTTCCGTGCGACAAATAATTTCTTTTTTTAGCGGCCGACTGGTGACGTCGCCATACAACCATGGTTTGTAAAAAAGATTTAAAATAATCTCCAAGCGGAAAATAAACTAGAATCCCGCTTTCCAAAAATCCCACTACAGAGCGAGGGGATATCTGCGATTATCGTATTTCTACAATCATGGTCAAAAGCCGTTGGGACGCTCCACTTACGCACATCCGGAGCACAATGTAAATCCGTACAACCTATGGGGGGTCTCATATTTCTTGTTTTCAGGTCCCTCCCCTTCATTCAATGTTGGCCCGTGGTGCAGCTATAAGCCGAACCATGCTCAACTACCCAACTTTGAATGGGGGGGGGGGGGGGAGGGCATAAACTTGAAATCGTCCCAACAGTTTTGACCATGATTATAGTTTACCATGAGTCCACTTCAACGATTCTATCAAATCTTTCGGCTAAAGTGGCCGAAGGGATCCCTAGCCAGGCCGGTAGACCATACACAACATCTATTTTAGAAGTGATAAAGGCCTGTTTCAGTAGTCTGACGTGATATATAATCTTCTTATCTTCTTATCTTCTAATCTTCTTATCTGATTTTCTTATCCTGCGAATTAAGTCTTGACGATGTAATTAACCACTGAAAGATGGCCATCGAACGGACCCAGTAATGGTTAGTTGACTGCGCTCAACAGCTGCTGCCTTGTCCAAATCAGCATGAACTCCGTACTTGGATACTCTGATTGGTTAATTTATAAAATGTATTACACAAGATCCATTCTTTTGACACCATAGGAAAAAAATCTTTATTTTTTAATTTTCTACTTACAAACTCTGAGTCAACTCTTCCCTCTTTTCTGATGGTTATGACTACTGTATTATGTATGTTGCGCCATTAACTACCACTGGAATACAAATTACCCTCCAACCCCTGAAAAAATTTATAAAATAACTATGATACTACGCGCGCCCTGATTGGCTAAATAACCGTGTTAGATGAGAGTATATTACACGCTGACGGGATACGCGATGTTTTTTACTTGACTAATTATTTTATAAAAGAAATATATAACGTGTTCCCGTGTAATATAGCCTCATCTAAACACTTGGGAAGTTGGGAGAACACTCGAGTAGCGCCGGAAACCACTCGGCGGCCTCGTGGTTTCCTTTCGTTACTCTCGTGTTCTCTCAACTTCCGCGTGTTTAGATGAGGCTATATATATTACACGGTGACGCGTTATATATTTCCTAAATATCATATATCATATAGTTTACGTTGCGTCAGTATTGTTGGCTCACTATTATCAAATATCCTACTAGACTTTGATTTTAAAAAAATTATCAAAATTGTATTAACTTCCTGATCACTCAACCAGCATTTTACGACTGGGTAATAATTGCGAACGTGCGCTGATATCAGCCAATTAGTGATATTGCATGTTTTCACATTTCTCAGTGGCGCAAATCTCTGTATCACACCAGAGTTTATAAAATAAACAGAATACATGGACATTTATCTTCTCGTGTTCGTCTCGATATGTCACTCCTTCCCTTCGCTCACTTGTGAGACACGAGTCAAGATGAACACTCGAAGATAAATTTCACATCTGTGCGCGCCCATGCATGTACTATTCTTTATATAATATACAATTATGTAGAAGTAAAATACCGAATTCTCTTTGATGTAGGCTCTGTTAGAATGAAACTTTCAATAATCGATCGCTAAAAGATTTGAACAAAAGTCAACCAAACTAACGGCCGAAAATGGTTGATTCCCAAAATAACGCGCAAAAATCCCTAACAACCCAACCAACCAAAAACGGTTTGTCCCATTAGAACACGACCTTAGAGTAGGGTCTCGAGGTAGTAGAGCCCTTGGGGGAGGGGTGGGGAGGTATGTAGTGTCACATGAACTTTATGGAACTTGTGAATTTGGTGGAATCGAAAGTTAAGATATTATAATAAGTAAACCACCTGCATGTACGCGGTTTACAGTTCCACTAGCAACAAAAAAAAGGTGGTGGTGTTGGGTTCGTTGCGAGTCGTGGGATCCTGTGAACTGATGGAACCTAAAAGAACGTTGGTTAACTAAGCTAACAAAAGTAACCGTGCGATTGACTTGGCTTTTCACTTCCTGATTGGTCGAAGTGACATTCTTGGCCTTGTAGGAATCAAATAAAAACAAGTGTTTAGCTTAGTTTCGGCTGGTCACGCAGCACAAGCAATAAATAGTTTCCTCGCTGGCCCTGGTGTGACCGAGTCCCTCGCAGCGGTCTCCTACAAAATGTGAACTCAAGTCTAAGTTTCCTGCCCTGACTAGACAATTGCCGTGGTGTTGTACTGCTCAAGAGAGGATGAGAAACGCTGGCGGGACAAAGAGAGCCGATAGTTCTTCGGTGAACTTAAAATATATTTGATTTTCAGCATGAGGAGAAAATACTGTATCTGAAAGTTGGCCAGTTAATAATTTTTTTTTTTTTTTTGGGGGGGGGGGGGGGGGGGGGGGAGGGGGGGAGGGGGGGAGGGAGGATGCACGCGCAAGTTGAGTTCTCAACTTTCGCATGATTTCAAATGCTTCATCTTTAGGTATGTAGAAAACATTTCGAGAACCTGAGATCAGTCACTTTGCTCAGTAAAGGCAAGGTCACACGAGACAAGTTTATGCAACGCAACGAAAATTGTTGCAGGAAAAGTTGAACAGCCTTCTACTTTTCGCAACTTTGATTAATCTGTGTGAGTTTGCAACATGTCTCGCAAGCTGTCTTCAGCGTTACGAGACAATTTCTAGAAGAAATTGCCTTGTGAGTCATGGCGATAAACACAATGTCAGCGCAAAAAAACCAAAACAACAACAACGACGACAAACAAAACAAAATGTGCAACCAAGCCAAGGTTACAAACAAGACACATGGATTGATATACTAACAGACAACATTTTTATTGTTTCCACGCGTTGCGGTTGTTGTTTTAGCTTACAAAAGGTCCCTATTTACAGAAAACATTGCATTTCACCCCTGTGTGGGGGTGAGAGGGTTAGGCGTTGCCTCAATCCTCTGTCTCTTGGCCCTGTCATCCTTGCTTGTTGGTTTCTTTCCCGTCCTTACGGAACCGGCGTCGCGGATTGGCTGGTTCTGTGCGTAGCGACTTACGGTGGAGACTCCGTCCACGAACTTTGTTTTGAAGAGAACATTGGCGTTGTTGAACATACCGTCTTTGAGGGACACTACGATAAACTGCGAGTGCTTGAAGTGCGTTCGCAGCATTTGACCGATGTTCTGTGTGTGGGACAGATCTAGTGCGGCGTCGACTTCATCAAGAATGTACAGCGGGGCGGGTTTGAAGAGAAGCATAGACAGGATAAGGGAGAGGGCGACTAGAGACCTGGGTAAAAAAAATTAAACCCGCGAGTCGATTAAAAATGGCAAGACAAATAGTGAAAAAACGACTAAGAAAGTAATAACTCAAGACGCAGATTGAACAGAGTTGCTTTCAAACAAGAATGCAAAATAGCAAAACATACTAAAACGACGGAAATAGCGACCAATAAAACCAATAACTCAAGACGAAGTCCGAACAGAAAGTATAAGTGATAGCTTCCTAACAGGAATGCAAACAGCAAAGCAAACTAAAACTCGAAGGCCAAGAGCGACCAAGAAATCAATCATTACTTACCTTTGTCCACCGCTAAGTTCGCTCAAGCTCTCCTTCCACACGTTGCCAAACGCGACCTTCACTTCCAGACCTTCGAGTTCTGTCTGTCCCTCGGGTGGAGCCAGTTTAGCCGTTGTGCCGGGCAGCAGTGTCCCGAAGATGGAACCAAAGTCCTAGTAGATACAAGCTGATAAGCTTCCAGCTTCTAAATCCTTATTAGGTTTGGCGCATAGTAAGTTTGACGCTTTTGAACCGAGTTACCTACCTTATTGACTTTCTTCCAGGCATTTCGCAATGCTTCATTCTTCTTTTCATCGAGTTCCTTGATGACAGCAGCAATTTTTTCCTTATCGTTCAAAACAATCCGTTTCTTCTTCATAAGGTCATTATACTGCAAAGTCAAATATTCGTTTTGGTCTTTTTGAAGTACGACTCGAGCACTTTAGTGAGCCACGGACTGGGTAAAAAACAACCATGAAGCAGGGCCCGTTAAACTACTGTTATCCAGAGTTGCATACAGTTGAAAAGATCAAGGACCAAGATCAAGAGCAAGAAGGAGCAAGAGCAAGAGCAAAAACAAGAGCAAGACTGAGCAAGAACAAGAATAGACCCCTTCACGGTATTGAATGCATGATGGATTATCTGGACAAGAACAAAGACATGGCGACGACGCGTGCAGGAAATCTCGGTTTAAGAGTAAAATCGCTCACAGTCAGAACCACTGAAAGCTTGCAAATGACAATTTGGAGTGTTTCAAGTTCCACCGATCAGAAAAACAAATGTATATGCAGTATTTGCCCCGATTACCCATCGCGCATTCAATAACGTGAAGGGGTCTATAACAGCAAGAACAAGAGCCGAAAATGCAAAAATCAAGAGATAAAAATGCAAGAGCAAGAGCAAGAGAAATAAGACCACAGAATTAACAATAACGATATCAACTCGAAACAACAAGTAGCTAGAGAAACCTCAAATGAACCGAAACCCACCTTCTCTTCGGCTTTGCCTAGCATGTTCATGGCTCTCATGTTAACATTCTTTTCCAGTTTGTCTTTGGTCTCCTCCAACTTGGTTAACTTTCGTCCAACTTCCTTCATGTCGTTGGCAGCAAAGTTGTAGGCTGTGTTGGGCTGGCCGAAGAACTGTTTCTCACTCTCAATCCATTCGTATTTGCTAAGCATTTGTTCCACCTGAAAAAAAAAAAAAAAAAAAAAAAAAAAAAAATGAACCCTCTAACATTAGCGCACGGTCTCGAATTGTCTTGTAATTGACCACTATTGATGTCAGGCCAAGGCAGTCGTAAAGTTATAGTGATTTGACTGAGTTCTGCAACAGTCGGAATCAAATCAAATCAAATCAAAATCAAAATCAAAATCAAAATCAAACTTTATTTATCTTTAGTAAGTAAGATAGCACACAGAGTGCGAGACCGAGGCAATGTTAAACGGACACTTATGACTGATTGGGGAAGGGAGGGAAGGGGTCACGAGTTGCAAGAAAAGAAACGAAGTTAAAATAAACCCGGAATACTCGACATATCGACATGTACTTCATGCCCAGATGTTGGAGCATGTCAAATTGTACCTTATTGCCGGCCTCTTTGCTTTCTTTCTGAAACTTGGTCATTCTGTGTTCCAACTCTTTGAGCTGCAGCTGAGTGTTCTGAGTCTGTTTTTGCAGTTCTCGCTGCTCTTTGACCTTTTCGTTGATCGCCTGCAAAAACAAGCAAAACAAACAAAAGCAAAAAAGAAATCAAACGAAAGTAGGTGACATACGATATATAAAAATAAATAAATAAATAAATGAATAAATAAATAAACAAATAAATAAATAACACAACACAAACAACAACAACAACAAATTAAAATGAATGACGTGTCCAATCTTTGTGCAATGACCGCTGGCTAGCACAGTGAAGTGATCGCAGTCAACAACGCATTTCAGCGTGCCGTTGGACACTTGGCTCAACAATGTACCTCACTGCACGCCTTCAACGTATTTTTCTTTTGCTTTAGTTCTTGCTCTGCATCTTCGACAGCTTTCTGCAAAGAAAGGAAATCCTTGACTTTTCATGCAGAACGAAACAACAATATTGATCGAAATCAAATTTCCACCCAAGTCGACTCAAGTTTTTGACTTGAGCTTTTCTTATGGCAGCTGAATCGTTGACTCAAGGTCAGTGACTTTGCAAACCTGGGTTTAGTTAGCTCAACAAGGTCTTATCCAAATACAAAAAAATGCCTAAAGTTTCCTTTTCTTGTAAGCCTTATTAAAGATTAACGAAATGGACCAATGAGACAACGAAATAACAAAACAGGAAAAGTGTCGCACGTTTGTGCGCATACAACCAAAAGGTTTTTAACACATAAGGTTTACTTAAACACTTAAACACATAAAAACCTGTCTAACCTTGGTTTCTTTAGTGATCTCAGTTAACCTGGCGACCTTCTCTTCCACTTTTTCCATGGCTTCGTCAATCGCCTTCATCTGTTGAGAGAGAATTGAAAAGTGGGCTTTTATTCCTGCATCCGGTAACGTACAAAACACTGAAGGCCGCAACACGAACAAACAAACAAACAAACAAACAAACAGCAAGTGTAAATTGTGAGTAAAACATTTAGTAAGTCGGATGGAAATGGTTGCCATTTTTCGTGGCCCCTAAAAAGAACAGTCACTAGTTTGCGATTGCTTCTACTTTGAAGAGACAAAAAAAAAAACAAAAGCAAAAACAAAAACAAAACAAACAAAAACAAAAAAAAAACTATCGCCACTTCCTTGTTTCTGTGAGCAAATCGCAATCGCTTTTGACTTTGTTCCTGATTGACAGCTGCCAAACAAAAGCGCGACAAACGCAAAACCGACGCAATCACACACTTAAACTCAACAGTCAATCGAGAAGCCTCTCTCACGAGTATCGTTGTTTTCCTATTTAGACAGGTCCGTACTTACTTGCTCTTCCACATTCGTTTGTTCTCGACCGAGTTCTTCCAGCTCCAGTTTGAGCTCCTCCACTTCCTAAAACAAAGTATAAGAAATCTCTCTGGTTTATATATCACTTGATTTTGGAATTTCACAGAATTGGCAGTTGCCCAAACCCACCGCCAATCTTGAAATGGTGAAGGCTGATTTTGTGTGTGACAAAGACTGGAATGCAGATTGCTTTCAGGTTGATATAGTTATAGCATTGCGACGCTATAAACTCCGAGAATGTTCCCTCGGAGCTGACGAAAAGCAACTTTTCCAATGTATGACAAAAAAATTGCAAAAGGTAAACAGGCGAAGCGCCTCGTGGATCCACAACTTTTTGACAATGTTATGACGCGTTTCATGATCAATAAGAGGACAGACACATAAAAAACTGACGTCAATTTGTTAAGTGGAAGGAAAATTAAACATGGACTAGACAAAAAGTCGAATCTAATGGACGAAAAGAAAGGGTGAATAGCAAACGTAAACCGAATCTGACCTGCTGTTTGTCTTTCGTCTGTTTAGTGGAAGCCTCGGCTTTTTTCTTGGCTTTTTTCAGATCTTCCTCAGCCTTCTTCAGCTCCTTTTCACGGAACGCTTTCGCCTCCTAAAATGAGAAGGCAAATTTGATGTCGATAAACCAAAAGCTGACACCAGTTAATTTAATTTATTACTGTCCACTCTCTTTCCTCCACAAAGGCTCCCCCCCCCCCCCCCCCCCCCGGGGGAGGATTTGTCCACTTGTTAAGATACAGCGGTGACATGCCATGCACGGTCACGTCAGATGAAGAGCTGAAAAACAACAGCAAAACAACGCAAGAATGGCGCTTAAAACCAAGAGAGAATCCGCGCCTTCGTCTCTTCTCCCGCGGGACTCCTTACGTGAATCTAGCGACCATGTACGAATCAATAACCCCTTGACTAGTCAAATGCGAAATTGGGTCAACAAAAATCCTCCAACTCCTGAACTGTCAAATGAAACCTAAAGGTTTGAATACTCAAATGAAAGCCTTCAATGAGTGTCTTTTAATAGTAATTTTCACTTCCAACTCCTGAACTGTCAAATGAAACCTAAAGGTTTGAATACTCAAATGAAAGCCTTCAATGAGTGTCTTTTAATAGTAACTTTCACTTCCAACTCCTGAACTGGCAAATGAAACCTAAAGGTTTGACCAAAAGTAAAACCTAAATGGACGGAGCTCATTTTTCCCTGGCGGGGAAACAAGATACAGTACGCGTCACACAACTCGCTATTCGAGGACATACAGTAGTACATCAAGTAGCACTTGACATAACACTGACTCAGTACAAACCTTCATGTTGTGTTCAACTTCTTTGCACTTTGCACTAGCTGAAGCTATGGTCTCTTTCGCTTTAGCCATTGTTTGCTGATGTTCGTCTGCAAATTAAAAAATAAAGTAATCCTTTCCTCTTAACTCGCAAAAAATCCAGAACTCAACAACACCAACCAAAAGAAGGACAAGAAAAAAAGAAAAAAAAAAAAAAGAAGACAATTCCGGGGATGTAATACCAACATGTTTGTGAGTGAGAAAACACAACTTGGACAAAAGGGAGAGAAGAATAACAATAATAAAAAGGACAAATCCCAAATCCAGGGGTGGGATAGTAACCGACGGAATTGGTGTCTACATTACCAATAGACTGCTGTAGTGCTTTGATCTCTTCCAGCTGTTGGTGATGGGTGCTCTGTTTAAGTCGCGTCTCTACCAGATCTGCTTCGTGCACCTTTAAGTCAAACTGCTGTTTCAGCTGACGGAACCTGCCCAGAGAAACAATACACATGATGTCCACATTTCACAAACGCAACTGGCTGGAGGAGGGGGGACGGGGATATTTGGCGGCACTACACTTAAACCCCGCTATCTCAAACTCCCCATTATCTCAAACTCAAGCCAATTTTCCTTGGATTTGCCTTTTCATAATAATTACTATTGACGCCAACCCGCTATCTCGAGCTGTTTTTGGTTCCCTTGAGAGTTCGAGATTGACTCTCCTGCCTTTTTCCAGTCCGGGTAGATTAAAGCAGACTTGTGTCACGAAAATCACATATCCAATGAAAGTAAATTGTCCGAGATATCTCACTTTTCTGACACTTTCTTGCAGTTAGCTAGCTCTTTGATCACGTGGTCCAACTCGGCACTTTTCTCCTGCAATGCGCCTTGGGCCTCTTTCAGCTCTTGTAGCTTCAACAAAATCGAGGAGTGACTGGTTCTAGAACCTGAAATCATGAAAACAAAACACAATGTAAAGAGAAGGAAAGAAAGAAAGAAAGAGACAAGTAAGGAAAGAAGTAAAAGAAGTGATTGAGAAGTAGATGGAGAATAGGATAGCAAGGAAGAAGTCCAAGAAAAAGAATAATAAGAAAAAAACGACGACGACGACGACAAAAACAAAGAAAAAAAGTTAGGAAAAGGGGAAGTAGAGTAGATGATTAAAAAAAAAAAAGATCGGGCGAATAAACAACTTTTGGCAGGTGACTCTGCCCTATGGTAAAAATGTCCTCCCTTAGCGCAAGTCATCAAAATGATAAAATAACAACAACAAACCTCCAGTGAGAGTTCCCGCTGGATTATACAAGTCTCCATCGAAAGTCACACTTGTTGTCTTAATCTTGGGATCAAATGTCACCTACCCCAACGGGTTAAAAGAAAAAGAAACAACGTAACAATTATTTCTCCATATATAAACCCTTTGAGGCAAACTGTGGTGAGGGAACCTCTGGGCGCGCGAGGTAGCAACCTCACTTCCATGCCAGTTCTTCTCGCTCGCAATCGTCATTGTATATGTCAAACGTTAACCAATCAGCGACGAAGTTCGGCTAAAATCATGGAAGGGAGATTGCTACCTCGCCCGCCCAGAGGTCTTTTCCGCTCGCTTCATCGCCGCCGTACTTGTCAGAAAACTCTTGAAGGAGTAATACAAGGACCTCTGGAATCAGGGTACCCTTGTGCTTTCGTCGTTCGTAAAAACCAGGCTTCAGTACAATCGATACACCAAAAAAGAACCGACTTACTTTCTTGGCATTTTCTGGAGTATCGCACACAAAACTTCCACCAAACACAAAAGCCACGGCAGCTTTCACTTCATCTTCATAACCCACAAGAGACAAAGCAGTGTGGACACTGTCCTTGCCAACCTGACCATGGAAATGCAGTAAAACAAAACATCAGTAACAAAGTCTAAAGTTGTAAGTTACTTTGAACAATTCCCTGTGTGATGTTGATGAAATGACAGTAAGGATGATGACGATGACGCTGATGACAACGACAATGGCAACGACGGATGACGAATATAACATCGACGACGATGTAATGGTGGCGTTTATGATGACGACAACGATGATGAAGATGTGACCAATCAGATGGCAGTTCTCCATGAGTATATTCTGATTACAGTGTCTTCGTTGTGATCGAGTGGTGTACAAATACCTCCCCGGCCACCAATATGTTTAGGATTAGGCTAAGGGCGCGTTCGTTTGGGACTATTCCGGAATAAGAATACATTCCAGAATAGACATATTCTCATTTCCTGAACGAACGGTCAATCTGACGAGCTTGCGGGCAAAAGGCAACCACGCTCCTTAATAAACTTCTATGAGAACACCCATTCTTTTCTCTGGCTCGACTAAAATTGAGTTTCCGTTCGTGTCCAAAAACGTCGCAATCTTTGTTTTCATGAAGCAATGACGTCATTCTTTTAGACTATTCTGCATCTGGGAACAGAGTAGCCTGATTTTCAGACGTTTCGAGCTCGTCCGCAGGCTCCCTAAATCAAGCTAAGAACTGAGCAGACGGAATGTCTTTCAAATGTAGCTCCCAAACGAATGCGTATGGGTATTATTCTGGCTATTGTTATTCCAGAACAGTCCCAAATGATCTCGCCCTAAAGCTCTCACCAGGGCCTCTGCTCTCTTCACGGTATCCGATGATAGGGCCCTTTGGGATATTTTATTCAGAGGAATAATGGTGTAGCGACGTTTCAGCTTGCCGTTCTGTAGCAACTTTTTCCCTGTGACTTCTGTGTCAACAACAACATTGTAGAGCTACAACAGCAATACACAAGCAAAGAAAAAAAAAAAAGAAAAAAAAAAAAAAAAAAAAAAAAACAGAAAGGGAGACAGACAACATGTCAGCGATCAAAATCTACGAGTTGAAGAATCTCCCCAACCACAGTGCTTTGCGCGCTCGTATTTGGGTTTCATCCGCAAACTTTCAACGGACAAAACCGAGCACAAAGCTAAACAAAGATTTGCTGCAATACAATTTACAAAAAACGCCGTTATAAAGTAGATTGCGTCGCATTGCGATGCCAGTTTGAAGATCTAGGTGCCGAAATAAACAAGAAGCGAAGGTATTTGAACTTCATCCAAAATGGCGACTAACGAGTGAGCGCGCAAAGAATTGTTATGGTCAAGGACAATTTTAACAAATGTCGTCACAGTACCCTGCCTCCCGCAGCGACTTCCAGACCTGTTGCGGTTGACACGTCTTTAACTTTGATCAGCTGGGCAACAAGGCCTTTGACCTGTAAAACCATAAAAACAAGATCTGAATAGAGCGGTTTTCCATTGACTACAGTTCAACACCGTAACATACGGAAAATACTCAATAAGATACTTAGGACCACACTTATGGTCAAAACTATCGACCACAGAAAGAAACATACCCACCCTACACTATTTCAAACAGGCCATAAGAAAAAAAGATCTTAAATCTGTCGACTGTAAAAACTGTAAACTATGCAACAGCTAAGCCTAAGCAAGGTACCCTACAGTCTGATGGTTTGGCCGGCATTTTAAAAAGTTATACCACATTGTAATTTTACATTTTATATAACAACCATCGTATTAGCTTGGAATATAAATTCGTATATTAGGTATTTTATTAGCTTAGACTATAATTTCGTATATGAGTACAAATATTAGGCATTTTACTTAACTAGGTGTCCCCAATTAGTGCACTCAGCGCTAGAACGAAACGGCACGTTAATAAAGTCATTGACTGATTGATTGACTTTCGAAAACCAATCTCTAGTCGACATTCAGTATGGTTGTAAAATTGCATTATGACCACTCTGTCGCCAAGTTTGATCGTCAAGTTGCCCACCAGAATATCCGAGCCTCAATAACTGTGTACAAGTGTGAAATGTGACATGTTGTTCATACCTTGCTGCGATCAAACCTCGGTTCTGGATCCTTGTACTCGAATTGAAGGTCTGGAAATCTGAAATAGGAAGTAACTATAGTTAGCGACATTCATACACTACCTTAGTTTTGCATTCTCATCTGAGTCATTGAGTAATACTCTACTGATGTCATAAACAAAAAACTTAGTGTGTATGGGGAAATTACAGCGCTTTTCGGATGACCGTCAAAAGTAATCGTGTGGTTTTCGGATGACTGTCGATAGTAATCGTGTGGTTTTCGGATGACTGTCGATAGTAATCGTGTGGTTTTCGGATGACTGTCGATAGTAATCGTGTGGCTTTCGGATGACTGTCGATAGTAATCGTATGATTGCTTTGGTGTTGCGTTTGCCACGCTTTTGGATTGGCCCAAACAAAAGGTCAAACTGCCTGCGATCTGCTCATGCAAACAAGCAAGTAGCGATGGCCAAAAAACGTAATTACAAATGACTTTGGCTTCTGGTTGGTTAAATGTGTTTTCTCACAACTGTGATTGCGGCGCTACAAATACACTTTCGTTTAGGTTTTCGACAGTCATCCGACAACGGCCCTATATACCAAGCCAAGAGCTAAGTCTGCCATCAGATAAAGCAAGGAGCTCGGGTGACATAGAGACTTTCTAGTTAGATCAACTGATCAGTTCTCCACACGATACTACATGTTTCTCCTCAGAGGTTGTAAGTAAAATATTTAGTGCTATCGCTGCTAGACTAAAGTGCTTACTTGGCTTCCAGTGTTTCCACTTTGTTTCTCAACCTGGAGACTTCAGTTTCCAGTTCTCGTCTGACGAAAAAAACGGAGAAATACCCTTTAGCTTGAGCGAGACACCGCAAAAAGACATTCTTGCTAAAATTCTATAACGTGTGCAATCTCCGTTTGAACTAACTTAGCAACAAATCCTATTACTCTGGCTAAGTCTAGGGGTTGTATGCGCGTAGCACGAATTTCGAAAATAGTACTTGAATTTGTTGCCGTTTCCATAGTTTCGTACAGTCCGGAGTTGCCACCCCAGGAGAAAAATGTTGCCGGCCGCGGGGTCGAACCACTACTTCCTGATTCAGAGCTTCATTGTGGATTCTGGTCCCACCACCCCAGGAGAAAAATGTTGCCGGCCGCGGGGTCGACCCACTACTTCCTGATTCAGAGCTTCATTGTGGATTCTGGTCCCACCACCCCAGGAGAAAAATGTTGACGGCCGCAGGGTCGACCCACTACTTCCTGATTCAGAGCTTCATTGTGGATTCTGGTCCCACCACCCCAGGAGAAAAATGTTGACGGCCGCAGGGTCGAACCACTACTTCCTGATTCAGAGCTTCATTGTGGATTCTGGTCCCACCACCCCAGGAGAAAAATGTTGACGGCCGCAGGGTCGAACCACTACTTCCTGATTCAGAGCTTCATTGTGGATTCTGGTCCCACCACCCCAGACCACTCGGACGTTTTTGGAAGAATCAAGAGATTGTAAGGGCAACCATTTTCTTGGGTTTGGCCGCTGCCCAACACTTGGCACGAGGAAACTTGGACTACCGGTATGTTATAAGTTCGAGCACTGTATCCTTCGCGTGAGTTTTGAGCACTGGCATCCTGCGTCCTACTCACCTCCTGGCTGTAAGTCTCTCTTCCTTTCCCTCTTCATAGTTCAACTTTTTCATCTCGTCCTAAAAGTGGCAAGCGTTCACTTCAGTATCACTAAGGTTTTTTCGGCAAGCCACCTAAAATTCATCTCGAGGCAGTCACAACTTCACTGACGTGCTGGGGCCAATTCAATAAACATTTACACGTGTATTTTACAAGTTGGACCATTATTCAAACACCACTAAATGGACTCTACTCCAGCAAGGTCTGTGCAAAACTACAGATACAGGTCCCCAGTGCACAACCACAACCGTATTTGGCCATTGTACTGGATTAAAGTGTGTTTTAATGTGTGGAGAAATTGGTCCGACTTGTAAAATACACTTGGAAATGCTTTATTAAATTGGCCTCTGGTGCCTGAAGTTTTAATGGCATCGAAACTACCTACGACTACAAGAGGTAAACGGGCAACAAGGTACAGTGCTGAATTTTTGGGGTTTAACGGGATTTAACTTTCCTAACTGGCAGTGGCAGGGTTAAAAGAGAAGACTAGTATTTAGTGTTAGAAGGAACCGGGTTCCTAACCTCCAACTTGTCCTTGTTTTTCTGAACAGCTGTATAACTGTCTTTGTCCTTCTTGTAGCCCTGCTCCGTTGCTTTCAGCTCAGACTGTTTCTTTTTCAGCTCCGCTTGAGCGTGCTTGAGTCTGCAAAAAAAATAATAAAAATAAAAAGGTGAAACTTTTAAATCCCTCCAAATCGAGCCTTAACCTTGACCTTAAAAAAAAAAAGTGAAACTTTTAAATCCCTCCAAATCGAGCCTTAACCTTGACGGGGCTGACGGATTGACGGAATGGCCGTCTGTGTACAGTGCACTGCTGTCTGAGCAGAGAATTCTATTTTTCAGAGATGCATACTTACAGGCACCAAAGAGATGTCTGGCAAGAAATGCACAATATCACACACGTGTTTTGACTTGTGTATGGTCGATCTATTACTTACTTCATTTGAGACTGCTTGGATTCTGTCTCTGCTGTGCTTATTTCGTTTTTACAAGCTGAGAATTGGGTAAGGAGAAAGAATTAGAAACAGCATTGGATAGAGCGTCAATATCAAACATTATTGAGCAACGTCTTGTCTAATACTCACCCATGATCTGGTCAGCCAATGTCTTGTCTTCTCCCCCGTCACTACTGGACAGTCCTGCAGACACTGCATGGTAATGATCCTGCGCGGCTTGCACCGCCGCGGTGTCAGCAGTGCTCTTCTCATCCAGCTTGGTCAGAAGATCCGTCATCTTCTTCAGCTCGACCTCCTTCTTTTTCAGTTGAGTTTGGTCCTACAAATCACCAAAAATATATATATATTTGCTAGAACTTAATCCTTCCCCAAGGTATCTGTCAATTTGTAGTTCTAGTACTTTATAATCAAGATGCCTGACAAACAGGATACTGTACATACATCTTCCAGCCCTTTCTGAAGAGCTTTCTTCTTTTTCTTTTCGCCTGCCAAGGAATCTTTTGCATGCTTCAGATCTGAGTTTGCCTTCACATCCACCTGGAGAAAATAAGTATATACATATTTTTAAAACATGTTTTGTATACAATAAACAGCCTCAAGTAATAATGAAACATAAAATATATAAGGGCTAATAGAAAACAAATGCCAGTTAGCAATAGAATCCTAAATATAACTGGGAAGGAGATAAATAGTGGATCTATAAATGTGTATTTCTATGGTATACATGTCATTGTGTACAAGCTAATATTATCTGATGCTGTATTATTATATAAATAATTTCAAACCTTTGAAACTTCATCAAACTTTTTCTCTGACTCTTTTAAAGCAGCCCCAGATTCCTAATGGACAGTAAAAAATATATATAATCAGTATACTGTAGTCATGTCATTTCTGCTGTAGGTTTTACACGAGTTTTCACATGCTCGGCCTGCCTTTGAAAGAATGAGAATTTTGTTGAACTAAACTCACCTCATTCCTCTGCTTTTCCAGCTCAGCAATTGCTGTATTGATCTCCTTTACTTTCTCCCCAATCTGTAAGGTAAAGACAGTGCTGTACTGTAAGAATAAGTTAGTTCCCAAGTCCATAAGTTATAGATCCTTCCAACCAATCAAGGAGAAAATGCATGAAGAAAAAAATTGAAGGATGCATGCAGTGTGAATTCATTGATAGCTCAATCAGCTTACATCTAAGCAAGCTATCTGAGATTGCCACCAATTTCTTCATACTGTGTAACAGATCTCTGAGACTTTTATACTTGATTGCTTGTACATAATAGCATTCACAAGTTGGCTTGCAAGTCCATGCAAGTTAAAGAAGACTGTGAAAACTTGTTTCAGTTTTTTTTCTGTATATATGTCCATGTCACTGTAAGTCTTTACAATATTAAGGGTGTATTTCAGAATAGGAATAGTTAAAATGATCCAAAGTTTTTCTTGTTCACTTCTGGGGAATTTTTTTAGGGCATTGTTTTCAAAACCTTCATGCTGACATTTTGAACAGCTCCTGATAAATCTCAACTAATTCAGCTTCAAAACAAAATATTACAATCAGTACAATCTGGAATAGACCTACATGTACTTGAATGTGCCCTGAGTAAGTGCAATTAAATACAAAGGAAAATTTAAATCAACAAGAAATGTGGCACCCCATTACCTCTTCATGTTTGTCATGAAGTTTCTGAATTCCACCCTCCATCTCCTTCAGTTCTTCTACTGAACGCAACTGAGTCTCCTGCAATAGACACAGGGATAAGAAAGATAAGCACAGAGAAAATTAGTAAAAGGCAATTGGGGAGCCCTTTGCATTTCACTTTGGAGTGAGTCAATATCAGTGCACAATATCACTACTTATCAATTTTGTAATATTATGGTAAAACAGGTTCCTTGTGAAATTTGAGGTTGCCCACTGCTGATTGATGGAGCTGAACAAAAGGTGGCTCTTCTGCCCAGTCATTGGGCCTGGTTTTTCGAAAGCTGCTTAAGCTAATCCAGGATTAACGAAATTCTTTCTGACGACCTCTCTGCCGATAAAATGCAGGGTTTTGTTCAAATATGGATCAAAAAGCTTGTTTTAGCTGAATACGTATCAAGGAAATCGTTGCAGGACAAAATCTTCACATTTTCAGGCTTATAAATGACAAGAAAGTTTACACCTAATCCAGGATTAGCCTAATCGTGCTTTGAAAAACCGGGCCCAGACCACCATGCCAAGAGCTACTATACCTCTGCTTTGACAAACTGATGAGCAATGTAGAGCCTGGTTAAATGCTCCAGCTCCCTCATAACCTTCTGGAACTCAAGGTAAGAAGCACGTTCCTGTAGAAACAAGAAGCTTGATTTTACAACAAAGTACACATTTTCCATATAGATTCCATATCTGTTATGTATGAAAAGATACTAGAAGATGGAAAATATATCACCATTTCTGTATCCTACCTGTTTAAGTTTTGTTAAAGTTGGGGTAATCTCCTCAGCAAGAATCTGGATAAGAAAGAAAAAAATATTTACTAACTTGAAGTTACAACACTTCCTATTTGCAAGTCAAGTCCCTCTGAGACAGACATGCCCATGACCAGATTTAACTTTGTTTTAGAGAGGTCTGTCTTAAAGAGAGTTAAGTTAGAGTAAATGAATAAAGAAACGGCAAAAAAATGGTTGTCTTGAAGTGTGTCCATTAAGAGGGAGTTAACTAATGGCCTCTGTAGTTCCAGTAACTTACGGTCTCAATCTCTTGCAACTTGCTGTCTTTTTTCTCTATTGTCCTCTGAGCTGACTGCTTCTTGCTTTCATACATCCTTGTACCTGCAGCTTCTTCAATCATGGACAGGATCTGTGAAATTCAAAGTGTTCTAATAAATTGTACAGGGTTATAAAGTTTTCAATCTCTTACAGATTTTAATAGTCCAAGTTGATTGATCAGAATTGACTACTTTGTTGCAACCTTCAGTACTGTACAGATGATGAGTGTCATGTTTGATTTGTTCTTTGCCTCAGCTGGGGACTGAATCAAAACAGTCTTAAATGCTTCACACTTTGAATAAAATAAAACATGAATTACTGGACGACAAACCTCTGGTGGTTTCATGTTCAGAACTTTGGTGATACGACCCTGTGAAAAGAGTTGGCATAATAAACTGGAGAATGCAAGCATTAAATTTTTTTCTAAATCAGACAAGCTATCATGCAGTCACCACATTCCCCTTAAATGTAAACTTGATCACTTCAAGGGTTTACCATGCATCTATACCCCACCACACCTCAATGATCTACTGTATACATAGTAGGTTGCCTATCACTCTTGAGGGGAATTTTCCTTCGTCTAAGCTGCAACTATGAAAAGAGTCCCACTTACTGAGCAATAGTTCTACAAGTGCAACAATAATTTCTCAGCTGTAATCTTTGGTTGCAAAGAAAAAAACAAAATATGCAAGATGTGTGTAACACTCTACAATACCTGCATGATGAGGAAGTGTGGGTTGTTTACATTGAGCTGAACTGAACGGAACAAGTCTTGGACTCTTGTATTGTTGGCATTGCTGCCATTAATGAGGTACTTATTACGTCCTCCAATGACAACCTAAAAAACAAAACAAAACATCATTGATTGAGTTGACCAAAACTTGTGACTGGCAGAAAAGCAAACATTATTTTGTGTACAGTTGTTCATATGAAAATGTGCTGTACAGTATGATGCTTGCATAAAGCCTATCGTATGAAATGAAAAACACGAACTTGGGTACAAACCTGTCTTGTGACAGTTAATTCATCAAAGTTTTCATAGCCGAGAGGACTCTGCTTTTTGTCTGTGTTGTCAAAGGTGATAGTCACTGTTGCTTTTGTCACTCCTGCCTGGCCCCCTTTGTAGACCAATTCCTGGAGGCTACTGGCTCGAACCTCAAAACAAGAAAAAATATCCACCAGGATCAAAAGCAAGGTTCCACACCACACCATAACCCATGATCAATGACACTTTGTTGAGTTAAAGTTACTTCTGGACCTTAAAGGGCAATGGAGCCAGTGTTTACCATAACTCTGGTTTCCATAACACAAGCAAACAAGACTTAGTGGTTTGCACTTCTCCTTGAACAGGACGCTGGTCTGTTGCAAGTTTACCCCCAGCTTAACCCTTTCATTCCCAAGCTCAAAATACAAATTCTCCCAATCATAAAATAAGAAAATGTATGAGTGATGAAAAGAGAATTTATGTTTTAATCAGCTGCATTTGAGCAAGGTATCAAATGCCAAATTCTCCATACTTTATGATATATCTCTGGTAGGAGACTGAAAAGAGAAAATTGAAGTTGATCACTCTTGGGAGTGAAAGGGTTAAACCCTTTTCTTGTTAGCGTGTTCATGGGACAGCAGCCAGTACATATTTTAGGTTTTGCATGGCCTGAAGATTGAACCTTGTACGTTTGGCTTAGAAAGCTAACTGAAATTTGGGGGTAGGGGTACATATGGGATATTTGCAAATGCTAAGGTGGCAAGGGGAAGGGAGGGGGAAGAGATGATAAAACAAGAAAGATCATAGTAGGACACAGTAAATTTCAGTATTTCGATCGTCTCTTTTGTAACTGCTGCATATTACCAGAAGCTTGTTTATGATGCTTTGCATGCCTATAACAGACAGGAAACATACTCAAAACTCTCGTGACCTGCTAGTCCAAAA
The DNA here is from genome assembly GCA_964036295.1 of Plumapathes pennacea. Taxonomy (NCBI): domain Eukaryota; kingdom Metazoa; phylum Cnidaria; class Anthozoa; order Antipatharia; family Myriopathidae; genus Plumapathes; species Plumapathes pennacea. The sequence goes on along the minus strand of OZ038466.1, from coordinate 20,723,030 downwards.
ATTAACTGGTTTATCATTTTAGCGTCCTTTTTCATCCACTCTCCAGATAGTGCACGGCATACACTGATTTAGAAGCTGTACATTACCTCAAGAGCAAGTTTCTCTTGCACATAAATAGAATATTGTCCCAATCAAACGGTGAATGATTTTTTAATAGCTGATGATTAGTATAAGTCAAGGGATCGCAACTATCACCTTCTATCATAAAGCCATCCAACGCTCACGAGAGCGCATAATAACTCAGAGTATCGTCACCATTTGATCGGGACTTTATAGCAACAGTGAAACGTACCTGTGTCAAATTCGATATGCCCAGAAGAAAACAAATCGAATCCAAAATGTTCGATTTGCCACTGCCGTTCAGCCCAGTAATCGCGTTAAACTGAGGATCAAAGCCATTAATGGTGGTTCTCGTCGCGTACGACTTAAACCCGTCGATAACTACCTGTTTGATGTACATTTCTTGCAACCACAGATTCTAATATTGTCAGAACGGGCACCGTCTTTCCCGCTCAAACGGTTTTCCCACAAGTCCTTGCGTGACGGCGCTAGTGCCCAGTCTCTTACACCGAGTGATGGGGGATGATTGGAATATTCCATTATTCCGGAATAATGAAGTGGCATTATCCATTATTCCACCTCAAAAATTTTCGATATTCCATTATTCCAGTCCAGAAAATCTCGTTATTCCGTTATACGATATATACGTATAACGATACTTCGTGTGATGATCCACTGGTTATTTACACAAAGCGGTCTTTTCAATTTGTGGTTGGCACATTACAGCTGCAATTGAAATGCTTGTAAACACGAAGTACCGTTATACAGCCCAAAAAGAGCATATGCAGAGATGCCACAACAAACTTTCAAGCGGGAGACCAGGCCGGGCCGGTTTAAGCCCCACCCGGTCGCTGCCGGAGATTTGGCGGTGGACTCCACCGGAGGTATAAATTGCCTGGTTGAGTTGCAGTCTGCCAACTTTTACCGAAAATTGAAGTCGAAATAGCACCTTTTTCTAGCTATTTTGTCACAGATATTATGAAGAGCACGGAATTTGCCTGTGAACAGGTTCTCTTGGCTCGGAATGGGGCGGGGGAGAAGGGAAAGGGGGGAGGGAAAGGCGATGGCGTAATTTCACGGGACAGTGGCAGGTCCGAGGCCTATTGCATGCTGACAAAACTTCACTATCTATAGTTAAGCTTGGTACCCGCGTCTTCCGATCGTCTTCAATCACTGGTACACTCCAAACTGAATAGTCTGGAAACTCTTTGATGCATTACGCCTCACCATGTTATGTCTATAAGACACACTAAATATAGAAAAGTCAAACAACAAGCACAAATACAACTTCTGAACTTTTTTAAAAAAAGGTAAAGCTAATAACACGTGTTGCAGGAGGCTTTTGACACCAACTCCCCGCTTTTAAATATTTTACTTGATCGCTAAAATTGCAGCTCCTTCCCGTCGGGTGGTTCAGCAAGATTATCGCAGGCTAAGCTAAAATGGACTCCTAAGGTTCACACTTCACGTCTAGAACACGGGTTCCAGAAAGGAAAAACCCTGTGGCACAGCCGTTTTGAGAAGGGGAGACACAACTGACCCTCCGGTGCCAAGGGAAGAACCTTTATACGACGCGGTGAATTTACATAGTTCATGCTCTCTCTCCTGCTATCTGTACGTAAGAGAAGCAAGGGTTTGCGGTTTAGAGCAGGAACATACTGAGGGATATATCGCTGACCGGACTGCCGAGGTCTATTGCGGGAGTTGACAGTTTTATCATTCAACAGATAGTGGTCCAGTTGGCCAGATACCTTCGTGCAGTTCCCCCGTGCAAAAAATAGCCTATTTTAGACTTGATTATTATACTAATATTATTAGTCAATCTACATTATTTTAGGAAGCCCCGACAAACCAGTTCTCAACAGGTTTCAACATTCGTCTCGACCTCTGTGCAAATTTCTTAACTAACCGATATTGAAATGGTGAAACTGTATCTTTTAACATAAAGACTCAAACGGTTTCGACACCCGTTGAAACCAATTGGCCGAAGCATTCGGGGACAAGCTCACGTGTTCTTTCCAAAGTGCTATTTCACAGCTGCCCTGATCTCATGAACGCCACACTGTTGTTCCATCATTGTGACCGCATCCCTTCTCCGTGCTATGAATGAAACTTTCAAAAGAAAGACTGTATGCCTGTTATGGCTCTTCCTAGAATCAGTGCGTGAACGTCGTGAGTCCCTGAAAAAAAAAACAAAAAACAAAAAACCAAAAAAAAAAAAAAAAAAAAAACAGAGGCCGTGGTTATGAAATGCTGTATCAAACATGAGTTCTACAATTAGCAGCGACAAACGACAGGTTCATAGAACACGAGGGCAACTTTCTGAGTCAAAGACCAAAGCAAAACGTGCAACATTTACCCTCACCCTCCCTTCCCCAGTAAAATGTTCGCTCCGTTACACTATCTCCAGAGCCTATTATGATATTGTAGCCTGTTTCAACAAAAGAGCTAATTTTAGCGCACCCACATTATCGGACAACCTGCATTAAGCGGAAGCTTTACAATTCCCCGATAGAAAACTTTGTCCTTACTCGTTTCATTTTTACCAGCAGCTAAATCTTTCCACTGCGAATTCAGCTAAGTTCTGAAAACCCTCAAAGACTGACCTTCGTAAGTGTTCACCGCTTCCAGATTCATCACGTGACGAATGACGTGGTATTCGTCTGCAATTCCATTGCCTACAAAAAAAGGGGATTTATAAGACACATTACATGTTATACATGTGTTGAGACAACAACAATACAATAGTGCAAAAGCAGCAGCAACAGCCGAAGCAGTGGTTTTAGTAGCAGCAGAACCAAAAAAGAAAACAACAGCTGACAAGAGCAAGCAGCAATAACAGAAATTACATGAGCAGCACCGAGCTGAAATGACTGCAACGGCAACAGCAAAGGCGACCGACGGAAACAACGATTAACGACGAAACAGCAACGGCGACAATGACGACAAAACACAAGAAACGCAAAAGGCAACGGATAACCAACCTCCAAGCATATCCCTTGCCATTCTAGCGATCTCTAGAGACTTTCCACACGAATTCCTCTTGATCATTGAAATCATTTCTGGGCAATGTCTGAGAAAGAGACGAGAACGTTTATGATGCTTGTTAGCCGACTCAAAAGCAATAAACGGGATAAAAGAGATGGGGAACCAGGGCGGAAGACAAAATCCCTTCACAATCTGTCCCTCAGCTCCGAGAATGCTGGTGATAATGACGTTGATAGCGATGATGACAATGACAGTCATGAGGACGAGGAACACAAGGATGATCGTGTTGTGGTGACAATTGTTGACGTTGAATGTGATGATAACGATAACGAGGTTGTTGATGATGACGACGGCGATGGTGACGACGACGACGATGATGATAATGACAATGATGATAACGACGATGACGATGACGATGATGATGACGACGATGATGATGGTGATGATGATGATGACGACGATGATGATGATGACGACGGCGATGATGGTGATGACGACGGCGATGATGATGATGATGATGATGATGATGATATGATGATGATGGTGGTGATGATGATGGTGGTGGTGATGATGATGACGATGATGATGATGACGATGATGGCGATGATGATAATGATAATGATGATGATGATGATGATGATGATGATGATGATGGCGATGGCTGCGATGACATTAGGTTTGTTTAGTAACGGTTCAGTCTATAAAATCACTGACCTGCCCTCATCCTTAAGCCTTCCAACCTGAAGACAAGCTTGAAGTGCAATCGCAATCTGAAAGCACAATGGATGAAAAAACATAATTAAAAAAAAAGAGGTTTCCAAAACGGAAACTATTACTGTTGGTAGCGTTGATGACGCAAACATTTTCCGCTGCACTGTACCTCGGTAGCCATGTCCGCCATCTTTTTCTGCATCAACTGATTGGCTGCAAGAGGTCTATTAAACTGGGGCCTAGAAATAGAAAATATAACCTCGAACGTTGGCCACTTTGTTATGTGCTCAAGATCTTGTGCGTCTTTCACAAGGTCTGATGTAAATTCAAACACAAAATAGAAAAATGTAAAAATAAATCCCAGCAGTTTCGTGTCCTGATGTTTTTACCTGTCCAGCGTGTACTGTCTGGCTGTATCAAGACAGAATTCTGCAGCACCCAGCGCTCCCCAAGCGATGCCATAGCGAGCATTGTTCAGACAACCGAACGGACCCTGGAGAAATAAAACGTAAATAAGGTCACACAATTGGCCGAACACTAAACAACCTACATAATAAGTTGTGCAGTTTCGTTATGTCTACTCGAACCTACGTGTGCTGCACGTGCATTTGCCTCTGTACGTGTGTCTGTTCATGTGTCTGTCTGTGTCGGTCCTTTTGAATACTAGATGACCCAAGTCCTTTTCCCATCACAGATAGTGTTTACGCCAATCACAATGAAATAATGTACGCTTCTATACGGAGTTAGTACTGGGCTTAATTATCATCCCATCGAGTGTTTCGTTTTCGCAAATAACAAAAAGTGGGAAATCGCAATCGAGACGTTGTTTTTAATACGAGCTAACAATAATTAAAAGCCTTCAAAAGACGAAAACGTGTTTAAATGGGCGCCTGAAACTATCCTATATTTGTCGTGTCAGTAATACGTGTTAACCGTAACGTCTCTGTGAAGGTTCACTCAACGTGTGTCTATACACACCTTCAGGCCTTCAACGTGAGGCAAAAGATTTTCCTCTGGAACCTCGACATCCTCCATAACAATTTGCCCTGTGATAGAGGCGCGAAGAGAGAACTTTCCTTCAATCTTTGGAGTTGACAAGCCCTTCATTCCCTGAAATGATGGCATGATAAATTATGATTAATATTATACCATAATGATGTACAGGTAATAAGCCCCTGTCCCTAATAATTAGCGCCCTCCCCCTCCCCAAGCGCGCAATTTTTGATATCTCAAAATGTGTGCCCTTTATTTATGCCAGGACAGTCCATTCAGATGCGCTCCTGAACAAAATGTCTATAATGTCTATTACAGTTCCCGATGATGTATAGTAGATACTCACTCTTTCTAGGATGAAGCCCCTGATCTTGTCATCAAACTTGCCCCAAACAATGAACACATCTGCTATGGGGGAGCTAGTAATCCTGCAAATCAATCATGATCAGAGTCAAACTTCTCCTTTCAAATCATAGTCAGCTGTGTGTGGTTCAGTGTGGAGAAAATGACAGGTGATCTTTTGCTTGACTTCAAGATGGCAGGAGACTGACACGAGTTCAAGGGACATTAGATGTGGATGTACATAGAGACTCCTGTCCAAAGCAGGAGAGAGGTGGCAGGTCTGACACATTCTCTCAGGACTCATTACCTATCTTCTGTACAATGCTACTGCAACTCACCAACTCTTTGTCCCATTGAGTGTGTACATTTTGGAGGAAGGATTGTATGTTGCTCTCGTTTCCATGCTGGAAGGGTCGCTGCCATGATTGGGTTCGGTCAATCCAAAACAGCCAATCAATTCACCTCGAGCTGGACACAAGATAATACTGTCTTACATTATAGAAACAAAATATTGTGCAGAGCACATAATCCAAAAACATTGTGCCTTATTATTGACGACGTATGAACTTATCATTGGCATGCATTAGTGTAATAACAACTTTCATAACTTGTACAGTTCTTAGCTGACAATAGGGAGTTTAAGAAACCTAGGACGGCGACGACAACGTGAGTAACCAAAACATAGTGTCTCAGTTTTCCCTATGTCTTTGTAACTTTGCCTATTCTTAGGTTGCTCAACTTGTTCCGTTTGTGCCAAGGTTCTATTGACTTCATCGTTTCCTACTAAAAATAACGACTGTCGTTATTTCATTGAACTGTCCTCCATGTCCTGACAACGATGTAAAAAAGAAGCATTTGAAGTCGCACGTGAGAGCACGGCGACCCCAAGAACATGTCAATTTGAGATATTCACATGCTTCTTTTGTCTTCTGTGATTAGTTTTATTGTTTCACTGACGTTGCCATCTTCCTCTCGCATCCTGTATCTTAAAGTCCCTAATATCATCCTGTAGTAGCTGCAACCTAAAACTTACAACAGTGGTTGCCATGGAAACCAAACCTATGAGAGTTTAGTGACTGTATGTAATTAGTACCACAAATCCTTTTTGGATGAGAGTGATAATTTGGATTAAACAGCCTCTAAATATATTTTATGAGAATCCCATCCTACCAAGCTTTGGGAGGTACTTCAGCCTCTGTTCTTCTGTTCCATAGGCATAAATTGGATGCATAACGAGAGATGACTGCACACTCATGGCTGATCTGTAGCTGCTGTCCACTCTGAAACATTAAATACAGACATTTAATGAATTAATGCTGTTTCATAATAAATTATCCAGCATTCATTTTGGTTATTGTTTAGATTATGATAAATAATTTCATGACATCTAATTCCTCTTAAAATTTCTACTAATTAATTTTCTGCTAAAAATAATAGAGTACCTTTCCACTTCTCTGGCTATGAGTCCATACGCCACTGAGGAAACCCCTGCACACTCGTAACCTACACCAACAGAAAAATGACACAAGCATAAAGATTTGTCACCACATGTTATAGTCCAAGCTGCTATGGTGTGACAGACAGACAGATGAAACAAAAGAGCAAGACAAAATGAGACATTAAAATGGGACTTTTGTATGGACTTTTGTAAGTGTTTCTGATTTCATTACAAGAAGGACCAGGAAGGTACAATTGGCCCTAGTGTCACATACCTTGAATAGTGCACCCTAAAACACCCAGAGCTCCCATCTCAGGCATAATTTCCTTGTCAAAGACTACAAAGAATACAGCAGTTGTTAATGAAATATTGCAAACTGCACTCACTCTTTTAATACTAATGCACAGTAGTAACTTGTCACTCCTGGGGACTGAACATGAATTTTCTTATTCAATCAATCTCACTAGAAAGTAATGTAGTATTTTATGGCTTGCTTGGAAAAAATATATATGAAAGCTGATTGGACTATCAATTCTCATCATATCAATCACATTACTCTTAGTTGAATGATGGGAGAATTTGTATCTTGAGATAAGGAGTGAAAGGACTCCTGGAATGGCACAGTCAGTACCTTCATTTCTGTTAGCCATCAGAATTCTTGGCATAAGCTTCTCCTGGCAGTAATCCCTGAACTGATTCCTGAATAGGAATCACAAGAGAAGATGTTGTATTTTGGACACTCTTAGAAAACAACCCATAAATAATATAATATTATATGCTGATATAAATGATATACTGTATATGCAAACACATGTACTCTCGATCTTTATACCTGTCTCTTACTTTACATAATAAGTCTCAGAGTTCAAGTATAATATAGTAACTTTATTTATAGCGGTGTGAATGGGAAGGAGTGGGTTTATCTAATATTCAGGGCCCGGTTTTTCAAAGCACGATTAGTCTAATCCTGGATTAGGTCTAAATTTTTGTGTCATTTATATGCCTGAAAATGTGGAAGGTTTCGTCCACAATGATTTCCTTGATACATTTTAATCTGGAACAAGCTTTTTAATCTATCTTCGAACAAAACCCTGCAGTCTATTGGCAGAGAGGTCGAGAGAAAGAATTTAGTTAATCCTGGATTAGCTTAATCGGCTCTCAAAGAACTGGGGGTTGAGGAGGGGAAGTAAGTACATGTAGGCAACTGGGATTTAAAACAACAGTAAATAAGCAGAATAATATTTATTGCTATACTAACTTGTTACAGTACTCTAATAATAATAATAATAATAATAATAATAATAATAATAATAATAATAATAATAATAATATTAATATTAATATTAATAGTTAGTGTTAATATTAATAATAATAATATTAATAATATTAACATTAATAGATAATAATATGTTTTTTTCCCACTATGATTGTATAGTTTCTAGGGCTACTATAATTCATCCCACATGACAACTTAACATTTTATCAAACCCAAATGAAAAATATGAAGCAGACTACTCTTACCTCACCATGATCTCCTCGTCGGTGAGACGGCTTTCGAGATTCAGTGAATCTTGATAGTCAAATTTTGCTGAGTACAAATAAGTAAATGAGATGTATGAACATTATAGGGGTGAAAATGCAGTAAGAATATTGGTAGATGCATTACGTTTAAAACCTGCCTGATCAAGATGACGTTAATAAGTTTTTAAAAAAGTATAGTATATACTGTATTATATTCAACCAATCATGAAACACCTACAGTATTTCACACCTCCCCCTCCCCCCCCCCCCCCAAAAAAAAACACCCACAATTTTCATATACCACAAAAATCATATCTACAGTAATACAGATACATCATTGACAGAAACAGCAACTTGACCGTTTTAAAGGCAAACAAACAAATCTCAAACTGAAGCGATCGCAACTGTACATATTAAAATGGGATATATGTTGCACAACGTTTTTGATATAGGTCCAATAAAAAGGATTACGTTCATCTACTTACCGAATGATTGCTTGTTTTGGGGATCTAGTTCAGTTCAAGAGTTCAGGAAAATCGACTTGGTAACGACAGAGTGTTCGATCGAAGAAAAACCTGTCTCTTCTACGTGTCTGTATACGTAGAAGATGTTATGTAATGTATGAACTTTTATATACAACTATTCCGTCCAAAAGGATACTCTCGGCAGTCGCCGCTGTCGCTCCCGTGACCTGAGTGCGACATAAGAAAAGTAAGCTGTTTCTGGTCAAGGTTCCACGACGCAGAAGGTTACAAAGAGCCATGACTTTTACGCGTTCTTCACAACACACGTTGCTTCTTCTTGATTACTTAATTTGTCAGCGGTCGTTCATAAAATTACGCAATCCTGTCTGAAGTCCCAATCCCTCGCGGTCTCACCTATGGCCGCCATGTTGAAATTGATCAGCAGACATGTTGGAGGTTTAAGGCCTTGATTTGCTGTCAGTAGGTTGGATTTTCGTTGTTGCGTGATCTAGAGCTATGTCAGCTGCACAGAAGAACCCTCCCTTTCCTGCTCCGGAAGGTGAGTGGTAAACAAATGATACTGCAGTGTGGAATGCAGAGGCACGCGAGTATACAGTTTCATAAACTTGAATGGGATCGGAGTTGAAGTTTGCACGTGTACTATGGCTATGCATTACCTGTCCGATAAAGCCTGGTTCTAATGGCGGCACATAAAAACATAAACAAAGGATCGGTATGTCGCTATGATCTTATGTTTCAGTGGTTCACACTGGAACAAACTAAAACGACATGCTGTATCTCGGTACTGTAAATATGTTGCCGTGTGTCCTTATGTCGCCATTGTGAACCAGGCTTGAGTTTATTTTGTACAAATTATATTGTTTTGGTTGGTGTAGAATACCTGTCCACATATAAATTCTTATTTAGCACCGTATGAAACGCTTTGCAGAACGAGACAATGCAATAAACAAAAGAAATGTCAGTTTCCCCCAGTCCCCTTTCATTTCCCCAGTCCCCTGTCATTTTCCCCAGTGACCTGTCATTTTCCAAGCGCCCTTTTATTTTCCAGGTGCTTTTCAGCAACTCAAGCTTGAAAATTATGAAAGAGAGTACAAATATTGGCCAGTATGCCAACCACTGTTCTTTTGGGAGTCGGAAATGAGTTTAGAAAGAGAATTTTGGCTGTCATGTCACTGAATATGGGGCTGATGCTGCCATATGTTCGAAAAATGGGAAAATTTTGATCGATCATTGATTTACCAAAGGGTACAGTCAAGTGGTACACACATTACAGAGAACTTTGTACTTTGACACTGTAAACTGCATTCAAGATGCTCGAAATGAACTTCAAAAGGGAAGAAAAGGAAAAAAAAAAAAAAAAAAAAACAAGGAAAAAAAAGAAAATTCGTATATAATTACCCGTATTTTATGGTGGTCCCGTAGCAATGTGGTATTAGTTCATATCACATCAGTGATCAATAATCTGCATCAAAATAATAGTCATTCAACATGTTCATCTTACAGTATTATATGATTGTAGGATACATGTTGACAAAGTACAGAAAGCTTACATTACATCAATGCTTAAGTACAGTAGTGATATATTGTGTTCCCCACTCACAGACCATGAGCAGAAGAACATCATCGATAAGCTTGCAAACTTTGTTGCAAGAAATGGCAGCAAATTTGAGGAAATGACAAAGCAGAAACAGACAGATAATCCCAAGTTTGGCTTTTTGTTTGGTGGAGAATTTTACAACTACTACAGATGGAAAGTTTCCTTTGAGATTGGTAAGTATTTCCGAGTGTTTTGGGAATGATGGAGCGAGTTAATTGTTGAGAAAATCTACAAGCCTGATGGGACCCAGGCTAGAGTACATGGCTTCCCTGTTGATCACATTGTCAATTGAATACAACATTTCTCTTTTCAGCTCAGCAACAGACTCAACAGCACCAGCAGCAACAACAGCAACAGCTGCAACAACCTCAGTTCTCAAATTCCCAAGCACACCTGGTCCAACAGGCCATTGTACAGCAGTCCATCAACTCAGCACCATGGCAACAGGCACAACAGCAAGCACAGCAACAGGTACTGTACACAACATGCAGACACCAATATTTTGAAACCACCTTCAAGCAAAATTCCCATGGTAGTCACACTGAAAACCTCATAGTTCAAGGAGACACAATCCAGTCTTGTCTTTGTTACACTATTTCCATCTTTGCCAAGGGTTTGTTTTCAAACAATTTTCAGGGTTCACAATCAATAATTAATAGTTTTTGCTTTGTTTTGGGTTCTGTGAAAAAGGAAGGTTGCACAAGTGAATGTGGCTCTTTAGAGTTCTCTACGCCGTACTGTACATTGTAAAAGGTGACTAGTGTATGGACTCGTATTCTTGCTTCTTCAGTACTCATCAGTGTTTCCTTCATTTCTCAGATGCAAGCTTTACAACAGCAGGCTACACAGCCACCAGCCTATCAGGCCCCTCCCATGCCTGGTGCCCCTCCTGGTGATATGGATTTGAATGAATTTGAGGGGCTGGTCCACAAACTTATGGAGTCATGCACCAAGGATTCTATCTCGGTACATATCTGGTGAAGTTTGTTCATCCATCCAGCCAGCCAGCCAGTAGAGTCAGTACTATATTAGCCAGTCAGTCAAGTAAATGTACTATATTAGCCAGTCAGTGAGGCATCCAGTCGATCAAGTACTGTAGTTAGTCAGTCAGTCAATTAAATAAAATGTAGCCAGCCAATATGAATCAATCAAGTGATACAGTATTAGTCAATTAGTTCTAGTCAAAGGTTTGGTGGATAGCTGCTGAATAAAATGCTGAATACTAGTACAATGTAGTATACTTTTGTTGCAGAGTGGCAAGAACTACATATTCAACAATACAAAGAGTGCACAGCATGCTCAACAACTTATGATGTACCTACTAAAGAGGTAAACACCAGATAATAGAAGCAAAATTATCAAAAGAAACTTCTAACTCCTGCCACTGCACCACTATTGTATTTGTGTAGTGGGGTCTTTAAGTTTCTTGATTACCTCATGTTAATTATCTGTCTGTTCAGAGCACAGGGTTCTGCAACATACTTTCAGCATAAGGTTTTCAGTACATCTTTTTTAGCTGTACCTTGTCAATATTACTTACAGTACAGTCTTCACACCATTTTCTGTCTGCGTGGGTTGTTCACTTCTTGCATTGCCTCATGTTACTTTTCTGTTTGTTCAGAGCACTGGGTCCTGGGATGCATTTTCAGCACAAGCTTCACATCCTGTACTTGATCAATGACACGCTGCACCACTGTGTACGCAAGTCAGCACAAGACATCAAGCAGGCAATACAGGATGTCGTCATTCCCATATATTGCAATGCCTTTGTTGGTGAACCACCAGAGAACCAACAAAAGCTCAACAAAGTTCGGGGGATTTGGGAGAGCAACAGCTACTTTGAGCCATCGGTCATGCAGGTACAGGGTGTAGTAAAGTGCCAATATCATGTTGGTTAACTTTAATTTTCTCCTTCAGTTTCTCACCAGAAATATATCATACAGTAAAGAGAACTTGGTTTTTGATACCGTACTTAGATGAAACCTGATTAAACAATAAATTCTCACTGTATCACTCACATATTTTCTTCTTAAAATGTTAGGAGAATCTGTATTTTGAGCATGGAAGTGAAACCCTTTTACCCCTGAGAGTGATCAACTTGAATCTCTCACCAGAGAAATGTCATAAGAGAGTGATGTGGTTTCTTTTGAATGGCTGGGAAATTTGTCTCTTTAAATCAGGAGTGAAAGGGCTTTCCTGTCATGTAATTTATGTACAATATCTTCCATCTGGAGCCTGTGATTTATGGTACTCTGTAGGAAAAATCCCACATTATGACAAACTACTTAAGTCCAGTTATGTATATTTACCTAATGTTCATGTCCATTGTTGTGCATTCCTTTACTCTGCTGATAAGAGAACCTTTTCTCTCTTGTAGCAACTAAAAAATCCTGATGCCACCCAAGCAAGTCTTCAAAAGTCCACAACAGGTACCTTGCAGGTTTTTGTAGGCTACGAATTTTGCACACATGGCCATTGAAGAGACACACATTTGATGTCATTGTGGGAAGCTGAACAGTGAGGCCAAGCAGAAAGCATTACAAATGGACATACACACAACACATTACACAAACAAGTATACCATTACTGTAGGTTATAACACTGTGTGTGTACTTGTTTTCTAATTTCTTTTGAAGCATAGTTGCAAAATAGCAACTGTCATATCAGTAAGGTGTTGATACAGCTTGTTAAATTTGCCCAAATTTCAAATGAATAGAATAAAAAGATACAAGGGGTGGGGGGAGGTCCCAAAGCTTTTGCTCTGGCTTCCAAACTGATTGGTATTGTACACTGAGTTACTTATACATGTTTGAGAATGAGAATGGTTGAAAACAACAAATTTTTTTGCAGGGTCATTTGATTACAATCAACCTCAAATCCCTGGTGCACCACAGCCCGGCCCGGCAGACCCTTACCACCAGTTTCAGAACTACCAGCCATACCAGCAGTCCTGTCAACAGTACCCCAATCAGTTCCAAGCACCACCACAATCACAGACACAATCACAGCCACCACCACCACAAGTACAACAGGCACATCAACAGACTCATATGCAGACACAAGGTACCATGAGGTTTTAGTTTCGGGGGCCATTACATTGGAAGTTCATGTAGCACCATCATCTTCCTCTTCCACTCCCACCCACTACCATTTTTCTAGTTATTCTATCGTTTACATCAGGGATCAGTGTTGTTCAGAGTTTGAGTAAGGTACGAGTTCAGGAACGCTGGTGGTTCTAAGCAAAGTGAATATTCGCTCGGACATGTTTATAAAAGCGGCCGCGAACAAACAGCGTAGACGAAATAGAGTTCGGCATAAAAGTTTAGAAAGATTTGTCCCGACGACCGTCATTATCATCGCACAAAAGAGCTCTCACACCTTCATCTCTGCAGCGTGTAATACACGCTGTTAACTGCGAAACTGCGTGTAGTTTTTTACCGCTTTTCATTTTGCGTTGATTACACTCAAGTCTATGAATACGTGTAGTCAACGCGATAGCGTGTAAAGTGTATGTAGTGCACGATAAATTGGGCGTGGAATGTCCTAAAACTTTTAGGCGCCACTGTAGCTCAGGCTTAACCCTTTCATTTCCAAACGTGATCAAGTTCAATTTTCTCCTTAAGTTTCTCGCCAGAGAAATATCATACAGTATAGAGAACTTAGCTTTTGATACCTTGCTCCGATGAAAGCTGACTAAACTATCAACTCTCACTAAATTACTCATACATTTTCTTCTGAAAGGTTGGGAGAATCAGCACTTTGAGCTTGGGAGCGAAAGGGTTAAAACCAAAGTCTTTCTCACAACCTGTTTGTGTTGGCCAACAAACTAAATTTAAGCTTGTTCAAACTTTAAAAGACATTTTGATTAGAACTGTAGCCCTGAACATAACACTTTAAGAAAAGAAAAAGTCTACCAGCCCATCGGGCACTGGGCGAACGTTTCTTGCGAACGGAACCCGGTGTCAGATTTTGCTAACATGGGTCAGGCTAGCAGATTTTTCTAGCTCCATCACACTGAACAATATTTAGCTGTGATAACTCTTGTACAGAGTGAAACAATACCGTAACTGTGCCATTCATTAATATATCTGCAGATTTACAGCAGAAGGAAGCCAACAGTGGAGAGTCAGTTAAAAAATCTGCGGAATCGGTACAAGAAGAAAAGAAGGAAAATAAGAAAAACGTCGAAGATAAACCGCCAGCTCCAGAAGAGAAACCACAGGCTCATGGGCCGGGAATGACTGTAAGATGATAATGGGCATAAATTTTAGATTGGCAACAATGTTAAGAAGCCTATGCCGTGAATTTTTGTTTTTCTGTCACTTTTGGCTAAAATTCTAAATAAACGTTTTTGCAAACTGTACAGGAATTACATTTAACAAGCAGTGCCGTGAAAATGTACCATTGATTTTTTTCCCTCGTGTAGTGAGAATTCACTGAAACTCAAAAGGGTCCGACTGTATGTCTATTTATTACTTCTTTACTCTTCTTCGTTTGCAGCACTTCCATCCAGAAAGACCTCCTCCGCCCCAGCAACCTCCGTACCACCAATCGTCATACCAACAGCCGCCCAACTACCCTCCATACGATGACCACTACAACCAAGGAAGGCCACCCCCTCCATTCCGGCAGGAGTTTCCACCACGCTTCCCTCCGCCTCCTTTCCCACCACCACACGAGTATGCTCCTCCCCCTCCCATGTTCAATCAGCCTCCGCCGAACTTCAGGGAAGGAGGATTTGACAATAGGTAAGGAATGAAGATTTACCTGGTGAGCCGCATGTGAACAGTGGCGCCTAAATCGGAGTTCCCTCTAGTGTCGCATTATTCGTCAGCTTTCTGTCAAACTTGTTACAGGAACAGTGTTAAGGCTCCATGCAGGACAAAATAGCTCATTTTCAAACCGTCATTTACCAAGAGTATAATAATCGATTACAGTAAAAGAAAGTTATATGTTTTCTAAAGCTAAAGTTTGCCGCTTATTTCTTTGTTTTAAGGTCTAAGGGCCGTGATTGAAGAATATTTAAAGGACCATTTTCATTTTCGTCCATCGTTAAAGTTTCAGTTTTTGTAGCCCAAACGTTGACTCGACTCAAGTACGGGCTAGTTCAACATACACATTTGGATAGCATACAGCAAGTTGTACACGAAGAAAATGGGGCTTGCACGTGAAATTTTACCTCCAGTTATGTAGTTAGATTGTAATGGCGATGCACATCAAGTGACGGCAAAGGACGTATTTCAACAGTACCTTCCAGCTGTGGTAGCAATATTTCTCTCAAATTTTCAAATCGCACCCTGTGTAGAGTGAGGGGGGAGGGAGTGGTGATGTTAAAATGCTCATTCTAATCATTTTCTATAGACCGCCTCCTTCGTTTGGCCCCCCGGATCACTACGACTACCCCCCAGCCCAGAGACCCCCTTATGATAGACCCCCACCAATGGGTGGTGACTTTGAGCGGCCTCCACATGGCATGGACGAAGAATACGAAGAGAACTACGAGAGACGCCCACCACCAATGGAACCCATCGTCCCCAATGCGATGTACTATGAGCTGCCTGCTGGGCTTATGGCGCCTCTGATTAAGGTTGGTCCGACTGCAACTAAAGATGGCTCATATTAGTACATCATCAGGATCCGATGAAAATATATGTTTTATTTTTTATTTAAACATATTTTTGAGTACAATTGCCCAAGAGCATGATATGCTCACCATTTCCTGCTAGTCCAAAGGAAACTGTCGCCGTGACTCACTGGACCATATAGTTCAAACAAAGCAAGTTGTGCGGGAAATTCTACAGTCAGACGGAAAAGTCTGGGTAGCCCTGGGATTGCGAACACGGTTTTTGTCGTCCCCTGCATCAGCATATATAATAAGCTCAAAGTTCGTTACGCGTCCAAGAATAGAAGGTCACAACTTTCGAGACAGAGCGGTTTTCGGGTGATTTTGTAATCGTGTGATTGCCTTGGGATTGGTTCAAACAAGTTCGGCAGCATTCTAGGCCAATCAGGAGCATAAGCAAAACGTATGTAGCGTGTATTTTTGTGTTTATGCTCGACTATAGTATTTAGCAGGGAAATGACGGGGTTTTTTTTGTTTTGACCACAGTTGTCAGATGTGGACTACAAGCCGCTGGATCAAAGCCTTCTCCGTCTCCCAGCTCCGCAGCCGCCCAGCGAGAGACTGTTAGCTGCAGTAGAGGCATTCTACAGCCCACCGAGCCACGATAGCCCGAGAAACAGGTTAGTGTGTAACTGCATGTTGAATGAATCCAATCAACTGGAATACTCTTCTCTTGATAATGCAATAGATCAGCTTTCAGTTGACTTTTGTAAAACCAAAACCAAATTAATTACAGCGTCAATCCAGAAAAAGGCAGAAAGTGTCAGAAGAGCTTGCAACCAACCAGATTCCGAAGTACTTTGCGTTTGGTTTTACGAAAAGGCTGATCAGCAGGGCGATGAAGCGTAGCGTGTCTAGTTGCTCATATCTTCGTAAACTCCATTAAAAAACTTTCAAGTCAATTGTTCACGCTCTTGTATACTAAATCTTTCGCTTGGCGAAAAGTAGTTTTGAGTACTTTTAAGCCTGGCCGCGCTGTTAAACTCGTTCAACGGTTCCAGACAGGCTGGGAGCTTTTTGCCCCCTTTCTTCTTCAAAGCTAGATCTATCATTTGGCGAAGAAAATGTTTTAGAGTGGCACTTGACGTTTAAACCTGACCGGACTGTTTCTCATTCCTTGTAGTGAAGGCTGGGAACAGAGCGGGCTGTTTGAGTTCTACAAAGCGAAGTTGGAGTACATCAAGAGACGCGAGGAATCCGAGAAAGATCGGAGACCTGATCAAGTTACAAGCCGTTCAAGGTGACTTGAAAATGTCTAGAGTTTTGGACACAATCGTTACCTCTTCCCTTGCTTTCTCCACCACACCAGCCTCTCCCTCCCCAGCATCTCCGTCTGAAGAAAGGAGAGAGCTTCCCACGGACAAACTTCAGTGTTGATCTGTTAATTGGTTAGCCTTGGTTTCTCGTCAAAATGTTGTGGGGATTTCTTCTAACTCTCAAAGCAGGAAATTCAACAGCTCTCCACAAATGTGTCAACACACTTTTGTCCAAGATTGTAGATATTTTGGAACGACCGGTGGTCGATAAACACTCGATCCGAGATTTTACTTGCTCGTTCCTCGATGCTCGCTCGCTCGCTCGCTCGTTACTCGATACTCGATGCCCGATACGCGGAACTCACTCGCCCGATAAGTGCCCGATAGGGGAACTTACCTTTAAGCGGTACTGTATCTCCCTCCTCCAACATTAGGGTAACACTCACCACACACTGAACTGCTCTGTATTTGTCGTTGTTCCTTCAGGTCACGGTCCAGATCTCGGTCCAGGTCACGCTCTCGGTCACGCTCTCGGTCCAGGTCACACTCGCCTCGTTCACGACGGCGGTCGCGGTCTCGTTCCAGATCCCCAAGAAGGAGACGGCACTCACGATCAGTGAGTCCATCTCGGTCTCCAAGGAAGAGAAGAAGGTGCGTGGAGCTGAGTGAAGCCGAGATAATTGTATTTTACCTTTTCGTCCTTCTGTCCTCCATTCTTTCCCTTTATGCCCTCATTTTTCGTTGACGTCTTCGTTCTGACGACTTCGTTTTGACACCAAGATCAGCTCAACTTCATCAAACTATCAATTCTCACTACATCACCCATACATTTTCTTCTTAAAAGGTTGGGAGAATCTGTATGTGAAAGAGTCTGTGAAAGGGTTGAGGTCCCTTATCTGATGTACCCCAATCTTTGTTGCAACTTTTGTCTCCAGATCTCGGTCCATTTCTCCAGTGTTCAGATCAGCACCGCAAAGAAGAAGTCCTACCCCTCCAAGTTTCCAGTGAGTGTACTAATTGTGCTTTGATCAAGTAGACCCAAGACATGATTTACGAGTCGTAAATAGTAACTTAATTGATTTGAGTGGCTGGCAGCTCTGAAACTTAACTGTAAGACTTCTTTCAAAATATTTCTCTTTTTTCTAACGCTGGTCATACATTTGTATATGCAATCATTTTATGAATCTTGCCGAACCTTTACACACAGACAATAGCATTCTACTAGTTTTAGACTTGTTTTTCTCTTTGGTGATAAGACGTATGATATAAATCAACTAAAAGCCGATGTGGGAAAGCTAACGTTTCGAGCGTTAGCTCTTCGTCGGAGCAGGTCTTCTCACTTGGCTTGCTCCGACGAAGGGCTGTAAACGCTCAAACGTTTAGCTTTCCCACATATGAGTTTTTAGTTGATTTATATCATATATTTTATACAGAAATGCGACATTGTTTGCAAGGTGTGGAATTGTAGCGCCTTCAGGGTTTATTTGGCAGTTCAAAAGTTCGAACCTTTCTCGCTACTCGTTTCTTCCAGCCCTTCATATCAAGGAAAGGCTGTTGAAACTCGTCTGGACGAATCGAATGTGGGACACCAGATGCTGAAAAAGATGGGTGAGGAAATGTTCCACACTGATCCCTATATAAATTATATTTTGTCTATCACTTTGTTAGTTTCTTCGTAAATAGTTCTTTGAACTGATTTTGCTGGTCACAAACTCATTTGAACTTCACGGGCGCGGCCATTTTGGATCTTATAACGTCAAACGTTTCCCATATTATTACACAACACGCGAACGGGTTCCGTTTCCATTGTCCGTGCTTTAGGATGGGAAGGAGCTGGCCTTGGTCGAGAGGAACAAGGAATTCAGGATCCAATCGCGCCAGCAGATGTGAGGGACAAGTTTAACAAATACAAGGTGAGAAGAGTCGAGTGGATGTTGCTGTGACTTGAGGCGTTAGCATTAGCAGTCGTAGTGGTTCACTTATTTACCATCAGCACACCGTCTGGAAACAAGCATAGATTCTAAATTATGAAATCCTGATAGGCCTTTTGCAGCTAAAGCTCACTACTTGACCCAAAATTTACTACGTGACTGCAATTTATCACTTCATGTCACACGTATTAATTTCTCTTGTGCGAGGAAAAAGTGGGGTAAAGACGCTACAGAATACGTTTTTGACGTCACTTCCGTTGTTCAGCCATTACTACGTATCGTGTACAAGCCACGTTTTTCTTATGCACAGCTTATGCTATAGAAAATGCAGTTCTATCGACTCTCCTGTCTTGAGCTTCTTAATAAGGTGAACGCAGGCCGAAGTACATACTTCCGCGGTGTCATGATCGTGGCTTATTCTTCTTCTTATTGTCTACAGGGTGTTGGAGTGAATCTCGCTGACCCTTTCGAGAGCTTCAGAAAAAATAAAAGCTACTCATTTGGAAGACCACCACGTAAGTACCGTACCGCTGTGTTTTGCTTCTTCGAGATGTTGCATGGAGTCTCAGTGCTTGCGATTTTATTTGTATTGATTTCTTGTGCTTTTTGCGTCAAAACCGAGAGTTTTCTCGCATTACAAAGCGACAGGATGTGCATGTTTCTGGTAACATGCAGTTATTTTAGGTGGCTTTTTCTTTTTGTCATTTCTTGGAAATGTGCGTCACACCAACAAAAACACAGTGTCCCATTTCCTAGATGTTTCTTGCGAAACCTTTTCTGCGTTTGATTTCCAAGAAATCTTTCGTACTGGGCCTCGATTTTAGGCAGCAGACATACCTGAAATGGCTTGTTATTCCCGCGTTCTCTCTTAATATTATTACTATTTTCACTGCAGCCAAATAAATACCTTGGGCTTCTTTGTCAAACGTGAACGGCGCCCAGGAACCTGGTTTATAAAACGTCGCCATCATTTCGTCGTGAGCGAAATCCCAAAGTCAAGAAACAGAGCTTTCTGCTTACGAACATCACAGGAAAAGCACCGCTCCTAGGAAAGAAAGACATACGGCGCACTGAACACCCAAATGTGCTGCTAGTGTTTGAATTATTTAGGCGTACTGGCCAAGTGCTTTAAAAGCCCTAAACTCAAACTACTTTTGAAGAAAGTGTACGCTTTTTTGTCTGTCAGTTGCCAGGTTCTCCTTGTCTGAAAGAGGAAAAACTAATTACTGGACGAAGTATTTGCGTTTTTGTCAGAAGAAAGCAGGGAAAATGAAGCATTAATCCGAAGCCTGGAAGAACCCATGTTTTTCTGAAATAATCCAAAAGATGTCGCGTCCAAAACCCGCTTGGAAGACATCACACTTTGTAAAACGTAGGTCCGTGTACCCTGTAGTGTAGATCAATTAAACGCATTGTTTGATATCGGTAGATGTGTATTCCCGTTTAGTCACATTTCAAGAAATTACTGTGCGTTACTCGAGTGTGACCCGCCTGTCTTTTTCTATTTATAGTAAGCCGCTTCAGTAAACGGGTCGCACATTTATAGCGACGGTACGGTACGGTACGCTACGTATACCGTGTGGCAGGAAATTTTCGCGGGAGTTTAATTTCGCGGATTTCTGATGTTTTGCGTTTCACGGGAAGAAAAGTTTCGCGAATTTAAATTTCAGATTTTACTGTTGGGAAGAAATTTTCGCGGATTTCAGACAAGTTTCTGTCCGGTATTTCACGTTCGGCACTGGTACATACTAATACAGCTCTTACGCAGACAATGCATTTTGCTTCAATTGCAAAGAAGAAGGCTGTGATTTCGTTTGCAGTCAATTTAATTAAAATGCAGTAATCTAAGATATAATGGAGTAAATTTTCGCGGATATTTTTTTCGCGGTAGTTTATTTTCGCGGGATTTAATTTTCGCGAATCGTCGGAAAATTCACACGGTGACTCCGAAAAGTCGATTATTCAGAGCGCTTCGTCGGATATGCGTCAGACTTCATGAACGACGTGGCCAAAAGCAGAACACAACCATTGAGCTGTCACCTCGATGCCAAAAGATATAAAATAAGTACAAGTTCAAAATATACTTACTTTTCTTCGTCCTGTAAGCCGTGTTGTTCAGTAATTCGTTCCGCCGAGATCTGTAGGAGAACGGTCTGATCTGAGGAAAACCGGTGGGGTGGGGTGGGCCGTGAAGCTGTCTAAGGTGGGTTTTGTGGGGAGGTTTCGCTTTTGTACGTTTTCTGTGATGTCTTGCTTTATATTTTGCCTTGCCTTGCCCTTTGCGGCTTGTGATGCAGAGATAGCCTCGGCCCTCATTTTCAATGCGGATCCATTTTCTACGAAGGTCTTGTTACATGGGATAATGTTTTTCTTGCAACGTGCATGCCATTGCGAGACAAGTTGCAGGAAGAGTAGAACAACTAATTAAATTATTTATTATCCATTTTCGCAACGTTGCATGCATGTTACATAGAAAGTTGCAGGCGTCGGACACCCCAGAGCAACTTGAAATGGTTTGTGTTGCAAGTTTTACAAAAAAAAAAAATTGCCCCGAGAATTTTGACATTGGGAGAGCTTCTTCCTCACTTAGACAGCAACAAGCTAAAAGTATTTACCTGTGCACAAAGAAGAATGACCAGAGTTGGGGATTTGGAGGTTGGGGAAGGGATACTAAAATGGCAAGGCAAAAATAATCACAACTGGAGAAGATGCAAACAACAGTTTACTAAAAACATGTCATTCATTACATACAGTATAAATAATGATATATATCACACATAACAATAATATATATCATTTTAAATACAGTAAATTTTATTATATTCAAATTCAGCATATAAATAGCACGAGAACACATCAAGTGCAGATAGATTGCGGTCAGAAGAAAATAAGTACTGAGACCTCTGTACTTCTATTGCTTGTTAAAGTATGCTTCACTTTTCTTTGGTTCAGGAACAATCTGTAACAGAAGTAGAGGATTTGATTAATATTATAATCCAAATGGGAGAATGTTGGGCACGTTCGAATCGCCCAGCAAGAACTTGCTGCAGAGCATTCCATAAAAGTCAAACTAAGGCTTTGTTATCAAGTTCAGTTATCACTGTTTACACAAAAACTGAAGTGTTTTGAAAACAATTCACTTTTGGCTTTATTTTTAATCGTTTTTTATCGTCAAATTTGACCGTTTTCGCGTAAACAGAAGGTAAAACACATCTGTATATAACACAGACTAATCTTCATATAAAACATTTTGGATAAGGCCTCATCTTGAGACCAAAATGAAGGCAACTCAAAAAGACCACAACCACTACCTTCCTTCACTCCCCTTCTCATTTCTTGTCAGTCTTACTTGCATCCTCACAACTTCTATGCATGGCTTCGCAGCCTATATTTCTGCCTTCACCCTGATGCCCAGGTATTAATAGGGAGATACTCCAAATTTAGCCCTCCTTAACCTCACTCTTACTTAAATCCACTTACCGTGTCAGCCCCTGGACGCCAGCCAGCTGGGCAAACTACAAAAAAAAAAAAAAAAAAAAAAAAAAAAAAAAACGGAAGAAGAAGAATATTACTTGAATGGACTCATCCTGATCATCAAGGCAAACTGAACACAACCCAACATTTGATAATTTGTTCAAGACTTTTCACTCCCAGGAGGGGTCAACTGCCACTACTCTCTATTTTCAGTCTTTTGCCATAGATATATCAATCACACAAGGAGAACTTGGCTTTGACACTCAGATGAAATCAAATCCACAAAATGCCCGATAAAATACGTGCTAACACCCTTTGGTACTGCAGATGGGTTTTATGTCGGCCTGTTATGGACTGTCACCGTACCTTCACCATGCTTGTCAGTAAACTGGAAGGCTTGTACGAGTCGCAGGGTTTCATCAACTGACCGACCAACAGGGAGATCATTCATTGTGATCTGTCGAAGTATCCCTTTGTCATCAATGATAAATAAACCTCTGAAAAAGGAAAGATATAGTTTGAGGAAACAGACTATTCAATATTTTAGTTATTTTACAGTATATTCACCAATTGATCCATATGTACACATACATAAAATTAATACACATACACAATTATAATTCTGTATCCATACATACATATAGTATTATATGCACACATACTATAAATACAGTTTCTAGGTCCACAAATTTAAAACTTCAAAAATATGTCTGTTCAATAGATTTGGATCTCACCTCAATGAGACACCCTGGTCTTCCAGCAGAACACCATAATCTTTAGAGATCTGCTTGGTAAGGTCAGATAAGATGGGTATTTTCATTTTTCCCAGGCCTCCCTTTTTACGCGGAAGGTTGGTCCTGCAGTGAAGGATGAATACAAGCATTTACAACTACCAGTAAGCATCAACGTTGTGGTAACAGGCGATTTTCTACCATGAGACCAAAATTAATGCAAAACACAGAAATAAAATACTAATCAGTCATCTTGTTAGGCATCATCAATTCCAGCTGTTACCATCTACCCCCCAGGCTGACCCCGAGGACTTTTCATGCATTGTTACAATTCCCCACCCCTGGGCAAGGAAAAATTGGCAATTTCACTTTTTCTCCCCAACTTTTCCTAGCAACTTCTTATGGTTCTCATGCAATGCCCCCCTGGGCAAGCAGGTCTGACAAATCCCCAGGGTTGCCTGGGGGGGAGGAGGGGATATGGTTACAGCTGGAATTGATCAATGCATTAGTGACATGGATTTTTCTCAGGGCAGTTTTGGAGAATGAAGACCCAGATCTTCGAGTAAATGTCCTAGCTTTCTGACAACTCTTGCAGCCAAAGCTGGGAAAACAATCAAGACTGCAATCATGTCATTATGATATATGCCATGGTTGCTATGACATTTACACTACAACTCACCAAGCTAGATGGGAAAATTGAGAATCCACGGAGCAAGCAATCACTTCACAGTTAATGGCCTGGAATTCTTCAACTCTGTCACTGAATGCAATTATTTCAGTTGGGCAGACAAATGTACTGCAAAAAAAAAGACAAAGGTAGACAAGTTTAAAGTGGCCATTAATATGTGAACAGCTGGCATTTAATCATGCATAATTATTTACTGTACATGTAAATTTGACAAAACCTGATGACTGAAATATTAAATTTCAGACGCGTTTTGATATCGAAACCACAAACCAGAGAATGTAATAATCATTCAAGAGGCAATTATTTCAAACTTGTACAGTTTAGTCACAGATCATGTAAACAGCACGCGCCCGGTGGCACGAATATCTCAATAAATTTAGAAACGTTATTTTTGTCAATGGAAAATATGCTCGAATGCGTCATCTTGGACTTCATCCTATTATTGCGATAGTAGCTTTAGGTTGAAGCGGAAAAATGCAGGAAGTACGTAAAGAATCGGCAATAGATTAACAAATGACGTTCAAGGAAGTCTGCGCTAAAACGATCATGAAGGAAATTGTCTAGATATATAACAAGCTTGCACAACATCGTTATGACAACTGAAAGGTGCCTTTCATTATTTTCCTCGAGCAGTTAAATTATGAAGACATCTAAAAGGTCCGCAAAACGGACATTACCTTTTTCGATCGGCGGTCTTATCTTACGTAACTTACACATTAGCGACCGTTATCAATAACCTACTTTCGCTTCTTCGATAACAAGCACAACCCCTGTGCCCTCTAAAAATACTGACGTAAAAAAAAAACCACATGCACAATAAATAGCAAAAACATCTTGGTAAACCGGCGCGTAGTATAATTTGGCACATCGTCCTTACGCAATACATCTGTTTACGTCCACATGGTGAGGCGAGTTACATCTGAGTATGCTTAACTGATTCTAATTACAGTTCAAAAACAAAGAACCTCGTGGAAAATTTGCTGTCAAAATTTAAAATGTCTGGATAACAATCGGGCGGTACACACAGACACACAAACAGCTGAAACGATCTAAAGTGTACTTACAAGTCCAGGGGATAAAAGAAGAGTACGCAGTACTTTCCTGAAAAAATAAATAAGAAAGCGAGACGATTAGATCAGCTCTGGCGGCAAACAAAACGAGGAAAATATGAGGCGGCTGTGTTCATACATACCCTTGTAGTCCGAGAGTTTCAGATCGACAAACTCGCCCTGCGGGCTGACAGCGGTTCCGGAGAATGGAGGGGAAGGTTTTTGGATGAACGCTTTGCTCATAATTTCTCTGCAATGGAAGAAAGAACGGCTTAATGACAGCTGAGCACAACAAAAGCTCGTGTTTCTATTTTTCTTCGGATCAAATGCACCCACCGTTTTCACTAGCAACACAGTGTGAATGCAGATTTAAATAACCACGTCAAGAGTTCAGGACGAAATCAACACGTGACACAGAATTCGGGCCCAGCTCAGCCAGGGACGCTTGACGCGGGGGACTGAAACTAGTTGTGATCTATGTATCTTAAAGACTGATCTTCATTTATCTGACTACTGAAAGGAGATCATTGGACATGATAAAGAGACAGTGCACCATCAAAACGTATAGTGTTGACCACTGGTTAGAAGTGAGAAAAATCATCCCATCTTTGTGCAATACCATTGCAAGACCATGTGAATACGAATACTATATGGTAAAAAAGAGTTACAAAACACAGCAAGTAACTCCAAAACCATGATCGATAAAACCCATGAGGGTGACTCCCACATAAAAAGGATGGGTGCTCATCAGGTATTTTCGTTTTGACCCCTAAAGTATCTCTCATTTTTTAGACTTTCAATTAATTATTGTTTATTTTAGGTCAATGAATCTTTCAATTAATCATTATTTATTTTAAGTCAGTAAATTAACTCAGACCTAATTATCAAAATCTCTTAGATCTTACAAGCTTACGAGATGTTCTGACAAGATCTTGCAAGATCTTTATAAAATCTTGGCAAGATCTTATTGCTCTCGCTTAAGATCTTACAGGATGTTCTGACAAGATATTACAAGATGTTCTGAGAAGATCTTGCAAGATCTTTACAAAATCTCAGCAAGATCTTATCAAGATCACTCAAGATCTTACAAGATGTTCTGACAAGATCTTACAAGATGTTTTGACAAGGTCTTGCAAGATCTTAGTAAAATCTTGGCAAGATCTTATCAAGATTTCAACAAGATTGTCCTGACAAGATCATGTAAGATCTTAGCAAGATCTTGTGGGCTCTTGGCAAGATCTCCTGTGAGAGAAACAAGAATTTTCTGGAACCAGATCTTGGCAAGATTTTAGCAAGATTTTACCAAGACAAGATCTTGGCAAGATATGACAAGATCTTAAAAGATCTTAGCAAGATTTTACCAAGACAAGATCTTGGCAAGATATGCCAAGATCTTAAAAGATCTTGGGGGATCTTACAAGGTCTTGCCAAGATGTTGGACATGGAAGGTACTAAAATGGGCACAACTTGAGCTTATTTTGACCCCTTAAAGGTAGCAGTAAAAGTATACCAATACAATAAAAGTTCATTTGATTGAGACCAGACCCCTAAATGGTACCACGTCACATAAAAATGTCAGCGTTTGATGTTGAGCACCCTAAGCAGTACCAAAACCTGTGATTTTGACCCCTAAGAGGTACAACGAGCATCCCCATCCTTTCTTATATGGGAGTCCTCCACCCCCCCCCCCCCCCCCCCCCCAGGATAAAATCAGTTTAAGAAGGTGAGGAACAATTATTGTGACTGCAGACCTATGCACATCCATGGGAATAAAGCAGCACATTAAAATGTTGTTCAGTGTGAAAGCACACCTCAATATTTCCCAGAAGAAAAAATCCTGTTCTTTTGCCATTGAGGCTACATTCCTCTGATGTGAAAAATTAGGGTGTAATTGAAATAATAATACATTTGTTCACCTGTGTGTATGTATGTCACCTCCCTCAATAAAAAACTAATTAAAAGATAAAAAAATAAAAAAATAAAAAAACAGGAAATGGAAAAGAAAAGCCAATGTCACTCACCAGTAATAGGGACTGCACCAGGATGGCAACGGCAACGACAATGTTGGGGAAACAACAGAAATTATTGCAGAAAACAAAAGGAGTACATGAATATCTGAAATTGATCTGATCTCGGGGTTGTCGTGTGCCCACGTGCGACTTAAAATGTTTCTTGTTTACGTTGTTGTCAGGACATGGACAACATTTAGAGAAAATATGACAGTCGTTCTTCTCGGTAGGAGATGATGAATGCAATAGAACCTCAGCAAAAACGGAACAAATTCAGCAACCTAAGAATAGGCAAAGTTACAAAAACATAGGAATACGGAGGGACTTTTTTCCTGGCTCCTTACATTGCCATTGCCATCCTAGATTGCCTAAAGTCACTAAATAATACTAAATATGGAGGACACAGAGATCCCTGGAAATCAACTTTGAATAAATTCTTCTAATAATAACAAAACTAACTTCCCTGTACTTACAGGGTCCTGCTTGTAAGCAATATCTTGAAACAAAGCTTTTTTCTGAGTGTTATGTTTACAAGACTCATTTCTAATATTATTTAATAGAAATCTTATTATGCAATATTTTCGACAGAAAAAGCATGTGTTAAAGCTATTTACTATTAATTTGTTTTTGTGGGACAGCATCAGCAGGTACTAAGCATACACATGTAGAAAGTATAGTGTAAACAATATTTAGTCTAGTGCATGCACCCTCTCCACTCCAAAGCTAAACAGGAGAAGCAAATGCACAATTTTAAATGAAAATACAGTATGTCCATGCAAAAACAGCCATAAATTTCTAATGTAAACAAAGTGCAGAAAGCTCCATGATGCCTTTATTTGTTAACTGAAAAATGTATGTGCTGTTCTGGCCAAAATGATGTAAACAAAATATTTCTAATTTACACTCTGGCAATTGGATTAACTCTTTTCCTGGAACTCAATCTTCCTGCACAGCTGAGACAAGACAATACAAAACTTTTTTCCTGAAACACACCTTTGGAATAATATATTGGTCCAACAACATATTTAAATATATTGTCATAAATTATTCAACATACACAAAGTTTCAAGGTAATTTTCTGAGTGAGCATCAAAGAAGTTATTAATCAGCTTTGGCTGAACAAAGTATTGAAAGTTCTCCGTACTGTATGTTATACTTTTGGTGCGAAAATCGTAAGCAAAAAATTAAGATTGAACATTCGTGGGTGTGAAAGGGTTTTATTGAATGAGGTGCACATCACGAACAATACAAAGTACGCGTTTGAATTGCGACAAATTAAGTGGCAGTTGTTCAGCTTCGTGTGTAAACAGATGAACATTAGCAAAGATGATTTGCTATGCAATAAAATCTAAAAGCGATATACCTAACATTTCCCACCCAATCGAACAGCTTCGACGCCAGATGTGACAGACCCCTCACCGACCGGTACGTGATTACCGTCGACTTATTTAATACTGTAGTGGCACTGCCACGTATTAACAATTTTAGGACAGCATCGATCGACTTGTGTTTTCGTTGTTAACACGGAAAAGGTGTCTTTATCACCGAATTCAATTGTTTTCCGTGTAGGCGGGTGGTGAAAATTGCATCAGAACCGAACTGAAATCCACCGAGGGTGTCGTGTTTTGTCTACTCTGCTGTACACTTACCCATGATGATGGCAAAACATCCTCTTAGTTATCGGGTAGATTGGCGCCAGTTTTCTGGCTTGTTGGATCGTCGCTGTGTACTTGCATGTTCGCAGAAGACTCCTGAAAACCGGAACCGACGCCATTTTGCAAGCAATGAAGCATGATGACCTGGTACCGACCTATCGCGGCTAAGGGGGGAGGGGGTGGGTACTCGAGGGGGTTTCCGCTGGTGACCACCCAGTCCAAGACTAATTCCTTTAATTTTTTTCAGTTTGCGAATGCCATGTCAGCGTGGCAGAGGAAATATAGGGGAGTACCTTCCTCCTCGCCCAGGTTTTAGAAACTCGCAACACCACTGGGGCCAATCGTTACTCAGCCAGAAAGGTCGGACGGTCAATTGGACCATCATACTCACGCAAAAATTAAGGGTTTCGTCACTTTTTCTCCCACAAAAGCATTCCAAACTTTGTGGCACACCCCACCCCCATCCCACCGCCATGTCTGAGTGTACGATCAGCAAACGCTCTGCAAGCATTAAATCACCCATAAAATATTTTGTATTTTATTATCACGTCTGACATTCATTTGCAATCACGAAAATATAGTCCGACTTAAAATTACTCTTATCACTTGCTACTGTGCGAGACGGAAAGTGTGAAAATAAATTAATGAATTACTGACCAAATTTAAACATTTAGGTGCTTGATTTGCAAAACAAGTAAGAAAATGAAAACCGCTCCTTTCAGCCGCTCCACTGCTTCCCGACACAGGAGCCTGGGGACAAACTGAAGGACTGCCACGTGCTCGCGAACGAAAAGCATGCCGGGAACCTGACCCAAACTAAAATTGTCTGCTTTGTCCTTGGTGATCTCTGCGTCAGCGAAGGTTAATGTGGGATATGTTGGCCGCCGTAATAATGTGTAGAGTGATGTTTCGGGCGTTAGCTTTCGTCAGAGTAAAAAGAGACTTTTGACAAAGAATGAAACCGTCAACCAACATCGTCCAGGTTTAGCTGTGTTATTGCGGTTTTGAATTGACTTTCGCAAAACCAAAACCAAAGCAGTTTACAGAGCCAAATATTTCAACCAACCGGAAGCCGAAATAAACCGCTTTTTGTACTTTAAATAAGAGACCAGTTAGTGGGTAGAAAACTAGCTTGCTTGCATTTAAAGTTGGTGTTATTTTTGCTCATCTATTGTCGAGAATGCTGCAAGACTTGTTTGGACCAATCAAAAAGCCAAAACCAAAGCAATCATTGGTAACGACTGCCTGATCAAAAACAGTTCTATCTTATACGAAACAAAATAGTAACTTAAATGCCTATCACTACACGTATATATTCTGGAGACGACGTACACAAAGCCTTGCGCTGCGTTGTTTAGAAAGTCAGTTCAAAAACGTTTTTAAAATAAATATCACCGACTCTGTCTATGGTATTCAACTTGTGCCAAGTGTGCTAAATCGTAAAATGTGTAGAAATGTTGTGTTGTCGATCACACGGCCACACATCACGCGTCAGGGCGAGAACGTTGGCGATGCAGGATTCTGGAAACAAAATAAAACAAATTCAAGGGATGCCGATTGAACCCTCTCCCCCTCTACAACTAAATGCCCAAGCCCAGGAAATACAAAAAACGAAATGAGTTGGAGATTAAACAGTCAAAGGAGTAATCTCAGTCTGTATGCTGCTCGATACTGCTTATCTCTGCACTCACCTTGCGGTCCTTCACTGGGTGTTTGTCGCCTTCAACCTGCACGTGAACAAACAACGACGCATGCTCCAATGGCACTCCTTTCTTGTCCATCAGGAAGACGTGCCGATAGCCTGGAAGCAAGACAGGTCACGTGTTAAGGCGTCATCCCAATCATGACTTGTCACGTGGGGGAAGAGACACTTCAGAAATTTTGTAACATGACAGAGAATTATGTGCCAGTGAAAGTATTATGTTTCTGTCGATACACGTCTACCACCGCGGGCTACGGTCACTGTAACGTCATTTCCGGTTTCCAGATGACGGTAAAACAAACAAAAATATTTCCGTACTCCAAACCATATTGTATCTATCGGGATTTAGTGCTCAACTCGTTAAGTGTTTGCCGTCAGGTTCTGACTAGTTAACTGTCTTGACCCCCAGCACCTCCCCCATCCCCACCCCCGCAAGGCAATTCCACCTACCACTTCGTAGACTGGTGAACGGCAAACTGCACTGGCCAATGAAGTCATTTAAACCAACGTCCTCGTCAAAAACACTGAACCTTATCATGGCCAGTTCGGACATCAACAAAGTCTTCTCGAATTTCTCATTCCACACGGGGTTGAACCCTGGTTAAAATAAAGGACTATGGTGTAAAACCTTTTAATTCTTAGTAACGATCAAAGTCTCAAACTCTGAACAAGAACATGTGTGCGGTATAGTATCATTATCAGAGATCATACATGAACCGCTTTTGGTTCGATCTTATGCATGGTAATTCAAAAGTCAGGTCGGAGTCATTCGAGCACATCTAGCAGTTCCGTATAAGGGGGATTGAATTTCTAAATGGAACTCATACCATTGTTATTTATGGTTTTGGTCTTGAAATGGAAATTGTCAGCTGGGATGCCGTATATATCAACTTTAACAAAGGGATCAATCACCTGAAAGAGCAGAAGTAAATTAGATACACAATACAAGGAAATTAAATAATTACCTTAGCTACTGCTTTTGAATCAGCAAACCATCTAGTTATTCTGGCATACATCGTACTAATACATATATCTATAATGTATAACTTAAAACAAGACTATATCATCATCATCGCCACCACTACCACAATCGTCAGCACTACATCATCATCAACATCATTGTCATCGTCATCGTCATCATCATCATCATCATCATCGTCAATATCATCATCATCATCACCATCATCATCATTATCATCCTAGTCATCATCACCACCACCATCACCATCACAATATAGTCGTAAGCATCTCCACCATCATCGTCGTCGTCGTTGTCATGAGAACTGTCATCGTCACGTGTTATCTGTACCTCTCCTTTGGAACCTGCTCCCGCTGGCTTTGGAAGCTGCTGGCCACTGATAATCTTAGAAAAAAATACAATCACACATTATACAGAGAGTAAACCGGATTAAGGTTTTTGGGTAGTACTTAAAACGGTTTTAAAATTCAAGTAACTGTCTAAATTAATTGTGGGATTCGCTTTGTTTTGCGTTTACCGCGTAATATATGATTGGTCCAAATAAAAGCTGGCAGCATTCTTGGCCAATCAGAAGAAAAGCAAACAAAACAAAAAGTGGAGATGGCGTTTATTGTACTC
Organism: Plumapathes pennacea; assembly: GCA_964036295.1. NCBI lineage: Eukaryota > Metazoa > Cnidaria > Anthozoa > Antipatharia > Myriopathidae > Plumapathes > Plumapathes pennacea. The sequence goes on along the minus strand of OZ038466.1, from coordinate 20,691,180 downwards.
TCATTCCTGATTGGTTCCTTCTTCGAAGTAAAACCAATTGCAAATCATAATAGCTTCTGATTAGTTTAGAATATTCTCTTACAGATTGTGTGATTGGCGCTGTAATTAGTTTGGTTTTATTTTAGGAAAGCAATCGGAAAGAGCTCTTCTGGTTTTAACAATTATTACTTATATTGCGCATTTTTTATATTCAGATGCAAATGATATACCCAACACTTACTGTCATGCGTAACGGGACCTTCTCGACACCGGGAACGTTTGAAGTGGTCCGAGGATTGAAAGTGGCTGAAGCTATACATAGACAATAACGTGAAGATTAACAGCAAACTAAGGTTTCTTCCCACCCCTCCCCCGCTTTCATCATTAATCTCTATAATAAAATAGTTCAGGGACGTATCAGCAGATCATATTACAATTATTAGAGTCTATAGTCTGGTAAATGATCGAACATATTTCCAAAGTATTTCTATAATATTTCCATAGGTAAATTTTAATGGAATGGGGTGGGACAAAACTGTGGAAAATAGACTATTTTGGCTGTTAGTACAAATTTCTATTTAACTTTTTTGTCTTACAAAAGTAGCAAATAATAATAATAATAATAATAATAATAATAATAATAATAATAATAAATACACGTACGATCTCTCATGATTTGAGGTTTGAGAACATATCCTGCCCGGCCGTTCTGTCTGAAGCGTCCTTGGTTCAGCTGCATAAACTCCCCATCTGTTTGGTAGTTTAAAGCAACTGAGGAATGAAACAGACATTGTCAAGTACACATATTAGACAAACACAAATCCGTCACTCAACAACAACTCTGAAGTTCATGCTTACTCCAGATATAGAGAACTGTTTGGTAATGAATACCGTAAACCTGAAACCAAGGTAATTACAGAGCCAAACACAAGGCCGCAAAAGCACATTTGTAACCAATCAGAAGCCAGACCTGGCTAACCAAGTCAAGTCAGTATATAGGTCACCCACCTCCCAAATGAATAGCAAAACAAATTAGGGCCAGGGTAGTGATGAAACTGAATACTTCAAGTTTTCGCTTTAGCGAGAGCACCAACCCCTTGGATTTAGATAACTCTTCTTAGGATTGTCTTACGTTTGGGTTGATTTATCATGATTTGATTTATTATCATGATTTAAAACGAAAACATCTAATTTAGTCACCACTTTTTGAAAAGCCTACAATCAAATGCAAAATGGTTGAGACACCCTTAAAAAAATTATCACCGCATTTTTCCTTTGCTTTCAGTAAAGAGCGTTCAATCTGATCAAATTCTCCTCCCCTTTTCAGTGTTGATCCTGTAATCTTATGCAGCAGAGTTGGGGGCTCAAACAACATTGCAACAGGGGGAGGGGAGAAAAGAAGGTCCAACATCGACAAAAACGCATCAAAAATGCAAGTATCTCAACTACTTTTGCATTTGATCAAACGGTCTGCCAGCTCTTGATCTACAGAGCTTCAGCCTAACCAAGGATCTACAAAGACAGGCCTACACACTGTATGTACCTATTTGACAGCCGGCATTCCAGGCTTGTTGTGGGTTGTAGTTACTGGAGTCGACGCGCCCTCCTCCGGGATAAATTCGGCTTAGCATTCTCTTGTTGTAGTTCACAAACTTTTCAGCCTGATTTTCCACTAAACTCATCATCTTTGATTCTCCAAATGATGACATCTCATGGCACTTGCCTGTGCACACAGATGAATGACTTATTAGTACAAATACGGTGCGTTGTTCGTTCCTGAGGAGGAGAGGGGTGGGAAGCCGGCAAGTTCTCTTTAGAGTTGGTTTTCCAGAAACTTTTTAGCCGGATTATCCACCATATTCCGACGAATGAGTTCAAAACACGGCGCGGTATTCGTCCCTGGGGAGGGGAGAGAGAGGAGGGAAGGGAGCACTTGGGGGAGGGGAGAAAAGGAATAAGCGAGCCCTTGACCAAAGCCATGGAACAACTGTATGGTAGAGGATTGACAGTCGAAGCAAGCAACAACACAACAGAGCAGCACAATGTGACGCGCAACACACAATACATAATTCTACTTACCATGGCTGTGCGAATGGTCGAAATTCTTGAAATGAACACTAGTCACGTGATTAACGAGCCTGGAGAGATCTTTGGCCAGTTTCTGCGTCTTCTTTTTCTTGCCATCCTAACAAAATAACGATTGTACATCACACATGAAAGCAAAGACACAGTGCGAGTCAAATGAAGGTAGTCCTCACACGGTGTAATACAAGTATGACCGAAATAACGTACGAGTGATGTTTGACTGAGAAAGCTATCAATTTTAAAATTCGCCATACTCAATCTCCTTGGTAAGTTTCTGGTGAGAGACTGAAAGAGAAAACTAAAGTTGATCGCTCACTACCGTGAAGAGCTATGGTGTTGGTTAGTCTGAAATAATGACTTCACAAGTGGCGACTCAAAACAACAAATCAGCGACCACTGAAGTATTTATGCTGGCCACTTGGAGACACGAGTGAAAGACATTATTAATTGGAAGCTAACTACACTATATCCCACTGGATATGAAATGCTGATAATACAAATATCGATGAGCTACCTCAAAAAAGCTCCACAAGGTGGAGCACTCTTGTTATTGGTTAATTTATCTGTGGCCATGGCAACAATAATCTGTTTAAATATGAAAGATCAAAACGAGATATTCATAATTTAACTTCTAGAATTACATCGGTATCTAAGTAACAAGAATATCACATTTTCTTACATTTCACCAACGATAGTTGTAATGATACGCTTATTCGTGCTGTGTCTCCGTTGATAAGACAATATTTAGTCAAGATGTCGTTACTACTAGTAGAAGTGATTTAAACACAATATAATTCATCAAGTCACATAACTCAATCAGTAATACCATCTAGGGCTAATTCAAAAAGACATTTACAAGTGTATTTTACAAGTTGGACCAACTGTGCAGGGCACAATCATATATAATCAAATATGATCAAAACCTAATCAAATATCACGGACAAACACTGCAATGCAATGCGTTTCAGACCTGTATCAACAACTTTTCCTAGAACTTCATCAGACTGAGGTCCGTCTAGCGGTTTTGGAACAATGGTTGTACGCGAGTACATGTTTATTGAATTGGCCGCTGGTTATATTTTTCCAACACTTTTTTAATCACAAAGTTTGACTAAATTTAGCCTGCTGTTAATATACTACACTTCGCCTACACAAATCATCATATCTTACTAGCAGTAATCAAAATGCCGCCAATTTTTTTAAACCCGACATAAGAACAGTGCAATGCAACACTGTTCTTAGAAATTTTATTTCAACACTGTTCTTAGAAATTTCATTTCAACACTGTTCTCAGAAATTTCATTTCAACACTGTTCTTAGAAATTTCATTTCAACACTGTTCTCAGAAATTTCATTTCTGGAGAAATTTTTACGGTTTGGCGTCATTTAGAGGGGTCTATACCATGTGATCCATTGTTGCAAAAGATCTCTTCTGATATTGATTAACCTTGCGTAGCAAACATCCATTTTAACCAGCCAATCCCTAAACTGCGTTAACTACAAAGTCTCAACCCTACTGCTGAGTACATTTAAAGCGTAGTTATGTAACTTTTGATCCGCTTAATTATTTTATTCCACACATAATGTGGTCAGGAACGTTTGCTGGCATTTACAGCTCTCTTAGATATATTGACTGGGCTTCCGCTATAATTTCAAGTATTGCTAAAGACGAATAAAACCTTGTACCAAGTTGAATTGGAATTATGAAATTTTAACAATGCCTGGAAGATCTCGATGCACGTCCTCCCTGTATTCCCAAAATACGAATTGCAAAATTTCAGAAACAACTTTGCTCCTTTCTGAGATTCTGCTCCTATCACTGCATCATCTTCTTACACTGGGAAAGCGAACAAAAAAAACCCTGATATTGGGGGGAAGGGGGGGGGGGGGGGGGGGGGGCAGGATCGTCTTATCGTTCTCTGGTACAGGTTGTTTCGAGTGCAATACTCAATTTTATAGCAGAATTCCCTGTTAAAGCTCTGCGTTACTTACAGTGGCGTTACGCTCTTTTACTTTGACGGTCGAAATTGCTCTGCCAACTGCTCTGAAAGATCTCCGGAGTCCTTCGCCCTTGACGAGATACAGAGGTGGCAAAAGATCAACATTTTACCGTGTGAGTTTCCCACCCGACTTGCCACAGAATTTTCCTTTCTTCCATTAGCACACCCGCGCAGAACAGGTACATGATTGACTGCAATCGCTTCCTCTATTTTTACTTGAGTGCTGTCAATTATTCGGTTACAGATTATCGGCTGTAGGCTCAAAATACAAAAGGAGAGGAATCAACTATCGAGTGTCTTTTTACCTCATTGTTATTTATTAATTTATTTATTATAAGTTATTTATTAGCATTACCTTTGAGAGCATTATGCGTCTGTACTTGGATATCTAGAATTAACGTTCTGGTCATTAGCACTGTTATCATTGGCTACAGAATAAATACAATTATCAGTTAAAGAAACCAAGCAAATTGTATTATTAGTTGCAAGGAGACTGTAGTTAGCCAAGTAAGGTAGTTAATGTTTAGTCTATAACCAGTAATTATTGCCATTATTTATTAGAAAGCATTAAATGTTATGGTAACGCGTAACTAAATGTTATAGTTATGAAGTAGATGAGTGTACGCCCACAGCAGACCAGCAGTTAAGCACGTCGTCCAGTGCGCAGGTCAATAAAGCGAAAATTCGCACCCTTATACAACTCAAATCTGGCCAAACAAGTAAAAAAAAAACACAATAAAATACTATTGCCTGGTATGCAGTGATTATGAGTAAAGCAATGGACTGCAACAACTGAAAATTGGTGTGGATATCCTACATGCTGTGAACAGTGACTTGGCAAAACAGATCGCATACATATAATCAAAGAAACACTTAAACACCCTGGGGCTGGGAGAAGACTCCGACAAACTTTGGACAGAGAGGAGAGTGGGGAGGAGAATATTCAGAAGTTGTGAGGAATTTCTACGGATTTTTAAAAGGGTGAGGAGTTTAAGCGTTGTTACTTAAGGGACCCCTTCCACGAAAAAAAAAAAACTACACTACTATCAAATTTCAAAACTTTGACAGGCTCTTTTTGTATTTGGGTATAGCCTGGTAGTTTATACAATTTTTAGGGCATTTCTGGGATTTCTAGTTGGATAAATTTCAAGACACAAGTCCTTCTTCCACGGATAAAGCAAGAAATCGAGTTTTTTTCCTTTGTTACTCCTTTTACCAATACCTTCTTTGGTTTCTTTCCTTTGTTCTGAGGTGGCGGGGAAGTACTGGGCCCTTCTCCGGCGTCTTCTTTCCCAAACGCTTCGGTCGCCTCGGGGTCCATCTCTGCAGCCTCGTCTTCATCCGTGACGTCACCTTCTTCTCCTTCGTCAATTTCCTGGTCTGGTTTCAGCTTCTTACCCTGTGTAAACGCACAACAAACGAGAAAAGTTTTGTTGTATGCTAATTTCGCTCTACTTCTTGGAACATATTTTACTGTGTTAATTTCGAACGACCGATGGACTGACTGCTTTCATTTTTCTCACTTTCCATGTCCTGCTTTCTTTTATTCAGATCAAATGTCTTACCTTGATAAGAACCTTCTTCTTGAAGTATTCCGGAGATGGGAACTCTGGTAGCTCATGGTTGACCGGATCTTTGTACAGTTTGTCTATAAAGAGTGAAGGAATTGCGGACTACGGACCAATTTGAAGCTAAATAGTTTTGGAAAACATATCCACTCTCAAGCAAAACACGTGTCGATTATTACCCTCGTAGGGCTCCGGGTAAAAGGATACCTCCCAGAATGTTGACCAGATGCTTGGCCATGACCTTCTGCATTTCAAGGCTGCAGTGATTTTCCAGTGAGAGAATCACAGGGTAACTGGATAAAGGAAGAACAAAACGCGATGATTTCACACGTTGTCACTGAGGCGTCAATTCTATTACACGCCCCTATTCTATTACTTACTCGGACACCTCAAAGGCGTGTTTATCAACCGCGGTGATGATATCCTTGAATAGAATCTTGGACGTCAGTGTATGACCATGGTACACCACGGGCTCACCATTGTCTCCGTCCCAACAGTCGAGCTCCACACACCGACAGCCCCTCTTCAAGGAGTTCACATAGGCCTCTACGCTTGATGGCCCTCGAAGCTGGTCCGCCATCAGGTAAGTGTTGTGCGACGATGCAATGAAGTAGTGGGTCATGGGAAGATTCATGTCTTGGTATACCTCGTCGTGTTCTGGTGTGAACAAGTCTCCTTCTTTGGATAGAAGATAGCTGGTGAGGCCTGCAGGAAGATTAAATAAAATGATAAATAAACCCCATCAGGAGAAAAAGCATGTCATATAAAATTTTAAACAAACACAAGTTGCTGATTGATATCGTACTTGTCTTCATAGGTAGGGGAGGGGGGGGGCGCTTATTTCAAAGCTCGCGCTGAACAGGGGCGCATAATCAAGGGAGAACTCTTATTCAAGAACATACGGTATAATAGGCCATTTCCGAGATGCATGTAATTGCAACTGCTTCAAAACGAGGCCTTGCGCGAACCCTTTGACTTTCTTATGAAGATGAGTTCGATTTGCATGAAGTAAAAATTCTGTTTTGAAACAAAGACAATAGGCATTTCGGATGGCCTTTTAGACCCAATTGACCCGGTGTGGCTTGTGCACGTTTTGCAAGAGCATATGATATCACGTTGTCACAACGGAAGGCCCTGACCGCTTACTGACACCTCACCATCTATTCCGAGGTGACGCTCGTTTTTCCCAGCTTCTGTTGGTTCGTAGGTGAGAAGCATCTCTGTGCAGTATTCTAGCGTTGCGTCTGTCATCTAAATGAAAGTTTCAGCACAGCGGAGGGAATAAGTGCTCCTGTGACTTTACATGACTAATAGTAACACGGTGCTATCAATTATCATCTTTCGCACATACAATTAAGAAATATATAACGCGTCACCGTGTAATATAGCCTCATCTAAACACGCGGGAAGCTGGGAGAACACGAGAGTAGCGTAAGGAAACCACGAGGCCGCCGAACTTCCCAAGTGTTTAGATGAGGCTATATTACACGGGAATACGTTATATATTTCTTTTATAAAATAATTAGTCAAGTAAAAAACATCGCGTATCGCGTCAGCGTGTAATATACTTTCATCTAACACGGTTATTTAGCCAATCAGGGCGCGCGTAGTATCATAGTTATTTTATAAACTCTCATCTAACACGGTTATTTAGCCAATCAGGGCGCGCGTAGTATCATAGTTATTTTATAAACACAAATACAAAATACAAAGCCGACATACAGATACACATTCGTTCGACGGATGACCATCGAAAGTAATCATGTGATTGCTTTGGCTTTGTAGTTGCTACGAGTTCGGGTTGGTTCAAACAGGTTCAAACAGGTTCGGCCAATCAGGAACAAAAGCAAAACACGATTTCTCATGTAAACCAGCAAGTAGCAACTTGGTGCTGATTGGTTTCTTCTTCAAATATCAATCGCAATCTACTTTGGTTTCTGGTGGATTGAATTTTTTTTTTATAGCCTTTCTTACTGGTGTTTTACGACAGTCATAATAACACACACACACATAGATCGAGTCACGTGCTTACCCCCTGTTCTGACGTCACAAAATACTGAAAGTCCTTTAGTGTCATGTAGGTCCCGTTTGATGAGCATTTCTTCATGATTTTAACGATGTCTGCTCTGGTGGAAATGGACTTGAAGAACGCAGCAAATTCGTTCCTGTCGAGAGCTTTGTCGCCATCTGTATTCGCTTCCTTGAAAAACGAAAAGGGAAAAGTCACAGATTTTCAAAGCATCACGATTCGACCGAACCACTAGTGGTGCATTTCCAGTGAACTTTGACCTCCAAACTTTCGATAACTTGTAAGCATCAAGCTCAGCTTGAATCGCCCTTCTTTCGCTTACGAGACAACAGTCTGTAGCAGATTATCCTTAACCCTTGAAGACCACTGAACTGCTTCAAGCCATCGAGCTGTAGACTTGCTACAGTCGATGAAGTGCGACCTGTGACCTTTTGAACTGTGAACTTTGGATAGAGTGTGAACTGTTATCTGTGACCTAAACCGCAAATATTAGATTACTGTGTGGGCGATAAAGTCGCACACCAAGTGCCGAGGAAGATCAAACAATCAGATTCAAACAAAAAGAAAGTGATTTTCTTGACGACAACTAAAAGTTACGCAGTGACCCAACACTATAGTATCAAATGGCCAGAATAATTCCACCAGGTGTCGGGTAAAAATGCTACGTGAGATGCGTTTTTGCCCCAAACGTATCGTGTACAAAACCTCACCGCAAATTTAGCCTTCAGCTGTTTGAAACTCATCTGGACATTCAGAGCAACCAGTAACCTCTGAATCTCGCTAAGTCCTAGCGATCCATCTTTGTTCTTGTCAAATCTCTCAAAGGCATCTATCAGCCACATATAATGTGGTCAAGGGAACAGCGATAAAATGTGTTTTCACTGCTCTAAATTTCCTTTAGTATGGTTTACTTTCTAGCTTCCAGACCATTTTCTCGCTGTTCAAAAATATCTTTGTAGAGCCAAGTCTCAATATTCATCCAGGAATCACACCTCCAGACCACCCTCGGGGATTGCGCCTTCGGCGCTCGCAGATTTGGAAACTGTTAAATTTTTTTCTGGATCCACCCCTGCAATCCTACCTGATTTTCAGACGTTTCGAGCTTGTCCGAGCCTGCGGACAAGCTCGAAACGTCTGAAAATCAGGCTACTGCAATCCTAGATCCTAATGCCCTGCTGCAAATAGGAGTTGCATACGACATACAGCAGCCTGCACGCGAATTCAAAGGATATTGCTCTCGCAAGTCATCTTCTTCCTTTCCTGTTTTTTCTGTAGACAGAATAGTTGTACAGCAAGATTAGTGATGCAAAAGGAAACCCCCCCCCCAGCCCCCCCAGCCCCCCCCCCCCCCCCCCCCCATTCTCACACAAGCACACAAAAACACAGTCAGAGAAAAGACACAGCCTCTGACATAGGTGCATGTATATATCTCTCCATATAATGCATTGCAAAGAGTGAGAAATAGCTCATCCTGGATTAGCTTAATCAGGTTTTGAACAACAGCTGAGCCTTCAAATGTATATAAAGTTCACTGCAAATCTATACTGATCAGACAAAAGGGAGTAATCTATAAAAAGTTGCTAACTAACACAAAACTAGAATCCTTTCCTCAGAAGAGATATATCATAATTTAAAGTAAGTGATAAGGGAGTCTTCTACTATGCAAAGAAAACCCTGAAGTGTCCACATTGTGGCAGCTAGTTTCCAGCCATTCCCATAAATCAAGCAGACATCTCATCATACATACTTTTATTCTTTATCAACGTTTGTAGACCACGCACAATACAGTTTGCTTCTTCTAGGGAGTTGGCCACAAAATTGAAGGCTGGGCTGTCATCGCTGAATTTGATTGACACACATCTGTCTAAATTTTGTGTCCTCTTTAGGGCGTGAAAGGTTTCCTGGATGCTGTCTCCACTTAGGATTTCACTCATCTTAGAGATATCAACTGCAGAAAAGGCAGGCCAAGGATACAAGAGAACCAGTAATTTAGACATCAAGATGTAATTTGAGCACTACTTTTCCCAACCTGTCCTGAACTACATACATGTCAAAATAATCAGCTGAAGATTTGATGTCTGACATACCCTCCCCCCCCCCCCCCTCCCCTCCCCCCATTCTATAGCTATGAAGCAGATTCCCTTCTCACTCTCAGTTTTCTTATATCACAGTCATTTTACTTACTTCTTGTGCTTTTTTTGCTGGGTTTATAACTGATGCCCTCCATGTCAGAGTCTAGGTACAGCACCTTTTTCTCGTGCTTCTTCCCTTTGGAAGGGTGTGCATGATACTTGATCACTGATGTACCCTTTTCCATTAGCTTCCAGCATGCCTGAACTGACAAGTAACAATGCAAGGAAAGAACTCTATTGAGTAACAATGACTTAACACCTTTACAGCTCGGTGACTGCTTCTTGTTCCAGGACAGGGCAATATAGAGAGGATACACCATGGTCCCTTTTTAATACAGGGTATTTTATATAGTCCAATAAGACTGAAAGCGAATACTCAGTTAATTAAAAATAATAGTTTGGGGTGTCTCCATTCCGGTTTTTGCAAATATTGTACTGTTGAGTTGTCATTATGCAGCTATTTTTACTCTATCTTGCTCTCAATCTGTAATCAACTTGCAGGTGCCCATCAATTTTTTGACAGCTACTGACACCTTGCCAAATTAGATCAAGTTAGTAAAGTTGTTGGGAAGGGTCACAGGCATAATATTAGTTGACTAAGTTGAAAAGTTCTTGAATGTTTATAGATCTATGAGTTATGATTGGTTTATATTTTGAATATGCTAACTATGTAAAGTCAAACTGGGAATTCTGCATTTTTCTTTGTTCTGGTGACTGAGACTATTTTCCAATTCAAAAAATAATTTGGTAAAATTAGCCTGTGGATTACAGCTGCTTCTCATCGGGATCAGTGGCATTCCGATGGGAAGGCTGTATCTGCAGGCCATGGTAAAATCATGAGTTTGAAATATAACAGAGGTGTACCAACATGTTTTTCACATAATAAATGCAGATGCCTAATGTTTGATGTCAAATTATTAGCACTTTTGAATTATGTACATTTATAACTCATAGGTGAGACATTCAAACCAAGAAAATTTTACTAGCCAACTATTAATTTGATGTGAAATCGATTTAAGGATAAAGGTATTTGGGGTTAGGGTACGTACTTTAATGTGATATTGTATAAATAAACAAGTAGTTGGAATATTATCTCCGTGAGATACTCTCAAGGAATTTGTGTATATAAACAAACAAATTTCAACATTTTCCCACGATGGAATACAGTGAAAATTTTATAACATGCATTTGCATAACTGTGTACATTGCAATACATACATTATATTAATCTCACGCATGGAGACGCACCAAAATTCGTGTTATTTAACTTAGTGCACACGCTACACACCTTAAAAAATTGTTTGCTTGGAATATTTCCAGTCTTGGAGTGTTGCACCCAACTAATTAAGTTGCGTCTCTGTATGTGGGCGCATGGACTCGATCGCACGCGATGCATAGTTGGCACTAAAAATTATCGTTTATCAGCGCTTTCACCGACTAACTGTGCCTCAATATGTTAAGTGTAGATGTTCACACTTCGTTTGCGAAGGCGACGACTCGGTAGTGTACTGTTTATAAAGTTTGAAGGCCGAACATAGCGGAACATAGCTCTGGTCGACAACTTTCGGTTTCGATCTCTTCTGAAACCCTCTTCATCTGATCTGATCAGCGGTATGTTCGGCTTTTACTCTAAAGCGATATAATAATTTATAGACACAAGCTGCCAAGACTGCAGTTTCACTACCTTCATATGTTAATAAACTTTCGATAGACTTTTGTTACAAGATCTTTGACTCGACCTTCAATTCACTTACCTGACATGGAAGCGTTCTCGTTTTCGTCGGCCATTATCCCCAAAGATTACTGCTTGGTGCGTAAGCTGCAGAAGTCTGTTGAGTCCACACCTGTCAAGCGGGACAAGAGGAAAACATATTAGACCGTTCCTCCCATCAATAATAAATGGCATGTTGAATATTAATTAGTTCGAGCGTTGACCGGAAGTGGCTATCACGAAGGGTCAATATTTGTTTCCGATTCCAGCTTTTCCCAAGCACTACAGTTGAAACAACACTGTACACAGTGTTGTGTACTATAAAAAAAAGGAAAAAAAACTGCCGATCCATGGTCAATTACTATCGGCGAGAGTTTAGCTCCCACCCTGTGTAGTTTGGATTCGCTTCAACTGGTAGAACGGTTTCTCCACACTTCACTGATCGTGTTCTTACGAGTTCCTGCGGGTCTTCTAATCAAACTGGATACAGTGGCAGATTTTTGGCATCTCACTAGAATGTACGGGTATTCCTACATACAGTATCACTCCTGAGCTCAAAATGCAAATTCTCTCAACCTTTTAGTGAGAATTGATAGTTGAATCAGCCAAGTTCTTCGAGTATTAACAGCTACAGGAAAGCGCCGCCCAAAGGATATATATATATATATATTTTTTTTTTTTTTTACCACAACACACTAGTTTCTCGCTCTCTGATTGGTCGATTTACCGTGGTAAATAAGAGTCCAGACAACGATGCTGACGCCAGCATGTCACGTTTTGCAGCGAAATACAACGAAAGTTTCCTGTATATTTCTAAATGTTGTGGTAAAAAACAAATTTCCACTGGTTTGCCGTGGTGTGGACTCTTATTTACCACGATTTACGTCATCACATGGTCAAAATTAGTTGCGGACTCACTCGGCGAAGCGCCTCGTGAGTCCACAACATTTTGACCATGTGATGACGTAAATCGTGGTAAATAAGAGTCCACACCACGGCAAACCAGTGGAAATTTTATATATATATATATATTTTTTTTTTTTTTTTTTTTTTTTTTTTTTTTTTTTTTTTTTTTTTTTTTTCATTTTTCAAGCGTTTTATAGTCGTCTTCGTCTTTTTGGCCAATGGATTTTCACATCGATAGTATGAGATAAAAGCCACGAACTCCGAGGAACAGGTCTGAAAAAAGGTCGGTAACGGGACCTTGACCAAGTAAGGTTGAACGGCGCCATAACTGATTGACCTTCAGAGCGTGATTAGGAGGAACACTCGACTACGTGGCCAACGCATCTTGCACCGTCCAGCACATCAATATCAACATCAACATTACGTTCCTGTGAATCAGATGCTGCGCACAAGCAAAAATCCAAGTCGAGGTCACAACAACCTGAATAAACCGTGAACGGCTCTCTAGGGCGGACACTCTCGTGACTAGCATTTAGTGTCCGCCTTAGAGAGATGTCCGCCTCAGAGAGAGAGTTCAGTTGCAGGGGAACAAGTGAAATTCGGTAAGGAGCAAATGTGCATGCTGTCCCGCGCCTTAGAAGAGATGTCCGCTCTATAAGAGTCCGCTTAGAGAGAGTTGACTGTAATATATCCACTACGGGAATATATACACGTGACAGACGGCACGCGGGCACACGTAACGTAACGTATACACACGCGCACACTACATACACAGATATATACCTCATCTTCTCTTGATACATACCTCCGTATATTTATTAACACAAAACAAAGCCATGTCATTAAGCAGTCGATTCAGTTTCAAGTGTATGGTTCGATTCAGAAAGTCCAATTTCTCCGCCGAATTTATTTCATTTGTCGGTTTTTGGTTACTCAGCCAATTAAGCCAAACTTACCGGCTAAGAAAAAAAAAATACCTGTGAGTAGCCTAGGTTTTCGCTATGAGTTACATCTTGTTGATCTGAGATAATTCCGAACTTAACAAAAACAAATTTCGGCGCCGACGAGACCTCGCTTGCACCTGACTCAACAACTGTTCGCCTTCATCACCTCCGCCGAAATAAATTTCCAAATGCTAATTATTTTCCTCAAAATCCGAATTGCTCAAAAATACGAAATTTAGACATAAGAACTGAAGTTTAAATACCAGCGTGGAGCTTACCTTCTAACGACTCCTGGTGAATGTCTACTCTAGGATCAATTTAAATAGTGTATCAATTTCCGCCCTACCTTTATACGCGTTTCGGATTTCAGACTTGATACACAGAAGACCTGCAACACTAGTGTGAACTACAAGAAACTGCAGGTGCCCAGAACGACATAAACTGTCCTCTAGAAACTAAAATATACCATTGCACCACGCAGTCAAATGACATCACTTTCGATGGTATCACTGCCACCGTTTTCAATTACAACTTCGAAATATAGTGACTCGGTTACGAAAATAAGCAAAGTCTGGTCGCTTTCATCGGACCAGCCGACTTCTTATTTTTACTGAAAATTGTTTATCCTTTCACTCCCAAGCCCAAAATACAGATTCTCCAATATTTTTTTAAGAAAGAAAATATATGAGTAATGTTGTGAGAATTGATAGTTTAGTCAGCTTTCACCTGAGTAAGGTATCAAATGACAAGTTCTCTCCACACTGTATTATATTTTTCTGGTGAGAAACTGAAGAAGAAAATTGAAGTTGATCACTTGTGGGAGTGAAAGGGTTAAGTTCCCGCCAGTCGTAAAATGGGTAAGTACCGAACAAACTTAGTCAAGCAATCAGATTTTGTACATCAGGACATCATCCCTGCATCATCAAAAACACGGAACTTCCATTGGAAATCTCGACTGTGTGCACACAGTCAGTGTCGTTTGGGAATTTTCCCTTCTCTTCTCGTTTACAGGTTACTTAATTTCGCCTGCTAGGGACGTGAGCTGTCCTCTGCCGATGTCACCTGCATGTGCTCATGGGCGGGGTGTCTCGAGAGGGGCCTGGGAACCCTCAATAGGTCAAGATGGCGGACGAAGTTGTTTCCAGAGTAGAAAAGATGCTTTCCCCGGTTGGACTAGAAACGCACCCGTTTAAGGTAACAACGTGTTTGCGTGATATGCTAATCTTTCTGATTTAATTGTGTGTTCGGTCGTTTTGACCGTTTTCGTATCAGCGGCAGAGTGACAGCTCCATATATATTACATCTTATTAACACGTCTGGCATGTCTTTAACTAGACATTTCTGTACTGTACAGACAATTGAAAACCCGCAGAGCACCCGAAATATGCTATTTGAGTAAACATGGTATAAGTTAACTCATGTATTACTTCCATGTCAAACCTATTAAGAATCGTTCCCCAGTAAAGTTACTTATCCTAGGAGAACACATTATATAGAGATGATTTCCTTCTACCCTGTAAATGTACCATATAAAGATATGGTATTATGTAGTTTTCTGATGCTTTTCAGCTTACCTCAGTTTGTAAACTTGTTTGCTTTTCTCTCTGCAGATTGGTTGGTACAATGAGCAGGTCCACAAAGTTTTTGAACTGCAATATCCCCAAGACACTCTGGCAATACTTGTCATCAGCACACCCTTGATGTTCGAACAAGGCTTCAAGCCCTTCATCAGAGAAACTGACTGCCTCAGTGATGTGCGTGACCCAATTGACGAGTGCATGGCTCATCACTTTGATAGGGTGAAACAAGAATTTCAAGACCTTGAAGTTGAGGTTATACATGATTTTGAAATTCTACCAAGCAAGAGACCAAAGATCCTTGCCCAAACAGCAGCACACATTGCGGGAGCAGCTCGTTACTATCAACGCAGTGATGTAAGAAATGATCCTTGGCCACCAGAAAAAAAGATTTGTGGGGTTTGTGTGCATCCAAAGTATGGTGGTTGGTTTGCAATTCGTGGTGTCTTAATCTTCAAGGATGTTGCTGTGCCTGATTTGGTACAAATCAAAGCCAAAGATACTGTTGAAAGTGATGAGAAAAGAATTGAGTTGCTTGAGAAGTTTAATTTCCATTGGCGCGATTGGACTTTCCGTGACATTGCTCCATCTGAGATTAAGTATTCTGAGGAGCAGAAGAAGTACTTTGCCACAGTTCCAGGGCAGAGGAAAGAACTGTTGGCTTCACTAAGAGAAAACAAAGAGGAAAAAGAAAATTAAAACACAGTAACCATTTTAGCAAAACTGAGCAATTGTTCCACTTGTACACAAATTTTACTTCTTGAACGTTTGATGTAGTAGGAATGTCGAATATGAATACAATCAGCTTTCATCTGAACAAGATATCAAATGCCAAGTTCTCCACACTGTATAATGTGTATATCTGGTGCAAGACTAAAGTAGAAAGTTGAGTATGTATAGGGTTTATATAATCTCCACAATCTAAATCTCCAAACTTGAGGTGTAAATTTAGTACCAATATTGTACAGCAGAACACTTAAATCCCTGTTTGTGATGCTGTTGTGCACTAGGATAATGAATAAATTAAAAACACTGGATTGTATTTTTTTTTTTTTTTTTTTTATCTTCATTATCTAATATTGTTAGTGTGGCTGTGAACTTGAGGCTAACCCTTCAAGTGCCAGCTATATTTCTTCAGCATGTGTTTCCAGGCCGAGGATGGCACACATCAAGTTTTGGTAGATACAGCCCATTGTTGGATTCATAGTTGAACTTTGCTCCGTGGCTGGACTTTGAATATATATTGAGTTGACTAAGGGTCGATGTGTGAAACCGAGACGCATAAAGAATTTATTGGAAGCTGACATCTTGTTGGGTTTCATCTGGGGATTGTTAATGATGTTACAGCGAAACCTGTATTAAGCGGACCCCCCATTAAATGGACACCCTCTATTATGCAGACACCAGCTTGAGTCCCAAAATTGTCTTCATATATTTACTGTAAAAAGAACCTGTATTCAATGAGTACAGCGAACAGACGCCAAAAATTAAGCCATTTTGTTACCCAAAACCTGTATTAAGTGGACACTTTGAGTATTTTTAAAGTGTATTTTTATTAGATTATGAGATTACTGTCTAACTTGTAAAAGCATATTTTCCACCTGTTGTGAAAGATTGGTAATAAACCATGTCAAACAGCACTTCACAATCAAAAGGCACCTCGCTTGTGTCTCTAACTATCATGGTGCAATTCATCAGAACCTGTATTAAGCAGACACCATGTGTTAATTGGACACTAGCTAGGGTTCCAAGGGTGTCCGCTTAATACAAGTTTCACTGTATGTACATGTAGGTTTCCTCTATTTTCTGATACTCGTCTATGTGTACATTAGAATGGATGTAGCATATTATCCAAAATAAAATTGATCTTTTCCCACTGTTTCTTCAAAGAATTAACTATTTGGCATTTAATTAAAATAAGTGTGAATCTTATCACTGTACTGTACGCCTAACTGCAGTAATTTAAAATTTTTAAGGGATTATAAATTTTTAGCCTTCAAAACAGCATGTAGTAAGAATGTAACTACACTTTTGGACAATTTTTTATGTTATTACTGTTGGGTGTTCGCGGCCAATGAATCCCTTAAGCTGGGAAATCTCCAAAGCAATGTCCACCAAAGGCTTCAGTACAACCTAATCAGGAAGAAAGAATGAGAAAAGAGAAGCAGGAGAAAATTGAAAATTGCACAATCCAGAGGAAAGATATAATGAATCTCATCTCTGAGCTGCAAAATAGTGTTCTTCCAAAATGGTGCACAGTTGTCCAAAATTCACTTGCACAATAGCAGAAATGTATGAACAATGCATCATATGTACAATGTGTCAGCACCCTTATTTTACCTGTGCATCCAGACTGTGTTTAGATTCATCTGATTCATAGCTTTCAGCATAAAGCCTGACTGTTGCTCCACTGCTGCCAGTACCACTCAGACGATATATAACCCGTGATCCATCTGTGAACACAATTCTGACACCCTGGCAAACAAATAAAAAACAAAGATTTTACTCATTGCACTATCAGCATAAAAAATTACTAGAATGATGATAATTCTGAGACACACAATTAGTGCAGTTCACCAATCACTTACCTCATCTGTCTGTCTTTCTGCCTGTCTCTGACTCTCACAGTTATTTTCCTTTTGTCGATGACTTTAACCCTCAACTTCACTTTTCTTCTTCAGTTTCTCACCAGAAATATATCATTATAAGTATGGAGTTCTTGGCATTTTTGATACCTTACTCAGATGAAAGCTGACTAAACTATCAATATTCTCACTACATCACTCATGCATTTTCCTCTTAAAAGATTGGGAGAATCTGCATTTTGAGCTTGGGAGTTAAAGGGTTATGTAATAATGTGAATTTATAACCAAAGTTTGCAAACCCCACCTGTTTTGTGGATACACTGCCATCTATTGGGTCAGTGTAGGCAAAGTCGTCCATTGTCTTCACTTGGTAAGATTTCTGACTTTGTCCCACCCCTCCTGTGTATGTTTTGTCTACCAGTGAACCATCCTCGACAGCTGCACGAAGCCGTTCCACCATATTACTGGCTCCATCAGTATCAACATTCTCATAGTCATACCTGCCAAGACAGATGGAACGAATACACATGGATGCGACTTCTGTAGCAAGGACCTCACAGACTCAAATGACTAATCAAACATGTTCAAGAAAGTGCATGCAAGGGGCTATTTACTTTACATATAATTAACCATGTGAAGTTTCAACTACATGTATATCAATATCTTTACTTTTTTATGGTGGAAAATAATTCAAAATATTTACCTTGTAAAGAAACTTCTGCCATACTTCTTCCAAAAGTCTTTTAACACATCAGCTATGGACATCTTTCGATCAGCAAGAATAGACAGCCATGCTGGAGGGGAAAAAACAGAATTTTATAAGAGAATAGGAAATATCTTTATAGGAGGATCTTGTTTGTAATAAGTTTTACTCACCAAGCATCGCCCAAACACCGTCCTTTTCTCGAATGTGATCTGAGCCTGTCCCAAAGCTCTCCTCTCCACAGATGCTAAGTCGGTTGGCATCCATTAGATTTCCAAAGAACTTCCAACCTACAGATTGAATCAAAATATCACTATTTTTCAATATAAAAACAACCATGAAACTTACTTAGTTCAATTACTGATCTACTTCATACATAATTTTGTATTTAAAAAAATTGAGGACTACCAATACCATATATACTAACTTAGTTAGTAAATCACCTGTTGGAGTTTCAAACACTTCAACTCCCATTTTCTCTGCTACTCGATCAATGGCAGCCCCAGTTGGCATGCTGCGAGCAAAACCCCTTATTCCAGTTTTTGAGAAGTAGGGAATGCATTTGACATTGTCTGCAATCACTGCTACAGAGTCCGATGGACTGACAAAGAAGCCATTCTGGCCAAGAATCATGTTACGATCCTGCAAAAACAAGTACAAAGCTAAGAATAGTTTATTCATCATGCATGTTCATAATTCAGAAAAATGGACTGAAAAAGTAAACACTGTTTACTTAAAAAAAAACAGGTTTCAAAATCTAGAAAATTATAACGCATGTTAGTACAGTATATTATAGTGCATGTTTTATATTACCAAAAAAGAGTTTCCATATTTTTGAAATCTTGTCTTTCAGTCTATTCAATGTGATTATCTTAAAGTGACAGCTTCTACAGTATGTTCAAAAATATCATCATCACCCCATCTCCGTCAAAAGCTGCACCAAAGCCATGCTCTCCCTTCTTCAACAGCTCAACAAGTTCTGAAGCATACGTGAGATTAGGATCTGGATGATGACCTGGGGAATAATATTATTTTAATAACAAACAATCAACAATCATAAATTAACAGTACATCACATCTATAGAGAAAAATATCTAGACCTCACTTTTCAAAAACTTATAATGTTGAAGCTACCCGTAGTTTGCGGTTAATCATTCAAAATAATGTAAACAAACCTCCAAAGTCCTCTTTGGGTATGCAGTTGAGAGTTGAAGATTCAGAAGCACCAAGCTCATGACATAAAATTCTTTTGATGTATGGTCCCGTAACTGAAAGATATAGCAAAACATACCAACATTATAATGTTACAACATGGAAAGCAAGGGGAGGCACTTATTTGAAGGGGGGCATTTACTTGAGGGGAGGCAGTTATTTGAGGATTTACGGTAGCTAAATAGTTATTTCAGTCTTTTGATGAAGTATTGCAAAATCCATGCAGGAAGGGGAAGGACTATAGAAAGAAAAAATCCCATGAGGGATGGGAGAAAGGCTACACACAGAAAAAAGAAATCCTCACAAGGAGCATATAAAAAAAATCACCATTTTTGACAACATTCAACAAAAGTCATTACCTCCATGCATGGCATTTGCAACAAGTTTTAAAGCTGATTGATCTGCAGATCCTGTGATGAGTGACTTCAAGAGTGGAAAGTCAAAGATCTCCTTCATTAGTTCAACATAATCATCAACAGAATCCCACACGCTGACAGTAAACTTGTGGCCCTCAATCTCCCAGGTTTGGGAACCGATAGTTGACAAGTCAGCTTGGATGCCAGGACAAGTTTTGTATTCTGTGATCTTTTGCGACAGGGAGAATATCTTGTTGGTGACACTCTCTGGTGCTGGACCTGATGAGAAAAATTAAAATTTTTTTTAGATTACGGAAAGTTATAAAAATTATAATAAATCCCAAAGGTGACTGTACAAAAGCTAGTGTGGTGATATAGTAGCAAATATTAAGACATACACATATGAACAAAAAGTTAGATGTGAATTGATACTGAACACCATAACAGAGTATTGCATTGTGCACAGTAAATTATATTTCTTTGTAAATAATTTTCTTTGTAATAATTTTCTTTGTGATATATTTCTTTGTAATCAGTCTCTAAATTAGTAATAAAGTTCTTCGTCTTTGTAACATATTTCTTTGTAATATTTTCTTTTGTAATATATTTCTTTGTGGTATGTACAATACATTGCATGATTGATCTGGAACATTATTTTACTCCTGATCTATTCCCAAAGACATTTCTTGTACATTACGTATGTCATTAAAAATACACCTGGCATCATTATGTACATGTATACTGGACTATCGATCAAACATGCCTTAATATTGGGTACACAAATGCCTCAGTCTTTTTGTTTACCTCCATTCTCTGTGTTATATTTAATCCCAAAATCTCCATCAGGTCCTCCAGGGTTGTGGCTAGCAGTTAGAATTATTCCACCTGCATGTATGGTGAGAAAAGCAACACATTATCCCTTTCACTCCCAAGAGTGATCAACTTTGATTTTCTCCTTCAGTTTCTCGCCAGAAACTATATGTTACAGTAGGGAGAACTTGGCTTTTGATACCTTTCTAAGATGAAAGCTGATCAAACTATCAAATATTCTCAATACATTACTCACAAATTTTACTTTTAAAAGGTTGGGAGAATCTGCATTTTGAGCTTGGGAGAAAAAGGGTTATAGACTACAACAAATACGAAAGTTAAATTGTGTTGCCACAACAACTGCTGGTGCAATGGTAGAGTTTGGGTGATGTTCATGCATCAATTAATAAATCAGAAATGATTACAAACCTTGTGCTTTTATCTTTCGAATGACACAGGAGAGTGCAGGTGTAGAAAAGATCCCATTCTGTCCAATGACCAGTTCTCCTACCTTGTGATACAGCAAACATAATATTTAGCACTACATTACATGCAGCTTCTTCCCTTTCAGCGCGCGTACCTCTCCGCTCCCACCCCTCCCCCCTCCACACGTACACTGTAATATCAGAAGTGTGTGGAGACCCCATCCCTGAAATCTGGCATCTTATCCATATTTTCTGACTAGTTACCCCGTTCGCTGCTGCCATCTGTACAATAATTTGCACCGCCTCCTTCATGAAATAGCGGCCATCACCTCCAACCACCAGAACACAGCCACGTCGCTTATCTGCCGGGATCGCGTCCAAAATACATTGCACAAAGTTCTCTGTGTAGTGCTGCTGCTTGAACACGGGCACAGCTTTCCTAAGCCCTGACGTGCCAGGTTTTTGGCCATCAAACGGCTTTGTTTCCACGACTGATACGACCGCCATGCTGGACAAATGTGCAGCCAGGCACTTCATGTATCGTACGCTATTACGTTCCTACATCATTTAACATCTATATAGTGTCCCACTGCATCTGCCCTCATTACACAACGCTTGCTGAGTCATTCAACTTCCATGACGAACCATGCGTGCCCTCTTTCTTTTTTCTGCACAAGATATTGGACCGTTGGCAAAACAAGGTAGTTTTACACGAATATGAACTATAGTTACAGAAAAAGAGTACACTTTTGGAGAAAAGTTTGTCGAAATCCAAAAACTATGGAGGAATAAGATTAAGACCGGTGCTTAATTTCACAGAAATATTATCTCACGTAATTTATTCAACAAAACGATTGAGAGACTGGCTTGACACAACACGCCACCACAGTCCTTTGCGCGCTATTTGTAGCACGTGACAATTGGGGGTGAGAGGACGTTTTCAGCGCTTTGTTGACCAAATTCCAAGATTAACCAAATAGTTCTTTCTCTCGATTTTTTTGACCAAGAAAATTTAATGGACCAACTAAAAAGCTTGTTCTTGATCAATGCATAGCAAAAAAAGTCGTGTTATGAGCAAATTCATTTTCAAGAATTATAAACTAAAGATATAAGTAATTATTCACCTTGTGTTACAATACTATTAAAAATGGTAATAATCTTAAAACTGCAGGCATGCCTGTCAGATGTAAATTTTATCAACAAAAGGTTGATACGCATAAATAATGCGCTGGTCTCCAGCACACTCAATAATCAATCAGTTGGTTAAATCTCCAAAAAAAACCTAAATAATTACAAGTAATCCTAACTACATGTACCAAGTACATTGAATAACACAAATGACTGACACAAATGCTCAGAAGATGGTCATTTTCGGGGTCCACACAGTCACACTTGCGTCGCCTAAACCACAAACAGCTGGTTGGCACTTCAAGAGGTCAAACCTGGAAGTAAACAAACAAACAAATAAATAAATAAACTAAAGAACTATGGTAAAATTCTTCATGGAAACGACCTTTAAAACAGAATGCGTGCATATGTTCAGATCTTCAACGCGTTCAGTAATTTATAACTCGATCCCTCCCCTTATCTGCCTGTCTGCACGTGCATGCGTTTATCTTTCCTTCTCTTGCTTTGTTTCCATTCTGTGGCAAACTTACTTCATTTCCAAATTCGACTTCAAAAGCTCGAGTTCGTCTTCTCCACCACAACCAATCAGGACCAGCCCGTTGGGTTTTGTGATTTCTCTCAAGCGGACCAGCCAGGCTACAATTAGGAAATAATAAAAAAAAAAAAAAAAAAAAAAAAAAAAAAAACAGCAAAGAAACTGCAGTATGATAAAACAGGAAACATTCAACAATTATTACTTCCAACGAACTTTTTTATAGTCATATGACAAACAAGTAATCATATGAGTTAGTTGAATGTGCAATTAAGGATTTACACCATTCGTGATGTTTGAATATTGTACCTGACAAATTGCACTCGCCTTAAAATTTCAATCATCAATTGTGGTGAAATCATTAATTGCACTCACACTCCTATGATAACCTATACTAATTAGCTGCTTGGATATTAGTGAGACCAGGGCATTATGTGGGATGCATCGTAACATTCAATATAAGAAAAGGGAACATTAAATATATAATACAAAAGGATACAATATGGGGTCTAGAGACAAGTAGAGTACGGATAAAAATACAAGTTTAGGATGTTTACCTTTCGGGTTTGAGACTCGTTGTACGTTGGCAAAAGTGATCATGTCAAAAATTCCTAGTTCGTTCGGCAGCCAGTTCAACTAAAACGAAAGGCAGCAATTCAAAGACCGCCTACCAAATTTTGTGGGTTATAATTAATACTCGTATAGTTGGTAATTTGCTACGTGATGTTTTGGAAACAAACATTACGTTTATATAGACATAACCGTAAAATATAATTGTACTTATCATTTACATAATTTGTATTATAATATAATTATAAAAAAGAGCCTGGTTTTCACGAGAAACGCAAGCATAAGCGCAAGCAAAATAGTTCTCATTTTACAGTAAAAACAGGTTTCACACAAATGCAAGCACAAGGATCACAAGTTCTCATTTTCCCTTGAGCTTGCGTTGCTCGTTTTCGCGGCCACATGTCTGTTGCGCTTGCTCTGATGCTTGCGCTTGTGCGTCGCATGTGAAAACCAGGCTTAAGTATGTATTTACGTATGTATGCATTTATGTACGCATGTATGTATGTATGTATGTATGTATGTATGTATGTATGTATGTATGTATGTATGTATGTATGTATGTATGTATGTATGTATGCATGTACGCATGTGCGCATGTATGTATGTATGTATGTATGTATGTATGCATGCATGTATTACAAGAGAGATGCAGAGACCAGCGGTGTGGCGTTCCTTGTATATTTAGGTGCCAACCTGTTTAAAAGTGACTCTGTCCCGACTGACGTCTGATGGCAATTGATAAGTTAGGGAGCGGCCACTTTGTACCACCACAGACGCGTCCTTTTTCAGTTGCATGGCTGCGTTAATCAGTCGACCACTGTGCTCAACTCCTACCACCTAAAGGGTAAAGTTCGTTATCATCATCATCATACTGTATTATTACCGTTAAGCATATACATAACTATGATTCAAAATTAGTTTGAAAAAAGAAAAAAAAAAAAAAGAAAAAAGAAAAGAATACAACATCCGGCGCCCCGAAAAAGCGCAAGCGAAACCACAGTCCATTTGTTGGTATATTAGTACTACTTTAGGCCCGTTGCAAGCGTGGCGCTACGCTCTCCTGATTAGCAGAAACTAAAGCCTCTATTCTGATTCGCCACGCTTTGTATTTTGAACGACAGCTGGACTCGTTCATACTATCTCTCTCTCGCGCGCGCGCGAAAACACGCACGCACTCGCACAGGCATCTATTCACACAGGCACGCATGCATTACCGATCGATTCAAAGTGAGACGGTGTGATAGGCTGATAACAGCGACAAGTCATTACCTCCTCAAAGATATTGGCAAGTTCGAAGGAGAGCCGTCCCACGGAACACATGATGTCGATGGCTCTATTCGTACAGCAGTTGTATTCTTTCAGTGCTTCGATGCATATCTTGGCAAAGTTTTTCGGGTTTGACAAATTATTGTTGCCGCTGACCCCCTGAATATAACACGAAAGGCACAGTTAATAAGACCCTGGTAGACAATCTGTCTTACTCGGCCTTGGCAGGTTCTTATTTCACGCCCTCACCCACCCATTCACTCTCTCTTCTTCACTGTCTGTCTGTTACTGACTCCGTCTGTGTGTCTGTCTCCTCAGTCTGCTTATTCATTGTGTCTGTCTATCTGTCTTGCTTTGCGATCTCTTTGCCTCCAATCTTTTTTCTTTCCTTTTTTTGTTTCCCTGTTTTCTGTTAGCCATCGGCATTTGTCTTTCTGCGTCTCACCTTTCTTCCGTCCTTTCTCTTTTCATTCTTTAATACGTTATTCACGACACCATGAAAACACGTTATTGACCTGGGCCGGGTTGTTCAAAGCCCTGTTAAGCCAACCTGGGGTTAACCAAATTCTTTCTCTCGCGTTTTTGATTAACAAGCTGCAGAGTTTGATCAAAGATTAGCTAAAAAACTTGTTCTTGCTCAAAAACATAGCGATGAAATCGTTTCGTGAGCAAACGCTTGTATTTGTAGACCTAAAAATGACAACAAAGTTTAGCCTTACTCGGGGTTAGCCTTACCAGGCTTTGAACAAACGGGCCCCGGTTTTCCTTCTTCCCTCTCTCTCCCCTCCCTCTCCCCCTCTCTCGTCCTGTCCCTTGAATATCTTCTTTTCTGTGTCACTCGTACCAAACCCTTGTTTCACAACCCCACTCACCACCAGGTCTCCATAGTGACGCAGTAGCTCCTTGTCCAGCACATTCTCTGCCTCGTCGTAAAACTGTTTGTTGTAGCTCGAAATCGAATACTGCGCATTATCGACTCCCGGAAAGTCAACCTGTCGTTCTGGAACACGACACAAAGCAGTCAAATTACTGTTTCTGGTGAATTGTGGTCGAGAGATGCAAGTCATGTTGACGTCATCAAGATAGCCTAATTCCAGTGGTCTACCAGTAATACAACCAGTCATTAAGCTAAAAGGCATCTTTCGAGATGCCCGTTGTCTCTGTATCAAAACGTGGTGTAGTGCACAATCTTTCTTATTTGCACGAAAATGAACACGTGAGCAAACACCAGGATTTTCCTAAGAAAGGAGACATCTCACGCGAAGCATTTCCAATAAATGCGTAAAGAGAGTGAAGAACACGTGCAGTGAATCTCCAGCATATGTCCTGGAAAATTGCGATGTCTGAAAAGGGTTTCGTATTTGGCCTCGCTTTGAATGAAACATAAGCAACAGGCATTTCGGAAACAGCGCGACTAACAAACCTCTGTATATCAAGTGTTGTGACTGAAACCCGAGTAATGACGTCCGTGTGGTCATCATATTTTTGGCTAAGAAAACTGTGCATTCAAGTGCAGTCAAGATTTTGTAGTTCAGTGTAACGCTCGTAAAACCTCAAGGCGGTCACCTAATATTTAAGTCAGCGGTCATTGTACAAAAACCTGTGGATTCAAGATTTTCGTAGTCAAGAAACTCAATTATGACTCGATACTCAAATATGAATCAGTCCGAAGAATTTTCTACAACATACGCTGTGCAAAAGAAAACATAAGCTTGTCACGATGTAAAATTTTACCTCAAATTTAAAAAAGTTGGATAGTAATGGCGACAAACGCTGACTAAAGGAGGTGATGTCAAGAACGTATTACCGCGGTGTCCAAAAATAGCATTGAAACTGACTTACCTTGGGCTCCAAGTCCTAACACATAAACAGGTGTTTTAATGAGGCGCACGGGAGGTGGGGCAGTAATGCTGCGAGCAAGTCTGAAACCCAAGTGCTGGAAGAAGTGCGGACGGAAGAAATTACGCGCGAAACGAGACGCCGAAGTACCGGTGGATACCCAAGACCCGCCCTACAAGAAAGAAAGTCAATTTTTGAAAGTTAGTCTCCTTGCTTTTATACGCTATCTACTGACCTATCCCTACGGCACATAGTTGTTCAAAGAGTGGGTAGCGTTATCCACCGGATAAATACTTATCCAGTCGATAAAATAAGCTTAGGTTAACACATATTACCCAGTAAATAGCGCTGCCCACTCTTTGAACAACCGGACCCAGATGTGAATAGACCATTTCCGAGATGCCTGCTGTATCTGTTTCAAAACAAAGCCTAGAAAGGTCCTAAGAAAAGATTCGCGTTTGGACTCGTTTTGAAACGGAAGCAAGCATCTCGGACTTGGCTCATTCTGCTACTCGACGTTCTGAGCGTTAAAGAAGCCTCCCCCCCACCCCGCGGAGCTCATTAAAGTGTTTATGGTAGCTTGTGATGCGTTTCGCTACGCATGTTTACCGCTAAGTGTTTCTATTTGTTCACGTTTGTTATTCTCTTTGATTCTCACCATTATCATGCTGTGCTTGCCGTCGAATGATGGCGCCGAATAGTCGTCGTACAACCAGTGCGTCTCGAACCCAGGCAGTCCGTTGAAAGTGTCCTCGACCCATTCCCACACGTTACCAAATACGTCACTGAAGCCAGCCTCGTTTGCGGGGTAGAAATTCACCGACTGCAGAAAATCAAACACGTAAACGAGGCGGAACCATCGCACAGCTGTTGGGTTTTTACAAATCAACTCCTCAGCTTATAGCCTCAGTATTTCACCTAATACATTCTCAACGTTGATTATCGCTATAAAACTAGAGAAACGATATTTGCAAATGTTCACCCGCCTAAACAATATGAGACAACCTGATGCAACGCAATTCAAGCCAGCGCAAGATCGTCTGCGCAACTGAAACGGACGCGTAATCCGTTAAATTGCGTTCATTTGTTCAGCGTATACGATATGGAAGGGAAATGGGTAAGGAGATTGCAAACAGTATAAGCCAGCGGTTGCTCGACGACTCGCTTCTGCTACAAAGTATACACAACGCATCGCAGTCATGTGTAACGCATTTCTTATTCAAGAAGTTGGGTCACGTGGCACCATGTCTGTCTGAGGCCTTCTCCTATCGATGTATAGTCAGTTACATGCAGCTCAGAATCGATAAAATACCAGATGATCTCTTGTTTAGGTTCAAGCTGGTCAGACTATCAACTTCCTAATAGTACCACTCCTCCAGTCTGGGTTACTCAATACGAACTTGGTAATTAAATAGAAGGCAAACTTGGATTCCACCAAATCTAATCGTACTTACAGTTGAAGAGCCATAAGCCATATTGGTGTTGGCTGGGATGCTTTTCTGGTAAATGATGTCACAGGGTGTTCCCAGAGACACGGATTTCTGGTAATAAATAAATTCACATCGTTAGGAACGGAACTATTTCCTCTCCAGGTCCCTGTTTAGAACCATCAGTTGGAAGCATGACTATATTAAGCTTAAACTGTACCCTCTATAATGGCTCACTCATTAATGACGTCATGACCACTATTCCGAACAAACTAACTTTTAATTTTGATTCGTCAGACTTTCGGGTGCTGCATTATGAATTATATTTGAGCCGCAGGGCTTTTGGCCAAATTCTAAAATAAGCTTGTTTTTAAACTGATACCCTAGAAATAGATCAATACGGACCACCCCGGACAATGTATCCCAGACACCATTCGGTTACCTCGTAAATGAATATCATGACAAAAGGCCTCCAGAAATACAGAGTATGTTATAACACACTAACACAATACAACAACACAAACTAATAACGGTAAACAACATCAACCTGGGGTCCCCTCATGGCGTGGTGCTCTGCCTCGGTGGGAAGCCGGAAGTGAGTTCCCTTCCATGCGCAGTACGCCTTTGCCTCGTGATAGTTCACTTCCGCTGGCCACGTGAGGGGCATCTTAATGATGTCAAATATGGCTCGATACCTGGACATATGACGGAGGTTTAAATAATTAAATCATTATCTCCTCGCTTCAAAACTCAAAACTGGTCTAATGCTGATTATCCTCTTTCTATTTGCTGTGACGAGGTTGTAATCAAGAAAAAAGACCTATCAGGCTTACATGTAGGGGCAGGAGCTGTGGCCATTGGTCAACTCATTCACGTGACCGCTTGCTCCATTCACGTGACCATTCGTTCCATTCAGTTGATAACCTGTCTCATTGCAATTTTTATCGTTCGACAGGTTGCAGTGCGAATAGCCTTCCAAGCTTCCTCCGCAGCCAGACTTACAGGCCTGGTTACAAACCCAAAAGGTGGGGTGCTGCGCCTGACGAAGCTCTTTCCATTGC
The DNA here is from genome assembly GCA_964036295.1 of Plumapathes pennacea. NCBI lineage: Eukaryota > Metazoa > Cnidaria > Anthozoa > Antipatharia > Myriopathidae > Plumapathes > Plumapathes pennacea. The sequence goes on along the minus strand of OZ038466.1, from coordinate 20,662,335 downwards.
CAACCTGCAAATGAACACCAGACAACACTAATTACTACCACTTTTAAACAAAACATGCAAAAACCCACATGCACAAATCACGCCTTTGCTCTCATACCAACACCAACACATAAAAACTTCGAACTTTTTCTTGTCAAAACATTGGCAGTTCATGTATATACGTCACCAATAAAGGCGCTAAATTAGGGCAAGATTCCCTCCCCTCCATCTCTTCCCTTGTACAGCGTTGCTTAAAAAATTACGTCACTTATTTTAATAGGGGGGTGTATTTCAACTGCAAAAATAGGTGAGTATCCCAAGACTTTTGTCCCCGATCATAGTCTCACAATTCGTCTTAGTCATTGCCTTTTCCTCCAATTTTTCTCCTCGTGCTCGTCCTTACCTTCTTTAGACCAGAACTCCTTTCCTTTATATCCTCCGGATTTGACGAACTCCAAAAACTCTCCATTGGTGACAAGGAACTTTGAGGCCTCAAAAGGGGGCACTCTAGTGAAGATATTCGCACAAAGAACATAAGAAGAAAAGAGCGGTTATCACACTTGACATTGCCAGTTATTTTCGCTTAAAAAGATCCGGAAGCACTTCGATACACATTATAGCGTTTTTCGAATGACTTTCGTAAAACCAAAACCAAAACCAAACTAATTACAGCGCCACAAACTCTGTTTGGAAACTTGAAACCAATCAGAAGTCAAATAAAATGCATTTTGTTTTTCTTTGAAGAGACCAATCAGCAGTGCAAGAAAATGTCATCACCACTTGTTTGTTTGCGTGAGAAAGTCGCAATCGGGTTTTGTTCTGTTCCTGCTTGATCCAACCACACAATTATTTTCGACAGTCTTCCGTGATTGCTTTGGTTTTGCGTTTTCTATGCTTTATTCCAAAACTTTTGGTGGCATTCTTGACAGTTTAGGAACAAACTCAAACTCGATTGCAATCTGTTCACGCAAGGGAACAAGTGACGATTCATGGCGTTTTCTCGCACTGCGCTGATTGGTCTTTTTTAATATTATAACCGACCGCAAACTATTTTGGGTTCTGGTTGGTCAAAATTTCTTCCTTACATACAGCCTCTGTGACTGGAACGTTTTCGAAAGTCAATCAAAAACCGTTCTACAGATACTGCATACTCACTGTACGTTCCACTCTCCGTATTCGTTGTCCCAGCCATAGGAAGGAAAATCCTTGGGTTTGCCGATCGTCACGTTGCTGTACTCCACACGAATCAGCGAGTTACTTGGTATTGGAGTTTCTATTGAGTCAAACAAACGCTGACATCATGGAAGGTCAGCACAGTTTTGTTACATTCTACATTTGTAAGACAGGAGAAGACAACACAAGTGTGGAGTAAAAGGTCCATGTTGCCCCGTGATTGCATTTCAGAGCTTTTAGTTGAGTGGTCCCACTTATAATTTTCTTCTGACAGGTCAGGAATTGGAAGATTTTTAGGTCGAGCCAAATTTGTCTTTGAAAACAGTGAAACATACCACCACCACCACCACCACCACACAATAACAACAACAACAACAACAACAACAACAAAACTTGCCAGGTTCAACGGGTCCATACTTCCATCTGGGCGGTCGTGTTACCATGGATATTGGCAGCTGGCGAATCAAAACCGATGACGTCTCAAAATGAATTCTGTGGGAGAAGCGGATAACTGGCATAAAAAAATCGACAACTATGCTCCATCTTCCCTCTCTTTTTCGCTTCCCAAAGTTTAAACCGGCTGGACGATACAAATGACCCTTCCAGTTAGTGTTTTACGTGACCTGACATGGGACTGCAACACGCCAAAATAAAAATAACGGCATCAAAATAGCAATGAAATGTTATTTGCCAGGCGTTTGTTCACTTATTCGGGTCTTTTTTGGCGAATTATCTGATTGAGAGTGAAAACAATGGAAAACTAGCACCAAAGAGAGCGTGTGATCGACTGAGGGCCGTCTATGTGCGAAAGCTAGACACCGTAAAAGAAGCTGACGTTTCGAGCGCTAGCCCTTCGTCTGAGCAAGTCTTGAGCTTGGTGATGCCGTTTAGTTCTCGTACTGCTGATTGGTCTATTCTTCAAAGTAAAACCAAACGTGAATTATTATTTCGGCTTCTGATTGGTTGAAAGTGTTTCTTACAACCTCTGTGATTGGCGGGGCGCTTACTTTTGTTCTTGCTTTTGACAGTCATCCGAAAGCAGCTCAATTAGGGCTCAATGTTAGGGCTAGGGCTCGGTTAATACGCGCTCTAAAGTGGAGACCTGCATTTCCTGAATAGCAGGCTCAACTGTAATAACAGCTACTCCAACCTTTCATGATCCATTCCAAGGAATAGTGCCCACTGGAATGGAAACGAGGAATAAGAAAGACCGTTTTACTGAAAATCCGCCCGTTAATCGTCTAGGGGTGTCCTAAACAAAATATAGGGTATTCTGTAGTGACTCCAAAAATAATGATTGACTGTGTGGCACAAAGAGCGAGAATAGTTTCGAGGGCTGAAAAGAAATAATGAAGTGTTCATTATTCCATTATTCCAGTCCAGAAAATCTCATTAATCCGTTTTACAAAATCTCATTACTATTCCAGTCAAGATAATGCCGTATTCCATTATTTCAGGGAAATGTTATTGTGTATTTCAAAGGAAACGTTGTTATTCTGTTGTTTGTTCCGAAAAACAACCCATGGCCATTATTCCATCATTCCACTGCAAAAGGTGCTATTCTGACGCCATTATTCCTCTTCGACCCCTGTTGTTGTTGTTGTTATTAGTGTTGCAATAATATATAAACGTGTTTGTACAATAGCAGTTTGTGCGTGTGAGTTCAGTGGCAGAGAGGACCAGGCCAATAGTAAAGGAGTTTGTGGAGGTTCCCTATGACGTACCCAAATACAGCTTTGTGTCACTGGAGTGGACAAGGGATGACCGTCGATGGCTTTCAATATGACTTCCTTGACTTTCCGACGGTATTCAAGAACTTGCGACATCGATGGCCAAACATAGCTGCCACCCATTCGATTATTTTCCTGCCACAGACGGATGAGAAGAAAGAGAAAGCACGGCGGCATGACATATATTCCAAATTAAAGCAATCATACTAACTGGACTTACTAGTAACCACACAGAAGAGTGACAAGTAGTCATAGAGAAATGAGCACTTACGACATCATCCCATGACATCTCATCTACACCAGTCTCAAAGAGCGACTCCAGATGAAAATCCACTCTTTCCTACAACGACAAATTTAACCACAACATCAACGGTATAGTCTCGGACTCTTCGTCACAAATGCTAAAAACAGCCAAAAACATCAATTATTGTAAAAACAATAAGTGCTCCTAACCACAAATCTATTCAACCTCAAAATCGATGTATATATGTATACAAAGTAAATAGTTACCCACTGTAGTATAATATCTCATGGTTTGAACGTCGCGTCTAGAAGTTATAAAGGTTCAAGTTTCGAATAGGCTAACAGGCTTGACTTGCTGAAATAGTTACTCCTTCGCGTTTTTCCTCTGTATAGCGACAACTCGATATTTCCGAAAACCTCAACCGATGCATGAATTATACAGCCCCACAAAAGCCAATACGATTTTTTAGAACAGCTTTTTTTATTTACCTTTTAAAATAATAAAAAGCATATTTCTGTATTCTTTCTTAGAGGCTTGACAGGAATTAATTGGGCATGCCGATCATAGGGAGTAAACCCCACTCGCCCCTCCCCCGGAGGTAAATATAGCACAAATCAAAGATCACCGTACGGATATCACACAAGACAGACTTGAGTGTACCTTCAGAAAGCCAGCCAGGTAAAGTTTGTTGACATAGAAGGCTGATGTGTGCCCAAAGTAGAATATGAGTGGAAGACGCAGCTTATCTGGGCAGCTGTATAGACCTGCTTCACCTGATAAATATAGATGCCAACATCAACATTTTTTCAGACATGAGATCTTGGACCACCTCGGTAAAGAGACAAAGCTCTGGGGACTGGGGATGGGGCGATAGTTATACTGCTGAAGAACTTTTGCCACAAAATAAAGGAATGGAAAGCCATTCTTATTTCCAATTTACCTATAACTGACTCTGTTCCCATTGAGGGCCATTAGAAATCGGTGGGGATTTGGGGCAAGTGTTTGATCTTATAAGATGTTATAGGCCGTTAGAAATCGCTGATAAAATATCGCAGAAACTGAAATTGCGAACACAAGCAGTCGAAAAGCAGACGCTCCGCTTGCATTCATTAATTCTGAAATGTCCCATCTCCAAATTTATCAAATTTTCAGTTCAAATGATTCCAGACAGGAGCCGATGATTAAACTGTCGTTGTTTAGTTAACGATCTCCGTTTTTTAAAGATTGATTTTGTCAGTTGTGCGAAAAATCAGCTTCGCGACATATAAATATCTAATATACTCTATTTCAGTTTGATATGTAACATTTTCTGGCAAAATACGATCCAAAAAAGTGTATTCTGATACATTTGATTAGAATCAATATCTGTGCATGACAGGGCTCACCAACCTCGTTCCCGGGCTCTTTCCTCTCCCGGCCCGGCCCAGGAACGAGGCTGCAAAGTTAACCCTTATTGATATTCCACAGGTTTTTAAGAATTATAAGTTGGGTTATATATATATAGGGGTTAGAAGTGACGAGCGACGCATTAGCATAACCACAAAAGGAGAGTGTATGAAAAGAAGCCCAGCAGATAATGCTGAGTAATGGCGGTGAGCTGTCAATTAAAAAGAGTCGCAATACTAAACTGGGCGGTATTCCAATAATATGCATACCTTTAATTCCGCCAAATAAGGACTCATACAGATCGTACGAGTTTTCGAAGTAATCTATAATTTCCCTGCCAATAGCAAAGGTCACAAACAAGTTATTTTCTACAGCATTTATAGGGTACTAGCTGGAGCCCGTATAATACGGGAAAGTTTGCTTAATATTTATTGCCACTCATATTCATGAGTAACCGTTGACAAATTTATGCATAAATCTTATAAGTGACAAGGTGCTTGTCATTCCGGGATTTTCGAAAAAAGAGGACAACCTCGAGAGATTGTCCACAGTTTCCGAAGCATCCTTACCGAAAACGTCCGGTTCAATTTGTTTTCCACCAGGAATTTTCGGTTTTCTGCTGCAAATGCCAACCGCCCTATGAGACCGACACGCTCGGCAGCTAGTTTTTCGTGTAAACCGCTATCTGAGCAAGTCAAACCGGTCCGAGGCGATTTTCGAACCAGTGGCGCAAGGATTTGTATGGAGCAGACTCGCATGTGAGACCAAGAGTCCCTTTCCATTAAGCTGAAGAACCCGGTTAATATTTTCGAATTTTCTTAAAGTAAAATGGAACGAAAACCTGGCGAAACGGTTACACATAGTCATACATGTATTCATCACCCGTCTGTTCCACAGTTGGGAGTGAATCCGCTGATATTTCGCGGGCGCGACTTAATGATCGGACAACTACGAGAATCCCACTACAAGAATGCTTACGAATAAATTGAATCTTGAACACACTGGCCTAGTTTATTTGTATCTTCTGCTTAACTGGGCGGGTTCTGGAGCCATTTGAAATTGGATCATCCAAACGGACACATACGTACCCTTGTATTTCCAGTCTATATTTTACACCGCCTAGTCTACAGTCTTCATTTTACAATGACCGCAAATCTAACTGTATAAGCAAGGCTGGTGACGAAGACACCACAGATATATCATGAGCTCTGAAGCGGTTATTACATAAGATAATCAGAATGCTAAAATTACATACTGTAAGTTAAATTTTACAGTAGGATTTTTGCTTTCTTACCTTTTCGTGCAGATTGAAAGATCGCAAGGTTTCAAGGAATCGAAAGTGTGCTTTCCCTCCATTACAAACGCGTCTGCAGCTTCAAACTTCGATCACAGGCGTCCCTGGTTAGAATCTTGCGTAATTCGTCATGGCAGTTGATCACGTTCAGTCTCTCTTATGAGAGAGCGCTCTTCTGAAATCTCCCCGAAAATAAAGAAGTCTCTCATACAACCGAAGAGTGAGCCGCCTGTGCTTCGATAACAAGGCTGCCGCTCCCCAGGGATCGAATATTTTGGCGGTGGTTTTTAATTTTAATTATGTTGTTTATAGCTTATATATTAGCATAATATTTCACGAGTGTTCATGATAAATACTTGTCGGTGATTGGTGCATCGCATGGTCAAGGAGGTGTAAAAGCGCCATATACAGCATCCTGTATTCTGCCCCGGGCATTAAATTTTTGAAATAGTTTAAAGTAGGTTGCCATTTAATCTCAGCATAAGCTATGTATGCTCTGAGTTCAGCACAAAAATGCTACCTGACACGATACGGTTTTCAGGTGGAACAGATTTCCGCGGCCGACCCACAGATAGTTCACCATTGGTGGGATCCTGGGGCTAGTGTTTGATGTAGGATTGTTTATGGCACGAATATCAAATACTGAAGTAAAACGAATATAACTTTGCTGTTGTGTCTATTTGCTTTTCGACTGCCAATGTTTGTAATTTCAGCGGTTTCAACAATTTTAAGCTCCACGACATCGTTGGTATCATAGAGTGACCACTCGCCCCAGTTGTATGCTCAGATGACAGCTGATCAAAGTATCAATTCTCTTTACATCACTCATGCCGGTCACTAAAGTCCTGGCCGTATACAACTTCGTAAGGGATTTTTAATTTTTTAGTGGAGGGGTTAGGCTTATAAGCGGTATAAAAGAAACGTTTCGGAATGCTGATAAGAAAAAGGTTAAAGGTGATGTTACACGAGACGATTTTTAACGACGATTTTTTGCGCAACATTTTGTTTTTCTATACTTCTTGCCTAGTAACCGTCGAACTATCAACGAATAGCAATCTTTGCACAAAATTCTGCCTTTGGCGAAGGTTCGCCATGTTTTTAGAGTAAAAGCCAAAGCGCTAGCTACAAAATTGTAGGTGTTGGGCGAAAAATCGTCGTTAAAAATCGTCTCGTGTAACATCACCTATATAGAACATTATCAAAATACGTTTTTAACATACTGGTTCGGAACAAAAACAAATTTAAAACTGTACCAACACGAACGTAACTTTAAAAGCGAAAAAACGTCGCCAGCCTTTGGGGAACAAGAAACACAAAGCACAAATAAGGAAACAAACACGGCAAGGGGCGCAGAGTGCATTGCCAAAGCCATTCTTCTTTAGAATTATGTTGACAGCAGTCAAATGTTACCATCAAGGTTTATTTCTATTCCTTGCACTACACCGCACTTCGTATAGAAGCGTGTAACCATAGTAAATGTGGGTAACTAAGGATGTAAATAAGTAGTCACCTTGTGCTACAATACTATAAAATATGGCAATAATCTTAAAACTGTAGGCAAGTGTCAGTTGTAGATTTTATCAAAGGTTGATACGTTTTTGTTACACAAAATTTGGGGAAAACCTCCAAAAAAAACCTAGTAAATAATTACAAGTCATCCTAACTACATGTAGCTAGTATATTGAATATTAAATACAAATGATTGACACAAAATACTCAGAAGATGGTCATTTTCGGGGTCCACACAGTCACACTTGCGTCGCCTGGGCCACATACAGCTGGCTGGCACTTTAAGAGGTCAAACCTGGAAATAAACAAACAAAGACAAATAAACAAATGAAGAAAAAAAATAAAGAACTATAATAAAATTCTTCATACGGGTCATGGAAATAACCTTCAAAATAAAATACGTGCATATTCAGATTTTCAGCGCGTTAAGTAATTTATAATCCCCCCCCCCCCCCCTCCCTCCCCCTTCCCCGTAACCACCTGTCTGCACGTTTATGCGTTTATCTTTCTTTCTCTTGCTTTGTTTCCATCCTGTGGCAAACTTACTTCATTCCCAAGGTCGACTTCAAAAGCTCGAGTTCCTCTTCTCCACCACAACCAATCAGGACCAGCCCGTTGGGTTTTGTGATTTCTCTCAAGCGGACCAGCCAGGCTACAATTAGGTAACAAAAAAATAAAATAATAAAAAATAAAAAAATAAAATCAGCAAAGAAACTGCAGTATATGATAAAACGGGAAACATTCAGCAGTTGTTACTTCCAACGATTGTTTTTATAGTCATATGACAAACAAGTAATCATATGAGTTACTTGAATGTGCAATTAATGATTTACACCATTCGTGATGTTTGAATATTGTACCTTTTCAAATAATTTTCAATCATCAATTGTGGTGAAGTCATTAATTGCACTCACACTCCTATGATAACCTATACTAATAAGCTGCTTGGATATTAGTGAGACCAGTATTACTGAGCCACGGCGGCTTATACACGAGTGCGTCTTTTACATGAGAGGACACGGTATTTTCCAAGAAATTCCCAGTTTCTTTCTATATGATAGGAGAGATGCACGTTTTCCAGTGTAAATATTAGTTCGGTCAGGACAACGACATGATGAGCGGCCTCCACTTCACACCACGCATGGGACAGTGTCTAATACTGAAAATATTTGATCTATAAATATTTAGAAAATTCTAAATTACCGAATATATTTCCAAATTTCTCCAGCACAATATGTCCATCATATGTTCTGTACCATAGTAGCCTAAATTTCGACCACTCCATGGTTCTGGTTACTCATAGAAACAATAACAATTTCAATAATATGGTCTTAGGCAAACTATAGAAATACTACCGTGATAGTTTAGGATGTTTACCTTTCGGGTTTGAGACTCGTTGTACGTTGGCAAAAGTGATCATGTCAAAAGTTCCTATTTCGTTCGGCAGCCAGGTCAACTAAAACGAAAAAGGCAGCAATTTAAAAGACAGGTTTGAAACAGGTTCGACCCAAGCGCAAGCACAAGGATCACAAGTTCTCATTTTTCCTTGAGATTGCGTCGCTCGTTTTCGCGGACGCATGTCTATTGCGCTTGCTCTTAGGCTTGCACTTGCCCTTGCGTTGCATGTCACCAATTTATACCTGTCTGTCTGTCTGTCTGTCTGTCTGTATGTGATGTATTACAACAGAGATGCAGAGAGCAGCGGTGTGGCGTTCCTTGCATATTTACGTGCTAACCTGTTTAAAAGTGACCCTGTCCCGACTGACGTCTGACGGCAGTTGATAAGTTAGGGAGCGGCCATTTTGTACCACCACAGACGCGTCCTTTTTCAGTTGCATGGCTGCGTTAATCAGTCGACCACTGTGCTCAACTCCTACCACCTAGAGAGTAAAGTTCGAAAAGACTATAACATGCGGCGTCCCAAAAAACAGCCACAGTCCTTTTGTTGGTATATTAGCACTATTTTAGTCCTGTTTCAAGCGCGGCGCCACTACCGTGCCGAACTCAATGCAAATTAATGAGCAAAATTCATTGTTTGAGCTAATTTGCATTGTGTTCGGCACGGTAGTGGCGCGACGTTTGAAACGGGCCTAAGTCATCGAGATCGATGATAACAGCGACAAGTCGTTACCTCCTCAAAGATATTGGCAAGTTCGAAGGACAGCCGACCCACGGAACACATGATGTCGATGGCTCTATTCGTAGAGCAGTTGTATTCTTTCATTGCTTCGATGCATATCTGGGCAAAGGTTTTCGGGTTTGACAAATTATTGTTGCCGTTGATCTCCTGAATATAACAAGAAAAGCGCAGTTAATAAGACCCTGGCAGACAATCTATCTTACTCGGTCTTGGCAGGTTCTTATTTCCCGCCCTCATCCACCCATTCACTCTCTCTTCTTCATTGTCTGTCTGTTACTGACTCCTTCTGTGTGTCTGTCTCGTCAGTCTGCTTATCAATCAGCAATCTTTTTCTCTCTTTCCCTTTTTTCTTTCCTTTTTTGTTTCCCTGTTTTCTTTTGGCCCTCGGGATTTGTCTTTCTGTGTCTCACCTTTCTTCCTTCCTTTCTCTTTTCATTCTTTAATATGTTATTCACGACACTGTGAAAGCGCATTATTGACCTGTTCTTTCTCTCCCCTCCCTCTCCCCCTCTCTCGTCCTGTCCCTTGAATATCTTCTTTTCTGTGTCACTCGTAGCAGACCCTTGCTTCACAACCCCACTCACCACCAGGTCTCCATAGTGACGCAGCAGTTCCTTGTCCAGCACATCCTCTGCGTCGTCGTAAAACTGTTTGTTGCAGCTCGAAATCGAGCACGCATCATCGACTCCCGGAACGTCAACCTCTCGTTCTGAAACACGACAAAAAGCAGTCAAACATAAGCAACAGGCATTTCGGAAACAGCGCGACTAACAAACCTCTGTACATCAAGTGTTATTACTGAATCAGTGAGAATGGAGCTGGGGAATGAAAACCTGAGCACTGACTTCTTGGGGGGGGGGGGGGGGGGGGGGGGGGGGGGGTTGGGAAATGCAAGATAGTGCTGTTTCTAACTCGTAGGAGTGAGAAATATTAAGTGCTGTTAGTACTGACTCAAAGGGGATTGGACTGAGGTATACAAAGAGTGTTATTTCTGACTTGTGGGCTTTAGGTTTGAAGAACGCAAACTAGCGACACTCCGTAAATGCGTTTTTTGTCCTTGCGGTCACCTTATATTTAAGTCAGCGGTCATTGTACAAAAACCTGTGGATTCAAATGCATTCAAGATTTTCGTAGTCAAGAAACTCAATACTATGACTTGATACTCAAATGTAAATCAGCCCGATAAATTTTCTACAAATAACGCTGTGCACAAGAAACACTAAGCTTGCCACGATATGAAATTTTACTTCGAATTAAAAAAAGTTGTATAGTAATGGCGACAAATGCTGACTAAAGGAAGTGACGTCAAGAACGTATTACCGCGGTGTCCAAAAATAGCATTGAAACTGACTTACCTTGGGCTCCAAGTCCTACAACATAGACAGGTGTTTTAACGAGGCGTACGGGAGGTGGGGCAGTAACGCTGCGAGCAAGTCTGAAGCCCAAGTGTTGGAAGAAGTGCGGACGGAAGGAATAACGCGCGAAACGAGACGCCGAGTCACCGGTGGATACCCAAGACCCGCCCTACAAGAAACAAAGGCAATTATTGAAAGTTGGTTCCTTCCTTCTATGCGCTCTCTACTAACCTATCCCTACGGCAAACACTGTCTGAAGGTTAAGACCCAGGGCCCGGTTTTTCGAAAGCCGATTAAGCTAATCCAGGATTAACGAAATTATTTCTCTTGACCTCTCTGCCAATAAACTGCAGAGTTTTGTTCGAAGATGGATTAATAAGCTTGTTTTAGCTGAAAACGTATCAAGGAAATCGTTGCAGGACAAAACCTTCACATTTTTAGGCTTATAAATGACAAGAAAGTTTACACCTAATCCAGGATTAGCCTAATCGTGCTTTGAAAAACCGGACCCAGTTGTTCAAAAAGTGGATACCGTTATTCACCGGATAAATCCTTAATATACAGTTGATAAAATAAGCTGAAAGGTCAACACTTATTACCCAGCGAATAACTTATGGGCCCAGATGTGAATAGACCATTTCCGAGATGCCTGAAGTATGTTTCAAAACAAGGCCCAGTGCGAAACCTCTGATCCGAAAATGAGTTGCAGGAAAATGGACATGCGAGAAACCATTATTCATAGGAAAGGTTTCGCGCTAGCTTAATCCTGGTGACTGTGAGCACCAAACTTAATAGAGAAACAAGCCAATTGACGCCGCATTAGATGCTTGGGGTTGAATTATAAAATTTTTAGTTATATTTATGGAGATATAACAAGAAAAAAAAATCCGCTTAGAATGAACCTTCTTTGTTTGAAAAGCCGTGAAGTGTTGGTCAATGAATGGCTCATTGCATATGCAAAGATTTGCTATGGTTCAAGGAAGGTTTCCTGAAAGTTTCATGCGATTCTAAACTAGGCAAAAAACGAGCGTTTTCTTAAAATATGCAAAGGCTATAGCCTATGCGTTCCAGAAAGGTTTTCTGAAAGATTCGTGCGATTCTGAAATTACTAAGCCAGAAACGAGCGTTTTTAATATGCAAAGGCTATAACCTATACTTTTTCTAAAAGAAAAGTTATTCTCCTTGATTCTCACCATTATCATGTTGTGCTGGCCGTCGAAACATGGCGATGAGAAGTCGTCGTACAACCAATGCGTCTCGAACCCAGGCAGCCCGTTGAAAGTGTCCTCGATCCATTCCCACACGTTACCAAATACGTCACTGAAGCCAGCCTCGTTTGCGGGGTAGAAATTCACCGGCTGCAGAAAATCAAACACGTAAACGAGGCGGAACCATCGCACGGCTGTTGGGTTTTTACAAATCAACTCCTCAGCTCATATTTTGCCTAATACATTCTCAACAATGATAATCGCAAAAACTTACAAAAGCGATATTCGCAAATATTCACCCGCCGGAACTATATAGGACAACCTGATGTAACTCAATTCAAGCCAGCGCCAGGTTTTTTACAGCCTCCCCCCTCCCTTTTCTCTCCAAGATCGTCCACGCGACTGAAACGGACGCGTAATCCTCTCCGCCCCGGGTTGAATCGCGTTCATTTCTCCAGCGCATACGATAGGGAAGGGAAATGGGGAAGGAAATTGCAAACAGTATAAACCAGCGGTTGCTCGACGCATCGCTTCCATTACAAAGTATACACAACGCATCGCAGTCATGTGTAACGCATTTCTTATTCAAGAAGTTGGGTCACGTGGCGCCATGTCTCTGAGGTCGATCTTCTCCTATCGATGTATAGTCAGGAGAAAATGCTAGTTGATCTCTTGTTTAGGTTCAAGCTGGTCTAACTACTCCTCCAGGGCAGTCTGGGATACTACATACAAACTTGGTAATTAAATAGAGGGCCAACTCGGATTCCATTAAATCTAATCGTACTTACCGTTGAAGAGCCATAAGCCATATTGGTGTTGGCTGGGATGCTCTTCTGGTAAATGATGTCACAGGATGTTCCCAGAGACACGGATTTCTGGTAATAAATAAATTTACATCGTTAGGGACGGCGTTCTTTTCTCTCCATTTCCCTGTTTGGAACCATCAGTTGGAACTAGCATGACTATATTTCACTCAAACTGTACTCTCTATAATGGCTGACTCATTATTGACGTCATGTGACCACTATTCCGAACAGACTGACTTTCAACTTTGATTCGTCAGATTTTCGGGTGCCGCATTAGGAATTATATTTGAGCCACACGGCTCTTGGCCAAATTCTAAAATAAGCTTCTTTTTTTTTTCAAACTGATGCTCCTAGAAATAGATCAAGACAGACTCCCCGAACAATATACCCCAGACACCATGACGAAACAAAAAGGCCCAGATGAAGAGTACTATTTCTGACATTAAGCAGAAATACAGAGCATGTTACTACACACTAACACAATATAACAAAAATAACTAATAATAAAAGTAAACAACAACATCAACCTGGGGTCCCCTCATGGCGTGGTGCTCTGCCTCGGTGGGAAGTCGGAAGTGAGGTCCCTTCCACGCGCAGTACGCCTTTGCCTCGTGATAGTTCACTTCCGCTGGCCATGTGAGGGGCATCTCAATGACGTCAAATATGGCTCGATACCTGGACACAAGACGGAGGTTTAAATAATTAAGTCATTATCTCCTCGTTTTAAAACTCAAAACTGGCCTTTCACGCTGATTATCCTCTTTCTATCTACTGTGACGAGGTTGTAATGAAAAAAAAAGGAAAAAAGACCCATCAGGCTTACATGTAGGGGCAGGAGCTGTGGCCATTGGTCAACTCAATCACGTGACCGTTTGTTCCATTCACGTGACCATTTGTTCCATTCAGTTGATAACCTGCCTCATTACAGTTTTCATCGCTCGACAGGTTGCAGTGCGAATAGCCCTTCAAGCTTCCTCCGCAGCCAGACTTACAGGCCTGGTTACAAACCCAAAAGGTAGGGTGCTGCGCCTGACGATACTCTTTCCACTGCCAACCTGCAAATGAACACCAGACAACACTAATTACTACCACTTTTAAACAAGACATGCAAAATCCCACATGCACACATAACGCCTTTGCTCTCATACCAACACCAACACATTGAACTTCGAACTTTTTCTTGGCAAAACATTGGCAGTTCATGTATATACGTCACCAGCAAAGTCACCGAAACTAGGGCCAGGTTCCCTCCCCTCCATCTCTCCCCCAGTACAGCGTTGCTTTAAAAAATCCACGTCACTCCAACATTTTAACTGCAAAATTACGTGAGTATCCCAAGACGTTTGTCCCCAATCTTAGTCTCACACTTCGTTTTGGAATTGCTTTTTCCTCGTTTTCCTTTTTTTTTTCCTCGTGCTCGTCCCTACCTTCTTTAGACCAGAACTTCTTTTCTTTGTATCCTCCGGATTTGACAAACTCCAAAAACTCTCCATTGGTGACAAGGAACTTGGAGGCCTCAAAAGAGGGCACTCTAGTGAAGATAGGCACACAAACAAAGATAAGGAGCGGAAGAGCGGTTATCACACTTAACATTGCCAGTTTTTTTCGCTTGAAAGGATGCGGAAGCACTTCGATACATTATAGCGTTTTTCGAATGACTTTCGTAAAACCAAAACCAAAACCAAAACCAAAACCAAAACCAAAATCAAACCCAAAACCAAACCCAAACTAGTTACAGTGCCACGAACTCTATTAGGACACTTTCAACCAATCAGAAGTCAAATAATCTTCATTTTGTTTTTCTTTGAAGAGACCAATCAGCAGTGCTTGTTTGCGTGAGAAGGTCGCAATCGGGTTTTGCTTTTGTTCCTGATTAATCGAATATGCTGCTAAACTTGTTTAACTGAATTCAGAAGCGTTCTCAAACGCAAAACCAAAACAACTACACGATTACTTTCGACAGTCTTTGGATAACCATTCTAAAGATTGCTTTGGTTTTCCGTTTGCTATGCTTTATTCCGAAACTTTTTGGTGGCATTCTTGACAATTTAGGATCTAAATCAAACTCTATTGCGAACTGTTCACGCAAGCAAGCAAGTGACGATTCATGGCGTTTTCTCGCACTGCGCTGATTGGTCATTTCTTTGAATTATAACCGATTTCAAATTTGGGTTCTGGTTGGTTGAAATGGAACTTTTCAAAGCAAACTTTTTAAAAACAAAAGTCAATAAAAACCGCTCTATATTAAGTCAACTCTAATTTTCCGGCATACTGACTGTACGTTCCATTGTCCGTATTCGTTGTCCCAGCCATAGGAAGGAAAATCCTTGGGTTTGCCGATCGTCACGTTGCTGTCTTCCACACGAATCAGCGAGTTAGTTGGTGCTGGAGTTTCTATTGAGTCAAACAAACACTGACATCAGGGAAGGTCAGCAAGTTTGTGTTACATTCTACGTTATGTTTTGTGAGATAGCTTAGAAGGATAGGAGAAGACAACACAAGAGTAGAGTAAAAGGTCCATATTGCCCATGTGATTGCTATTCAGAGCTTTTAGCTGAGTGGTCCCACTTTAAAGTTTTACCTGACAGGTCAGGAGTTGGAAGTTTTCTAGGTCGGGTCAAATTTGCTTTTGAATACAGTGAAACATACCACCACCACACAACAACAACCATAACAACAACAACAACAGCAAACTTGCCAGGTTCAACGGGTCCATACTTCCATTTGGGCGGTCGTGTTACCATGGAGATTGGGAGTTGGCGAATCAGAACCGATGACGTCTCAAAATGAATTCTGTGGGAGAAGCGGATAATTGGTATTAAAAAATATTTGATAACTATGCTTCCTCTCCCCTCTCTTTTTCGCTTCCTAAAGTTTGAACCAGCTGGACAATACAATTGCCCACTACCTCGTTGACAAATTTTTCTTCACTTAACTTTTTTTTAGTAAAATATAAAAAATCGGTACAACAGCAGTAGACGAAGGTGAATGCATGCGTTGTGCTCTAATGTTTGGGACTTAACGATTGCTGGGGTGAACACACACGCAACTCGCCCTTGCAAACCAACAAGCACAATTAAGATACAACACGTGGGTAGTAACACAGTCACGTGCACACGATTAAACACGTTCACGGACTTAACTCACCAGCAAGCACTCACACACACAAACACACAATCACACATCACGACTTCATGGTAATATACCCAATGCCTCACTGTGGTAAAAGTTAAGTCTCAATTCGCCAAAACGTAAGGTTTGCTAAAGTACGAACACCGTTCCTGCAATTCAGTTTGATTCCAATTTTATTCTAGCAGATGCTGTTGATTTGAAATCCATCAAAACTCACATTAGAGCATTATTAACCAATCCTTAACCCTAAACTATGGAAAACTAGCTCCAAAGAAAGCAAAATTTTGGAGTAACGTGAATAATGAATCGACTGAGAGTCGATGCGTGAAAGATAGACGCCGTAAAAGAAGCTGACGTTTCGAGCGCTAGCCCTTCGTCGGAACAAGTCTTGAGTTTAGTGATGCCGTTTTAGTTCTCGTACTGCTGATTGGTCTATTCTTCAAAGTAAAACCAAACGTGAATTATTATTTTGGCTTCTGATTGGTTAAAAGTGTTTCTTACAACCTCTGTGATTGGCGGGGAGCTTACTTTGGTTTAGTTTGCTTTTAAGAGTCATCCGAAAACAGCTCTATGGTTTACAATTAGGGCTCAATGTTAGGGCTATAGGGTTCGGTTAATACACGCTCTAAAGTGGAGACCTGCATTTCCTGAATAGCAGGCTCAACTGTAATAACAGCTACTCCAACCTTTCATGTTCCATTCCGAGGAATAGCGGCCACTGGAATGGAAACGAGGAATAAGAAAATGGTCTTGATGACCGCCAAAAGACCATCGTGAGAGCCCAAGTGGGACGATGGGATGGCCTAACCGAATGACGTACAAGCATGGCATACGCGTGGGACCCCTCCCCAAAAGAATATTGTAGAGGAGGACCCCCACTTCAACCCTCGTGCAGTTTTCTATCTCTTTGTCTGTGTCTCAAATACGAAACAAAAGAAAGAGAGAAAAGGAGATAAAGAGATAAAAAGAGGAAAAGGCACGGAGATGCAAAGGAAATGACAGACAGACAGAAAGTGCAATACAGGGCTGAGTAAAAGAAACTCTTATGTGACTTTAGCTCGAAGCGCCAAGTCCATCGAACTGTTCGGGACAGACTTTGTAGCATTTTGTGAAACTTAATAATTGAGCCACTTCCACAATCATTCGTAGTATCAAATCTTTCTGCTACGCTTGGTTTAGCTTCTACACACTTGCTTCATGGTCAAAGATACAGTTATTCACTATGACTGTCACGTTTTATCATCAGGTAGCGCGCCAAAATATCTCAGCCTTGACAGTGCATGCCGTTGCTAGTCAGCTACTTTTCCCATACAAATCTTTTGCAATTTTTTTTAAACTATCCAGCGCTTTGCATGTCTACATATTTTTTAGACGCTCTTTCCATTTCTGGCACTCAAACAGCTTTTAGTCAAGTGGTGAATTAAGGTCATGTGACGGGCCAATTACAAAAGCACTTTTAAAATTGTCTTCTGACTCAACTTACGAGACGTCCAATCCTGAACTGTCAAATAAAACAACTCAAACGAACAAATTCCGGTATAACTTTTGAATCCTCCAGATTGGACAGAGAAACATGATAGTGTCAACTTAAAGTCGTGGCCAAATGGACTCTATGAAGATGTATTGCGGGTGAAGCAGTGATATAGAAAATTATTCTCGTGAAAACAACAATATTGTAAAAAATACCCTCAAGGCTCGACAAGACTATAATCGAGTATAAGTTATTTATAAGTACATTTTTTAAACATAAGTTGGGGACAAATGAGACATAATGGCAATGAAGAGAAATGATGCCATGGAACGTATTTTCCGCTGTACCGTGGGAGGGGGAGGGGGAGGGGGAGGGTGGGGGGAGGGAGGTGGGAGGTGGGATGTGGGGAGTGGGGGTGATTGGAGGGGGTAGGAAATTTATGCATGACTGTCTAAGGGGCCTGGGGGGGGGGGGGGGGGGTGCAAATTCGCCCGTTAATCGTCTTTAGGGGTGTCCTAAACAAAATATGGGGTATTCTGTAAGTTCTGTAGTGACTACAAAAAGAATGATTGACTCTGTGCGAAACAAAGAGCGAGAATAGATTTGAGGGCTGAAGAGGAATAATGAAGTGTTCATTATTCCGTTATTCCTGCCTGTAAAATTCCCATTATTGCACATTATTCCAGTCTAGAATATCTCATTATTCCGTTTCACAAAATCTCATTATTCCAGTCAAGGAAATGTTACTGTCTATGATGTATTCCGAAGGAAACGTTACTCCATTATTCCTCTTCAGCCCCCGAAATAGATAAAGATATACAATGCATTTTTTGTTCTCGTTGTTGTTATTAGTCAGTTGCACAAATATAAGAACGTGTTTGTACAATAGCAGTCTGTGGGTTTGTGTTCAATGGCAGAGAGGGTCAGGCCATTGGTAGGGGAATTTGCGGAGGTTCCCTCACAAGACAGTAATATTCCCTATGACGTACCCAAATACAGCTTTGTGTCACTGGAGTGGACAGGGGATGACGGTCGATGGCTTTCAATATGACTTCCTTGACTTTCCGACGGTATTCAAGAACTTGCGACAGCGATGGCCAAACATAACTACCACCCATTCGATAATTTTCCTGACAAAGATCAGAAAATAGAGAAAGCACGGCGTGACATTCCAAATGAAGCAAATGATACGGACTAGTAATCACACAGAAGCAGATAAGTGGTCATAACATATAAGACAGAAGACAATAACTACAGTCAAAATAAAGTAGTGAACATGTCGTGTAAAAGCTGCTCCTTACGACATCATCCCATGACATCTCATCTACACCAGTCTCAAAGAGCGACTCCAGATGAAAGTCCACTCTTTCCTACAATGACAAGTAACCACAATATCAACAGCATAGTCTCGGTCTCTTCGTCACAAATGCTAAAAACAGTCAAAAACTGACTGCAGCATCAATTATTGTAAAAACAACAAGTGCTCCTAATCTCAAATACTTTTTTCCTCACAATCGATTGTATATCAAGTAAATAGTTGGCCACTGTAGTAAAATATTTCTTGGTTGAATGTCGCGCCTACGACTAGTTATAAAGGTTCATATTTCAAAAAATCTAACTACTTGACTGGCTCAAATAGTTACCCTTTCATTTTCTCTCTGTGTAACTCGTAACCTCAACCAAGGCATGAATTTCACAGCCCCCATAAAAGGTCAATACAATTTTTCTTAGAACAGCTTTCCTTATTTACCTTTTAAAATACTAAAAAGCATTTTTTTTAATATCCTTTCTTGGAGGCTTGAAAAGGAACCTTTCGGGCATTCCGATCATAGGGAGTAAATCCCACCCACCTCTCCCCCGGAGGTTACTAATATAGCACAAATCAAAGACCACCGGATGAATATCATACAAGACAAACTTGCATGTACCTTCAGAAAGCCAGCCAGGTAAAGTTTGTTGACATAGACGGTTGATGTGTGCCCAAAGTAGAAGATGAGTGGAAGACGCAGCTTGTCTGGGCAGCTGTATAGACCTGCTTCATCTGATAAATATAGATGACAACATCAACATTTTTTCAGACATGAGATCTGAGACCACCTCGGTAAAAAGACAAAGCTCTTGGGAGTGGGGGTAGTGGGGGTGAGGTGATAGTTATACTGCTGAAGAATTTTTGCTACAAAAGACGCAATGGAAATTTAACTATAACTCTTCCCATTGAAGGCCATCAGAATTCTAATTTTAATTTCTAACTCGCAATTCAAACACAGGTAACCGAAGTGGTTGCGGTTTGGGGCGAGTGTTTGATCTTATAAGATGTTATGGGCCGCTAGAAATCGCAAATTAAAAAATCGCAGACACTGAAATTGCGAACACAGGCAGTCAAAGAGCAGATAAACACAGACGCTCCGCTTGCATTAATTAATTCTGAAATCTCATCTTTAAATTTATCATATTTTCAGTTCAAATGATTCCAGACAAGAGAGATGAGTAAACTGTTGTTGTCTACTAACGATCTCCGTTTTTTAACAGCGATTTTTCAAATTGTGCGAAAAATTAGCTTCGCGACATTTTAAAGTCTAATCGACTTTGTTTCAGTTTGATGTGTTATAATTTCTGGCATAATATGACCCAAAAGAGTTTATTATCTGTGCGTGACAGGGCTCACCAACCTCGTTGCTAGGCTTTTTCCTCTCGCGGCCCCGGCCCCGGCCCGAAAGAAAAAGGGCGGGGCCGCGAGAGAAAATAGCCTGGGAACGAGGTTGCAAGGTCGCTTGGTACACTCCATTGATTGTTTTATGCTTTCCAAGACAAATTTTCGGATATAATTCTTGGCGAAAGCCACTCCGCACTGGTCTACGCGTGTTTACACTGAACCAGAGAGATTTTCGCAACCGTTCCAAAACAGAAAACGTAACCTCAATCATTCGATGCGATCGAAGTGTCATGAACTCCTTATCCGATACAGAACACACCACTTCAGAAGCAGAGCAGAGTAGCGCTACAAATGTATTGTGTTTATATTTCAGAAGCGGCCTGAAGTGAAATTCAGATAATTAATTCGTTCAAACACAATATGTAAATCTGGAATTATTGTCACGCACTAAAAGTGTGGGTTGGGCTGGAATCTGTTGACAGGATTTACATGTTTTTTTAAACAAGATTAAAGGATGTCACCCATATTGACGTTTCGCGTATCCAACCGTTTTCAATGGGTATTCAAGAATATTGTAAGTGGAGTTATATGTATAGGGGTTATAAGTGACAAGTGACGCATTAGCATAACCGCAAAAAGAGAGTGAAAAGAAGCCAAGCAAATAATGCTGAGTAATGGACGGTCAGCTGTCAATTAAAATGAGTTACAATACTAAACCGGGCCGTATACAATAATATGCTTACCTGTAATTCCGCCAAACAAGGACTCGTACAGATCGTACGTGTTTTCGAAGTAATCTAGAATTTCCCTGCCAATAAATTCGAGTAAAGCAACTGTCACAAACAAGGTTATTTTCTAGAGCATTGATTTATTTATAGGTGGAACCCCCGTATTCCTGGCTTTGATTCATAAGTCATGACCATAACCGTTGGCAAATGTATGCACACATTTATGCAAAAAAATTGTGCGCTTGTTAGTTCGGAATTTTCGAAAAAAGAGCACAACCTCGAGAGGTTTTGCACGGTTTGCGAGACATCCTTACCGACAACGTTCGGTTCCATTTGGTTTCCTCCCCGAATTTTCGGTTAACGGAAACCGCCCCATGAGACCGACACGCGCGGCACTTTTTCCGTGTAATTCGGAGCGAGTCAAACCTGTCCAAGGCGATTTTTCGAACCGGTTTTGCAAGGATTTGTATGGAGAAAACCGGTGCAGTTCATCGGGCATCATAAGTGAGACTAAGGATTCAGTCGCACTCATAACTTTGACTACATTAATATCGACATTTGCAGCATTTGAAGTGCAAACAGCGCTTGTCATCAGAAATATATGACAGCAAGTTGCTACCAAACACTGAAGAAGGCGTCGTACTGCTCTCGATGCTAAGTTTATATTTTCGACTAAATTCCCACTGCCGTACGACGATTACATAACGGCCCGCGGTGGTGGTGTTGTGTAATCACCTCACATTCATTCAATGCAGAATCGTGTGTGTGAACAAGATTTCTATTCCATTTAGCCGAACAAGACGCCAATATTTTCGAATTTTCTTGAGGAACAGAAACCCGACGAAACAGTACACAATTCACGTGGATTAAAAATTCCGGGTAAAAAAGTCACGCGTTTGGCTGATCCCGGAGGTTTTCCTAATCCTCCGAGCGAAACTACTCTATTCTGCCATATATGTACTTGCAAACTCGTTGTATCTATCAAAACTGAAGCCTGGTGAGGAAGACAGGTGGCGAAAAAAAATCATTGAGTTCTGAAGATGATCAGATGCATGGGCAGTCTGCAAATAAAGTGTATTGGGATTATAGAATTATAAATCGACAATAATATTTCTCGTTTTCGTACCTTTTCGTGCAGGTTGAAAGATCACAAGGTTTCAAGGAATCGAAAGTGTGTTTTGCCTCCATTACAAAAGCGTCTGCATACAAACTTCGATGTTAGGGTTGCCGTCTCCAGGGATCAAGTATATTGGCGGCGGTTTTCAATATTGTTTTGTAGCGATGCATATATTAACATAATCAGCATAATATTTCACTCCATTGCCGGAAACACGTCCAGGAGATACTCATGATATATACTTGTCAGTATATTTTAAGAACAGCCAGTAAGATTGGTGTATCGTATGGTGAAGAAGATGTAAAAGTGCCATATAGCATTCTGTAGTCTGCCTAATCAGTCCCTGCTCCGCGGGCCCGGGGTGGGAGGAAACCCTATGATCGGCTATACGGGGAGGCTCCGCCCGAAAGGGGTGTATTTTTACAATCGAGGTATAAAAAAGGGTGTAGGAAAATGACGTTTTTTAGGTATTTTAAAGGGTCAATAAAAAGGGTGGAGTGAGGAAATAATCTTGGTATTTTAAAGGGGTACGAAAAACGCCAGAAAAAACCGGGGAAAAAAAACGGCGGAAGACCGGAATCTCCGCCTTGTTAAAAGTGGGAAGCACCCCGCCGTGGAATCGAAGGCTACAAATCAAAGCAAGAGGTGTTTGTACTGCCTGATTCTTCCCGCCAGTTTAGGAACTGAATAAATGATCTGTTGAAGAATATCGCGTTCCTGATCAAAGGTATAAAAAAAGGGGTGCATTTGTACTGGAGGTATATAAAAGGGTCCCGATTTGCCCCCAGGATGGTATTTTAAAGGGTAAGGGGTTCCAGGCGGAGCCTCCCCGTACAAAAGTCCTTTGAATACCCCCCCCCCCCCCCCCCCCCCGTCCGCGGGTCACAGCGGATTTTATCCCCCCGGATAGAATCCGCTATAGCGGATTTCATCCCCTCTCGCGGATTTTATACCCCCGTCATTGCTCTCGATCGCGGGAAATGCGAAACGTGATAGAAGACTGCCCTTTTAGCCAGAGTCATTGACGGATCGAACCGCTTACTATAATTTCAAATTGGGATCCAAACCACTAATTAAACGTTTTCAACGCTTCACTATAACGAACTGAATTGAATTGAATTGAATTGAAGTTTTTTTTAAAACCGACTATTGTTATAAAGGCAGTAACACTTCAAATGGATCGAAGCCTTCCGTTTACACACTAATTAAACGTTTTCAACGCTTCACTATAACGAATTGAATTGAATTGAATTGAATTGAAGTATTTTTAAACCGCCTATTGGTATAAAGGCGGTTGCACTTTAAATGGATCGAAGCCTAGCTTCCCTTTACACACTAATTAAACGCTTTCAACGCTTCACTATAACGAATTGAATTGAATTGAATTGAAGATTTTTTTAAAACCGCCTATTGTTATAAAGGCGTTTACACTTCGAATGGATCGAGGCCTTTCGTTTATCGTTTCAACAAAACCTTGCGGTATACCTTCTTTGGGATTTAAGCCCTCAAACAAGTGTTTGTTTCAAGTCTCTATGTAAGGCAAAGATATGAGAATCGTCTGCACAAAATAACAATTGATCCACTCTGCTGAAAGGGTAGCTAAACTCTCTCCTGATATCTTAGTGGAACTTTACAAGGGTGTATAGTGAAATAAATTGAAGCCTGTGTGGCCGACTATTATGGCCGACCGTGGCCGACCAGCCACGACCACGACCACGACCGACCGTTAACGCTTCGCTGTCGAGTATGAGGATGGAATCCGCTAGCGGATATTATCCGCGCGGGGGACTGAATCCGCTAGCGGATTTTATCGGGGGGGGGGGGGATCTATCCGGGGGGATAAAATTTGGGGCGGATAAAATCCGCTAGGATACCGGGCATAGAATTTTTGCCCTCATCCCTGCTTCCCTCCCTCATCCCTTAACTTGTAAACGTAAAAATCCTTCCTGTAATATATAAAACTATCGGGACCCTGTAAAAGTCCTTCTTGAAGTCCATTTCGAGTATCTCGAATGCAGTCTACAGTATCAAAGAACAAACTTCTCTGTAGTTTGTGTACCACTCGACGAATCGCCGATCGATCGACCTCAAAATCTAACCGTTTCTCGGACATACGGCAGCATCAGCCCGACATCCAGTCACCTTACAGCTCAAAATCCTCTTTCTAAACTCATTCCCGATTTCCAAAAGAACTGTGGTCGGCAAACGAGGCCAATAGTTATACTTAGTTTCACTCGATGTGGTGGCCATTTTTAATTTTTTTATGATGTGGAGGCCTGTGAAAGAGCATTACAGACGGACACACTGACGGAAGTGGCTTAGCGTATTATTGTATACGGTAGATAAAGGACCCATTTGGGCTTATATAAGTTGTAGCATCCGATTACCAATGGCCCGTATCTTTTGAGCCAAATGGCCGTTGTCGTTGTAGACTTTACACTGAAATCTCGAATCCCTTCTCTTCCTAAACCAATCGGCATTCAAGTTTCTGTCAGACTTTCTTATTTCTTAAACTGACAGCGATTGTACCAGCGTGCTGATTTTCATAACAGCGAAAGAAACAATAAACCAAAATTCTGTCTAATAGTACCACCCTCCGAAACCAAACCCTCCCTGTAAACATGTCCAATAAAAGTCCCTTCGATCAAATATAAGGCCAGGGTTTATTTACGAAATTTAGCCACGCAATGCTTGCGCCGTTTCCCCTTGTGGATGAGATCACATGACCAGTTGCTGCAAGAGCTGTTGGAGTGGACTTTATATCGATGTCTTAAAGCTTGTCGACTAATGTTTAGTTTTCACTGGACAGGGCCTGGAGAGTTGCACACAGCTGGAAGAACTCTCTCTTGAAGGCAACTGCATCTCAAAGCTTGAAGGTCAGTTTTATAGGCTGACATGTTTTACGCTAGGATCTGTTCTCTTTTTGCTCGCGGGCGTGGCCCGTCGAGCTTAAAATCACACGGCGTGTCTTTATCGTCATGTTAGTTTCTTTCTGGGTTACGAATCTGCACACCATGATTGGTTCAGATTATCACGTGATATGCAATGACGTAATTGACTTCGAAACAACTCGATTGTGGCCAGTGAATTGCTCGGTACTTGTGTGTAAAAGTTAACTGCATTTAATCCAAACTCCACCGTTTGGGTTTGTGGAACACGCACTGATAAACTGGTTGTTAGGGAACGATTTTGGCTTGCGTTCTTTAGTTCACCGCGGAAGTTTCGAGAATAGCCGTAAACAGATGTTTGATCAGATACCGCTGGGGGATTGCAAATATCTCTGTCGCCGCTAAATATTTAGTCCCGACGAAACTTTCTGTGGCGACACGAAATACTTCTGGGAAGAAAACAGGCCGAAAACGGAAACCAAAGCTACGATGAGCTTTAACCGCAAAACAATGGCGATTTATGCTTTACTCTGTTCATGATATCTGTTGCCTCATACGATTCTTCTGCTTATCGTACATTGCCTGTTGAAATGTTTCTTTCATTCGATCATGTAGCCTTTGTTTTGCAATGGTCATTGTATACCAGAAATGAAAAATACACCGAAATAGTCCTGAGTATTAAGTTTGCAGTCGCAAATGGACTGAACGCACTGTGAACAAAACCGCAATAATATTTTAAACATGTCTCGCGTTACATTCCTCGCTTTCAATTTTATATTTGTTACAAAGCACGAATACTCGAAAGCCTAATAGAAGTGAAACGCATTCAGTTAAAAAACAAGACAGACTAGTATTGAAGCGAAGGCTGGGTTAATCGTGGCCTCGAGGTCAAGCTGTCAAAGACAAATCACGCATTACTCAGATTTACTCGGTGGGTAACCGTTTCGCTTCTAAGTTCAAAATGCAGAGTCGCTCAACCCTTTAAGAACCAAGTGTATGAGTGTTGTAATGATAGCCAAGTTCTCTATACTGTGAGAAACTGGAAGTCTCCTGGTCTTCCGCTCTTGTCCTTGCTTTCCATTTTAGTTTATTCTGCTCTCGACCCAACTAACCGGCCGCGAGCTCACTGGCAACGCCAGTCTAGTTAGTACTTTTTGTACGACAAGCAAATGTAAAGCTCTGGCCAAACAGTACTGTCAACTCAAGCAAAGTTTGCAAAATCACTAAACTTCATACGGGTCAGTGGCCAAGCGGTACTCCCACGGAAGGAAACCATTCAAATGCAATAACCGACGCGAGCGTTGACCTTGGTTTGACTTGGCGTGGGGTGACCAAACAATGATAACGTTGGCTTGAGTTTGCTGAAGTTTTGAGCTAGATTAAATTTTTGACGATTCCATTTGGGGTCTTCGTTTTCGGGGTCTTCGTTTTCGATACACCCACCACCGAAAACCGAAAACCGAAAACGAAGACCCAGAAAACGAAGACCCCGCAAATTTATGTTTAATTTATTTTGGGGTCTTCGTTTTCTGGGTCTTAGGTCTTCGTTTTCGGGGTCTTCGTTTTCGATACACCCCAGCACATTGTGCAGTATTCTGTTCATTTTAACACCACCTAGTCTTACGCTGACAGCAAATTGTAGTCAAGGCTGGTGACGAAGACGCCACAAATAATTCACAAATAATTACATATCTCCCTAAGTTAAAATTCGCAATAAGATTTTTCGCCTTTTTACCTTTTCGTGCAGACTGAAAGATCGCAAGGTTTCAAAGAGTCGAAAGTGTGTTTTCCCTCCATTACAAACGCGTCTGCAGCCACAAAACGTAGATGGCAACCACCAAAAGTGACTCCTCGCGACAAGAATATCACTCTCTATTATTAAACTGATTCCTGTAACCTGTAGTCTGCATTTTTATACACTGACCGATTTGTGGGTTGTACGTAAACATCCTGTGCACTGTGCTGCGTGCAGACGTCATGCAGTCTCTGACGTAAGGATCGTCTCTGCATTTCCGGTCGTCTCCGACGCAAGGATAGAACACGGTTCTATCGGGACGATCGAGTCGCTTCTGACATAAGGATCGTTTGAAACAATCGCAAGAGTGTTTCCATATAATCGTCCCGATTGCTTGACAAAAAATTCTGCGACAGAGACGATCCTTACGTCAGAGACGATTATATGGAAGCCAGGCTTATGCAGGCGATTTCAGGGTTAGTGGCGACATACAATACAATAATTTATTCAAACATGCACCAGACCAGAGAGACCAGAGAGAAAATCAACCGAGAACGAGCTGGTTCTGTCACATGAGGAGCCGCAGCCGGGTTGAGCCGTAAGTACCCGTTGCTAACCAAGCTGTTTTAATCCCAATTAACTGCGGCGAACAAAGGTGTAAGCAAAACAGAACGCAAGCGCCTCGATCCTTGGGGTGAGAATGCTTCCCGTGGGAAAACGCCAGCCTGCTGAACTGCTGTGTGAAAACCGGATATCAAGAATTCACTTAGTCTGCGAATACAACCGTCTCCCGTCGGGAAGCTATAAAGCCTGGTTTCCATATAATCGTCTCTGACGTAAGGATCGTCTCTGTCGCAGACTTTTTTGTCAAGCGATCGGGACGATTATATGGAAACACTCTTGCGATTGTTTGAAACGATCCTTACGTCAGAAGCGACTCGATCGTCCCGATAGAACCATGTTCTATCCTTGCGTCGGAGACGACCGGAAATGCAGAGACGATCCTTACGTCAGAGACGATTATATGGAAACCAGGGTTTAGACCTGTCTATCTCGGGGGGCTCAAACAAGCTTCCCGACGGGAGACGGCTGTATTCGCAGGCTAGAATTCACTGAGCTTTGGGGCCGTTTTGCTGTATTTTTTGAGTCTCTTCAAAGTTTGTCATTTTTTCTTCGACAAATGGGCTGATACACTAAACTATTGCGCAAATTTAAAGTAACCGTCCGTCGCCGAGTATTAAAATTGACAACATAAGCTGATACGCAAGATTGAAGCGTATATCAGTCTTGGAAAAAAGCCAATCACTACAAAAACGGTTTTACCTGATTTCGACTTCACTTCCATGCAATATTTCTTCACAAAGATTCGTGTCAAAACATCCACTTCCTGGGAACATTGCAGCAACTAAGATTCTGTCTGGTCAGGTAGTAATAGAAAGATCCTAAATGGTTGAAATTTGGCCCAAAAAAGCCGAGATGTTTATTTTGCACAGGCGAGATCTTACTTGTTTTTGTTTGAGTTACGATCGCAACGACAAGAAGACTGCTGAAACTGGACGGCTACAAGCTATTTTACCTGAATTTGACTTCACTTCCATAGAATGTTCCTCACAAAGATTCATGCCGAAACACACACTTCCTCAGAACATTGCAGCACTAAGATTTTGCCGGGTCAGGTAATAACCGAAGTCGTAAAATATATATCCGAAATTATAGTATTTCGCAGTAATAGTAGCCGGTTGAAAGCCAAGGTGTTTTCTTGTTTTCGCACAAGGTTGCGGTTCAACTCAAAACCCCCAAATACCACTGAAAACACCAGTAGAGTTCTCGACAAAAACTTCAATCAAACTATAAATACTTCGCCCTGTAATTGATCAAAAGACCCAAACGACCATGTACGAGTTAATGCTCTTGTACTTTCTGTGAGTCTGCCCGGAGTTTTGTCTTGTGTTCTCCTAACAAAGCTTAATTTAGCTTTGAACCATTCCATTTGCCGCAATGAGTAAAATACATTCCATAAAGCTGCCTGCAATGTCCAAACATTGATCAGTTTTCAAAATTAAACTTAATCTTTTGCTATAGCCTGCGAATACAGCCGTCTCCCGTTCAACTCCGCACTCCGCGTTTTCCACCAGACCGAGACAGACGTCTGCGTTACGAGCCGAAAAATTCCATACTGGTAACGTCACCTGCAAACCGAAATTATGGAAATAACTAGAAATACGATAATCGCAGATACCCCCTCACTCTGTCATTGATGGGACTTTACTTTGGTAACTCCCAACAAGAGTAGCCTTTGTTTTACCGAAATGTTGACTCAATCTTTTCTTCGAACTCAAGTGCTACACGCAAAGGAAGGAGAAAAAGAATGGCGTGTGTTATACTTTTGCGTTGAAAAAAGAATCGATTGCGTGACGAAGCACGTATTTCCCACGGTCGGCACGTCAAATTAATTCACAAGCCTGGTTTCCATATGATCGTCTCTGACGTAAGGATCGTCTCTGCATTTCCGGTCGTCTCCGACGCAAGGATAGAACATGGTTCTATCGGGACGATCGAGTCGCTTCTGACATAAGGATCGTCTGAAACAATCGCAAGAGTGTTTCCATATAATCGTCCCGATCGCTTGACAAAAAAGTCTGCGACAGAGACGATCCTTACGTCAGAGACGATTATATGGAAACCAGGCTTAAGGATCGTCTGAAACAATCGCAAGAGTGTTTCCATATAATCGTCCCGATCGCTTGACAAAAAATTCTGCGACAGAGACGATCCTTACGTCAGAGACGATTATATGGAAACCAGGCTTAATACTCAAAGTTTGAAGTTGGTCGGCCGTCGTAGTACGGGAAAAAAGGAACACTGATTTTCCAATTTTGAATTCATAGGCAGTACAATTAAATAGGCTTCCTGTGCGATTTGTTTTTACTCCAGACTGCATGTACCTGACTCAGGCATGCATATTTAATGAGCTCGAATTGTTTTGTATGTTAACCCACTCAAAACAGCATGATTTCTCCCAGAATCAAAACAAAACTTGAACAGTTTACTTCAAATTATAGACGGGCTTCAGACCCAGTGATAATTCTAAAGCCTGGTTTCCATATAATCGTCTCTGACGTAAGGATCGTCTCTGTCGCAGAATTTTTTGTCAAGCGATCGGGACGATTATATGGAAACACTCTTGCGATTGTTTCAAACGATCCTTATGTCAGAAGCGACTCGATCGTCCCGACAGAACCATGTTCTATCCTTGCGTCGGAGACGACCGGAAATGCAAAGACGATCCTTACGTCAGAGACGATTATATGGAAACCAGGCTTAAGGGCTTGTGAACGATTCTCGCTGCAATCACCGCGTGTCAGATTACAGAAAAATAAGACATCTGACTAAATCATTCAAGACTACAAGTTCCGATTGCTCTGAGCGAATACGGTAGCCGAAACTGGCGACAGAAGCGTAGTAAAACAATACTTCGAGGGAAAATGATCAGGATACAGATTTTAATACATTCTTGAAGTGATCGAGTTTATGCAAGCTATACGGGCTCAAAGATTTTGTCCCTGGTTTTCTTGGTCGCTGTTGCAGTGAGTGCAAGAAATGGTACATCACACACGAGCGATTTTAGTTCGTTTAAACGGCTGTACCAACGCCGGAAGGCCGACTTCTTCTCGTTGTTGTTAGACGTACCCCACTCTGTCGGGTGTCTAGAAAACTCAGACCTCAGACCTCAGACCTCAGATCTGGAAAACTCAGACCCCCAAAATACGCTAAATGATTCGACCATCCTTCTCGTAATTACTTTAAACGGAAGCTGCTCGAGCGAGTCATCAAACAATGCGGTATTTTTAGCCATTTCGCAAACATTCAGCAGGGTCTGAGTTTTCCAGATCTGGAAAACTCAGACCCCCCAAAATACGCGAAACGATTCGACCATTCCTTCTCGTAATTACTTTAATCGGACGCTGCTCGAGCGAGACATCAAACAATGCGGTATTTTTAGCCATTTCGCAAACATTCGATTCCAGAAGGTCACGTGGCAGAAATGACAGGTCACACATCACGTCCCAGTTCCATTGTCACAAGTTGATTACAAATGATGTAAAACGAGATCCGACAAACTTGTTTCATAATGGAGCCGTGAAACAGGCGATGTATGTATTTTGGGGGTTAAAGCAATTACGAGAAGGAACGATCAAATCGTTTCGCGTAATTTTTTTTTTTGGGGGGGGAGGGGGGTCTGAGTTTTCCAGATCTGGAAAACTCAGACCCTGCCGAATGTTTGCGAAATGGCTAAAATACCGCATTGTTTGGTGTCTCGCTCGAGCAGCTTCCGATTAAAGTAATTACGAGAAGGAATGGTCGAGTCGTTTAGCGTATTTTAGGGGGGTCTGAGTTTTCCAGATCTGGAAAACTCAGACCCTGCCGAATGTTTGCGAAATGGCTAAAAATACCGCATTGTTTGGTGTCTCGCTCGAGCAGCTTCCGATTAAAGTAATTACGAGAAGGAATGGTCGAATCGTTTAGCGTATTTTGGGGGTCTGAGTTTTTCAGATCTGAGGTCTGAGGTCTGAGGTTTCTAGACACCCCCACTCTGTCACACAGTGCACTTCGTCCACCACTATTCCAATTAGGTTCTCTTGATATACGTCACTGGCAAGTATACTTCGCCATCTTTCCGAGGCAAGAGTCGATTCTGGGGACATGAAGACGAACGTGATCTTGCCTTGCTCGATTTCCCGAAGAACGGACGAGTGTTGATTTCCTCCGACATACGCAGCTTGGAGGCCCAGCGTACTTAACTTCTTTACTTGATCTTGCATTAGAGCAACAAGCGGGGATATGATCACTATAATTGGATCTTTCTTTCACGACAAATTGGAATAAATAGTCGCAGAATTTGTTGCTAACCAAGTGTGCACCAATGGCGCCCACAGGCGGCCCAGACTCCGGGGATCTGTCTGTCTGTCACACAGTGATGTTGCGTAACAGAAAATTATAAGGAAATGTATGGGGAAAAGCAACGATCTGGATAAGTCGTAAGATTCTGAATGAACTAAAATAAAAGCTGATGTACCTGTTATTTGTGTCCCCTTGAGTCCCTTGTGTCGATTTCAAGCCGCTACGGCCTCTATTAGTGTGTTGTTTCTCCCCCTCAAAGAAATGAGAAGGCTGGTCACTCCATTTTCGAGTAGCCAACGGTTAAGAGCGAATAAATACTACCAAAAGCCCCGCGATGCCGAAACACCGCCGGAAACCAATAGCCAGATAAATTTCCTTTCCCCTGACACGACGCTAATAAACGCAGCCCAAGCTCGAATTTGATGCTCTGTGCTGCCAGCTCTGTTGGTCATGTTACACGTGTACCTCCCAAACTAAACACATTGGAAAACTACATATACAAAAAAAGACATTGATGAAACCTAATACTCTGCTAATACTTTGTCATTCAGAGCAGCTTACTCTGGATATTACGAACTACATGGAGTTGGTTCGAGATGAAACTATATGAAATGAGATACCTCACCTATCACAGTGACGTTAGTAGACATGCTGGTAGAACCATACTTGTTAGTAGCAGTGCATTTGTATACAGGGGCGTAGCTACCATATACGCACGGGCGTACAGCTGAAATCTAAGATTTTTTTTTAATCTGACAAAAATATAATTTTTCTATTGCCTGAAGACGTTTTTATCATTAAACTGGCTGATTTGATATTTGATATATTGATTTCATATATTTGTTCGTATTATAGTGTACGTTACGCGAAAAAACGCGACACGTATTCCTCCCTCAGTGTCAGCCCCACTAGACGTTAGTCAACCTTTAACTGTGAAGGAGAGGCTACCCCGCCGTACGGCTTCAGAACTGAACAAAATTGCCTTCAACTGAGAGAAGGAATTCGTGAATATATAATGGTGTGAAGTCAGAGTGAAGTCCAAGAGGTCCAAAGAAATTGCTTCAGAAAACGCCTTCAAAATTTCTGTGAGGTGAAAGAGCGTAAATTACTACACGCATTAAAACGTGACACCGACCGCTAACATCACTGTAAATATGTAATGGATCGTTTTACTGAAGTATTTATTTATTGAAATATCCCACGGAAAATGCAGGAAATGGCATTTCTGAGAGCCAAAATTTGAAAATTTTCTGGGGGAGCATGCCCCAGACCCCTAGCAAGGAGCGCCTCCGCCGCTCAAAATAGTCCCTTCGCGCGTACAGTTACAAAATCGCTAGCTACGCCCCTGTCACTATCATCGTCGTCGTCGTCGTCATCATCATCACCATCATCATCATCATCATCATCATCATCATCATCATCATCACCACCATCATCATCATTATCATCATCATCACCATCATCATCATCATCATCATCACCGTCATCATCATCACCATCATCATCACCATTATCATCATCATCATTGTCACCATCATCATCATCATCATCATCATCATCATCACCATCATCATCATCACCATCATCATCATCATCATCACCATCATCATCATCATCATCATCATCACCATCATCATCATCATCATCATCATCATCATCATCACCATCATCATCACCATCATCATCATCATCATCATCACCATCATCACCATCATCATCATCATCATCATCATCATCATCATCATCATCATCATCATCATCATCATCATCATCATCATCATCATCATCATCATCACCATCATCATCATCATCACCATCATCATCATCATCATCATCATCATCACCATCATCATCACCATCATCATCATCATTATCATCACCATCATCATCATCATCACCATCATCATCATCATCATCATCATCATCATCATCATCATCATCTCATCGTCTTTATCATGATCATCAGCATCATTATCGTAGCTGTCATCATCCTCGACACCATTATCATAGTCATCGCCATCGAGCGTCGTTGTCGTCATCACCAATTAATCAAACATTCACAAACACACAAGTTGTTTCACTACTTGTACCGTTTATTCTTGCGCGAAAAACTGAATAAAGACGAAACTGAATTATATACATTACATATGATCGAAACGTTGCACTGCACCTGCGAAGGCATCATGAAAACAGAGAGAGCAAAACTGAACGTATTGGCGGTCACAAAAGAAGAGAAGAGACTTAAGTGTGGTTACAATGCTCGGGCACTGCATAAATACGATCACTTTATTTTAGTGTTAGTCAGCGGTCATGGCGCAAAACTTAGCAAGGACAACGAAATATTTCCGTAGTTCGTGCAACACTTGTAAAACTTAGCCAGGATACGCAAAGCTTAGACTCGAGTACAAATTAGTTCAATTGAGCCGTACACAAGAAAATCTGTGGGCAGTGTGAAGCTATTCAGATGTATCCCGTCTCCAGGACAGGTGATCTCTTGTTTGGTTCAAGCTGGTCAGCCGACTATAAATTCTTCCAACACTACTCATACTGAGTGTTCGGGAAAAGTTGGGAGAATTCGACTCTAGATATTTGGGGGTTATAACTTGGTAGACTTTCTTCTGACGTTCAGTTTTGAATTAGCTTATTTCGTACGCTCGTTCCCAGTCCTTTTCTAAATTCTAAAGTGGCGAATGGATGAGGTACCTGTAGGCTCTAAATAATTTAGGGCTGCGATACAGGCTCCTCTTGTGTGTCCACCTGAGACAACACGTGAATCTGTCCCAGCAGCTGCTGAACCTCGGGCTGGCTCGGATCTATGGCGACATAAACCGCGCCTGACGACGTCACAGGGATCGGTACAGCGGTACTCTCTTCGAGGACATGCTCAGTAATAATCGCCGAGGAGCCTTCCGGGGTAATATCAAGTTGATCTTGCGGTAATACCTCCTTGTAAAACAAAACACAAACACAGAATACAACAACAACAACAATAGACGGCAGTGAAAATATGCCACCATAATT
Source organism: Plumapathes pennacea (assembly GCA_964036295.1). Classification (NCBI taxonomy): domain Eukaryota; kingdom Metazoa; phylum Cnidaria; class Anthozoa; order Antipatharia; family Myriopathidae; genus Plumapathes; species Plumapathes pennacea. The sequence goes on along the minus strand of OZ038466.1, from coordinate 20,627,864 downwards.
GTACATGGTAAATGATTTCGCAAAATGGTCTGAAGCCAGGAGCATGCACAGTATTTTGGTTGTGATCGTCGGGGTTAGAGTAGTCTTCAGAAAGACTGTTGTTGTTGACTGACGTTTCGACTCCCTGAGCGGAAATCATCTTCAGAGACAAGTGACGAGGTTTCCGTTTCGTCAGATGGTGGTATTTATAGTCATAGTTGTAATAATAAAAATAAATAAATAAATAAATAAATAAATAAATAAATAAATAAAAAACCATTAGAAACTGCTCTATACTCGTTACCTGTTCATTTCCAACCACTAGCTCGGATTGTTGTTCTGTCGTCATGGGCACTTCTAGTTCTTCCACAACAGGTTCCCCCTGTACCACCACTGTGTCTCCTTGCTCGGATCTGTTCGCATGTTGGATCGCTGCTTGACTCACGATCTGATCCGCCAGCTCTGCGCTGATTTCTGGCAAAGTAACTGAATAGAAATTTTGGTCAGTAAGACGATTCCACTACGGTGATATACGTCTCTCCCTCTCTCTCTCAAAAATAGAAAACTCAACAAGGTTCTTGTGAGTTAACTCCTTCTTTTCCGCAAACCACAATGATCTGTGTTATATTTACCTGTCGTAATTTGTCCCTCAGTGGTCTCGTCTGTGCTTCCCTGATTCTGTGCGGCCCTCTGAAACTGCGCCTGCTCCAGAATATGCTGCGCTATCAGGAGCTGCTGAGCCAGCGTGATTTTAAACTCACTTCCGGTCTGGTCAGCGCCCTGTACCACAATTTGTGGTCCATCACTGCCCTCTAACACTTCAGCACTTATGCTCTGCGGCACGATCTCGCCGAGAACTTGTGTAACCTGCTGCAGGAGCGACGCGTCTAGCGTTTTAGAACTTCCTGATTTTGAGCCGCCAGAAGCCAGGACCTCCTCCTGCAAAACAGCGAGGAAACTAATGGAACTGCTCAGGCCATGTCTACACGCATCCGTTTTCGTTTGGAAGCGGAGATTTTTCTCCGTTTTAAAAAAAAATCCCGGCCCACACGATAGCGTTTTCGATTCGTTTTTGCCCGCCCACACTAATCCGTTTTCGTTTGAAAACGTAACTTTCTTTTCGCCGTCCACACTATAACGCTTTCAAATCACATGATTATCGTGACTTCAGCGTCTTCGAAAAACTCCGTTTTCGGATATTTCCATTTTGGAGAACGTTTTACGAAAGTTCCGTTTTCGATTAGCGTTTACACCCCCCTCCCTCCCCCCTCGAACCCATGACATCCGCGATACCGGTGTGACAAGCTATCGAGCCGCCAATACTGATATAATGAGAATTGGTAGTTTGATCAGCTTTTATCTGAGCAACCTCACTGTATCATACATCTCTGGGGAAGAGAATGAAAGGAAGTATTAAAGTTGATCACTCAGGAGTGAATATATACGTTACCTCGTTATTCACGCCGTCGGAAGACTTGCCCGCCTCGTTTTCAAGACGAGACTCGCCTTCTTCTTTTCTCAGACTCTCCGCGGCAGTTTCTTCTTCTCTGGGTCCCAGTCCACTTTGTTCGTCCACGTCTATTTCGTCGTCTGGGGAGTCGGACCGAACCATGATTGACACGTCCGTTTGGCACTCCTGGGTGGAGAGTTTCGCGTGTGTGTTCATGTGGTTCTTGAGGTAATTTAGCCGGGTGAACTTTTTGTCGCACTGCTCGCACGAGAATGGTTTTTCTCCCTTGTGAATGTTCAGGTGCCTCTTGTAGGTCGTGAGGTAGTTGAACTCTTTTTCACATGTTTCACACTTGTACGGCCGGTCACCTTTTAACGACAACATCGCAGGAGGAATGCATAAGTGTTGGAAAACGTATATAATGTACCCGCCCGCCCGCCGTTACATACACAACCGGTATTTAGATTTCTCAACACTTGATCATCAAATTCTCCTCCCCCGGGTCGGAAAAGTACAGCCATTTTCTATGCCAAGATGGTTTTGAAACAACAAATAACTAGTAAAATGAATTAAGGGTGGAAGTAAATGGTGTCAATTTTGTAGCCGACTACAAGTGGTCTACTAATCGGGAGCCGAAGTTACGGTATTGTATCTTGGCTGCGTGTACAAGTTTTGTATAAGTGTCCGCTCAATGGACACTTGACTACATGACGACACGTACGATTAAATAAATCAATCAAATGCCTCTCACGTGGCTTCAGTGTTAAATTCCCCGCCCCATCATCCATGAAGTCCAATAAAAACTTTCTCCTTCTCTCGCGCTTGCTTTATACACGTGTGAACCAGCCTAATCTGTGACCCGTGGAAAACCAGCTCTAAAAAGAACTAGTGTGATACCAGCTCTTAAGAGAACTAGATTAACTGCGTCGGCATGGAGAAATATGTATAACGTGGATCGACTGGGGGTTGATGTGCGAAAGCTGGACGCCGTGAAAGAATTTTGAAGCTGACGTTTCGAGCGCTAGCCCTCCGCAAAAATGTTCAGACGAAGGGCTAGCGCTCGAAACGTCAGCTTCAAAATTCTTTCACGGCGTCCAGCTTTCACACATCGACCCTCAGTCGATCCAAGTTAGACGTAATCTGTAACCCAAGTCATACTTTAAACTTTTCGATCATTCTGGTCCTTATAATGTAATACCAGCTCTTAAGAGAACTAGGTTGACTGCGTCGGCGTGGCGGAAGACAAACTGGTGTATCAACTAGGTGTTGATGAGGGTAATGGAACGCCGTAAAAGAGACAATAGCTGACGAAGGGCTAGCGCCGACGCATTCGCTCTGACGAAGGGCTAGCGCTCGAAACGTCAGCTATTGTCTCTTTTACGGCGTTCCATTACCCTCATCAACACCTAGTTGATACACCATTCTGGTCCTTACTTGAGTATTCCTTATTTTATCACAATACCTGTGTGTAGACGGACATGATTCTTATAGCTGTCCAGTCGCGTGAACTGTCTGTCACACTGCTCGCACTTGAATGGTTTGAAGCCCGTGTGTAGACGGAGGTGTCGCTTGTGGCTGCCAAAGTCAGAGAACACTTTGGAACAGAACTCGCACTGTGTAAAGTATGAAATGACAAGAAATAGTTTAAGGTTTTACAATGCGAGAGTCAAACGGGTGGAGCTTTAGGATTAAAAAGACCTCCTCAACGTTGATGCTTTGCGCGCCTAAGTTTATATTTACATCCGGAGTTCGACTGTCCTGTGGTGCCCACTTTGACTGATCGATCTCATTGTCGCTGTTTGAAGTATTCAATACACTTTCTGAGTTTGTGCTGATTTATTTCGCGATAAAACGTAGAACGAAAACATGAGAATCCGCTATTTTCGTATGATACGAAAAAGGCCGCCGTCTGTCACTGGGCGCGCAAAGCATCTACGGTGAGAGGGCCTCTTGAGGGTCTCTTTAACCGCAAAAAACAAAAATCAAGAAGATTCGCGGTATTTTCTCCATTCAGTAGCTGTTCATTTGGGAATCTTTTGGTGTTCATCTCGTCGAAATCGGTCATAACCTACCCGAGGAATTTGTAATCGACTTGGGGGTACTTTTGGGGAAATTTCTGTGAAATGATTTTTTTTCCAAATAAAACAAAAAGGATAATATATACCTGTAGGTCACTCACCTTAAATGGCTTTTCTCCAGTGTGTGTCCGGGCGTGTCTTTTGAGGTCACCCAAGTTTGCAAAGCCGTGAGCACACACTTCACACTGGAACGGTCGCTCTCCAGTGTGGACGCGGATGTGAGTCTTCAGGTTGTACGACTTGTTGAAGACTTTGCTGCAGAACTCACACGGATATATCTTGGCTACAAAAACATAAACACAGTCATCCTAACAACAGGCTCGTTTAGTTGTTATAGTTATTATTTGTAATATATATACGAAATTAATAGCAAAAACACTTTGTTCTTAAATTCAGGTAGGTCACTCAACTGAAGAAATATTGTTGGGGCCTATATCTGACTGTATCAAATGAAAATACATGCGGTTATAACGTACCTCCAGAGCCTGGGATCCTTATAGCAGCTGAAACATTAAATGTCGCTTTTTTTTAGTTTTTCAATCAAGTTGCGTATAACACATAAATGTTAATTATTCATTTCACCCAAAACCAAATTGGAAAACATGTAATTCTAGATGGCCTGGTTGCAACTTTATATTTGCAAACCTATGTATTAAAGGGAATTTTTTTATTGCATTGCTTTGGTTTAATTACTGGGCCCTCTTTTATCCTAGACAGGATTATAATGAGATTCCCTTTAGTTTTACAGCTCTTTCACTAATTGCCAACACTTTCTCTGCAGTCCTGATCAAACTTCATTTCTTTCATTAGCTCATAATATATATCCCATTCATTTGAGAAAAGCAGTTGGTTCAATGAGAATTTTCAGTAGTTCAATCAGCTTTTGGGCAATCAAACTATCAAAATGTGAAATTCTGGATACAATCAAATCTGTATTTAGCAGACATCCTTTGGGGAATTGTGAACTCTCCTTTAATAATACAGGGTGTCTGCTATATATGGGTAGAGTTTACAGTATCTTAATAGGAAGTAAATTTTTGGGACTTTGGCGACCATCCACCAGGGTGTCTGTCACCAAATACAGGTTTGGCTGTACTGTGTTTCTCAAGTGAAAAACTTGAAATTGATCATCCCAGATGAGTGAAATTCGTTGTAATGTAGGCATGCATGGATATACAGTGGAACCCTGCCTTACAGCCACCCAGTTATTACGGCCACTATTTTTTGTCCCGCAAAACAAACACCCTGTCAATACGGCCACCCCCTATGGCCAGATTATTATGTCCTGATGGTGGCTATATTAACAGGGTTTCACTGTACTGTCTTCCCACCTGGCACTTCACTGGCCATGGATGATGCAGAAACAGCTTCCCCTGTTTTATTGTATGCTGCAGTGTTTGCTGATTGCATTTCTTGCTGCACAGTAACCTGGATTGCTTGCTGGAATATTTCTGGAGGGTGATCTGCTGGTGTATCTAAAAACGCAGAAAACAATTGCAGTAAATTGCTATTTGTAACACATTGAGGAACGGCACGAGTTACAGGATTGTATTAATATACAATGCCTTCATGTAAAAACAGTGGGAGATTGCTGTGAACTTGCATGAGACAACATGTGTATGTGGCAGACTTCTGCATAAAGCTAGGAAATTGGCTGATGGTTGATTGATGGATAAGGTTGATAATTGCCTCCCTTACCACCTTGTGCTCCTGATGTTTCCACATCACAGTGGTGTCCTACACTGATTACTGTGGCCTCTATTGTCTCGCATGGAATCTGCTGCAATTGGGACATCTGCGACAGCACATTGGCTGCTGTTGCTTCCTCTTCACTTGACATGGCTATGATGGACTCTTCTACCTAGAGTGCCATGATTAAAAAAAAGTGCTATATGTTAGATTAGCCAGAGTTTTTACAAGCAGGCCTGAGAAAGGCAATGAGATGAAGCTAGACAAATTCAGAGGGCCTAGATGGTGGTGGGGGGGGAGGGGGGGGGGGGGGTCTGCATAACACTTAACAGTAAAAAATGCAGGCCCATAACACTTAACGGTAAACCCCATTTAGGTCCTCTTGTCTTGTTTTATTTATCTAGTTTTGTAACACTTAACTGTATCTTTTTACATAACACTTAACATTGATTTTTTTGGCTTCATAACACTTACAGTACAAAATTCAGGCCCGTAACATATAACAGTAAACCCCATCTAGGCCCTCAATTCAGAAATATTTGAAAATTCCACCTGCCCCCCTTTTCCAGTAATGATTGAGTGTGACAACCTAATGTGAGAGATACAGTGATTTTATCTCGATAGTATTGTCTGGGGATGTACAGAGAGGCAGAGATCCCAGACTCTCATCTGGCTAACATGTTGGCCAACACTTTGCCAACTAAGGTCCCATCCACACTTGTTCGTTTTTGTTTGAAAACGCAACTTTTTTTTCCTGTTTTGGCCTTCCATCCACACTAAGCCAGCAGTTTTGGTCATGAGAAACCAACTTTGTTTGCAACTTTTTTCTTCAACTTTCCTGTTGTGTGGACAGTGAAAACAGAACTGTTCGACTTATTTTTGCTTTTCAGTGTGGATGACAACAATGAATCAAAAACAATATAAACAAAGAGTTTTTTGAAAATGGAAAAAAGGTTGGGTTTTCAAACAAAAAACAGACTGGTGTGGACAGGGCCTAATACAGAATTATCAGGAAATTATTATTATTACTGTAAAATGTGCAAAAGTACAATGTGGTATATATAACTAATGTACAGTTGAAGACTGCCTGGATTTGTTTTTTATTGTGCCATAAAGTGTACACCATATAAAGCTATATCGTCACCAGAAAGATCTACAGGGAATAAAACAAGAGAGCGGAGTGATTGCATGATCACCCAACAGAGGACTTTTAGAATGAAAATGCCGGTATAAACCACATCTCATTCAGTTGAATCTGACTCGGATTGTTGACAGTATACCTTGAACGACTCAAAGCAAATGAATTTCATAATAGCATAAACGTTCAATGGCTGAAGACTACAACTAACCCTGGCCATGTCGAGGGAATTAAGTCGAAAGACGTACTGTCTATAACTATACATTCAAGTAATAAAACGATAAAGAAAGCAAAGTCGACGCGACGACGGTTTCAAATAGTCTTCAAACAACAATGGCCGACCCCGATTCGATTCTACAAACATACATGAAGACCAGTAGTAAATGAGCGATGGTTTGGGGGCATTTCCGTCTCAGATAATGTGTCAGTTCAACTGAACAAAAACCCCTCTAACAGTGCACTGTTACCTTCAAGAGAAACTGTGAATATCTCGCTTTGTCGCCGCGCCTTGATGATCACAACATGGTGGACGCTAAGCCGAAACCTTCCCAGTCTGCATTGCACGCGTTTCCATTCTTTTGGGGAATGGGACGAGTATAAAAGCAAGAGGGAGGGAGGGGACAGAGGAAAACTCTTTGTAAAAGTTAACCACAGGTCAAAGAATTAGATAAAAATAGTCTCTAAAGTTCGTAGAGGCTGTCGCAATATCTAAATCAGATGATAAAGTGATGTTATTTTGTCATGTCACTTCTCAGTTGTCAGCGGCATACAATCTCGTCCCCAGGGCCATCTGTTGGGGTTTGTCACACGCATGGGTCTTACACGAAGCATACACGGAACCTTTTTGCGAGAGAGATTGGACGGATTGGACGAAGTTCTGTGAAAAAGCCAAGATTTCTTGATGACATCAAAAGGCTCCAAAGTTGCCTTAGCTGCAGCTTCAACATTTGCTATAGGAATTATTGTACTTGTACATCAGATGCAGAATGCAGACAGAAAAAGACTGAGGGAAGGAGTGGTTCGAGACCTTGAACGCCAAGAAAGAAAAAGGAGGAATATTGTGGAACTTGAAGAGCAAATAGAGTTACGAAAACGCCTTGAACAAAGAGACAAAGAATGAATCTACTGTCAGTATTAACCAAACGGTGTGTAGGCTGCTTTTGATGTGCCCCTGCCACGAAGGAGTCGCAAATCGCCTTGTGACTCACTCAGGTGAATAACTTTATACAGAAGGAATGAGAACTTGGTTCTTGATAGCTTTCTCAGAAGAAAGCTGATTGAAACATCAACTGGAAAATCCAAGGCTGAATTTGGTTCCCAACATGAAGAACGTAATTAATCAAAAGAAAAAAATAGGTTAGTAGCACTTTTAGATCAAAAGAAACTAATCTCCTCAAACAAGTTGGATGGAAGTGGATATTATTGCTATTCATCTTTCGACTTTCAGGGCCCCAAAAATGGCAGAACCAAGGATTTCGGCGCACAAAGGACTGTTGTTAAGAGGGCCCCTTTAAACTCTTACACTCCTGTTTCAGGGAGATTAACCCATTCAAGAATATTAAGCTCCCGATAACTAAGATAATTTATTTTCATTCCCTTCACGGTTCGAAAAATTAGGATTCCACTGTATTACTTCAGATGCCAAATATAAATTTTATTCATTTTAATGTTCAGCAAGTCACATTAGTTTTGCATTGATGGCAAACAGTAAGGTGCTTGGTCTGTATATTGATTCGTCAGCATAAGTTTTGTAAATCTGGAGGTCCACCCTGATGTTTTCTAATCTGGGATGATCTGCTTCCAGAATGGCATTATTATTATAACACTGCACATTATGTGTACCTCAGAGCCACAGTACAGTACTTCTGATAAAAAATTCTCAAGATTCTTGGAGTGCCACAGATAGTGAACAGCAATGTCTGCCAGAGCACCAAGCATGATGGATGGTACTTCAAGATTGTGAGGTTTGGCAGCTATTTTTCTGGCAAGGATTTTTTTTGGGGCCATGGTGATGGTTAGATGGCAAATGTCAAGATGTCACCCTTAATTCTCTTGTGTGCCATTGCCACTATCCAAAGTACAGTACTGTATCTCCTGCCTTGATCTTCAGACCATTGTCTTGTTGATGTTTGTGTAACTCACTCCAACACAGGACAACAAGACCTTGCTCCCTCCAGCTTGACTTTCATCATCTTTGTCCATTTGCTGCGCTTGGATCTTGAACATCACTTGGAAGAAATCTCTTAGATGTCTCAAGAACTGTATGCTAAAGGCAACAATAATATTACTGATTGTTATTAAATTGCATATTATGTACATCATTTTCCACTTTTGGCTTGCTGATAAGTTTACATTATTTTGGGCGATGTAGCACCTCTTGCAAAGGTTGCATACCATTGGTGAACAAAACAATCAGTTAAACAAACATATACCTAACCATAAAACAATGAACTAGCTGCTACACATAGGAAACTTATCAGGAAAGAGGCTTCTGACAGCTGCTACATTCCCCTTACATTCTCCTAGATATGATCAAAGTGAATACTTTCCTTTCAATATCTACACATAGATATATGTAGTACAATATTAAAGTATCCCCTTACATCTTTGAAACACAGGAACTTACGTGTAAGGTGTAAGGGGCCCAGTGATGATCTTGGACACATCTCTTTCACCTAAACACATGTAGAGTAAGGCAAGACTCTGATGCCTTGAGTCGACACAGCCTCCCTGGGAATGAAAAGAACTTGAGCTTTTTTTAATGATGCTTTCTGTATATATCACTTTGGGGGAGAGTACACTACATTGTGCTGGCTAAGAATGTCTGATGTTTTGGGAGGGAGAGCCAGGAATCACAATTTGGTTTCTCAATGAAAGATGAATTTCTACTACTGTTAAACACTTTCATTAACTTTTTCTACACTGTATCAATAGTAGGCCTACAGTAGAATGCTACCAAACTTGTTTGACCAATCCAATAGCAAAGCAAATGCAAAACCAAAGCATGATTACCGTACTTTCAACAGTCATCTAAAAATGACTCTAACTATCACTAAACTAGACTAACTTGATTCAAGGAATTTGCAAGAAGTTCTACAAGGCTACCAGTACATGAGTTACATGTACCCCAATCAAGAACTAAGGTCAGGATCACTTGATCCAAGTCCATAATCCCTGAATAAAATTGCTTTTTAAGCAGTTTAACATTAAAGCAAATTCATCAAAGTACAATACCCTGTAGACTTCCTCGAGCAGCAAATGGGCAGCCTGCTTGCCAATGTCTTCAGGAACAGTTGGTTCGCCCTCACCAACAGTTGTAGATGCTGTCTGGACACTCAACAGAGCCCCTGTTGTGGATTCAGCAACCAGCGACAGGCCAAAGCCTGGAGATCTGGAAACATAAAAAGAATGTTTCAGAAATGTTTGACTTGCACCAATTTTCCAGAAAATGCTTTTAGTCAAAGCATAGGCTGATACCTTCCAGATTGTGGTCCCTTGCAGTGGTCTGTGTAAATGTAGATATCAGAAAGGAACTCATTTAACACCCCTCTGGCTGCATCCACAACTCTATTGCAAATTGCTGGAGATACTCGCATGGCATAACTAAAGACGACTGTCAAGGCACAATCAATTTCACACACAACTTTAAAAACAAACAAAAAATACTAGTAAAAACTATTGATAGTTGGATCTGCAGTAAGACTTAAATAATATATTTATATATATACAGTGGAACCCTATTAATACAGCCATCATCAGGACATAAAAATCTGGCTGTACATGACTATAAAGCTTTTGTTCCACAGGAAAAAAAAGTGTCCGTACTAACAAGGTGGCCGTAATAACCTGGTAACCATAAGTTGGAGTTCCACTGTATACAGTAGCACAGCACAAAAACAACTTTCTAAATTTATGGAATTTTATCTAAAAAGAAAACCATGACATTATATTTTGCGCAGTATGTGGGTCATGGTTGCATTAAGTGGAGATACTAAATGGACATTTCTCTAAAATTATAGCAGCTTTTTCTTACTTTGTGCTGTTTCCTGCAGTTTGGAACCAGATAAACTACAGTCAGCAGTATGGAACTTCCTCATATTAACTTCTATTGGTCATGCTATAACAAACAAATTCATCAAAAAACAACAACATCAATATTGGTTGAAGTCTTACAGTACACACTGTATGTTTTTCTAATAATATTGGAAGCACTTGAAATAATTCAAGGATACGCCAGGCCCCGGATCCTTTTGATCTTGCCAGCATCAGTAAACTGAAGTGGTCGTAGCTTTCTACGTACAGGGCATGTAAACATCACTTGTCCTCCACCTTCAGGAGGTGCTCCCCTTTTAACAATCTGCAAACACAACATAAAAATACAGCTCCAGACAAGTTACTTGACTGCACATCAACTTGCTGAACTCCTGTTCTATCTCTTTTCAGTTTTTTTCACAAGTGATATTTTATACAGTATGGGAACTTGGTATTTGATACCTTGTTGAAACAAGTTGATTGAGATATCAATATGATGTTATTGATTATTCTCATTTCATTAATCACACATTTTCTTATATTATTATGGTTGGGAGAATTTGTATTTTGAGCTTGGGAGTGAAAGGCTTAAAATGTTCCTTCCAATCCTTCACGAGGCAGACTCCAACTTGCATCATTGTGAATTTGATAATAATAATGACAGTAATATTATTGTTTGCCTGTTGTGTTCTGTCCTGTTGTTTGCCTGTTCTAAAAATTGTGTTTGGCAAATAATACTATTATTTTCATAGCTGCCAATCAAAACTACACCATACTGTAGCTCACATACTGTACGTAAAGCAAGAAAACACAACCTCGTTATCACCTTTAAATCAAGCCCCTCGTCGTCAATAACAAACCTCTTCATCAGAGGCAGAGTAACTGTCTTGATAACATCCACCTGTAAATATTAAACAAAATATGCAGACCAGTGAGATGTAAAATAATGGACCTTAAACATGAATGAATGAGATTAGCTTGACCAGTTTGCATCCATTTTCTCCACACTGAACTACAGTACAACAGTAAGTTATTACGTAGATGGTTATCTAAGACTAATTATAGAAAACTAGCACCAAAAAGAACTAGATTTTGACTCTGTTGGTGTAGGGAAGGATGACTTGTGTGTAAAAATGAATATTGACTAAGGGTCAATGTGTGAAAACTGGTCACTTGCTCCGACAAAGGGCTAGTACTCGAAACTTCAGCCTCAATTTTTTTTATTCTTTTATGGCATCTAGCTTTCAAATATCAACCAATAGTCTAATATATGAAGGAGAAGTTCACCTATCACTGGGAAAACTCAAACTACAAGACAAAAACTTACAGAAGGATCATGGCCATCATTAGTTACTCCTCTTAAAGTCAGCTTTAGTGGTTTTTTGCAAAATGGAGCCAAGCAGACGATGGCCTCCAGGTAATAACCAATAGACCTGAGGGTATGGCAGTCATGGTCAATTGAGCCTCCAGCAAGTAAACCAGGCTTGTAAAATACGGATGTACCTGAAAACAATGAATGGCAGTTGCTAGATGCAAACCTTCATATTATTTTTCAGGTGGGAGATTTGGGCCGAGGATGTCAGGGCCCCAGCAAGGGTTCTAAAGTGCATGCCTCGGTTGAGGTCTTTGCAAAAATGTTGTCTAATACTGTTGTGCCATTTTTCCAGATGTAAATAGCATATTTCCTGTTCAAAGGTACATGTATAAAAGAGGGTCACTAATTTGACCAAAGGATGGTGTATAGGAGTTGGGCGGAGCCCAGCAGCGGTTTGGGATGCTAATTTCTTGTACACATATACAGTCAAACCTGCATTTAGCAGACACCCTTGGGGAGTTGTAAGGTGCAGGCGGAGTTTACAGTATCTTGTTGGGGAGTATGTAGATTTTCAGAACTTTGACAACTGTACACAGGGTGTCCTTCTGTCTAACAGGGCTGCTTAATACAGGTTTGACTGTAGTCCTTGTTACAGGTTGGAGAAAGATGATGCACTGGAAAGATACAGTACTTCATCTGGCAAGCTTACTGCTTGTTTCAAGGGTTTGCCATTCCAGACCCTTGGGTTCTTTGTTCGTACTGCACTGCTCTGTTGATAAATTATAAGTTTATGCTACACCACTTACCAGTTTCATTGACCTCTATTCTGGATCCATTGGTCATCTTATCGAGGATTCGGATGAAGCTTGCCTCGAATTCTAATTTGCAAGGAGAAAAATATATCATCGATCACTCCACGAAATGCATGGCTTTGCTGATACTGTAGTATAAATTTAATAATACACCTACCTTTGACGCCCGGATCATCATCCTGAGTGCGAATGTTTTTAATCCTCACCGATTTGCCGCTGAGTGTAGCTAACACGAGCCTTTGACGGAAATAGTTACAGCCCTCGAAAGACAAATCAGCCGCCATTACAACAACAAAGCCACGTGCTTGAATCTAGTATTGCGCATGTGTGATAGAAACTGCTGCCCGTTCACAGCGGGCTCAAACACCCAATTCTTGACAAAATGGCGGACGACGATATGGATGGGTGAGCAGTTTTTACCGTTAAAATCTCTCTGCCCTTGAGTATTACCCAGAGAATATTGTAATCTGAACAATATTGCAGCGCGTGAACCGTAGATATATCTTTTTTCCCATGATCTCTCCATGGTTGTTGCGTTGACAGTCGACAGTTAGGGACAGTACTTTTGAATTTCTGTGCTTGAGTACATTAATGCATTCAGGAGAACCTGGTGGCACCCCTTCAGTGCACATGAAAACGCGTTTACGCCCATGTGTCGCTATTTCTTTACATTTGGCTATATGTCATCTCCATTCTGGCCTATCATGATCACATATTGCATATTTAAATTACATGTACATTATAACTTTGCTCATCCTCGAGTTCAGAGACTGTCTACTATTTTGTTGTTGATGATGATAATGATGATGATTTTCAGAAAGGCCCTCTAATCTCATCTTGAGGGGTTGTTGGCCAATGTTCTACAGGATTCTAGATTCCCCTTCTTCCCTCCCCCCTCCCTTGCAGGCACCTCAATCAATGTTATGTCATTGCTCATTTACGATGTAAACATTAGATATGACGATGAGCTGGATGATGTTGAAGAAGATGATCATTTAGAAGAAGTTGAGGAGATTGAGGTAAAATTAATACACAATGTGCTGCCTCAGTGTTTTTCCCTGGCATTGCTACTCTGTATAATTATGTTTCTGTACATCCACTGTATTTCTATTTTTATGTGTCAACATTCTGGAGGGAAAAACGTGTCTGAGTTCTTCTGTGCCAATTATGTATATGTTTATAAAATAACTGTGATACTATGCACATCCTGATTGGCTAAATAACCATGTAAGATGAGAGTATTGAGAGTAATAATATTACACGCTGACGTGATATGCAATGTATTTTATTGGTTTATGAAAGAAATATGTGTTCCCATGTAATGTAGCCTCATCTAAGTATTTCTTAAATCTTGCACTGTGCTTTGCAATGATGTTTATCTCCTTGTTTTAAGCCAACAGAAGATGCTGCTGCTATTGATATTCTTCCACCAACAGGTGTGTACCAAAATACAATTTTTAAAAATGTTTTAACTCCTCAGCAATCAACATTAAATTTATTTTCTCTTTCACATGGAAAGTTTGATATTAAGTCATTCATTTACTCAGATGAACCTTGGACAAACTATGAATTCTGACTTTGAATATTCACTTCTGCTTGCAGGCAATCACTTCTCAAATGGTTTTGAAAATGTATATTGTACACTCAAGATCTTGTCTAGTTCCAAATTCTACTTCCTTACAGTACTCTAAACAAAATTTGTTTAATATTGTTGAGGGTACACAGTGTTGTATGAATCAATGGTCTGATGAATCACAACCCAAGCAAGGCCAGGACATTCTTAGCCATTTTAGTTCTGAACAGTTCACCTGCTGCATACATTTTCATGGTGATGTGTGAAAGGATAGACTTTTTACATTTTGGTGTGCTTTGTAGAAGATATTCAGGATCAGAAGAGGATCACCACTCCTTACATGACAAAATATGAGAGGGCCAGAGTGCTAGGAACCAGAGCATTACAGATCAGGTTGGTGACCAATGTTTTTGATTATATGAACATTTGATGGAGGTTTGCATATTTAATGCCACATTTAGATCATTTTTAGCTTCAGTAATGCATTGTCTTTACAGCATGGGAGCTCCTGTGATGGTCGAGCTGGAAGGTGAAACAGATCCTCTGCAAATTGCCATGAAAGAACTAAAGTGAGTAATACACAGTAGTATATAGAAGTGATGAAACAAGATAGTAGAATAATATTGTTTTCAACAACAAAATATACAGCAACACCATGGAAAGTATGTGTACTTTGTTAAAGTGATTACCATTGTCATGGTTGCAGATTTTTGCATTATTTTGGTCTGAAAAGTTAACAGCAGTTCCTATCAACTGAAGGGCTTTGCACTGTACATTCAAATAGAAAAAAGGTGTCCATTAATTTTCAATATGTATGTGGCTTTTCTTTCATTCCAAATGGTCATAAAATAATTTTATCACTAATTTTTCAATTATTGATAGCAAAGTTGAGGATGACGGAGGAGCTTGTTTAACTACAAAACTAATAAAAGTGTTTGCTAAACTTCTCAGGGCAAGAAAAATCCCAATCATTATAAGAAGATACCTCCCAGATGGCAGCCACGAAGACTGGTCAATCGATGAGCTCATCATCACAGAATAAATACAGCGCCCAATACTAAACATACATAACGTGCATTACCATGTCAGTCATAACCTAATGGCTGCTTTTCAGTTTGCTACATCAACAGTGTACCTGAGAACCAGTTATAAAGTGAATAAGGCAGAAGTGAAGCAAACATTTAAGGGCATTTACAGCTTTTGGACAGCTACATGTACAGTTACCTAATGAGTTTGGAACTGACTCTCCCAAACTGTGCTGAACAAAATGTTGTAAATGTTGTTACACATAATAACAGTGTGAGGAGAATTTTGACAGTTTGAACTGAAGTAAGAGATCACCTTCAATTTTTCCCATACACTTTTGTCTCTGATTGATGTTAGCTCACCTTGGACTCTTTTTGCCTAAATATCAGACTCGACTATGTTTTTAAAAACAGCTTTTTTTTTACCAGAGCCCGGTTGTTAGAAGCATCATTAGGCTAATCTGGATATCTCTGCACTTTGTTTTATGCACTACTTTAACATGAACACAAGATCTTGCTTACAACTGCAACTTCCTTGATATATTTTGAGAAACAGCTTGTAAGTTGGTCATTGCCGAAGACCCTGCGGGGTTTGTCTGGCAAGAAGTTGGGACAGTAACAATCCTCAGTGTTAGCCGTTTAGTATTTTGCAGTTCATTTTTATATCTCCTTAAAAACAAGGCTGCTTTACTAATAAATAAACACAGATAAAAATGGGCAGAACTATTATCTTCTTAATTAGCATGACTGGGGAATGCCAACCTGGAGCTGCACGCAAGAGGTTGTTGACCAGGTGGAGCTGTCAGTCATGTGTCAATCAACAACCAGCAGCTCCTATTTTGTTCCTACACATTAACAATCACATCTGTAATCTAAAAGCTATTATATTTATCAGCCCCCAAATATCAGTGGTCTAATTCAGTTAAAGCTGCCCTGGATAGAGTAATGTTAGGAGCATTGAGTCTGACCAGATTGAACCTACACTAAACTATACAGAGCTGACTGCATAATTCGAAAAAGAAGTTACTGATCATCACTCTCAGTAATAAAATTGTGTAACTTGTGATGATTATTGGACAAATCCATTGGCAATGCAGATCACATACTACACAAGTGTAAAACTCTATGCATGAATATTATTTGATGTAGCCACAAGAACTTGCATTAAATGTCAGAAGTTCTCAAGCCATCAGCTAAGGGAGTTCAAAATATTGCATCATTCTGTATCTGCCAGTGAGTAGTCTTGAAACTCCTGAAATTTGCTGGCAGTGTCGAACTCATGAAGTGTCACACAAACTATGGCATGCCACTTCTTTTCTCTTTTCGAAATATAATATTATATTATTATCTGAGTCCTTGAAGATGTAGAGCACGTGCATGTTCAAATGCCACTAGACATGGAAACTCTCACCACATCCACAAACTCCCTTGATGTTAGGATTGTTGAAGACAAACTCACTGGCCAACTTCTGTTCAACAAAGTCCATCTCTGTTCCAAGTAGTGTCATTTGAGCCTTTGAATCAATAAAAACTTTGACACCTGAGGATTGAAATATATATATAATGTGACATGACTGAGGGTACTCATTGACAAAACTTCAGATCTAGTAATAATCCGGGAGGGGTGGGGGGCATATAGGTAGCATTTTAGTCTGAAATAGGGTATCTTATCATCAATATTCTTAGGTCTATCATGTAGTGTTGTACGTGGGTATACCATGTGCAATATTGAAATGCACAATAGTTTTACAAGTTTGACACTGAGAGTCCATAGAACTGAGATTCTCAACCTGGTACCACCAGAAGTTCTTTCATCGATATCAAGCACACTCAAAATATTTTGGTGATCAATGATCTGAGAGATTGAAGAAAGAAGCACTGTCTACAATCCTGGTCAAAAATGTTGGGACACTAGGACAAAGTCCTCTAGTTTTGAGTTTTTCATGCCACCCCCTCCCCCACTTCAATGTTGAATTGCACATCTTTCAACCCTAAACCAACATTGATTGGGGGGAGGGGAGGGTGCCTTTTTGGCTAACTAGGCCAGCCAAAGTGGGTATTATCAATGAAATAGCACCATGATCAGGGTGTCCCAAAGACTTTTTGTTCAGGATTGTAGTTTCCAGCAGAGACAAATACCCACCATCCTGGTTGACTTCCTCATCAAACTTTGCTTTATCTTGTGCATACTCTAGTGTGTATGTTAGGCCATTACATCCCTTCTGTCTGACTCCAATTTTGAGTGCTTTCTGTAACAAAGTGTATTGGCCACTTTAGATAAAGAAATGTACTGGTAAGTCCAAGTCTGCTTATATTTTCCTTGTTAGTCTTACCATAGTAGGCTCTATAGACATCAGTGACTTTATTTTCTCAACAGCAGCTGGTGTCTGGTAAGATTAAAAACAAAGATCAGTTAATGTTCATTCTAGCTTGTGATAAATGTATAAGATATGACTCCAATATGACCCAAAATAGCTCAGGGTATAAGCTGCGGTGCCGAAATTATTGACTACTGTAAATGCTGTTAAGGTTAACGGTTTGACAATGCGCTAAACAAAAATATGTTTTTATGTCGTCACGCACGAATCTCAGAATTTTACTCATAACAGAAATCCGGTTAACTTTAGCTCTCTAGCATACTTCTACGCGTCCCTATAAATCTCACCAAACTCAAAGCTGCCCGTCTAGCTGCAAACTTTCTGGGTTTATTGACGGCTCTTACAGCGGCCCCAATCGCTCCTCTCGCCGCCATCTTGGAAGTGTTGCATAATGGTTGTGACTAAACTGGATACTCCAAAATCAGGTTTCCGAGAGAAGACTGGGACCAAAATAACGAGTTATCGGCGAGCCGTTTACGAACATTGTGGACCAAAAAACGACCTCGGTTTGTCTGAAGCATGGTTCTGACACCGGAAGAAAGTCAAATAAAATTCGGCACTGGAAAGGTTTTAGAAGGAAAAAATTAGCTCGGGGAGAAAATACTAAAGAAGAGAGGCTTGTTCTGGCAGACTTGGCACAGATGAATCAGTATTGGCACCGAAGATAATATAATTCAAACAAAATTGAACTGTTCCGGAGGGCGATTAAAACGGCTTGTGTTACGATCCTGTGTTTCTTGATCAGTCTTAACTCCAGAAGACGAACGCATTCACGATAAGACATGCAATCAAGATTTAAGCATTCCGAGCGAAGGTGCGAACTGTCAAAATTCACCACAGGAATGATAAGTAAATAGAAATAATAGTGAAGCCCATAGAAGCCAACAGTTATAGACGGATCAGATTCCCAACGTATCTTAAAAATATGTAGATATTTATCCGTATTTACTGTATTAGGATGGTTATATGTTATTTTCATCCACTTGACTTCGAAGAAAAGATTGAGTCAACATTTTGGTAAAACAAAGGCTGCTCTTGTTGACCAGTACCAAAGTAGAAGTCCAAATGGCAGAGCGAGGGGTATCTGCGATTATGGTATTTCTAGTATATATGTTATTTTCATCCAAATCCACTGTGTTCTCGAGCAAATGGCCGGCTGAGCCGAAATGTTACAAATAACAGTAATATTGTCCTTTTTACGTTCACAACAACAATGCTTCTTGTGTGATATATATATCTGATGTTGACTGGTTACAGTTTCGACTTATGTCTTGAGCCGTTTCAGTTTTATTTGGAGTTGACCTCCACGTCCGTGTAAAAAGTAACACAGGCGGCGCGACGCGGCCAGCCGATTCGAACTAAAGGAAATACGTCAGGTACGGACTTGCTAATGCGCGCCAAACACACTTTCAAAACATCAACGTCACTCTCGTACGGTTTTCGGAACACGGTCCGAGCTGACGAAAATTTAATTTTTGATTCGGTCCCAGTTTCCTCTCGGAAACCTGATTTTGGAGTATCCAGTTTAGTCACAACCGTTGCATAATATTAAATGTTGTGACGGAAAGAAATGAGCCAGTCATACATGTTACTCAGCGGTATGTTCTAAAATCTGATAAAGTCCTGCTAATGTGAAGTAACATATAATGTTTTATGTATTTCTCTCTCGATTCTTGTAGACCTGATCGATCTTCATTTTCTCCCTGTCCCTACAGTCCCGAATGACGTAAACTCAGTAGTTTGTCCAGTGCGCCAAGGGTAACGTGCCCGCAAGCACTTGCCAGCGTCGAGCTAGTGCCCAGGGCTTTGCATGACAATTTTATAATTCTAACGCGGAATGGACATTCTTTTGGGAAAACAACTGAGGAAAAGATCTGGGATGCTTGTAGATCCCGAAGATGCCCTCCAAAACAAAGTTGTCGCCTTCTATTTCTCTGCAGGATGGTGCCCCCCTTGCCAACAGTTTACCCCGCTTCTTGCGGAGTTTTATGAAAAGATAAACAACATAAATGGTGAGACGTTCGAGGTGGTATTTGTGTCTTCAGACAAAACCGAGACCGACATGAATGCCTACATGCAGGAATACCACGGAGACTGGCTTGCCGTCCCTTTCGGACACGACATCATCAAGGACTTGAAGAAGAAGTACCACATCACCGGGATACCCAAACTTGTTGTTGTCACTGACCATGGCGATGTTGTGACACACGAGGGAAGGAAAGAAGTCACGCAAGTTGGACCGCAGTGCTTCAAGCACTGGGCTCAAATTGTGAACTCTGCACGAAGCGA
The DNA here is from genome assembly GCA_964036295.1 of Plumapathes pennacea. Lineage (NCBI taxonomy): Eukaryota > Metazoa > Cnidaria > Anthozoa > Antipatharia > Myriopathidae > Plumapathes > Plumapathes pennacea. Next base: position 20,608,106 of record OZ038466.1, on the reverse strand, counting down.
AGCTGCGACGATTATGACAGTGGCCACCAAAGGGTCTGTTGGCATGCCGAGCGACGATTAGTCCCTTTAAACTCCCAACCCGATGGAAAACTGGTGCAAAAGTGCAGCGTACGGAAGTGCTAAAAAGATTTGCAATTCAGTTTGTTTGTGCGAGGTCGGCACTCAAATGAGCAGGATTAAAGTTCTGTGAATTCTTCTTGTATCAGCCCAAGGTATTTTTTACATTCACGAACCCCGGTCCTTCGTCCCCACCCCTCTCTCTCTTCAAGTACCAGTTCCAGTCCTCCCACGCCTAAAGTGGGACGTTCCTGCCGTTCCTGTGTGTCCATGCATGATCGAGCAGCAGCCCAATATCGTTGAAGGTATTAAGCCATTGAAGCTTTTTAATTGTTTATTTAAATGTTGTTTTCTTCTTAGGGATTTAGGGAAACAGCTTTTTAATTGTGATGAGATCTGAATTTTCTGTAGTTCATGGTTCGGAATCCGATATCAAACAGCTCGTTCTTCAAAACAGATTACCAAACTTTCGAAGTTTTGACTTTCAGTTATAAACCGATAACTCAGTACGTACTACAACCTGTACGAGGTAAATTTGGACCACGTATTTGGCACGGTTAGCCACACAGGTGGTGAATATACTGAGAGGAAGTCATTGTACTGTTTCTATGGCAGGAAGTTATTTTATCCGGGAACGCGACCAACCAGACTTTGTGTTATTTTAGCTTTGAAAGTGATCCGTGGTCGTTCTTTTGTGTTTTTCAAGAACAGGAAGTCACATATGCAGAGTTTATGATTACTGTAATCGACCGAAGTTGCAATACAGGAAAACACGTCTCTGTTTCCCGGGGGGGGGGGGGGTACTCTGTATTCGTTTTTATGGCGTAGGTCTGAAAGCTCGAATAATGCTCTGTTCAATCAGTTTGCACAGACAGGTCACATGACCAAAATACACTTGCCCCATTTGCACAGACAGGTCACATGACCAAAAACACCATGTGACTGAAATTCATCGGTTCATCGGAAATGGACAGAGTGTGAAAAAATACGTAGGATTTTCATGTTCATAGCATTTGATATCAGTGTTGTTGTATCTGTTTCTGCAGTCTGTTACCCCTGCATGGACTAAGATTAAAGATGTGTGATGCTGACCGCAAAAAGGTAATACTGAACACTTAAATTACTCTTTTCTTTTCAGAATTTTATCATGCGTCAAACTTCATCCTCTGTTTGAAAAGTGCAAAAATTATTAGAAATTGCATGATTGTATTAATTTGTATTTATCTGTAAAAGACAGACATATTTAATTATAATGGTCTGCAGGAGCACTTAGCTATCATGGCAGCTAATTAATTTACAGGCAGAAATTCTGCCAGGCAAATTCTAAAACAGTACTGCATGCCTTGGATAATTTGCATTTGCTTTTTTTGGAAATCAACAAGTTGTTTCTTGACACTGTATGAATGTAATATTGTTTGTGCAGATTGACTCTTTGGTGGCACACATGCGAGGCCCCATTGGAGTCACAATAAAGGACAGGTTCTACCATCTGAGAAGATACCATGTGTCTTTTGTGGGTGAGTGTCTCATTTTCTTTATGCATTTTTTGGTAAATTTTCTCCACATGAACTTACACAAATTCACACCAAGCAGTACAATTTGTTTAACCCAAGACCAAGCCCTGGTTTGGACGTTTAAATGGTGGGGATAGGGTGGGGAATGAGATTCATCTTAGAAACGATTCCTCTTTTACTGACAGGACATGAAGCTGTAGACTGGCTTATGTCCAATGGATATGCTGGATCAAGAGAGGAAGCGATCAAACTGGGTCAGGTGAGGGATGACTGGTCTGGCTTGTCATGGACAAACAATTATAATATTATTATTGCACACAGCAGTTCATAAAATAATGATGTTTATCTATGTAAAATAGCTGTATCACCCCAGCAAGGGATACCCATACATGTTATTGTAGCCTTGTACTTGGAGCAAGTCACAGTGGTCAAGTGTTTGTGTAAATTAAAATGGTTTTCAGCACTGGTAACTGACAGTAGTGAATTATTCACTCTCTCACATACCTGATCTTCATTCACACATTACCTTGATCGTGACTCACCTTACCCATACACACTCTCTTCTGGTCTCTCTGTCTCTGTCTCTTAATTCAGTCACTTTGTAATCAAAGAGATTCAGAGATTCAGGCCAAAATAGATTTAATTTGTGTAGCTGTGAAAAGTTGGGAATTCTCGAAATTTCCAATTCTTATCCAAGCTTCCCAGCAACATTGATTTGCACTGCCTGAAAGAGTTGAGAATTTTTAGGAATTCCTAAGACTTTCAAGCTTGCTGAGCAATAGGCATCAATTAACATATAGCAGGGGAGGATTGGAAACTCCCAGAAATTCCCAAAAAGCTGGGAATCTATTTTTTAGTGGGAAGAGGTGAAGTTCTCAGGGGATTGGGTGGGGGCAGATTGACAAACTGGAAATTCAGAACTGGAAGCCAACTTTTGCCAAAATTTGAGTCATGCTCATACTATAGTCTAATACTGCAATGTTATTGATATTTGCAGACCCTGCTGGATGTAGATCTGGCTCATCATGTTGTTGATGAACATAACTTTGAAGACAGAGAACTCTTCTACAGATTCAGGCAAGATGGTATGTATTTTAAATATATTTTTTGTGGTAAATTAATTACTATAGATTCTAAAAGGAGGTTATACTGGGGAGCTCCCCCCAGCTCTGCTATTTCCAACTGAAAATGGGCCCTTCTAGCCATTTAGATGTTTTGTTTGTGAACATCCAAGATGATGTAAAAGAAGCAAAAGCTATTATGGTGGTTTTATTCCCATCACAAAGAAACAGTGGCATGAAACTGTAGATATAAAGAACAGCTTTAGACCAACCAAAACTAGTTAATTTTATTCTCAAATGTTTTAGTGGAAAACAATTGCTGATATTGTTTTCAAGAGGGTCTGAAAAATGCTGATTAAGAATTCAAGCATGCAAAGGATGCGTTGAGAGGACTTCAAGTTAAGTGATTGTGCTTTTTGGCTTTGATTCCAGACCCTGCTCACTTGTCACCAGCTGGACCAACTGTTGCCTCTCTCAAGTCTGAGTGTGGGACCAAGTTTGGCTCAGTGCAGCGGAAGGGCATGTTGAAATGGCAGTCATGCTTTATTGTGCTCAAACAAGATGGCAACGAGCTGTATGAGTTCAAGACTGACTTGGTGAGAGAGATATAGAGATTGATTTGTTCGTTGCTATAAACGCAGTTGGTCTTTGCCTAAGCCACACCTAAGTTTGGAGGGATGATTAAATCTTTTGAAGCTGTTTGCAAGACATAGTAGGCCCAGTAAGGTTAAAACCTTAGTTAGTTTCTTGTTTATGCTGGTTTGGTGTTTGTGGTAATATATTCTTATCTGCAAGTGAGCAGGGAGGGGATTTTCTTTTACTTTAAACTCAGGAAGGGGATGCAGGCCATTTCTAAAATGATACGGATTCTCACCTAATGTATTTAACAAGAAACTGTATGATTGAGTTACAGTATATGGTGAGAATTCACAGTTTATGGTGCCACAGTATACTGCTGCATATCACAGACTTCTACATTGCTCGACATTTTATAATGGTGCCCGCTATGCCCGGGGCATCCAAAAAATTTGTTCAGGCAGGTAAATTCAGGGCCGGGCAACCAAAAATTATGAAATATCCAATACTTGGTTGAAGTCAATCCACAGTCCGAAGGGCAACCAACTTAAAACCTTAATGTCGAGCACTGCTCTATCTAAGTTGCATTTTTATTTATGAACTGTATTTTCCAGGATGCAAATCCAGTAAAGAAGTACCCTCTGAAAGATGCAGTAGTAAAGCTTGGCGAAAGTACCAAAAACTGCTTGATGCTGACTTTTCCTGACATACAAAGATCAGGTGTGAGGACTAGTGGTGAAGTTAACCCTTATACTGCACAATGGGTCACTTTGACTTGGTGCTGTAAACTCTGAATCATTTGATTAATGATTGGCAGCCACTTCTCTACAGAACATATCTACATTTTACTACTTCTAAGCCCCACTGACACTGAGCACATGCTCAGGGGTGGATCCAGACTGGAGAGCTTGATCTAAACAACTTTTTGCTCTAGAAGCTTAGCCTTTGGCGCTCACACATTTAGAAACCAATCAGATTTTCTCAGTGGATCCGCCCCCGAGAAAATGTCATGACAACTTCTGTACATATGTTTTGTTTATTCACATGTTTGTATGTGTGTGTGAACTTCAGTTTTCTGTTGTATGCATCACTATGCTTTCCATTTCTTCACAGCTATACATAAAAGTAAATTTAAATATCCTCAAATCCAATAGTTTTAATTTCCTTAGTAACGATAGTGATTAGGTAGATATGTATACACATATATCGTAGTGGTTAGAAGCCTCTCATGTAGTAATATATTAATTTGTGCCTTTTTTCTCCCCTTTTTCAAGTTCTTTGCATTTCTTTTCCATCTCCTGATGAGCAACTTTCATGGTTGAAAGCCTTTGAGCGCTCAGGTGCTGTTACTGGTCAGATGGAAGAGGTAAACACAGATAGACATAGCATCTCTGTTTTAGAGCTTTAAAATTTCTGTTATTATTATTTGGTGATAAAACCAAGCCAAGGTAAATTACAGTGCCAATCACAAAGGTTGTATGAAAATTTTCAACCAACTAAAAGCCAAAGGTTTATCTGCAATTGGATTTACTTAGACGAAGAGACCAATCGGCGGTGCGAGAAAATGGCATCGCCACGAGAAGATCACAATCCAGGTTTTTTATTTTTTTACTGATTGGCCAAACATGCTTCCAAACTTGTTCGAACGAATCCAAAAGTGTAACAAGCATAAAACGAAAGCAATCACACGATTGCCTTTCGACAGCTACTCATCCAAAACTACTTTATTTGCTCGTAGTATCAGGTGAGGTGGGATTCCTTAGTTTTTAACCTTGTATCGTTTACGCATAGACAGGGAACTACAAGGTTCGTCCCATTCTAATACCGTACTCTATTGACATGCAGGATGTAGACGAAAAAATCAAATCTGCAGCATCTGTCTTTGAATTTGAAGCAAAGGACATTGATGGAAACTTAGTCTCTCTGGAAAAGTACAGGTGATTAATTAATAACGCAGTTCAGACGTACGATTCCATGTTGCACATGCTGCACTATAATTTTGAGTTTTGATTGCGATAAAATGAAAAAGCTTGTACAGCAATAATAGTTACCAATAATTGTGATTTTCACCAAATTTCGGAAGATCCTGCACGATGCCAGTCGTCTTTCACTTTAACTCCGAACTAGAACTCGCAAAATGTTCCGAGAAACAAAAGGTCCGGTGTTTCTGTTAAAAATCTTATATTTCAATGAGCACACATTGCACTCAAATGGCTTCCCTCACGCTTCTGCACTATTCTCAAAATAGTGTTTTTGTTCTGCTACAGAGTTGTCTGGTGCATTTTACTCGGAGCTTTTTCATAAGGCCAGGCTAAACAAGGTAACTGGCATTGTCGCGGAACATTGCTGCGAAAGCAAATGTTTTTCGGTAATCTTGCTTCTCGGTAACATGAAAATGTTTCTGACACAATCCAAAAACATTTTTCCTGACGCAAGTTTTGTTTCCGAAACACATGTTTCCTCGTTTGTTTATATTCGGAAAGCGACACCGCGCGCTCTGCCGGCCAATGATTCGTTTAGTGATAGTGTACGGCAGCAAGAAGATTTATAATGGTGGGTTTCTTCAGAGAAAGTAAACTGTTAGAACGAAAACACAAAATGAAGTACAGTATCACCGACACGACAACATTTTGCAATGTATGAACTCGGGAAACTGGTCGAGAAGTTTCCTCGGCAGCCTTAGGCAATATTCGCACAGCCGATGAATCACCAGAAAGCCTCGCATGCCCAGTTTGGCTGCTTCGAAAACACTTCGGGCCGATAAAAGGTTTCGGGAGCATCATACAATGTATTCAAAATATGTGTGTTTTATTTTTGCCGTGCTTGGAGTCCATGGGATCTATTTTGGAGACCATTTTTTATACCTTGTTTAATAGTATGTTTGATGAAGAAATAAACAATCGTGTTCAAATGAGTTGTCAGACAGTCTAGATTCTTGTTCCCCTTTGAGACCAGAATGGACTCTCAAATCTTTGCATTTATGTTATTAACGGGTAGTCCCAGAGTTTCTCGTGCAATTTGGAATAAATACGCACTCGTGAAATTTTGAAAGAGCACAAACTGCATTTATCTTTCAGGCTTGTTACTGCCGAAAATTTTCACTCTTGCGTATTTATTTTATACACGTACGAAGCAAACGATATATTACTTTCATCTTATTTCAGAGGTTACGTGACACTTATCGTAAACCTGGCGTCCTTCTGAGGTTTAACTCCGAAGAACTACACGCAGCTGGTGGAACTGCACTCCCAATATGCTGCTAAGGGACTGGCCATCCTAGGATTCCCGTGTAACCAGTTTGGAAAACAGGTTTGTCCTGTCACGTGGTTTTCCAATCGCAACATTTCAAGTGCTATTTGAGACAAACTTTTCTAGCATATATGTCCCATAAAAACTAAGGGTGTGTCTGTTGAAACGTCGTGTTGGCTTGTTGGCTGACGTTTTGAGCGGTAGCCCTTTGTCTTCGCTCTGCTTAGGACTAACGCACGAAACATCAGCTAACACTTTATGTACGGTGCTCAGCATATCCACACCAACCTTACAGGGATTCCGCTAGACTCGTCCATCAGCCAGTACAGAGTACCGGTAGGAAATATATTTTCCGGTACGGAGCCACCTGGAACCGGTACAACATACAAGTTAAGCAAAATAATCGTTTCTTCTGCTGCAGCGGAACTGGACACAAAATAATCTATCTAATCGCGGAGTTTTCGACCATTTCGGAACATTTCTTCGGTAGAATGAGTAGAATACCCAGCGTGGGCTCCCTTTGGACAGGAGAGCCGTCAGAAAAAAAATGTTGTACTTCATATTTTCCGATACGGAATACCGGCAGCCTCATTTTTTCCGGTACAGTATTTTATGGGTGAAATACCGGTGGTTGCTGGTCTAGCGGAATCTCTGCCTTACATTAACACATTTTACGTTTTCATTTTATAGTGTGGATTCTGTAAATGACATGTGATCTTATATTTGAACGCTGGCAGAAAAAGATCTGAGATCAATTTCTTTACAGGAACCGGACACAGAAGCTGCCATTAAAAAGTTTGCTGATGGATACGGCGTAAAGTTTGACATGTTCAGCAAGATCGACGTCAATGGTCCAAACGCTTTGCCGCTCTACCGATATCTGAAGAGCCAGCTTAAGGGAACTTTAGGAAGGTAACGGTGATGTAGATGACGGGGTGGGATGGGGTGGGGAGGGAACTTGTTGGAGTGCAGTGGAGGGAGTGAGGATGGATACTTGATCTAAGTTTCAGTGGGGGACAGCACAGAAGTGTCCAAACTCTGAACCTTTTTATCTGCCCAGAAGATGCGTAATAAGATTCAAAGGTTTCCACTTAAACTTTATGAGTGTTGTTTGTTATAAACGGAAACTTAGTCTTGTACCATGACAATTTTCTTGTAATGTGTTGAACATTTAGATCATTTAAAACACAAGCCCCTGATATATGCTTCAACTTTAGTTTATTTAGTTTTGAAAGGCACTCTCAGGGCTAACGCTCTGAGTAAACTTTTCCCAACCATTCAAGAAGAAATTGTAAATCATTATGAACGTTCAGCTTGAATTCGATTGATGTATAATGTATGTTTTTCCTTCATTCTATCCAGCTTCATTAAGTGGAACTTTGGCAAGGTCAGTTGTAGTATTGTTTCACTGTGCATTATTTGTTCCAGTTGATCACGTGTTTGTCCACCTATACTCTTCTGCTTTGTCAAAACTATGTCGATAGTGTGACCCCATAGCTCTGAACAGCTTCACTAATATTATTCTAGGCAGCTACATAATTTTAAATCCTATAGTAAGGTCCCCTTTGCCAATCCCCCATGGCTTCAGTTACAGTTTTTTCTTTTCTTCTTTAGTATTGCTATAATTGTCTTTCAGTCTTGACTCTTATAATGTAATATTATTTCTTTAGTGGTCATAAAGTGAAATCATAGTTTGTAGAGGGGACTGGTTATGAAAGCCGGCGAGCTTCAAAGGGCCAAACAATAGCATGGCGCATGACTACTGACTATGCTGAAATTAATAAACAGATAAATACACCGATATTTATTCTTACTGTTCAAAGGAAGGTGATAATACTCTTCATGATTCAAAGGCTTGATTTAATAATTGATTGTTTGTTACTGTTTGCTTTTCATGTTTCCTTAATATCCAGTTCTTGTGTAATCGTGATGGTAAACCAGTCAAAAGGTTCTCGCCAGCAGTACAGCCGCTGGTAGGTTTATTCTTGTTGTGTTGTCCGTAGACTTAATCGGTGTTGAGTTCCGTCTGAGACGCAGGCTATGTTGTCTGCCTCAATCCCAAAAACCGGTTTGTACTGAACCAGTTTTTTAGCTGTTTCATTTCAGGGCCCGGTTTGTCGAAAGCCGATTAAGCTAATCCAGGATTAACGAAATTCTTTCTGACGACCTCTCTGCCGATAAAATGCAGGGTTTTGTTCAAATATGGATTTAAAAGCTTGTTTTAGCTGAATACGTATCAAGGAAATCGTTGCAGGACAAAATCTTCACATTTTCAGGCTTATAAATGACAAGAAAGTTTACACCTAATCCAGGATTAGCCTAATCGTGCTTTGAAAAACCGGGCCCAGCTCCCCATAACCGAATTGCTTTACGGCTAGTAGTATTTTGCAAGGTCAGTTATGCACATTGTATACGCATTTCCAGAAAACCCAGCTCAACCGCTGCAATGTTTTCGGTCGGATAGCTTGATAATATTTTCCAAAACTGTGTACTTCGTTCTGTAAATTTAAGTTTTTAAGCAAGCACAAAAGCAAAATATTTCCATGCCAGTGTGACTTCCGTTATGTCTTGATTGGCTCATTTTGCGCATTGCGACAGACGTTTCTTTCTCCCACACCCGTTTTGTCACGGAACGCCTGCTTTTCACAGATTTCCGGTTGATTTATTTCGGACAGTTGATTGGTTCTGTCAGTCCCCATGGGACTGACGTCACGACATTTTTCACAAGTTTACGGCATTTGTAATTCACGAGGTGGAAAAACCGTCCATTTGCTCCTTGTCTTTGCCCGGGACACTTCGAAGTTTGTGTCACGTTACCAGAAGGTTCCAACAGTGTGCCCCAACATAACTCTTAAAAGTTGAGAGATGTCCCTCTTGTTTTCTTGTTTTATTAGAGAGGGGAGCTTAATTTAAAAAGAGATGACAGCAAAATGTAAAATTTAAAAATATATCACCAAGCATCTAGAGTTATGCGGCGTCTACAAATGTTATTGATGAGGTGGGCTTATTAGAGCATTACACAAAGGTCCAGTAAGGTGTCTCCGACTGAGTAAGTGGTGGGTTTCACTTCACTGAGTTTACGTGAAGTCGTACCGGAAGAGGCATGATATTGGCCTGTATTCGTTAACTTAACATAATGACTTTTGAATTAACAATAAAATCTTGAACTCACAGACCTTGTATGTGTATTCTTTTGCGCTGTGCATGATTGCCGACCCCTTATCAAATGGAAATTTAGACTGCTGCTCATAGTGACGTTTGCATTCACCAAACATAGCTAAGTATTCGAATTACGCGTGATAGAATTAAGGTGATGTTACACGAGACGATTTTTAACGACGATTTTCTGTGCAACATTTCTTTTTTCTATACTTCTTGCCTAGTAATCGTCGAACTATCAATGAATAGCAATCTTTGCACAAAATTCTGCCTTTGGCGAAGGTTCGCCATGTTTTTAGAGTAAAAGCCAAAGCGCTAGCTACAAAATTGTAGGTGTTGGGCGAAAAATCGTCGTTAAAAATCGTCTCGTGTAACATCACCTTTAGGCTTTGTTGCTTAAATTACAATTGTTGTCATTAGCAACGAACCTTCTTTCAGTCTTTACATGACAGAGGTCTTGACTGAATGACTGACGAACATTTAAAAACGTGATAACGTCTCGATTATTACCCTCGCAAAGCTCGGGGGATCCGCTGCCCAGTCGATAAATAGAGCCGTTTTCGGATGACTGTCGAAAACCAAAACCAAAGTAATCACACAGGCCAATCACAGAGACTGAGAGAAAACAGTTCAGCCAATCAGAAGCCAGAGTAATTCACGTTTGGTCTTGTGTTTGGTTTTACTTTCCAATCAGCAATGCGAGTACACGCCATCGCTTGCGTGAGAAGTGTTTGGTTTTGGTTTTGGTTTTGTTCCTGATTGGTTGAGAAGGCGCCAAACTTGTGTGGACCAATCAGAAAGCGTAGCAAACGCAAAACCAAAGCAATCACACGATTACTTTCGACAGTCATCCGAAAACCACAGGATTACTTTCGACAGTCATCCGAAAACCACACGATTACTTTCGACAGTCATCCGAAAACCGCTCTATACTTACGTTTATATGAATCTGTATTGTCCTGAGAAGGGTTCGATTCTTACTGGCACTCTCACCATATTGGGATTCTTTTCTTGCAGGATATCAGCAAGGACATAGAAGCTTTGTTATAAACCAGAAGAAGAGGCGTTGCTTGGAGGTTAGACAGGCTTGGAGGTTAGACGGGTATGTAGAGGGTCAGGGTTTAATTAGATAGAGCGGTTTTCAGTTGGCTTTAGCAAAAGGTACAGAAATTGCATTTCATGCAAAATCCTTTTTACATTGTATTGCATGCATTTTTAGTACATCTGCGTACGTGTACGCATATTAAAATGCCCAATACACATTTGCGTAACTTGCGTAACCAAAATTGTTCTCGAATAATCGTCTAGGACATAAACTCGTTAGACTCTGGTTCAAGATAACTATTCGATGTGTGCATTTTTGGTAACGTTGAGCGTGGGCCTGCGCAAATTGCGATGTCTGTAGAGTAATATTACAGTGCCGAGTATAGAACCACAAGAATCACTTTTTCAGTACCAAAACATGAGAGGATTGGACATAAGCCAGACAAATAGCAGTTTTTACCACAACACACTAGTTTCTCGCTCTCTGATTGGTCGATTTATCGTGGTAAATAAGAGTTTTTACCACAACACACTAGTTTCTCGCTCTCTGATTGGTCGATTTACAGTGGTAAATAAGAGTCCAGACAACGATGCTGACGCCAGCTGACGCCAGCATGTCACGTTTTGCAGCGAAATACAACGAACGTTTCCTGTATATTTCTAAATGTTGTGGCAAAAAACAAATTTCCACTGGTTTGCCGTGGTGTGGACTCTTATTTACCACGATTTACGTCATCACATGGTCAAAATTAGTTGCGGACTCACTCGGCGAAGCGCCTCGTGAGTCCACAACATTTTGACCATGTGATGACGTAAATCGTGGTAAATAAGAGTCCACACCACGGCAAACCAGTGGAAATTTATTAAGTTCACCAATCACGTAGTTGTTAAATGGAGTTGTCCTTTTTACATTTTACCTTTTAGACATTTTGCACAGAGTTCTAACCGACCAGGACCAAATGGAAAACGCATGATTCGCAAGTTGTTGTACGTTTATCTGAAGAAAAGACCAATTAGCAGCACACTTTTCTTGCTTACTCATCTTGACCAGCTGTCTAAACCAAATCTGATTGGCTTAGAGGTCATAACCTCAACTCTTATTGGTCAGGGCCCGGTTTTTCGAAAGTCGATTAAGCTAATCCAGGATTAACGAAATTCTTTCTCTCGACCTCTCTCCCAATAAACTGCAGAGTTTTGTTCGAAGATGTGGATTAGTAAGCTTGTTCCAGCAAACGTTATCAAAAAAGTCGTTGTGTACGAAACTTTCACGTTTTCAGGCTTATAAATGACAAGAAAGTTTGGACCTAATCCAGGATTAGCCTAATCGTGCTTTGAAAAACTGGGTCCAGAATGACACAATATGGAAAGATTTAAAAAACCTGCTTCAACCAATCAAAAACCGCAGAAAACGTAAAGCACACAGTTAGTTTCTACAGCCAATCGAAAACCGCTCTAAAGGATTATAGTGCAAATGCTTACCAAGCATTAGATTAGAAGATTATAACTTTAGAATAACTTTAGATAGAATTGCGCGGGACATCAAAATGCGTTGCAGAAATATGCAATACGACCGTTTTTAGCGTCCATACACGCATCAAGACTTCGGACTTTTGGATGGATCGCACTGTATTCTGGGTAGGTTTGGCCCAAAAAAGTGAGCACCAACTTAACAATATCCGCCATTTTGCATTTCAAGCTTGGAGCTTGGTAGATGTGTACGTTTTAAAACGGATAGAAGTTGACTGAGCTCCAAGCGTGAAGTGCAAAATGGCAGACCTGGTGGAGTTGGTGCTCACTTTACTGAACCAAACCTACCCAGAATACAGTGCGATCCAGCCAAAAGCTGGAACTCTTGATGCGTGTATTTCTACGTTACCTGGACAGACAAACAGGTCAGCGGATTAAGCCAAGTCGCTTTTCCAAGCCGGTTGCAGTCCCCCTTTGTTATGATGACTGCGACTTCAAAACCACCTCAGTGGATGAGTCAGTCGGACAAGTGCAGCTCTGGGGGACTGCTGTCGCAAGCTGGAGCCCGTGACCTGGCTTGTCTGCTCATGCCAGTGACGATTAACATTTCTTGAACAATATATATCAAAAACATGCCTTGGGTCTTAACCCTTTCATTGCCAATTTAAACTGAAAAACATCCAACTCCTGAACTGTCATGTGTAAAACCTGAAGGTGTGATCACCCAAATGTCATGAATGCTCTCAGTGAAAACATCCTGATAGAAGGGTTCACGCTATCGTCTGGCGGAGCCGTTCATGTTTCTATTTTAACCCTTTAGTTTCCAAAAGCGGATTTGACTCAACCTTCCAGACCACTTAGCGAAGTCTTTTTTTTTATTTCCGTTTCTTTTTCCATCTCCCTAACGGTCAAATCAAATCGAAAGGTGTGACCACATTCTAACAGCAGTGTTCAGATTGTTGTTGAGCGGAGTTCATGCGGACGTTATTCGGTCACGTGTTACGATTTCACCAATCACGCGCGCGGGAGGAAATATTTGATCCTTTGGGTGAGTGGGTGATTTGTCGTTTGTTTTATTTTTGTAAGGGTGACATGGCAATGAAGGGGTCAAACTCCATTTTTTCAGACTAGATTTTATATTAGATTACTCTATGAATTAAAAAAATCACCACGATTTCCGTAGCTCGTTTTATGTGAACTTGACAGTCAGATTCGATTGTTTCGTATCAGCCTCACTTCCAGGAAACTCGCAATTCGCTCTGTCCCAGGTCTCTGCTTACCTTTTTCATGTATTGTATCCTGGCCTCTCAACTTGTTTAGCTGTCAGTGTTTTGTTTTCATGAATTATCTGGCTTTGTGTTTCTTTCCGTAAATACGGGGATTTGTTCTAGCTTTTCTCAGTTTGGAAACGTCATGCTGATACGACTGAACCGAGAAAATATTGAAATACAAACCAAGAGAAAGCAACTTTAAGGCCCGTTTACACATGCGATTTTTGATGCGATTTTGATGCGATTTTGATGCGATTTTAGTGCGATTTTAGTGGCGATTTTCGATGTGTAAACTACCTGCGATTCCATGGCGATTTCATGGCGATTTGTCGCCGAGAAATCGCCGCTGTTTCGAACCTGCTCGAATTTAGATGCGATTTTGCGGCGAATTTGAGGCAAAAAGCTTCTTTGCCCTACCCCCCAAGGGTGTTTTGTCGCGACAGGAAACAATATGGCGGATGAAATTGTGATTGTAAACAACATTTGTGACAAAGCCAACGCCAACGCCAACGCAAAGAAAAACACAAAAGCAAAAAAAAAAAAACTATTTGGACAGTTGAAGAGGAGGAGCTCATGATTAGCCGCTGGGGAGAGGCGGATAGCTTATTTAAGACCAGTTCGGCAAACTACAAGCGGCACGCCAAAAGAGCCGCTGCAAGAGAAGAAATCAGGCGAGCCCTGCAGTCGCAATTTGGGAGCATTTTTACTATCCAAACTTTTCGCTGCTTTTGACGTTTTTGACGGCGAGCAACTAAAACAGCATTTACACACAAGCAGGCGGTGGCTATGTCCCTCGTTTCATCTTCTTCATCTTCCATCTTTCACGGAACTTTGCACGTGACGCCATATGTGCTCGCGCGTAATAATCGCAATCAAATCGCCATGAAAATCGCCACGAAATCGCCGGTGGTTTACACATGCGACTTGAAATCGCATCGAAAATCGCCACTTAAAATCGCATCAAAAATCGCATGTGTAAACGGGCCTTTATGTTGCACGATAAACACTGTTCACAAATTTAAAAAGCGGGGGCAGTTCGACCCTGTCATATCTAGATTATAATTGTGTGAATAATGTCTTCTTGTTACAGACCGCAATTAAAATGCAATTTAAGTGAAATCGATAGTAATGTTGATGTCGCTAAGAAATTCCTCGTTCTCTTTCACTGGACAGTTTCAAAACAATGGCAACGAAGATTTTAAGTGGAAAATGTGTGAATCCATTCTTCTGAGGGTTTTTAATGTTACAAAAACTTAAGGCTTTAGAAACAATTTCCCCCTGCAGTGATCATTACTAAACTAAACATCCTACTGCTAGTCCATTAACTGCACCAATCCATTATGGAAGAATTGTAGTTTGAAAAAGCTTGCCTATATAGCTTTCGCCGCTTTGATAGGGATCTGAAATAATTTGGGGAAGCTTTCAGATTTTACGACTTTTTTGTTCATTGAAGCAATGATCCAAAGTTTTGATATAATGATGTACATGCATGATGAATCACTTATACGTGAACTACGGAACATAGAGCAAGATTGCAGTTGAAGCCCGGGTAACTTTGACTGTCGATACAAAGTTTTGTTTCTTTTTCCAGCATCGTGTCAAAAGCAACACAAAGCCATTACCTCGAGCTTTTATGAAAAGCTACCGAAGGACACCCACGTGGAAAAGCCATTAGTTAGATCTCTTGATAATTCGATTTGTGTGTTATAATTGAAGAGTAGTTAGGACTTGGCCGACCATTGTTGGGACGAAGTTATCACCTGTTAAAACCCTGTACCCGTGTTTGTATTTGAACGATTGTAATTTCAAGACCTGAAATGTCGATTATAACGGCCTCTCAGTGACGTTCAGGAGTGAAAATATACTTTGTCTTTTATGATCGCCCTCGATTAGGTTGTTTCGACTCATGCTTTACGGTAGATAGTTGAAAGTGAAAAAAAGGGGGGGGAGGGGGAGTAGAGGGCGAATTAACGTGTCGCGAAATTTAAATATTCGAAAATAAAGTGATAAGGGTATAAATTATTCGAAAATCGCGAAATCTGCGCCCCAAAAATCGCACAAAATTAACGTGTCGTGAAAATTTCATGTGATTTGCTGCAAATAAGTTTGTCATTTATGTGTTTGAGAAGCGTTTGCTAGAAGATTGAGTATTGCTCGAAAAACATCTAAGTGGCCAACCTTCAGGAGTACACTGCCATAAATAACCTTAGTTAGATAAGATATATCAGACGTTTTTACTTGGCCCATTTACAAATGTCAATTTCGACTCCTTCCGACCCACTTACGATGCGACTTATAAACCACGCCTGCAGCGTCTTAGGTTTTCACTCATCTTTTAGAATCCTTACTTTGTTTTCGTGTCGTAAGACGAACCGTCTAAATCAACTTCTGCTTCACAATGGCGGCCCATATATGATTCGAGACGATCTCAACGGGACTTTGCAAGACGCTCTCACAGAAACAAGTCGTTTGTTGAACTGAAAAGTCCCCACGTGTCGTTGAATCTTAGATCGTATTCGCCGACCGAACGATTTAGAATTTCACATGGGGCTGTTCTATAGTAACCCTGTTTACTCCAGAGGCAATATTTCAATCATTTTAAAATTGTATTCCTGTGCTCGTGGTATAAAAAAAAAAAAAAAAAAAAGACAAAACAGAAACAAAACAACAACAACAACAACAACAACAACAACAACAACAACAACAAAAAAACAGGAGAAATTGTATGAGTGCATGATGTAGTATACTTATGACAAGTTATCAGATATTCTCTCTACTCTATGATATATATTTGGTGAGAGTCTTACAGAGAAAATTGAAGTTGATGGTTCCCAGAAGCTGTAGTTTGCGTAACGTTTTCACTGTCAAAGGAAACCTCGACCTCGAGAACCTCTGCATTATCAAATACAGCCTGAAGGTGTGACCATGCACTCAAACGAAATCTCTCAGTGAGTACATTCTAACAGCAGTGTTCAAGTTGTCGTACAGCGGGGTTCATGTATTGTTCGACAGAGAAAATATGGCGGCAGTCATGAACCGAGCAGAAAAATAGCACCTGTACGTGAACCTTTAAGTATCTCCTACAGTGCGGACCGAAGGAATCCTGCTGAGAAGCCATTAGGCAAACGAACCCATTTTACAGTGCCAAGTTTTAAGAACGAGATAAGCACCGGAAAGTCACACTTACCTCGCGAGGGTGCTATAATTCAATGCCCGAAGAAAAGGAAGACATGCAGCGATAAACTTTCTGCATTTGTTACAGCTTGACGATTGGAGCTCGTGTGAAGAGTTATCTTGCGAACAAAGCATGGTTGAACAGCGAAGTGTGTGTGGGAGGAGGGTTTCTGGTTGTTGTTTCTTTCGTCATAAAGAAAAACCATGGCTTTTTTTTTCTTTGGGAGAGCTTTGAAGAATTGAAAGGAGTACCCATTCTAAGAATAATGCATCGTGCATGTCTGCCATATAATGCAGCCCTCGTGTCACATGTGCGAAATTCCCAGCCATGGTACGTTATATATTTTGTTTTTGTTTTTCGCTTTCGTTAAATAGTCCGGAGAGATAGGGGGAGGGGAGGGGAGGGGTAGGAGAAGTCGAACGTTTACTTCATATTCGGGGTTTTGTCGATTTTAATGAATGTGCTTCCATTCGTGAATAATTCGAAGATTTCATTCGCGTTCTTTCCTCGCAAACGTCGACTAACTTTCATTTTCGCTGCGTTTGCTTTTCCCACACAAACTTTTTATTCGTAATTAAACGAACACCACATCTTTCAATATTTCATTCGATTGATTGTTGATAAGCAAATGGAAATCTAAGACGGCTTGTTGTTGTTGGCCTAGGCGGAGAGAACACACGAAGAGGACTAACCCAGGAACCACTGTTAAGATCTATGGCTGTTTGAGTTAAGCTTAAAAACGGGGGAATCGTTTCATTCCACCGATAACTAAATTCACAGGATGTAAATCTCGCGAGTAAAAGTCTGACTCCCTCGACGCGTTCGAAAGCGTGAGCGGGTTTTTCTGCAGATGACGAAAATCCCTCATTTTCCGACAGCCGATTCGTTCTCTTAACAACAAAGCCTTATGCTGTTAAAACACCAATCTTATTGTCCGACGCAGTGCCTAGCTCCAAACAGCGTTTTTACATATCATAAATTTTCCGTATCTAACAAGACTTGGGGGGCCCGTCCGGGGTTCTGCGGAATTAAGAGCTATTGTTTTTAATATATTCCGGCTCTTAATACTTTAATTGCGTAGGCTTTAACTTCAATGTTTGCTGTCAGCGATATTTTGGCGCGAAGTAGGCGTGGCTAGCACGAAGCAGGTTCGTACTCCACGCGCCAGCGTCAAACAAAAGGCACTCGGGATTGGCAAACGTCAACCTGTCACGGAACAGCTGGCTGGTAGTGTCAAAAGCGGCGAGAAAAGCAAACTTCACCGATTTCACATTTTCGCTCTTTCTGACAACGAAGTGTTCGAACCTGAAGCACGTTCGCGCTGCAAGGGGCACACCGGGAACAGGCTTGTACATAGCCGCACGGAAAGACCTTTATCTCAAATCTGAAGCAGTTGCCTGAAGGAACTTCAGAAGTTAACTGGCGAATCTTTTTTTTTTTTTTTAAATCCAAGCATTCAGGTAAGGAGTATACTTCCTTGGTCTTTTTGTACTTAAAGGCTCGGGCGATATTCGCTTTCGAAACCTGTGCATCTCATTTATCCCGAACCGTGCGCTTTGAGGTGGGTCTTTCTTTTACTACCGTTATTTCAGTCCAAAGGTCTGCACCTTAGAATCAACGAAATATATACTGTAACGTTGCCATAAATTTGCTAGTAAAATTGAATTTCTCGCGTGGTGAAATTGCTGCGGAACTGAATTCGTGGTAGCTTGGTGGCTTTCGGACCAACGGACTTTCTTGAATAAAATACGCGTTTCCATAAATTTGGACGATGATTTCGGTCGCCAAAACACCCTTCGTGGCCGACTCTCCGACATTTTCCAACCCGAAATTAATTGTCATATGCCATTCGCAAAGCCAAACGACATCATTAAAAACACGGGTTTGAATTTAATAAGAAGAATTTCATTTAAGGGCGCCGCGGGGAAATAATTCTTGAAAACCATATGAATTAACTGCGTTCGCGGAGGGTCGGCGAAGACCGCACACAATAGATGATAGCAATTTGCATATACTGTCCACAAATGGGATAGACAAATAAGCCCTAATGAGGAGCTATCAATAAAGAAGAAGATGGAAAATTAATAGTCATCTTTGGGGCTTCGAGGGACCTTGAAAATAATGTAAACCGGCTCTTCCTGAGCCTCTGTCGAGAGAGAAACATCTTAGGACTTTTTACGCCCTATAGCTGTGCCGGTAAATTGCTTTGAAATTGTCTGCATTGATGAATAGCCATTACACGGCTCGTAGTTTGGCGTGGTCGCAACCAGATGTGGCAGGTACTTTTCGGAACGTTAAGTTGTTTCTAGACACAACCAAGGTTCCCAGACACTAAGATTCCCACAGTGCAATTTTCACTACCTTTTTTACTACGTTGTATAAAGTCTTCGATCGGAAACGCCTTTCCTTTTTTTCTACAATACCTCTGTGTTCCTGGAGATTTGTTGTAATGCTATATCACGATAGTCAGGAATCCGAACAATAAAAATGGTTTACCGGAAATAACCGACAGGTGGGTTTTTACTGGATAAGCGAGCGAATCTGAATTCTGCCTTTATTTGAACAAGAAGAACAAATGCTAATACTTCAGCCTCTGAATTGGGAATTATTTGTTTTAGTTCTGAGTCTCCAGTGTGAGTTTAAAAATTTCGATCTTCCGGCGATGTGATAAATTTCTAATGACAATTTGATTTCCTTTGCCTTCCCTTCCGACGGCCGATTTTTATTACATTGGTTAGAATTCTCGCCTCGTCAACGATTAAGTTGCTTTGAGTCTTTTATAGCTCTTCCGCATTAGTTTCTTAACGTCAGTTTTAAATTATCAGTTTCCCTTTTGGGGGCCTCTCTTTTTTCATCAACCATGCAAATTTGTCTTTACGTGCGTTTTACCAGCTATAACCCAAAGAAAGAAATTGACTATGAGTAATAACAATACTGGTAAACGACCTCCCAGGTAGAAAATTGTTTGCATAAATTTTACGACTTATACAATTAATAGTCGCAGTGGTCGTGTAATATAACAACACCAACACGTCTTAAACCCACGACTTGGTGATAAAGCCTATATGTCATTTTGAATGGTGTTGCCCGTGGTTACCATGGGTCCCTGTATTTTCTTTGTTCAAATATATGCACAATTTTTGTCATCAGCCGGACACGTCAGTCAAAAAGATATACCTTCTCGGCTGCACTGATTTACTGCTAACTAACAGCTCTTATAGTTCACACAATTTTGGGCACCGAGATTTTCTTAACTGCAGAAGTGAAGCTCACGATAACAACGCAGTATTATGGCATTTACTGTTGCTTTGCCATTGTTGCTATACTCGCCTCGCTCTAGTCCTCGCTCGGTCGTCCGGTGTCTTCGTTTCCAGGCTCTTTAGCCTTCGTTAGGTGTGGAGCCTACGTGGAAGTGGGAGGGGGAAGCTACTTCTCATAATTTAAGTTGGAGTGTGTCGCCTGGTTCTAAAAGCCCTTACCCTATTTCGCACCACAATATTCGATTTTCGACCCCCGATGCAGACCTGTATTCAAAAACTCCCAAAATTGACTTTGCTGCTCCTGCACAGGCCCTAATTTGGAACAAAAATGTGCACTCTGTCTCTTTGGTCTGGAATAGGGTGGCACATTTTGCTTATTTTGGTATTTGGTTGTAAACAAAGTACCCTATTTCAGACTACAAGGCTTCAAAACGATATCCTTTGGGGTGCCACATACCCAGTATGGTTTATATATGGGAATACCCTCCCCCTCTCGCCCCTTTTCCGGGCCGTTTTCCTTGGTTTGAATTTGTAGATAGCTTCAACAAAGTGCTCCACAGGATAGAGCGGTTTTTGGATGACTGCCACAAATAATCGTGTGATTCACCTTTGAGTTTTCTGCGCTTTTGTACTGGGCTGAGGTTTGGCAGCATTCTTGGCCAATCAGGAACAAAATGCAATCTCCTTACGCAAGCAGATGGCGTTGTCTCGTACTGCTAAATTAGTCTATTCACAATAAAACCAAATGCAAGTTACTTTGGTTTCTGGTTGGATGGAAGGGTTTCTGTAGATATACAGTTTCGAGTTATGGAGGGAAGTAGGCAGTTATAATGACGTCTGTGGCTTTTGTGATGAACGTTTTGGAGGATAAATATGCTTTTTGAAACAAAGCATTGACGGCATAAGAAAACAGGTGTGATTCCTGCCCATGTAAAATCAGTAGTTAGAGCATCCAATGATATAATGGCGTCCGCTGTGGCTTTTATGATGAACGTTTTGGAGGATAAATATGCTTTTTGAAACAAAGCATTGACGGCATATTAAGAAAACAGGTGTGATTCCTGCTCATGTAAACTCAGTATTAAAACATCCGTTGATGACTCATCAGCTAGTTATCAATTCGTGCAGCCGTTATGATTGGCGCTGTAATTACTTTGGTTTTGCGAAAGTCTTCCGAAGGTGGCTCCAATGCAACAATCAATTTGTAGACATGACAACATCCGTCCCCTCTGAATCGCTGTGCAAGGTGTATTACAAGGGGAGTCCACGGTCTTACTTTTCTCTCTTTAGCTGGCATCAGTTTGAAAGCATGGTTACATCAGCCAAATATTCACGCCTTCTGATTGGCTTAATAACATCATGGCCGCGTCCTCAAACAACCTCACCACAGGCAGTCCAATTATCTTGTTGCGAGATTCTCTCTCTTTTTTTTTTTTTTTTTTTTTTTTTCTTTTTTTTTCGACAATTCAAAAATACAGAACTCAACTTGTTCCTTGTGTTGTTTTATTTCGTGTGCTGATTTTGGGCCGATCTGAGCAATCCTGAACGATATTTCATCTGGTGGTGGTCCCCCTGTAAGAAAAAATACAAGGCTGCACAGCTGATGAACCGACCGTCGGTTGTTTGAAGTCAGAAAATCACCCTAACTCTGCACCAATAACTCCCATTCTCAGCGAGAGCCAGCACAAGCTACAAGATGAGTTCAGTACTTTTGAATTTTCGAAAAGAAGAAATAAAACTGCCATCTCACAACAAGATTGGGCATGTGTCCATTTCAGACCTGCATCCCAAACATTTACAAACTTTTTACCAGATCAAATCGGCCAAAACAAGCAAAACGTACTACCCCAGTTTATTCCAGATCAAAGAGACAAAATCAATACCTTATTTCAGATTAAAATGCTTGGAAACGCTACCCTTTGGGGCGGGACACAACTAATGGCTTACATATGACGTAACCTCCCTCCCCCGGGGGGGGGGGGGGGGGTGGAATCCCAATGGCAGGTTGAAACCATGGCCTTAGTTTTGTTTACTACTGTGTTTTATAGTGGAACGGCTCGATTACTTCGCAGGGAGTAGGTGGAGACAGACAAAGGACAGAGACAACGGCTCTAATAAAACGTTGGAAACAAAACGAAAGATAAACCATTTCTGGAGGGAACGAGGCAGTTATAATGACGTCTGTGGCTTTTGTAATGAGCGCTTTGGAGGATAAATAAGCTTTTAGAAACAAAGCAATGACGCATTAAGAACACAGGTGGGATTCCCGCCCATCTAAACTATTAAAGCATCCGCTGATACCCATCAGCGCGCTATCACAATAGAGCATATTAAAACTCAGAGCACGTCCGCAAGAGGCAATATGATGTAAGGCGGAGGTTTTGCTCCACGGGGGGTGGGTAAGTGCACATTACCATAACACAGAACCCACGGCTTGGTAACGACAACATATTTTCCGAGATCACGTTCACTCCGGATTTGAAGAATCTGTAGTTTTTTGGGGGGGTCGTGTGGACGCCTATAACGCAACAATATTCAGTTTGCGTAGTTATCAGCAGATTTTTTTCGGAATGATTCAGGAACCAGTTTTGCGTGATAGTTTGCGTGAACATATTTGTGCAACGCTGAGGTGGCTCCAGTTTGTCGCTGAGACTAGATTCTTCTTATCATTCAGTTTGAACCTGACTAGTTTCTCTCATTTTAAAAAGAAAAGGGGAAAACAAAACATAAAATTTTGTTTATGTTCCAAGTACTTTTACAGAGTGTTGATGGACAGTTCTCGATACGCCTCTGTCTATATCTCGGTCTCAATTCTTAATGATACTGAGAACGTGACTCTTTTACTTCCACATTAACTAATGCACAGTAGGTGGTGAGATTATAATGATACCCGCCTCTTGAAACTTCTGACATAACATTCACTCTCTTCATTAACAGTGCGTGCCTTTGCCAACCACGGAAACTACGACTCAAAAATTACCTCGGAGGAATATTTAGGTAAGCGATGTCACTACCTTCGTGTTTCGTGGTTAGGCAAGCATGTCCATTTTTCCTTCCTGTTCAGTTTACGGTTTATACTATTATATTTTCTGGAAATGTTATAAAATGCTATTTAAGACCTCCGGCTTGAAGCACGCTAAGCATAGGTTGTCGTGTTTTTAGCGTCTTCATCAGTACTAATACACCACAGCCTTAGGGCTATGTGCCTCGAAAAACAAAGTGATTAAAAGATATGAGCTGAGACAATGTCAGCTAAAGTCTATAAAAAAAAGCCAATCACACGTTATTAGCGCCTAACAACAAATGAATTCTCTTTATATTAGTGGTTAATGCTCTCAGAACATGTAAAAGCTTGTTATAAATAATATTTATGAATAGCACTGCAAATATCGAAAAATCCCTGGCGATAATTATTGAACAGAAAAAGGACGCACCATAGTGTAAAGTGGGGTTTATTTCTTTGAAGTCCGCACGATTTATCTGGCAACTGTCATTTCAGTTCCAGTTTAGGATATTTCCCTTGGGTGTTTTTGGTAAGTCAGAGCTATAAAGAGGTATATCAGTGTAGTGTATATATTTAGTGTATATATGGTCTGTTTTTTGTAGAACCATATTTTTAACACCTCTTGATTGCGTCTTGATGCTGTAAACGTATTGCACAGAAACTATATAAAAATCTATTCAGTCATATCCATATGCGTGATATATATAGATATCTATATATCACATTTATATGTATATATGTGAATTGGTCAGTTTGTGGCCGCAAAACAGAATGACAGGTGACGATGGAGAATCAAGGATATAACATGCGATTTTAAAAGAATTTCTGTACTTGGTTTAGGTTACAAACTGAGTCTTCCAAGGAGAATAGTTACAAGTCCGTTTTAGTCGGGTGTGGCCCTCGCCACTACACGTCACTCATTCGATTTTTTAGGAGCGAAAATAAAAAATATGTGGCGTCAAACGGAAAAGGCTTCTCATCATAGCCAATATTTACGTACAGGTGAGGAAGAATCCCGTATAAGAGCCTCATAAATTTACCACGGTACTCAAAATTCCATGGGGTATGCATTGTTAGCATTTACTTGTTTAGATATTGGTGGTTTTGGCTTTGTATAGATTTAGTCTCTAATGGTTCCAGCTTCTGCGACACTTACTTGGCTCCCATAATAGCACAAACGTTTAGGTGGCTATCTATTTATCGAAATTAACGTTTTGAAACACTTTATTGAAACGTAATAGCCGCTGAGCCCAGTTGACGGTATGACGTTCATTAGGCTATAATAACCATGGAGACAGATGCTTATAGGGAGACAAGACAACGTTAACAGCGGGTAGTTCTTCGTGGAGACAAAATAAGTCCGGTAAGATAATGCCTCCACGAAGGTACATTGTTCCCAGTATTGGGTTAGTTTCGCGTTTTGGGGAGTCACTTTATCGAAACACGAGCCGAGTTCAGAATGAATCAATACGAGCACTACGCTAAGTACGTTTAGAAGCGATATTATCGGTTTTATACGTTTCAGAGCAATTTTGCATTTCTTTCCGTTTTCCCCCCTTTTTTATTTCGTAGCTTTCCTCAGGAAACAAGTATCTATAGCGGAAAGACGGACACACAGAGTTAGAGTCATATAGCTACAGAGTTTAGTCATGTGTTATTGCTCTCCCTGCATCTTGGTGGCCCGCTTGCCGAGGCAAAAACAAGTTAGAGTTTGCGATGTTTTCTGAATAGTGCCGGGTCAGCAAAAATTCATCCATAAAAGCCGCGCTCATTTTTTCGTTTATTAATAATCCTGTCAGCGTGGGAGAGCACCATCTCGAAACTAAAAATAAAAAAATACGATAAAAGGAGAGAGATCGTCGATAGTATGGCTGATAAGACGTCCGACGTTTTCGGTTATGACTGGGAAAGAGGTTACCGCCCATAATTTAGCTGGGCGTACTGCCGTTATCTTTTTCTGACAAAGAAAAAGAAGTAAAGCAAGCGTGAATTGTCTAGCTACTTTGAATTCTAAAATTCGACAGCAGGAAACAGGACTTTGGGTTAAAGCGGAACTCAACTCAAGTGTTAGAATAGTTTCATCTATCCCCACTTAACGGCACGAGGTTGAGTTTGTCATGCCACAATATTAAATGTTCCGACTTTCTGATTCCACAGTTTCAAACATTTTGGTAACTCGTTTTGCTCTGTGTGCGGACGACCAAGTTTTTGATCTGGCCCACACATTTTTGCCGGCTCGTTTTTGGTAAGTTGTCCTCCATAGTGTCTGTGAATTGAGCTTGGCAGGTTCAATCTTTTGTTCTTTTGTTAGCCTCGTGTTCTTGCAGATGGTTCCCTCTATCGGTACGGCCAGAATGATTTTGCCTCTGCCAGGCTGGACGACATGTTCGTATGGGTATTTCAGTCGGGATTATATAAATCCAGTCGCGAAAAAAGTATTTAAGAAACACACAATGATCAAGAAGGCGATCTCAACCCACATCCCTGATGGCGAATTGTCAGTCTTCGGCGCAAAGCAATTATTACATATGTTATATATATAGTATTTAAATTGAGATCAATCCACTTCATGAAAGGAATTGAGCAGAGGCCGTACGTATAGATACGCACTGAACTGTTCACAAACAAGTCGATTCGTGTCATTGAAGGCATCGGCTCGAAGAACAAACCACGACTACCAACTCAATTCAGCAACAGGACGTTAGAAACGGGTCTACCAAGACTTGTAGTGAAAAACAAAAAACAGAAACTCGGTTGTCAGTATACCGTGACCCAGAAATTTTCGAGTTAGGAATGTTTGACTGTTTGCCAGCTGAAATATGCCGGCGTACGCCGTCCAGATATACACCCACGCTTGTTTAACCCTCTCACTGACCTGTTTCCTTACAAATGTTTACTCGGCTATAAAAGGTACCTATCGAGAGCTATCACTTAAATGGTCACACTCAGTTTATAGCGGCTTTCTGTTTCTTCGCTTCAACAACGTCAACACTGCGATCAGAATAAATACTTATTATGAGCTTTCATTTGAGTGGTCACACCTTATTCTCGAAGTTTTTTTTTTTTACTGAAATATGACAACGAGTTGTGGGTGTAAGCACGTCGAAGCGCTATTAAACTGCTTTTGCTGATGTTGACATTTCAAAAGAAAAACTACGACGAAGAATCTTTGGAAACCTCCGTGATGTTTTGGACCTCCTGGTCGAGTGGAAACCGGAAATTTTATTGTCTCCTCGGGCGGTGCGAGTTGAAAAGCTCAGTGACCAAAATCTCAGATTCGTAAAGACAGCAAAGTTCTAGGCCTACCAACTCGTTCCAGAACTTTTCCTGCATGAATAATATTCAGGGAGTTGTATTCCAACATTTGATTACACATCTTAGCTCACATAGAAACAAAATACGTATAGTTAATTATAGCTGGCCTTGAGTCTAGTATCGGCTTCCGAATCAAATCCGAAGTTCTTCCGTGTATGAGATGCAATACCAGTTCGAGAAGGAAAACGTAAAATGCCATCTAGGGACATAAATCTTTGGCTCAAGCAAGAATAATAATATCTAAAACCGCGAAAACTACACACCCCCCAGGAGGGGTCGCCTTGAATGGACCTTTTCATTTAGCCTCTGAGATTGCCGATGTATATTTAGAAAGTGGCATTTCATAATCAAACGTACACAAACAAGCTTTATTTTTAGTTTGGTTTCCCTCTAGTGCCTCGTACCACCATGGTAGCCATTGACGTACGGCAATCTCACAAGGAAGTAGTCGGTATAAACTCCATCGCGTTTCTCGTGTCGAACGCGTACACTAGCTGAAATTTGGTCTCAAAACCAATGAAC
This sequence comes from Plumapathes pennacea, assembly GCA_964036295.1. Lineage (NCBI taxonomy): Eukaryota > Metazoa > Cnidaria > Anthozoa > Antipatharia > Myriopathidae > Plumapathes > Plumapathes pennacea. The sequence continues at coordinate 20,581,432 of OZ038466.1, read as the reverse complement.
AGCGTCCTGTCCCTAAGCCTAAGCGACGGGATAACGCATTGACATAAAGTGTACAATATCATGTTTATAGCGACGAAAAACACTTCAAAGGACTTCAATCGTACTCATCGAAACCGGTGCAATATTCGCCCGGACTGCGGAAGTAAATCTCCAATATTTGACCAACTTGTTTGTCATTATCCTTGTGGATGCAACGATGATTACACTGACGCGGAGAAACTGTCAACGCAAATACGTATTTGTTTATCCTTGGACGGAAATAGAAATATTTTGGCAGGTTTTACAGGGAATCGAAGCTTCTGTGAGGTGCACACTCCAAACATTTGGGCAGAGCTATTTCAGTGTCTCGGCAAACCGGTGGGTCAACGGTTTAGTTTATGTTGCAAATCACTACAAACGCAAGCACGAGAAGCTTTTGAGTCTCAGTGAAAACATACCTGACGTAAACCGCGGACAAGCTCGTAAACTGAGGGTTTCATCTTAGTCCTCGTGCTTGCGTTAAGTTTTCCGTCACAGCGACGCATAGAGCTTTTCGAGCTTGCCGTTCCTGCTAACAAAGTAGTACCACATACTTTTACAGCATTTTGAACCAGAAGATACGTCATTAAATTGGCTTCTTCATGATTAGCTCTCAGTTCGAGCCGACCCTACTAGTCTGAACCAAAAGTGAGTCCGCGGAATTTTACTTAATATATGGCTATAAGAATAAAAGAACAGGCACATCAGCACACTCTTAGAGCAGAGGCAGCCGAATATGTATTCCTACGATGAACTGCTTAATTCAGGGTTTCGTATGAGAATATTACACCACAACTTGCTAGGAAAAATACCACGTCAAAGTGCTAAAAATTCTGCACTGACAAAACGGGCGAATGGTTCTACTGCCAGCTCCTGAACTCTCGGCCTAAAGGTGTGCTCACTCAAATGAAAGCTTGTGCTTGAATGTTCCCGAGCGCGTGGAGTTGGTCGTTTTTGCATGACAGTTTATCATGCACACCAAAGAGGACGATTAAAATCGTTAAGAGAAAAAGTGTTCCACAGAGAAGGGTCTTCAAAGTCAGTCTCATGCGATTTTCGCTATTCAACACACCTCTGCGTAACGAAAAGCTACTGTCTAGTGCAGCTCAGCCAGTCCGACGGACTGACGAGTTGTCAGAGCTTGCAGGAGAGCGATTACAATCTCTCATTCAAAGAGCTTGCGCACCTTTTACCCCACACAGAGGTTTATATATCTAATTAACACTTTGCTAAGGACTTTGTCGCCCAAGTCCGCAAACAAATCGGGCTTTTCACTCGGGGTGGGGGGACTTCCATATAAAAAGGACGGGGACTGTCAGTTGAATTAACCTTTTTTGTTTGAAAACAGCAAGGGATAGTTAATGATATTATCTTTATAGCAATTAAAGACATGTCGAAACTTTAAATTCTTGATATGCTTTTACTGGTATCTTTTAGGGGTCAAAATAAGCTCGAGCCACGCCCGTTTTAGTACCTCTTAGGGGTCAAAACGAAAATTCCCGACGAGCATTCCCGTCATTTTTATGTGGGACTTAGGAAAACAACAGTGATACAAGTTGACGACCAACTGAAAGCAACATCACCACTAAAGAATACGCCAAGATTAGGGGCTTCATATTCTTTGTTCAGTTTACCAAAAGAAAGTTTTAAATACACGCCATATACTTCGATTAGCGGCTGCCTCTCCATTGGATTCCCGGTGGCCGGTATAGCAAATATTTTAGACTTTGGCATGAGTCCTAACGAGTGCTTCCAACGTCGAGAACCCTCCATCGCTCTCACCTACATAAAGTATCACTCGAGTACGGCGTATATCGTTGAATACACTGAGGATGACAGGATTCAGTTTCTGTAAATCGCAACGACACCTTTGGAAGCCGGATAGCGAATACAAAACGGCAATTTTCACGAGACAAACTTTGTTTCAGCTGTTACGAGCGTGCCAGATTCGGGGTGTTGAAAGTCAAAAAAAAAAAAAAAAAAAAAAAAAAGTATCAGGGATCAGAGTGTGTTCCCTGCGAGCAGAAACTTGGGATTGCTATACGAGACACATTTACCTCGGACAAGCATTTACGTTACTGTAAACATACCATGCGCGTTGTGGACGATTTTATGAACCTTGCAAGTAAATGCACCAGTCTATCTTCTGCCAGAGCATACTGTGGTAAATGTTTTACCGCGGTATTAAAATGTGACTCGGCAGTAATGCAGGTCTTGTGATCAACAGATGTGTTGTACAGAGGCCTTTTTTATGGTCGATTTGCTACAGGCTGTCGAACCCCAACACACCACTCGATATAAACACGCGTGTGATTGATGGACTCGAGTTTATTGTACCATCAATAATGTTTCCCTAACCCACTGGAAGATAGATACAGTCCAGTTTCCGTTTTTTTTTTGACAAGAAAATAACTCGGCGGAGGCCGACAAAGCAAGCAAGCACTTAAGAGTTTTCCGTTTGTTTTACATTCTACAACGACAGCACCGTAACTGCCATCAAGAAGAACGACAGCTAGTTACTGATTGAGGCTATTTTCATTCTGATATGGGTAATGCACCAGTCAATTGTAACCCCCACCCCCCCCCCCCCCTCCCACCTCGGGGAATGGTGGGGCAATGTGGGGCATTTTTTCCTATTTGAAAGGTGTTTAAGCTCGAAGGGGTGGGGGATTTTCTCTTCATGATTCCCGACCTGCGGACGTGGGGCTCAAGGTCGGAGATTTGACCAAAAATATGATGCAATGCGGCCTCGTCCAGTTCGACCACGCGGTTCGTTCGTGAGAGAAGTTTTCTGTGCAAAGCCTATTTTGTAAAATGTTACCAACTTTTTGGCCCCACAATGTGGGGGATTTGTCAGCACATTATGTCCCATGGGGTGGGGGAATAGTTGATTATTGCAACAAAGAAAATCCATGTCCCCACCATTCCCCGAGGTGGAGGGGGTGGGGGTTACAATTGACCGGTGCATAATGAGCTTCCAAGACACCCCACTGATAAAAATGGGTCTCCAGCCCGCTACGAGAGACCAGCCTTTGCCAATAAATTGTCGAGTTTTCTGGTTCGCTGTTTTCGAAAAACTTGGCCTGAAAACCATTTGAAAAGAGTTCGCGGCTTTTGGACAGCAGTTTCACACAACGATTTATAGGTTTCCCGCTTTGAATCCGCGATTAGCACCTGCTTTGGCCGTAAAAGAAATCCCAATCAGAGAGTCAGTAATTGCGGATGAGCCACACGAAACTAGCCTGTCTTCATTTATGGATCGCGTAGTCAGTTTTACCCCTGGTTTGTTCTGTACTTTCAAGGGTATAAATACTTGTCGATTAGAGTCAACACATGTTACATTTGGCGTCACGCAAGCCTGGGCGATACTTCTCCGCTCTGATGCTAAAATCACGCTAAAAACCGAACTGAAAGCGAAGTACACGGAATATTCGAGAAGGCATAGTTTTGTTTCAAACAAAACAGACACAAAATTACCGGATTAGTTCTCTCGCTTTGAATCTTATGCCCCGCTGAACGGCCCAGTATGTCCACCAACGTGGCGCCACAGGTGAAACAACCCGAAGAAAATCTGCATACGGAAACCGCGGATCTCAACAAAATAATGAATCTATGCTTGGTAGGAAGATTGTAGGGAGCGCGAGTGTTCTTCGCCAAACAGTCGCTTCTCTGCGCTTGACAGTTATTATAATAGGAGCCGTGCGTTGGTACAAAACTCTAATTGCTTGGTCTCTCGCCGCGAAATTTTTACTGGGAGGTTTTTGGCGCGATGTTGGAGGGAAAAACATCAATTGGACGAAGGACCCATGACGCCAAAACATAAAGATAATCTGATTCGTCCGCGGCAGAAAACTCGGGAAAAAAATCGATGTCATCGGAATATTTCACTTTCCAAGCCGATTACTATCTTTCGAAAGACATTCAATAATACCTCCTTTCGCTTTGAATCGCCGCGAAGTTGAAACGGCGTCGACTTGGCTGGCTCCAGCAAGTCTCGTCACCCACAGCTCCGGTGCCACTCTAATTGACATTCAAAACACGAACGCCTCGATCGTAGCGGGGAGGCGTATCTGTGGCTCATCAAAGTTGCCCATAAATTCTCAAAATACTGCAAATTCAACATTGCCTGACTTGGGGAGCTTACTTGTGGGAGGCCATTGTTTATGGCGACACGTCGTCGCCTGCCAACGTCGGCTCACGAGGGACTGGAGCCGGGTGGAGCAAACATCACTTCCGTTGCGAAAGAAAAATTTGACTCGATTTACTCTCGTCGCGACTTACATATATTTTCTTCTCTTGCGCGTTTTTTTATTTTTTTGCTTTGTCTTGCCTTTCTGTGGACTAGTTATGAACTGCTAAACGAAGAATTGAGACAGTAAACAAAACGTGAGCTGTTGGCACAGTTCATCATGTTAAAACATTTGAAATTCAGATGCCGCACGCTTTCATTGTCAACTTGGCGCCTGGTTGGCGCCGGGTAAAACCTGCCCCTATCCCTCCCGGGGTGAACAAAAACGAATATCAATTGAGTTTGGCAAACACAAAGACTCCGCTCTGTTACCGCTAAGCCGCGTCACAAACTTCGCTCGTATTTCCTTCGCGATTTCGTGAAGCCGTTTGAGAGCGAATTGTAGCCTTTTACAAATATGTTTCGGCGTGAAAACGCCATCTCCCGGTTTCATCTCACACGTGACGTAATGCTCCAGTGTATAGTTCGATTAATTTAATTAGACGTTTAATAATAGAAAGCTGTCAATCACAGTTCTGTTGCCCACACGTGTAGTCAGTCGCCAGACAGAGTGTCGCCAGAGCTACCAGTTTATCTCGGAGTTACGTCAAAATGATCTCTCCGCAAAGGCTTTCAATCTTTAAGCAAACTTTCACCCTGCTCGCGACAGTGAAGGATTAGGATCCAACTCAAAGATACCCGAAAAAGATTACAGGTCAGTTTTTCAGAAGGGCTCAAAACCAAGATCTTCCAAGCCCCGATCCGCAAAGATATACAATACCGTAATGAACCGGTCAAAATTCCCTGGAGGGCCAACCCGTATCCAGCTGTCAACGACGTAAGGAGAATTTAGGGCGTCATCACAGCTACTAGAGATTAGGCCAAAAAGCTAACATAGTGACTTCTTGTGAACCCATCAAGTGACAGTTGCTGTTCTCTTCCTTGACAGCACAAGACGGACTCTGCAAACGTCTCAGGTGGCGATATACTGCTCAAGAAGTCAGTAAGGGACATTTATTTAGAAACTCAAATCAACTATATCGGTTGGGTTTCCCTCCCAGGGTGTCAGTTTCTCCTTGGCCGCGATTGTGTTTACACTGAGAGTACATGCGTGTGTTGGTTCAGTTTGAACGATGGCCGAGAAGCGAAAGAGAGTACAAGAAGTGTCGGCAGAATTTAATGGTACGAAAGCAAAACGAGCATGCCAAGGATGGGAAAAACAACAGCCTTTATCGCTTCTGGACCTCAGCGCTCAGGCCGTCGCCTCAAATATTCCGTTTCAACAAGTAGAGCAACTTATTTCGCGTATCCCAGAGCCTGTACAATTGAGGGTCGCGTATTGGTCCTTTCCTCGCGATGAAAGAGATATTTGTATGTATTCATCACTGAACGCTGCAGTGGTACAGAACGATGCGAATAGGTTGCCCTTCCAACGAGGAGTCGCCCTGCTAGAAACAAACAGTGTTCGAGACGTTCTGCAAGTCGGTGAGTATTTTTTACACTTGTAAATTTGCCCCGACTTGACACTGGCCACATTTTATTTTTAGGGCAAAGGAGCAACTTGGAAGATAAATTTACGGAGATTAGAGGCTTGGATATTGTTTATTTCTGATGCACGAGTTGATTTCGTGAGCGAAGCTTGTCTGTTTTTTTGGACCCAGCGTGGCAAGCGCCAGTCAGGCGGGCCGTAATTCTTGTGGTATTGAAATCGCCATATCCACTTACCCTGGATAGTTTAAGCTTCCGCATAAAATTGTATGAAATTTGTGAGTGGCGACACAGTGTCTCCGGCTTTATTATATTTCCAAAAAGCAAGTCAGAATATTCGCGAGAGGTCCGCAAACCCAAAACAAGCCGGCTCGAGTTGAATTTTTCTTTGTAACAAAATATTTTCAAACTTTTTAAACAAGACTAGTGTTGCTCATCTGCTGTAACAAAGTGAAAATACATTTTTCTTATCGATCTTTATTTTGGTGCTGGAAACTTTTCGAAATAATTTTTGAAACTTTGGCTCTGTTTTTCTTGCTTGTCCAGACCAGGAAAACAAAATAAAAACGTTAAGAAACCCATAAAAACGAACGCTGTTTTATGGCAAAATTTAGTATCTATTTTGCAAAAGATTCTGCTGAAGTCAGTTCAAACATGCAGCACAAAACTATATCATCGAAAGCCCACAGGGGCAACTGGGCCATAAGCAGATTTTAGATGTCAGTTGCCGGGACCTATAGTTAAATTTAAGCCTGAAAAGTTTACTCAGATTTGATTCGCGTTGGCCAGTCACAGTGCAAAATCGCTTCATCTGCCACTGGAAGATTGGCCTGTGAGAACTTTATTAAAAAGGAGAGAAACAGGATGTTAATTCACGTGCTAAAAAAAGGTCCGCTTTCGGTTTAATGGGAGCACTCCTTTCCGATGAAGCATTACTAAAGTTTGCGTTTACGGCCTCCTCCCCCTGACGATTTACGGATTTGCGGCTCAGATCTTCAAAAGACTTACCAAAGCATGGTGTCAGACACACTGACGCCATGGTAAACTCACATCACGCCTTCTCTGGGTGTCCTTATCAAGGTTGATTTTCGGGTTGACCTTTCGCTTGACAATTTGTCTAATCGTTACAATTCGGAACTGTGATTGGAGGAACACGCACGCTTTATACATTTATCATAGTTCCCTTGCTTTATGAACTGAACCGGACAGAAAGAAGTGCTGAAGATTAAAACCGGGCCATGGACCACATGGCTGTGTGATGGACGGGAAACTGCGGGAAGTGTTTGCCCTTAACGAGATTTTTTTTATCGCACCCAGAAGTGCCCCCCAACTTTCCTGATAGACTCACGGTGTAATCGCAGTGTTGACGATGGGTCGAGTTCTGTTTGGTTGCTGAGCTGATAAACCACTCCTCGTTATTAAAGCCATTTCTGTTCCTGCAAAGAATTGATTAGGATCGAGCAGAGAGCCCACCGGACGTGTACGAAAATTACTTTGCTGGATTTAATTTAGAAGACGCCAAACAGACTATAGGCCGGGCCCAAACTTTAATTATTTGAGATCTAACTGCTCCACTTTTCCCGGCTTAAGGACGAACAATTAAAAAAAATACCCCACAGGTCTTCAAAAAAAGCTTTTGTGAGACTCTCTTTATGTATCGGAAATACAAGGAAAGACTGCGTATCACGAGACCCTCAACGCAAGTTTTGTGCGAGGAGCCAGGTTAATAGACCGCAAAATAAGTTTCGGAATATACAGGAGTCTTGTATTTAATAATCGCTTGGTAATTGCGGTTCTTGCCGACAATAAGACAAGAATACCTTGTGTTCCAAAAAGAAAGACTAATTTGCATGAAAATGTAGTTAAATGGGTGTTCGACTAACCAGTCTGGGAGAACCTGTGCTAGCGAATTGTTAAAACCTGCGTTTTTCGAACTCATTCTAAATTATATTTATCAAACCTACGGAGGTGTTGACAAGACCACTGCTTTTGTGTAGCTGTTTAGTTTTAAAACGTCTTTTAGCATCGATAATAGCACCCATATACAAAGAAAAGCATTTAGTGCTCCTTGAGATTGACGCCTTGCGAAATCAAGTTTCTTTCAATGTGTACCCCTTGGTTTGGAATATATGCCTGACCGCGCTCGCTTCATATCAGTTCTGAAGACGTTCTAATGATCTGTGCAAACAACCACAGTAAAATATCACGAAAGTGCGGCTTTGAAGTGTCTCGGCAGTTGCCCGTGTTTTACCCCTCAAAGTTTCATTTCTCTCTTGAACTTAATAGAAGGGGTGCTCCCATAGTCACGCACACTTTTCTCGAAACAAAATTTCTAATAATGCCAAGTTTACTCTTCCGTTTTATTGGATATCGTAATTTAAATCTTGGAATTATTAAATGTTCGCTTCACATGTGTCTGCAATTATAAACCCTTGTGGTTCTAAAGCACGCTGCGTTTATCGGGCAAATCTTCTCTTATCTATCGATCGAAATGCAAGAAGTCTAGCATAATTGTGAAGTGCAATACATAATTTTGTCATATCATTTTTTTTTTAATCCTGGATGTCTGTTTTCTGCAGGTTTTCATCTCAGTGGCAAAGTAATAGAAGAAGAGGAGACACGCTATGGAACTCAAACAGACGAATACAGTGTTTCGATCGGATTTGATCGCTGTAAAATCACCAGCGTCTCTTGTACGTGTGGAAACAAAGACATTCTGTGGTGTGCCCATGTAGTTGCACTCTCGCTATTTCGCATTCGCAATCCAAAAGATGTCACGTTGCGAGTCCCAATATCAGAGACTTTGCTTCAAATGAATAGAGACCAGCTTCAAAAACTGGTGCAGTACCTGATAACTGAGCATCATGCCCAGGTTCTTCCAACTGCGCAACGTTTGGCGGACGAAATTTTGCTCAAGTCATCCTTGATCAACCGCTTACCGGGAGCTCCGGATCCTACCGCGGGCGCAAGCACTGACGAAGAAAACTGCTGGCATTTGGATGCTGAGCAAGTGCGGGAGCAAGTTAAAAATTATTTGTCGCAAGGCGGAAGCCACAGCAGCGGGAAGCACCTGCTGTCAATGTTTGCAAAGGTGAGAAATTGTAAATCGCCTTTTATTTCTTTCAGCTTTCTGGTTACTTCAGTGATCCTGCTATGTAATTATACTAAATCGGAAAAAAAAACTCATAGTTTCACTGCATGTTCAATTCTTCCCTTCTCAATCCTTCATCTATTGGTAGTCCTTCTCATAACCATTTATAAAGAAAATGTATCATAAATCCATCAAATTGCACTCAAACAAGTTAACAGATACCGAGCTCTCCTTACTGAAAAATTGTTATTTTCTTATTGTTTATACGTGCCACTAATTCCCGCATTTCGTTTTATGTAGGTACGAGAAATGCTCCGAGTTCACGACAACAACGGTTCGCGCATGCTCAGACTCATCACAGAGCAGTTCCTCGCTGACCCGCGCCTGCAGTTGTGGAAAAACCAGGGCACATCAATGAGCGACAAATGCCGGCAACTCTGGGACCAGCTCGGTGCATTGTGGGTCTGCGTCGTGCTGAACCCAGATAGCAACCAATCAGAGAAGGCCGCGTGGAAGGCTGAACTTGAGGACTGGAGCCGGCAGGAAGTGTGCCCGTCGGAGAATCCAGACCTTCGGCGCAGGGACGGTGAGTCTATTATCCCGGATGTAAACCCACGCAGGACTGTTTTCTCGCGAGCCATTGCTGCCTGTGATTTGAGCTGGGAGGATGTGACACTGAGGCAGATCCTCAAGAGAGACGAGAACTCGAGGGAGGACAAATACGCGACATGGACAGGTGAGAATCCGTAACGATCCGCCATTTTCAGAACCCCATAAAATTGAATCCTTAATTTTCATTCGTTGTTTGAGCCTAAAATTAATTTATGTGAACCAAACGTTCGTAGTGTACTATAAGACTACCGTCTAATGCTCAGTGAATTTAGTTCTGTTAGATTTCTAATCATTTTCCACCTTGTTTCCTTTTTCCAGAGGACGTCCCTGTTGCCGCTGCTCGAGTCGACGCCCTGCGGGCTCACGGGTACCCTCAGGAGGCGATCCGATTGGCTGTGGCGATCGCGCGCGGAATGAAAGACGAGCAGCTGCACAGGTTGCACAAGATGGAGTCGCTGCTGGAGAGACTGAGCGAAGAAGAAGTGGAGCTACAGCTGTGTCAAGAGTTCCAGGAGGACGAAGAAACGGAGGGCTGGATTGGTCATCCGTTGGATCCCGTGGTCACATTGTACGACACGCTGATTGAAGAGTCGGTCGAGGACTTGGACTGCCAGCTGGACGCGAAGGAGGAGGACGAGTCTAAAACTTTTCGAGTCTCTCTTCACGACTACAGAACGTTCTCGCATATTCCTGTACCCGGGCGTAAGAACGAGTACGAAACGTATCTCAGTCTCGCCGTAGAAGTGGCCCTTATGGGTCTCGGACAGCAGAGAACAATGCCTGCGGGCTACTACGCTCAGAACAAGGCATGTCGCCAGGAAGAACATTTGATCGCGCAACTAAATCTCCTTACCTTCTGTGACTCATTATACCCAGTCCTCAAGCGGCAGACAGAGATTCTCCTTGGCAGCGGACCCTTCAGTGGCCTGGGACTTAGCGTTCATCCCAAGAGTATTCCCATGCACACTTTTGCGCGGTTTCTGTTTAAAATTTTCCTCGAGAAAGATCCCGATCTTGCGTTTCGCTTGGGCCTACGGGCGATGCGTTTCCCTGTCTTGGACTTAAGCGTGGAAGGTGAGAACCACCGCTGGTACACTGTGGGTCACCTCGAATCGCAGCAATGCGAGCTCGCCTCGTGCATGTTCGCCGCTGCTAAGGACAGCAAAGAACGCGTGGGCTCAGTTCTGAAGAGCTCGCTCCGCCACGTGCACTCGGCGTCGCAACTGTTCCGCCTGGCGCAGGATGCTCTCAAGCTTTCGTCTGGACAGTGTCCGAGTGAGTCAGACACCAACGACTGTCTCGTCGCCGCAATGGAGCTCGGACTCAAAGTGTCCAAAATGACACTCCAGACGCAAAACTGGCGTCGCCGCGAGATGGTGCAGTGGTGCATCGAGTGTGCAGTGGAGGTCGGGCCCTCCGCTCTCAGTCACCTCATGAGCAACTGGACCGCACTGTTCACGCCGACGGAGGCAACCTCCTTGGTTGCGGCAACTGTCATGGCGCCCACCACTGCGTCCAAGCTTGACCTAACGGACATCGAGCGGGAAGCCCTGATGCGCTGTGCGCGCGCCCTGACTCTGCAGTGCGCCAGCCGCGACCCGCAGAACTGTTCGCTCTCCGCGCTCACGTTGTGCGGGAAGAACCCATTGGCGTTTGAAGCAGCGTACCGTCTGATCGTCGAGTCGGCCGCCAGCATCTCACCAACTCAGCTCTTCGCTGTTGCTCGTTATATGGAGCACAGGAACTTTCCCGGGAGAGCTTTCAAGCTGGCGACGCTGGCTATGAAACACTTCTCGTTAGAATTCAACCAGGACTCGCACCCTTCCATCGGTGATATTCACTGGGCATGTGGACTCTCTCAGTCACTGGGTTATGTTGAACTAAGCCAGATGCTTGCGCTAATCACCAAAGCGGTTCGCTGTCCCACCGTTCTCTCGGACCTTCTCTATCACTTTAGATTCACACCCGAAGCCGCTGGCAAATTGGACGGCAGGCGCAGCTACCCGCCCTACGCAAAGACTGCTGACCACATCGAGTACGTGCTCAAATGTGAGGAACCTTTGCGCCAGTTGTTAGAAGCTACAATCAACGCTTACGTGAACACTGTTGACAATCGCTTGAGTCATATCAGACCCAAGCACTACTCAGACTTTATTGAATTCCTTGCCACAGCGCAAGAGACATTCCATATGGCACATGACGGAGCCAGAAGGTTCAAGGCTCTCGTGAACAATATGAACGTGTTGTACAGAGGGAAGAAAAAACTGATGCAGTTAGTCAAAGAGAGATTCGCATATTAGAGTTAATATTTTTAAATTATTTATAGAATTTGCATCAAGAGAAAACTTTCAGAAAGGAAGTGCTCTAATAATGCTGGGATTTTCTAGGTTGCCAATTATGAAATTTTTTCGTCCTTTCTTGCCTGTGTTTGTGTGGTTGTTTGCGTGTGTATCTGCTGCTTGCCTACTCTTTCTTCCAAGCCTTTTCTTTTGTGTGCAAGTGCTTAGAACTATCGCTTACTACTATCCTTGTGTGCAAGAACTTCAAGATAAAATTAAAACTAATTTGAATGAAAACACCGCCTCTTCTTTTTGCGTTGTAGTCTGCGAGCATTTCCTCCTTTTCCCTCCCAAGGTCGTGTCGCAGGAGCCCAGAAGACTAAGAGTAATTTGCGCGCGGGAAAGAAAATATGTGCTTGCAAACAGGATTTTTGTCTTCTCTCTGACAGTCCTTTTATAGTGATTTATTAAGGGACTGGGTCCAGGGATGAGATTATTAGAGTCACGTGAGAACTAGCCACGTGGTTATGAGGTCACAAGGACCTTGAAGTCAGTCTTCATGTGATGCAGTGTACCATCTCGCGGCGACGCCAGTTTTGCGTCTGGAGTGTCATTTGGTGGTCAAGACGTGTTTTGTGACATTGGGGTAAGCTCAAATTATTTTTGTGTTCGGAAAGTTTTTTTTTCCTTGATCGCGTATGCTTTGCACGTGTTGGCTCGTGTGCTCCGTTGTTATTTGGTAAGCTCGTGCTTTTTTTCCGCCTTAGGGCCCGCACTAGGAAGTTTAGTCGATAATAACTCGAGAGCAATACGACGGCTTCTTCAATGTTTGGTAGCAACTTTCTGACATATATTTCTGGAGACAAGCGCTGTTTGCACTTTAAATGGTGCAAATGTCAATATTAATGTCGTCAAAGTTACGAGTGCGACCGGACCCTTCGCTGCCGCGTGCGTCACTCGTTTATAAACACCATGGCCCATTCGCTTCCCAAAGTTTTAACCCTTTCACTCGCAAGAGTGATCAACTTCAACTTTCTCCTTCAGTTTCTCACAGAGATACTATCATACAGTAAGGAGAATTTGGCTTTTGATACCTTGCTCAGATGAAAGATGATTAAACTATGAATTCTCACTATATCATCCAGTCTTCTTGAATGATTGGGAGAATCTGTAATTTGAACTTGGTTGTTAAAGGGTTAATATAAGGCCATTCTTTCGTGAAGAGATTAAGCCGCGATTTAAAGGCTGGGTTTGATAGTCGCGCGGACGAGATTTTCACTTGCACGGGGATATTTTGGTTCATTTACACGGCGTTGGCGGCCTACGGTTACGAAATTGCAGACCCGTCATACTTATCTGCGCTCGCATTCTATTTGAGTTGTTCACCGCATCAAAAGAGCATCAAAAGAGCTCGCGCAGACAAGCTGATGTATAAACAAAAACCTGCCCTCCCCATCATGCAAACGTCCTATTCGAATACTTAGCAATATCTTTCGGAGAAAATGTGCCGTGTATGTAAATGTCAGTTTAAAACCATTAAATGAGGGTCGACAACATGCACATCGGAAAAGAATACACAGATACAAGGTCTGCGAGTTCAAAATTTTATTGTTAATACAAAATTCATTGTGTACATGGCAATATCATGACACCCTTTACCGACTTCATGTAAAACCCAGTGCAGTGACACCCACCACTAAATCTATATTCACTGACTCAGTCAGAGACACCTTATTGGACCTTTGTGATTCTCTAATAAACCCCAACAAAATTTGTAAGCGCCGCATTAGATGCTTGGTGACACATTTTTAACTTTACATTTTGTTGCCATCTCATATTTTAAAATAGAACAAGAGGGTCAACAAACAAGAGGGAAATCGGAATCATCTCTTCACTTTTGTAGGGACACAATGTTGGAACCTTTGTAATATGGCACGATAAGGGAGTCCACTCTTTTCTTGTAAGACTCATATACTGACGTCTCACTGCACTGGCGTGTAGGTTTGATACAAAGGAACCCTACATAAAAACTCTTGCATCAAAGTCTCGACACAAGGAAAGCATCATTGGGGTTCGATATAGGAAGTTTCTTCTCTCTTCAAGTTGACTCTTAACGCAAGTCTTATATAGGGAAACATCCAATTAGGCTCTTCTTGTAAGACTCTTATACGGACGTCTCACTGCACCTATCATATATGTCTTATACAAAGGAACCCCTTGCACCCCTCCACGTAAAACCCTTCATGTAAGACTCGACACAAGGAGAACTTCATTGGGGCTCAATATGGGGAATTTTGATCTTTGTGTTTATGAAAATGAAGACAACGCGCACTTTTTTTTTATTTCGCCATCCGGCAGCTCCACGCGCGCGCGCGCGCACCCACACACTTTATTTTTACGTCCTCTGACGTCAAACTTTAAAGACTAACAACTGTACGTAGACTAATAAATTAAATTGAACTCTGTCCAAACGAAAGATTAAACTTTAAATGGAAGCCACACGTCTAACATAGCGAGTTTAACATTCACAACGGCGTTGTACGCTGATATATCACTACCACTACACAGACTAAAACTAGCTTTCATAAGAATAGCAACAATAACAAGATATTAACACAAGGTACTTTTTACGGATAAAAAAATTCTGCATCAAAATAACGCCAACGTCTTTCCAAGTTTAATTTTTCACTATAAACACCGTACGAAGTAACTGACTACAGAAACGAATAAGAGTTTTTACGTGTTCAATGGTTTGTCTTCTGCTGTTCAAACATTGACCTAAAAAGGACTAAAATTCAACGAGAATTTCCTGAATAACGAACGCATGTCGTATAGCTGATTTACCTGAGATTTTAAAAGTTGAACAAAACATTCTCAGTACACTTGGTAAGCTACAGTTCTGCGGTTCATGGCACGTTTTGCTGCAAGGTTTCCTGGCCTTCCATCGCTCTCGCTTGATGGCTAGCGGTACTTTTGCCGCCTCATGTCATGAAGAAGTGCACCAGGATATCACAAACGCCAAGTCTTAAGTCGAACGAAAGATAAAATGAAGTTTCCCGGAGACATGGACACGGAGCAAAACTGCCAAGTACGGAGTCCGGCGTACGGCCACATTTTGAAGGGTCCCGAAGAAAGACAAGGAGCACGTCTTGGTATTCAGTGAAGAAGCGCACCAGGATATCAAAACCGTCAAGTACCGTAGTTACACAGCGCAAACTTCGAAGCGTCCCGGGCAAAGACAAGGAGCAAATGGACGCTTCTTCCACCTCGTGCACTGCAAATGCCGTAAACTTGTGAAAAGCATCGTGACGTCAGTCCCATGGGGACTCACAGAACCAATCAACTGTCCGAAATAAATCAACCGGAATCCTGTGAAATGCAGGCGTTCCGTGACAAAACGGGTGTGGGGAGAAAGGAATGTCTGTCACAATGCGGAAAATGAGCCAATCAAAACATACCGGAACCCCAAACGAAACAAGGCTCTAATTGTTCCCAGTTTTGGCATTAAAGACAAGCGACGGTTGATGAAATTCTGATTTCGTGTTTATTATCAAAGGAAGGAATTGATAGTTACTGTACCTCACCACCACAATGTTAATTACAGGTTTAAATGAAGACTAGACCACTTCCTTGACTGTGTCGACTGTGATCAGAAAGCTACGCGTGGTTTAGTAAGGCGAAAACGGCAAGTGATCCTTGTTTGGGTTCAAGCTGGTCAGACTATCAATTCCGCGAAAGTTATGGCCTTTATAGTCTCTAAAACGGCCAATATAAACGGCTTCAGGCCGCATGAATCTGTGAAACAACCTGCTTTTGGTAGTGTCAAATGTCCATCTCATTCAAAGTCATATTCGTAGATGGTAACAACCAGCAAGTACTCGAAGTGGCGGCTTCAAGTGTACGGTAATCACGATAGACAGCTCCAGGAAGTGGCTTCAAGTGTTCGGGAGAACTCTAGGAAGTGTCTTTAAGTTCGGTAATTACTCGACACGTAGTCGGAAACCGTCGTCTTGTCCCGAGTGTAGCATTGAGTGTTCGACACAAACCGGAGTACAAAAAAGAGATACTGCGAACTATCGGGTACCCGAACTTTAGAGGTATAGTTAAAAAGAATGCAGTTAACTTTAAATACTAAAAAGAACGGCATTTTGTCTGGCATGAGGTGCACATTAAACAACGAGTCGGTAGGTGATGTAACGGCCAGCGGTTTCACTCGGACGAATGATCTTCACTACCTGCGTTTGAATGAAAAACACAAAACAAGCAAATAAACAAACAAACAAACGTGGTTGGTGAGAAACACGAAACAAAGAGCTCTTTGGGGTGACTCGGGGATTTTCCGGAAGAGGACAACATGAAGAGGTGAAAGAGACCATAATGCACACTGGTAAGTTCTTCGCGCACAAATCAGTCTTGGTCAAAGACTTGTCGCGCAAAGCAGTCTGCTTAAAGGGTAGTCGTGATTAAAAGGCACCCTGGTCAAAGTTTACGCCACTCCCTCTAAAAAATATCCGTGACTGGGGGTGAAAAGTAAATGTGATTCTTGCAAGCAAGCTAGCTTTTGCACATGATGATGGATCTTCACATTTTACAAGATGAAACGTGTAAGAAGCGTTACCTGTCCCCTCTTGAGACCGAAGTATCTGGCAACAGGATCCCCGGCCTGGATGCGAGGAAGCTGGTGTTCTTTTAGTTTGCTGATTGTAAAGTTAAGGGACAATACTGGCTGGACTACTGCATCAACACCAAAAAGAACTACGCCCAGGAACTTAGCAACATGTACCCTCAAACGCAAGACACGGGCACACGAATCACGCACACGCAACCAAAAACATTCACGCAGCACGCACAGAGAAAGGCGCGAACACGCAAGTAACCAAAAGCGCAAGAACACGATATCAAACTACACGACACGTACAGACACAAACAAACAAAACAAAAAAAAACCATAACCGCAGAAAAATCTTGGAGCAGAATGAGGATAATAAACACAAACATCACAATACCAACACACGCCCGTTACCACACGCACACGCATGAACACGCGGCGCAAAGATATACAGTACAGTATAGAGAGAAAGTTTAGTTCAGTGCAGGATACTATCGTTGAAGCAGCTCGGTTTTTTCCTCTGGGGTCATCAAAACGTGTTCGGGTACCAGCTGAAAAAGGACAAAATAAATACAATAGATTAACGCACAAAACCATTCATTGTTATCACAGTAATATTTCTTGAAATACTAAAAAGAAACAGAGGTTACTGCCAAATAGATCATAAAATTCTACATGATCCTGTAGGGCTTTGTAGACTGTAGAATATAACATACATGTACTGTAGAATGTAAGACCCTATACCAATCATTTTAACCACATAAAACTTTCACAATATTCTTCACTTCACTCACTTCATGTTCAGTGATGTTAACCATCAGCTCTGCTTCCATGAACTGTTCCAATATATACTTAGGCGCAAGGTCTACCAAGGACTAGAGAAACAGATGAATACAAAATAGCAGTCGTGATGGTTTGACTTTGGGAGTGAAAGAAGAAGAGCCTTGGTGCCTTCTGATGTAGCATAAATTTGACAGTTTTGGCCAATATTTTGATCATACTGTTGACAAATTGTACCTGTTTTGCCGAGGGGGTCATGCCCATCTGTACAACTATGATGGCTCTGCTGATGTTCTCCTCTTGCATTCTGTTGCAGTATCTGCAGAAAGATCAGAGGAAACTTCTCCTTCTGATAAAATTCTAGTAAACTGGATAATAGTTATGTGTGGAAAAAATGGCAGGTAATCTCCTGTTTGGAAGGTGATCAGACAAATAATATTCTGCTAACACTACTTATACATGTTTGTTCAGAGCAGGATGGGAGAATGAGAACAGCCAGTGTCCAAAGGGATCATGTGTCCCTAAAACTAAAATGATGATGATGATGTTGATGATTATGATGATGATAATGATGATGCAAATGTTATGTGATATGAAACGGATGCATTTTACAATGGAGCCACTGTCTATTGTCCTGTGGCTCATATTTTGTTTGATGATATCTGAAATGGATCACAACACTGGAGACATTCCCCTGCTTTTATTTCAAGAAGCATATCAGTTCTTGAAATACATTCATTTTGGGTTAGTGAAGGTTATGTTATATGGCCTATTTTCATTACTTAATAAAATTACAGACTTACTGTACAACTCATAGACTTATACCATAACTTACAATGACCTTCAGACTTATATGCACTTACTGTTTGATGGTTTTGATGCCAACTTTTGGTTCATCAGGGAAAAATACAAACATCTGATCTGCAATGAAGCACAAAGATGAAAAGCTTTAGATTATCACTAAAAAAAAGTCACTAGTGAGTAATAATACTATGTGATAAAATACATGCGAAATAGAGTGTAATATATACAATGAATATATAGTAACAAAACAGCAGAATCTAGACAGTGATACTTTATCCAGACATAAACATCTACATGTATCTATACTCTTACTTCTCTTTTTCCAATATAATGGTTTTATGATGTGTATGGGTTCTGATCTTAGGGTCAAAGTGGGCTGTACCTGTTGGATCATCATTGTGTGCCACTAGAATGGAGAGATCACTCCGTGATGGTCTTCCTTCACTGAGAATACAACAAAAAAAATATCAGTGATGTACATGTATGTAATACATACTAAAATAATGGCATTGATACTTGACATTGATATTGATGACATTGATAGTTAATCACAGGCTTTTGGTTATACTGTAAACACCCACATACAGTATAGAGTGGCATAGATGCTCTGATTTAAAAGTCCGTACCCTGGTCGCTCTCCAAATTGATCCTTGAACTGGTCCAGGGTCTGGTCCAATTCATCCTGGGTCACTAAATATCCCCGGTCATGACACATCTGCAAAGCAAAGTAAAGTAAAGTAAAGACTGGAAAAACTCTGATGTATTGTTGGTAAGGGACACCCAGTCTAAAACGCCTTAAAAGTAGTGCACAAGAAAACAGATGACAGGTACATGTTATTGGTACAAGAACATGTCAGACCCAGTAACACGTCACCACATGCACTACAGACAACACCAGACTACACACAAGTACACACACCAGACCAGACCAGACCAAAGCAAACACACCACATCAATCAGACCAAATCACACAACATCACACCATATCAACAGACACACAAACAAATAGATCACACCACAACAAACATTACATACACCAAGCCAAAACATTTTATACCACATCAACCACACCAACACCAACAACTACACAGCATCAAGCAAACATACCTGTACACGCATTGTATACAAAATCACACTCTTTAAAATTTGTTCGTATTCACAAAATTAATCACGGGATCATAAACGGAGAGCGCCCTCCCTTTTTGGATTTAACTCAAGATCGACCTCCTTTGATCCTTGAGCTTTAAGGCAGACCGTTCTCTTCACACGATCCCTTGTGGTTTACATAAAAGTCCAAAAACTCTGGTAGCACATGTTTATTCTCGAAGCACGAGGGCTGATCTCCCTGTGGCGGAAAAAACTTCGAGATCTTACCTGCATGACTGTTTTACGAATTCTCCAGAACCTTAACGTTAGCTCATTGTCATCCATATTTCCAAAACTGCTATCTGCATCAGATATAAACAAAAATCGGACCTATTTCACCGTACAACTTTCTTTCAGTCTGCTTGAGCCCGTGAACCAATCTGCCCAGTCCCCGCTTTTCATAGTTGGCGCGCGGCCGGACTTTCATCTTGGGTTATATATTTTCTGAGTTTTAAAATTAGTCCCATAAAGCGCACTCTTCTTTGAAATTTATTTAGCTATTTTGATTTTTTTCGCAAATATAATTCTTTCAGCTTTTCTTAGGTTGTGTGACCCGTTTGTTCAGAATGTTGTCATGGTGATGACGTCACGTTGCACTTGCCGAGAGATCATGGAACCTGACAACAATAATTAGAAGACGGTCGAACGTTTCTTCTTCTAACTTATCAGTTTTGGCACGGGATGTGTTTAGTGTGTCATTTAAGAGGCTATGTAGTCCCCGGGTATTGGAAGAAGTCGATATGAAGGCGTTCAAGAGTATGTTTGGACACCGTCTATTGGTTCTGGTCAAAATGCCTTCTGCACCGCGTCTGGCCGTCTAAGTCGGCGAACGAAGTAATGCGATGTCAGAACGGGCAAATTCCTCCGCTTATTATCACAAAACAGACCACATGGTTCCTGAGGTAGGAGCGAACTCTGGAGAGAGCGAAAACGAGAACGAAGACCTTGAAAACGAGGACCATTTTCACCGCCGTGTTGGCGTGCGTCAACTGTCGCGAAGTCGGTTTCGATCGAAGGTTTCCCCAACAACGAATAAAGGGAAGAAAGCGGTTCGCAAACGACGAGTGACCGCTAACTTAGCCGCTACAAAGTACGATGTGGGTAAGTAAAACCAAAGCTTTCCTTCTTCTGGTGACATGGGAGAGTCTTTGTCGAATTTCAATGTTCAGCTAAAAATAGTTTAGTGCGCGCACGATGTATTGAAATTGACAAACCACAAATTACGAGTCAATTAGAGGATGGTTTTGGATTGAAGTTAATTCTGTAAATACTAGTTCACGTTACATTTCCTGCCTTTACTTTGTTCGTAATGTGGCAATAAAAACGTTTGGGATTATTTCTAATCCTTACGGATATCAAACGATAGAATTTCTACGATACGATTGCGAAGAAGAGTAGAATTTTGCATATGATTTGTAAGCTGATGATTTTCAGATTGTATTTCTGCTTCCTATTTTTTTAAACCATACAAATTATGGTCGGTCAAGAATCACTTTATACCTGTTTTGATTTCTGCAGTTACAATATATGACAATAAACACCCCCTCCCACTCCCCCCCCCCCCCTTTTTTTGGTAAGGGTAAACAAACTGCACATTCTCAAAATGTAATTATGTAGAAGCTATACTGGGGGCAATCATCACATGAAAAGAATATTATTGTCATGACAGCTAGTTCATAAATTTAGAGTCATACAGCTGTCTGGGAAGAAAATAATAGTGGATTTTACATTACAATGAAAAGTATTATACATGCACTTTTCAAAGGGACAAAAGATCACTACAGTAGGTCCTTAAATGTGGTAACCTTGAACTTACAATGAATTACTTGATTGACATAATTTATAATGATATTTCATTTTCAAAGTTAAAGCTCGTTCATGATTAACGATGTAAGCTGTGTCCCTGATTGATATACACATGACTGTTATACTACAAAACTACCTTTTAGAAATCTCTATCCATATAATAAACGATAATTATTATTTGCATGCTTACTGCATCTACATTGTGGTTTAGCTCAGTTGTAGTGCAGGCTATAACAGCTGCATCTTGTCTACTGGTTTTGTTTTTTATTGCAATATTTTATTTTAATTTTACCAACAGTTAGAAGAGTTTGTCTACAGAATGGCATACAAATTGTGAGAGATGATGACACAAGCTCGTGAGTCATAAACTTCGAACTAACTTTATACTAAATTATTATTATTATTATTATTATTATTATTATTATTATTATTATTATTATTATTATTATTATTATTACTATTATTATTATTGTTATTATTATTCTATACTGTCCTCATGCAATAAGTTATATTTTTAAAATGGGTTCCACGTAATTCCATTTGAACTTTGACAACATTTTCCACCCTGATCTCCACCAGTATAAATATCATATCAGCTGTATGAAACAAAAAAATTGAACACATATATTCCTCCCATGCAAAACTTTTAAATGGTAAAAAAGTACAACCCAACTAATATTGTAACATAATATAAAGTCTGCAGTTGGTAAGTGCTAATCAAGCAACTGAGAGATAATACTCTTATAATATTTCAGCTTCTTATTCTGGAGTGATACGGCTGTTCCATCAGAGAGGATAACTGAGTTGAAGTCTTACCAGGTAAGTTTAATATTCAAATTTTATAAAATAACTATGATACTACGTGTGCCCTGATTGGCTAAATAACCATGTTAGATGAGAGTATGTTACACGCTGACGCGATACGCAATGTTTTTTACTTGACTAATTATTATATAAAAGAAATATATAACGTGTTCCCGTGTAATATAGCCTCATCTAAAAACGCGGGAAGTTGGAAGAACACTCGAGTAGTGCAGCGCCAGAAACCACTCAGCAGCCTCGTGGTTTCCTTACACTACTCTCGTGTTCTCCCAACTTCCTGCATGTTTAATAGATGAGGCTATATTACACGGTGACGCGTTATATATTTCTTAAGTATAAAGTTGTCATTGACGGATAATTTGATGACTAAAAAGAAGGAAAAAATGGGTAAATTTTAAACAACTGGGAATAGGCATTTTTATGATAACAATGTATAGGAATTTAATCTAATTTCCATTATTAATTTGCCCGTCCTGGGTGTTAACTTTTTATGCAACTGGGCTGGAGCTGACATGAAACTTTCATGCAAATTAATTGTCTCATGTTCATGCTCTGAACCGGATGAAAGAATAGTATCTTTTTTGTTCTAGAATAAGTCATGCATTGCTTTCCATCTGATCTGCAGAGAATCAATCACTTCCCAAGCATGGGGGAGATTTGTCGCAAGGACAATTTAGCACGAAACATGACAAAGTAAGTTATAAAAAAAATGCTGATATTATTTTAGTTTATGTTGTCACATCTATAATACGCCCAACCCTATATTTGGGTTGTTACAATGATATAAATAATAATTTATTATTATTATTATTATTATTATTATTATTATTATTATTATTACTATTATTATTATTATTATTATTATTATTATTATTATTATTATTATTATTTATATTATTATTATTATCCCAGAAATTTGAAAACAACAATCATTTGCAATAAATTGTTAGAATGATATTATTATTGGTTACAATGTCACTATGCTATGTTTTCTTTCTGATGAACAGGATGCAAAAAGCTCACCCTGATGAATACAGCTTCGTCCCACGGACATGGGTGTTACCGGCCGAGTATCCTTTCTTCATTTAATAGAAGGCTGTCTGACAAACCTACATTTTTTGTTGGGATGAAGGGGGATGGGGGACCCTATACCACCCCTGGCCACACCCTGACCATTGAGTGTGCTAGGGGATTTTATCAATTGCTAATTGCATCATTTTGTGGCGTTTTTTCTTGACTATCATTTTTGCTTCAGATATGGAATGTTTCAGAGTCACTGCAGAGATCTCAAGAAACGAAAGAAGCAGAAAATGTTCATCCAAAAACCAGCCAATGGAGCTATGGGAAATGGGTAAACTGACATTATGTGTTAACTACCTGCTGTTTTTATCAATACTCTTGTTTGTCCTGGCTTTATCTGTCTATCTTTAACCACTTTTCCCAGTCCCTCTGGTTCGATTTCCCATGGCCAGGTCAACGTTTCTCATGTCAACAGTATCTTCCAGTGATTGAAGCTCTGCAGAACTAATGGAGAACTAAACGTTTCAGTGATAGTTATTGATGGAAGTTTTTGTGTTTTCAATAGTTGCAAAGGTGACAAATTTAATAGTTTTAAACTGTAACTCTTTGGGGAGGGGGGGGGGGGGGTAGTCCTGTATATGAGCCATGTAGGTTCAATTTTGAGCCTTTGGTCTGGAATAAGGTCGGAGCTGATTTTAATATTTGGTCTGAAATAGTCTCATTTGTGATATACACGGTTTTACAGGATTGCGTTGATACGAAGTGGCGACAGAGTTCCATCTCATGACCAAGTGGTTATTCAAGAATACTTAGAAAGGGTATGTAAGATCACGCTTCTTAGAAAAAATCAAGACTTCGTGGAAAAAAATACACTCCCTATGATCAAGCCTCAGGTATAGAAAAATGATGCCTTTTGGTCGGCAAGAAAGACTGGACTAAGGAAAATCGTACTGGCATTTTACAGGGTTTCTAAAACTTGTGTCTCGGTTGAGGTCTTCGCAAACGTCGAGTTGTCGCGTGCGGGTTTTCTTACGTCGCATTTTCGTTCTCTTATCTCTTATGTCGCTAGTGAAAGCCAGTCTTTAGGTTCTTCCTGTCATCTTCGCACAATTCCATTTCTTAATTTAGCGCGCTTGAACAAGGCGCACTTTTGTGTGTGTGTGTGTGTGTGTGTGTGTGTTTTTTTCGAATCATATTCATTGTGAAAAATTGAACTGCAACATGAAAGTCGCAACAACGTGTCTTCACTGCTGGGTGTTCACTGTGTCGGAAAGATGACTACAACATCTGTCAAATCATTCACATACTCAATTATCGAGCAAAAGTTATTTTTACACTCTTATTTGAGGATAAGATGTATATTTCGAGTTTCAAGTCCATTTTTTACAACATTCACGCGCGTAATTGTTCACCACAAATAACTGTTATATTGACGCAGTGGTCCATCGAGCTTGGATGCGCGCGCAACCTTGAACAACTGGCCAATTTCCTGGAAATTTCTCGGAAGTTTCCTCTGTTCATCAGTTGCAGCTTTGACATTCTGCTGACACAATTACTGCGTGTTGAAACTTTTTGCTTCGTTTCTTGTTATTTCAGCCGCTGCTGCTTGACGGATTCAAGTTTGATCTCAGGGTTTACGTGCTGGTTACGTCCTGTGATCCTCTAAGGGTTTTCCTGTACAACGACGGACTGGTAAGTAGCAAATAGAAGAGGTGCATACAAAAAGGCAAGAAGTTAATAAGGAAGGGAAAAAAGAAAGAAATGGAAAGAAGAAGAGTCACAACGGCCACCGCTTAACGACAGCTAAACGAGTCCCTGATCCCCAAAATGACCTCCCTACAACGGCCACAAACTTGAACATAAGTTTGCGATACAAACATGTGTTTTACGAAGTTGATTGCCCAGCTTAATAAAATGTAGTGAAACCAGATCCGTTTCAGGTCGGTTATAATTGAACTGTACAGTGATTGCCTCTCACGCCTGAGAAATGTTCACGTCAAATGTGTAAGTTCATACTTGTGTGGTGACATATTACACCCCTCCCTCTCTTCAACGGTCTGTCTACAGTGACCAGTAAAATCTACGCCCCCCCCCCCCCCCCCCCTCCCCCCTCAGGGTGACTACTAGAGAAGCGCAACTGTATTCGCGTCGTGGAGGAAAAGCTCAAGATGTTGTTGCAGTGAAATCTCTCTAAGTCGGACATCCTCGGGACTAGATTTAATGTCCGCCTTAGAGAGAGTTCAGTTACAGAAAAACAAGTGAAAATCGGCAAGGACCAAATCTGCATGCTGTCCTCCTTAGAGAGGTGTCCCCCTTAGAGAGGTTTCCGCTTAGAGAGAGTTGACTTTATTTTGTCATTACAGTCAAACGGAATTAAATATTGAGCATGTTATTCCGTCGAGCCTTACTGACTGGTATCTATTTTGATCTTATCGTCCAGGTTCGACTTGGAACCGAACGTTATGAGGCACCATCGGATGAAAATATGGTGAGTATTGTATTAAGTTGATTGCATTAGAATGATGAAATGTTATGAATGTGATAGTATACACGCAAAGACGGAAGAGGAAAGCTTTATCAAAACTTTTGAAGTGAGAATGACACTCAGCATCAAACTAACAGAAGTGACACAAACACGACACCCCGAAATACGTTCTTGAAGTCACTTCGTTGGTCAGCGTTCGTCACCATTACTATGTGTTCTATCTTTCTAATTCGAGTTAAAATTTCACATCGCGTGCAAGCTCCGTTTTTCTTGTGGATGGAGAAGGCGAAAATGGATGACTCAAAAGGACCTGGGGTATCTCCAAAGTTACAACCCTAAACCTAACCCTAGACCTAACCCTAAACCTAACCCTAAACCTAACCCTAGACCTAACCCTAAACCTAACCCTAACCCTTTGAAGATGTCCATAACGTTAGGTCCTTTTGAGGCATGAGTCATCCCTTTTAGCCTTGTTTCTCCTTTTCTTGTGCACAACTTTAAAACGTTATAAATTCGTCTGACCCGAAAAGCATTTCCTTTTCTCGTGATTATTCGATTCTTTGTTTCAACTCAACAGGATGAACTTTTTATGCATCTGACAAACTACTCCATAAACAAGCACAGTGAAAACTTTGACAAGGACGACAATGATGATAGCGGGAGTAAAAGGTAATACGTTGTACGTGATAGTAATGGGACATGTAGTTAGCAACAGTGTTATTAATAGTAATTAGAGGTGGTGGTGGTGGTGGTGGCAGTAGTAAAAGTAATAGTAGTAATAACATGCATACAATAATTTCTGCATTCTGATTGGCTGAGCGCACGTCAATTTATCCCAAACAGTGCAAAAATGTGTAATTAACAGTGCAGAAATGTGAAATTAAGAGTGCAGAAATTTGAAATTGAAAATTGCCGACAGCTGGCGCGCGTATTTGCGGCAAAGCCAAACAAAACAGAAAGCGTATTTTCATTCCTCAGGACGATTCCGATTCTGTTTACGAGAAAACAAAGTTCTTGAGACACTTGTGAATTGTAACGAAACTAAAAAGAATTGTGCTACGTAAATTATTGTATGCATGTTATTAACAAGTAATCGCATGGTTTCTCGTGCAATTTTGGAATAAATGAGCACTCGTAAATTTTTCAAAGACCACAAATTGCACTCGCGCGGCGCTCGTGAATTTTGTGGTCTTTGAAAAATTTACTCGTGCCCATTTATTCCAAATTGCACTCGAAATCATGCGATTACATATACTAATTATCATAAACATTACAATTTCGTTGAATGTGATTGGTTCATAACCCCCCCCCCCCCCCCACCCCCCGATTAATCATTAATTGGGCACGTATTGTTCTGTAATCAGACAGTTGGCTTAACCAATCATAAGCAAGAGCGTGTACGCGCGTGTCGGCGATGAAGTATTTCTTGATGTTTTCTGTTTATGTATAGACGCTGAAGCTATATGATCATTCCATTCTCAGAAATTGTAATATTTATGATTAATTGGCAAGAGGACTCGTGTCGTCTGATGTCGGTCTGTAGTCATACGAGTGATTATGAAATCGGACTCCCGCGCGATTTCGTACCGATCACTCGTATGATTACAAACCGAATCCGACTCCACTCAGTCCTATTACCATTATTAATAGTAGTATGTAGTATGGAAGCTGTGAACACTTGATGTACAAGCTGCTAAAACTTGAATATTAAGAAATTATGAAAGTTTAGTTTGTCTCTCTGGTCCTCAAGTTCGTGCAGAGGAAAAAAATACAGCAAATTTTGGTGGACCTTTTGATCTGAGCATAATCACTAAAACTTTCATTCCTTTCCATTCCATTTCGCCTCAGATCAATCAGGTTTTTAAATGAGTGGCTGCAGTCAATGGACCACGATGTTAGCCTTCTGTGGCGCATGATCACGGTGAGCAGAAGTCAGCTTCTTGTTTGAACGTACAACTTTGTTCTAGAATTGTACGTTAGAGCACCGTCACTGTTAAACTGCAAGGCAGAAAAGAATGGCAGAGAGAGAGAGAGAGAGAGGAGGGGGGGGTGGGGGGGGGGGGGGGGGGGTGGAGAGAGAAACAAGTAAATTCAAATAGAATATTGGTGTTTGACGGAAGTAAAAGGAACTGCCATACCAATATATTGTGAAAAGGACTGCACACGATTACAAGATGAGGTGCACAGAGTTGTACCGAATCTTTCTCGTGCTTTTAAATATTCTAAAGCATACATTATAGTAGTCTCCCTCGCAGCCGTTATTGCCCCGTGCATTACGTGGCGAGCCAATAATGGCTGCTTTGGGAGACTAACCTTGTGGATGTCTTTGAAATAGCAGTGGCCAGCGCGCATCTGTCTATGCCTATCTCTGTAGTTTCTGACACTGCCTCCGTATCCTCTGTTTGTTTGTTTGTTTGTCTCACTTCTATTTGTTATTGTTTACTATCACAGGACGTTATCGTGAAGACACTGATAGTTGCGCAGCCGCATGTACTCCACTCGTACCGCATGTGTCGGCCCAGTGCCCCGCCCGGAAGCGACAGCGTCTGCTTTGAGGTCTTGGGGTTCGACATTTTGTTGGATCGTAAATTGAGACCTTGGCTTTTAGAGGTAACTTACGCAGAATTTTGCGCGGAATGCGATGTCTGAGTAGCTTTAAAGGAATTGTTAGTCTGATCGGCTCAGATCACGTGCCATTTTCTGCATAATGCACTGCATATAATTTGCTATGTACTTAACTGTTCGTATTTCAGATCAACCGCTCTCCAAGTTTTGGCACGGACTCGAGGCTTGACAACGAAATAAAAACTGGAGTTCTGCGTGACGGAATAAAACTGTTGAATTTGAGGTGAAATCTTACTCTAATTTTGACAGTACCTCGTTAATCGATGCCGCTGTTTTGTGCCTTTGTTCTTGTGCTGCTGCTTTTGCCACTTTATCCTCCTTCCTGTTCTACTGAACAACGCTTGATGACGAGTTTTGCTCTAGTCTTCTCTTTGTTTTCGTATGTGCTTTCGGTGTGCTGATGCGCGCGTTTTTGTTCTGTTACTCTTATCTTTCCGCACTTGTTTTGTTTCTGCGCGCGATTGCTCCTATTTGTTGGTGAGCGTGGTTTCGTTCTCTTACTCTTGCCTTTGCGTTCTGTTTGCGCACGATTGTTTTTGTTGATGCGCGCGTTTTTGTTCGCTTGCTATTATTGCGCGCGTCCTCTTGTTTGTGCGCGCAAATGCTTCTATTTGTTAATGCACGTGCTTTGTTCTCTAACTTACTTTTGCCTTTGCGCGCGCACGATTGCTCCTGTTTGCTGATGCGCTCGCTTTTGTTCTCTACTCTTATCTTTGCGCGCGCGTGTTTTTGTATGCGCGCGCTTATGTTCTCTAACTCTTATTTTTGCGCGCGCGTGTTTTTGTATGTGCGCGCTTTTGTTCTCTAACTCTTATCTTTGCACGCGCGTGTTTTTGTATGTGCGCGCTTATGTTCTCTAAAGCCTGGTTTCCATGTGATCGCTTCGATCGTCGAAATCGCTGCGACCGCCCAGAGGTTTCTATATGATCGTCTCGATCGTCTGAGGTGGTTTCCATTGCAAGTGTTTCTATCGTCCTGATCGTCGTAATCGTCTGAGATAGAACCGGGGCTATCCTTGCGACGGCAATCGCTTCGATCGCCGGTATCTGTGTTTCCATGTAATCACTTCGATTGCCCCGATCGTTCCACTAGTTTTGCGGACGATCAAAGCGATTATATGGAAGCCAGGCTTATCTCTTGTGTTTGCGCGCGCGTGTTCTTGTTTGTTTTTGTTCTTTTTGTCCTTGAGCGAGTGCTCTTGATTGTGCGCCCGCGATTGCTCCTCTTTGTTGAGGCGCGTACTTTAGTTCTGCCTTTATGCACGTGTTCATGTTTGTGCGTGTGCGCGAGTGTTTGTGTTTGTCTTAGCTGTCTTACTCTTGCCTCTGTTCTTGTGCTCTTATTTGTTCACCGTGCTCGTGCACACTTCGTTCTTGTACTATGTGGTGTTGTGGTTTATAAGGTGTTTTATGAGGTGTTTTTGTTTTATTTTTATCTTTTTTTGTTATCTTACCTCGCCGTACCCTTCGACTACAAGATCTTTATTCTTACTAATAATGCACAATTCGCTTATCGGTATTTCAGGCCAAGTGACCGTCGAAGAGGAATGGCTGCCGAAAAAGCGGAGTCGCAAAAACGACTTCTGATGCAACCGAAACGCAGCGAGTTCAACATGTCGGTAAGAGGGACAAGTCATCATGCACAAGTTTTAAGACCGGATCTTACTCGCCCAATTCTCGGCCAGTCCTAATCTCGCTACATCGCTTGATACATTTTCTTCCTGGAAGACTGGAAAAATGTCAGAAGTGAAAGGGTTATTGGGTTAAGATAAAGAAAAGCCAATACCATGGTCGGTGAGAGCACACTAAAATGAACACGAATGCCAAGCCGGAAACAAATCCCTAGTGGTATGGATGTGCGAAGACACAAATTACACCCAAATTTAAATGTTTCCTTCCCCTTCACCATACATTCGTTTGCTAATATTACAAGCTTTGAATGACAGCAGGGAGGACCTTGTTGCATTTTAATTTTTCCCAGTGGCAGATTGGTATGATTGTCTCTTCACTACTATTGTTTCCATAAACAACTATTTTGGTCTGGACAAATCGACGGGGAGGACTGCCCTATTTCAGAGATTGAAAAACATAATCTTTTTTCGGTAACTGAGTCAAGAGCCGCAAATCGTTACTAACGCATTACGCAACGGAGAGTCGTCGTGGGATGTTCGTATATTTTTGTTTGTTTGTTTGTTGGTGTATTTATTTGGACGTTTGTTTGTTTGTTTTTCAGGAACTCGATAAAAAGAAACTAATCCTGAACAAACGTAGGATGGAGTTGGTACGTACTGCGAACTGTCTGCAAGAACATTCTAATAGTTGTAAAGGTTACAAAGAGCTTGATGGGTAATACTTGTAATATCATGGCAAATGCATGGTTTGAACCCAGGAGTGTGAACGGTAGGTTGGTTGTAATTGTCCGGGTTAGAGTAGTCTTGAGGAAGACTGTTGTTGGTGACTGACGTTTCGACTCCCTAAGCGGAAGTCATCTTCAGGGTCAAGTGAAGTGAATCTGACGAATCCTTTCACTTGACTCTGAAGATGACTTACGCTCAGGGAGTCGAAATGTCAGTCACCGAACAAGTCTTCCTGTAATTACTCTATAACCCGGCGGACAATCACAACCAACCTACTTGTAATATCAATGATATTGCTAACAAAAAATAAGTATTAGATACAGTAAGGCCCGGTTCAGACGCCGCTCCTGACATGCGCCGAACCTAATGCTTGAATTAAGTACGGCAGAAGAGCGGCGTCTGAATCAATTAGGTTCGGCATATTTGAATTAGGTACGGCAGCGGTATTAGGTTCGACTGACGCTGTCGCATAATCCGACGTGGGAGCGACGTTGATTCAGACGCCGCTCTTCACATGTGCCGTATCTATTGCATGAATTATTTTAAATTATTTTGAATTTAAAACATGTATCTTTAAACATAAGCGCTAGTGTGTATTTGGTGCGGCAGGAAAAATTCGCCGTTTGAATCAACAGTCGCTCCTATGTCGAACCAGGATCGAATCTATTACTATTAGGTTCGGCGCATGTCAGGAGCGGCGTCTGAACCGGGCCTAATAGTAAATTACTAATGTTTCGATTGATATTCGTAAAACTGAAGGTTCATTCACCACTTGTCCTTTCAACTTTTCTCACGAACAGAAAGAAAGATTGGCTCAGATCAGAAGAGAATCGGCCAAAGAGGATTTCGAGGACATGAGCATGGTAAGTATGGACAGACCAGCACTCATTCGTCGGTTTACTCACGTGAACATCCTCGTCTTCTTTCTGGTGGGGTAGGAAAAAGGGCCAGAGAACGATGAGTTGACATCCTGGCAATGAGAACAGTAAATGCCGGGTCCTAGCGTGAACATGTTATCAAATGAACAAGAAGGGCATGTATTCTTATCTTTTTTTCCTTTCTCATCATCTCCTTGATTTTTCTAATCAGGGTGGATACAGAAGAATCTACCCACCGGATGATCGGGTGCAAGCGGAGAAATACGCTGGGCTCTTAGCAGACGCGTTCAAACTGTTTTTATCAGGTGAGAGGAAAGATAATTGTTACATTCACTTCTGCGAAGTTTAAGGAAACACGTAACTGGTGATTTTTGATTCCTCTCCAGGGCGGGCAGCGTCACTGCAGAAGGACGGCACCCAGGCTTTTTCTACTCTAAGGGTGAGTGCACATTTTGACGCAATTTCATCCTTTGCTCAACCGCATAGGGATCTCGGGTGCGTCGTTTTAGGTCAACTTAGAAAACGGAGAAAAAAGCGGAAGTGAAACGGAGTAAAGTCACAGAGTCAAAGAAACACAATTATGAAAAAAGCCCAGTAAATCACCCTCGTCCTTGCGTGTCGCACGCGTGCTAGAATGCCGCGCAATCCATCAGCACGAAGAGCGAGATAACCATTAAGAAAATAAGACGCGAAACCTGATCCAGCTTTATTCATACCATTTGAACTTGTGTGAATAGGTATCCGTGAAATGTCCAGTTTTGGTTACAAATTTTGCCTTTGCCGTAATTCATTATGCAGGAAGAAGAAATCCTAGATCTGCTCGAACAATGCGAAGTGGACGAGAATGGTACTTTTGAATGCACCAGCAGTCGGGCCTACGGCAAAGGTCCAAAGGTAAGAACAGTGTAGTAGAAAGTTTTATTAATAAAATTATCATAACCATTGCCATGCCTATCATTACTTCCATCGCCACCATCACCAGCATCATTACCATCATCACTATCGTGGTCAGCAGCAACAGCAACAGCACCATATTCATGACCATCATGACTATCGTAATCATCATCACCATCATCATCATCAGCACCATCATCATCATCATCATCATCATCACCATCATCATCATCATCATCATCATCATCATCATCATCATCATCATCATCATCATCATCATCATCATCATCATCATCATCATCATCATCATCATCATCATCATCATCATCATCATCATCATCATCATCATCATCATCATCATCATCATCATCATCATCATCATCATCATCATCATCATCATCATCATCATCATCATCATCATCATCATCATCATCATCATCATCATCATCATCATCATCACCATCACCATCATCATCATCATCATCATCGTCATCATCATCATCATCATCATCATCACCAACATCATCATCATCATTACCATCACCATCATCATCATCATCATCATCATCATCATCACCATTATCATCCTCGTCATCATCGTCATTATCATCATCGTCATTACCATCACATCGCCATCATCATCATCATCATCACCATCATCATCATCATCATCGCCATCATCATCACCATCAGCAGCAGCAGCAGCACCATCATAATCATAATAACCATCACCATCATGACTATTGTAATCAGCATCACCATCATTATCAGCAATATCATTATCATTGTCATAACCATCATCATTGTTAAATTAGGTATAACTATGTAACCCAATGTAAACTATTTATTCTAACCACATTTCTCCGCCCTGCAGCCCCTTTCGTCAATGCCGAGCGCAAAGTCAGCTAACGGTAGAGAGGAATGTTCTGCAGGATCATGCGCATCAGCAGCTTCACAGAGGCAGACTATAGGCACCAGGCCCTTGTCGGCTCACCGGGCCCCAGTCCTAACCAACGCACTTCTATCCTACCCAAGATCCACTGCGCACAGAATCGTGGCGTCTATGGGCTCTCCACCAATGAAGTTCAATCCTGTTGTGGTAAAGACAACGTTTTGAAAGATTTTCACTACATTTTGAGTAGAAAGAAATATTGTTTGCAAGACTCTTTACCTTAAAAAGATCGTTTAAACAAGCTTGCGCGAGCATCTAACCTGTTAAAGTCCCAAGGATAACCCCACCCGTATCCCATCGGGTTTGTTATTTGTACGTTTCTCAGCCACGACTGTTGAACGACTGAATGTGAAACAACCTCCTATGTCAATGTTTGAGCCATACAATCATGGTCAAAATTGTTGGGACGATTTCAAGTTTACCCCCTCCTCCCATTCAATGTTGGGTAACTGAGCATGGTTCGGCTTCTAGCTGCACCACGGGCCAACATTGAATGGAGGAGAGGGGGAGGGACCTGAAAATAAGAAATTTAAGACCTCCATAGGTTGTACGGATTTACATTGTGCTCCGGATGTGCGTAAGGGGAGCATCCCAACGACATTTGACCATGGTTGTAGTCTATAATACCCCATTCCTACACACCTCTTTCTCAATAGACAGTCCTTGGTATATAAGCCTACATGTATCCGTTACCCATCTTCGTGGGAAACGGCTACACGTCGGCTTCTGGGGTATATACACAGGTATGTTGCTATGAAGTATCGGCTTCAGTTGGCAATCAAATGTTGATCGTGTGCCAGAGCAGAGACGGGAGATCGTATGAGCGTTAATAAGTTAATGAGTTGCGTGGCTATTTTACAGGACTCAGTTTACGTTCACGCCGCTGTGCGCGAGCGAGAAGAAGAATTCTGTCGAAGGACTGCTCAGGCTTTGACTGACATGAGAATAAAATTTCCTGGAAAAACGGATGAAGAAGGAGAGATTATCCTTGGAAGTGTAAGCATTTCTTGAGACCAGCTTTATGATTTGATCGGGTGTGTGTGTTATACTTTATAGCTAATAGAGTTTTGAGGCAAGCTATCTTTAAAAATTTAACTAAAAAAACGTTGTGTCATTCGAGACGTGAAATTAGGATTTTTTTGTGAAGACAAATATACGCAAGAATCGCCTAAAAGAAAACTGTGTAATGGTTCCTCGATAGCTACTTTGCTTTTTCGTTCAATTTCATTGGTTCCTCAACAGATACAAGAAAACTGGAAGTTTCACAAGCCGAGAGTGGCATCGTATTGGCTGGTAAAACTGGACTCTATAAAAAGACGCAAGGTATGGAAATGACCCGCGCGTGAGCACGACGCGCGAAAATACGAACACGCATACGCAGTCTCGCCCAAGAAGATTAGTATTCAGTTAGGTGTTCACATTGTTGTAAACTGTTTTGCAAGCGCACTGCAAATTAAACTGCGCAAGACGTTTAATGACGGCAAGGCGTAGTGATTATGATTCGACATTGATGGTTGCTTGTGCAAAATTTGATCAGTTTTTTGCAACCCTTTCACGTACTCCCAAGAGTGATCAACTTCAATTTTCTCTTTCAGTTTCTCACCAATAATTTTTTCATACAATAAGGAGAACTTTGCTTTTGATACTTTGCTCAAATTACAGCAGATTGAACTATCAATTCTCACTACATCACTCATACACTTTCCTCTTTAAAAGCTGGGAGAATCTGCATTTTGATCTTGGGAGTGAAAGGGTTAATAATGTAATGCACCTGGCAGAGTAGACAGACCTAGTATAGTGTAAACTGTTTTTAGGAGTATCATATTAAAGATTAAAGCTGGCGTCAGTGACACCTTTTCGTGCTCCACAGGTAATTGATATCGTGCGAACAAATGTTCGCTCGATTCTTCAGCGAGTCTGGAGGTCTTCCGACGTCGACAGCTTGAGACTCTGTCGCATCTTCTGCCGCGTATTCAACCGGCTGTTGTGGAGTCACGGACAGGGACTGTGGAATTGCTTCTCAGACATCGGGTAAGTTAGGATAAGTGCAGTTACGCCTTGCATTCAAATACCTTTTTTTGTGGAGAAACAAAGCGCCATTAAGTCCGCATCCTATCTCATGTTGTGCTTCGTTTTTTTCCAGTAACTCGTGGGAGACCATTTTCAGCAAGAGTACAGAAGTGTTGTCACAGGTGAGCGAGTGAAGTGTTTGTTTGTTTGTTTGTTTGTTGTTGTTGTTGTTGTTAGTTTGTTGTTGCTTTTTTGTTAATCTATTTTGTTGAATATATTTTACGTACTGAGTCCATTGTCATGATCCCCTACTTGTTCTGGCGAAGGGTTAATGCTAGAAACGTCAGCCTAAGCATTGTGAATGATTCCATTTCATGCAATAAATCTTTGAGAACTATGCTGTCTTCTGCTGAAACACGGGTGAAAAGGATGGCAAGAAAGAGGCTACCCAGACAACCGTGACAATGCAATAATGGTCCCTGTGAAAACTAGTTTTGTGATCTGCGTCGGCATAGAGACAAAACCAGAACGTACGTGTCAAGCTAAGCTCAGCAGACACGACGTACGTACGAGGAAAATGAAACAATAGTCGTTATTTTCTGACGATGCCCTCATTGTCTTAATCCCTTCTGTCAGGAGGCTAAAACCGTTGCGCACTGGGTGCCTCTAAGTGTTCCATGTTTTCGTCGTCTTGAAATGGGGTTGGTCGACATTCAGTCAGGACGAAGGAGTGGATCATGGTTTAGAGATACACGTCGCCTGTTTAGTTTAGGGCTTACAGTCTTCCTTTTTGCGTCTGTTTCCCCATAATTCACTTTGTGCCGTGTGCCTTGTTTTCAGACCGAGATGGAATGTTGTCGCCGAGTCGTGCAGTTGTGTCGAGACTGCGTGTTAATCGTCTACCAGTTTGCTGCTGACGCAAAAGCTGCAGGCGCTGTGGCCGTGTCGCAGCCTTCACACCAAGATGTTAAAGGTCCAAGGTAGTCGACCTTTAACCTTTTACTCACAAGTTCAAAATGCAGATTCTCCCAACCTTTTAAGAAGAAAATTTATGGGTGATGTAGAGAGAATTGATAGTTCAATCAGCTTTCATCTGATCAAGTTACCATAAGCAAAGTTCTCTGTACTCTATGATATATATCTGGTGATGTTTTGTTGTCCAAAGTGAAAGGAAGGCGAAATGAATTCAACTCAACAAGAACGTGAAAACTGCTATTATATTACAATGTTTTCATGAAGAGTTTTCAATTCTTCGTATCGTCTACTGGGCCCGGTTGCAGAAAACGATAACGCCCTAGGCCCGGTTATCAAAAGCCGATCAAGCTAATCCAGGATTAATGAAATTCTGTATCTTGTTGTAGACGAAACCTTCACATTTTCAGGCTTAGAAATGACAAGAAAGTTTAGACCTAATCCAGGATAAGTCTAATCATGCTTTGAAAAACCGGGCCCGGGACAACTGTGGGCGTTAAGTGACGACCGGGAGTTGGCGTTTTATATAGGTAGTTGTGTGCCTATCTTGAGTCTCTCCCTCTTCTTTCCTTCAACCTTTTATTCTCCTGTGATCTTCGTTTGTAGATCTTGGGAATCTCCTCGCCGGGCTCCTGACCTGACCTCCCAGAAAGCTCTGACGGCGAGAATGGCGCGAGTCTACACAACGAACCAATTAGCACAAGAACGCTCCTGACCGTGTGACATCAGCTTTCCTATCCAGAAGAAAAGGCAACCAAACGCACTGTTTTGATATTATGAAAGAATGGTGAGAAAACTATAAGAGATCGTCATACAAACCTCCCAGGCCAGCGCCATTACATCACTAAACCACTGACGTGACGTCACAAAAGAAAGCCCAAAGTTCATGAAGGTCACTCCCAATTTTTGTAGTAATATGGATACACACCCAACGCTCGCTAGATGTTTACATTATCATGATGGGAGGGATCTAGGAACGGGTAGGTCCGTCCGTTACTGCAATATACAAAAGTTGTCTCCACTTTAGAGTTTGTGTTCAAAATCAATCGCGTCCTTGGCCTCAGTCGTCAGACCGAGAAAAAAAAAAGTCTAGATCTGAGGTTTAGGGCTTGGCTAGTACATGAAAGTAGAATCCTGATTTTGGGGTGTATTCTGTTTAGTTACTACTAACCGTTCCAACTGAATTGCCACCACCACTGGGTTCAGTAGTTGAAAGCTAATCCTTGATTGTTCTCTTTCGTTATCGTGACAACTGCACACGTTTCCTTTCTTGAACTGTCGTACTGCACGCACACGGAGCGTGCGGTGTCGCGTGGGGCACAGGGCGCAGCGGAGTTTGCTTGCTTTCCTATACCCTATATGTTGTACCTACATGA
This sequence comes from Plumapathes pennacea, assembly GCA_964036295.1. NCBI lineage: Eukaryota > Metazoa > Cnidaria > Anthozoa > Antipatharia > Myriopathidae > Plumapathes > Plumapathes pennacea. The sequence continues at coordinate 20,544,181 of OZ038466.1, read as the reverse complement.
AGGATACCGCAAGACGATTTCATCGCGGGCGTGCAAAGGCATACGTACCAAATATATGTAATCAAGAGACTCTTTGTGTAATATATTATTTATAGTGCGGTACGCGCGTACGCCTGTTGCGCGCCCACGATGAAATTGTTCTTGCAGATACTGCAGACAGTATATAAGGTTTTACATTTTATTTGTTTTATGTTATTAGCTTCGACATTTCATATGGTGGGGTATCCGCAACATCAATGAGCCAATTACTGCCCTTGTTAGTACTGAGGGTGGTCACTGCCAGAGATTTGGTTGCGTCCTCAGTGGTTCTTTTACGTCCCCGTGGTTCTGTATATCTTGAGACGGGACCGCCATTTTACACGGTCATCCTAGCCACGAGGTAGAGAGCCAGGTTTTACACCTCAATCTTTTACTGCCTTGAGCGGGGTTTTGAATAATGGCAAGCAAGCGAACTCTTTGGGGTTTTATTCTTACGCCTTGCGGGGCGTGACTAAGATTTTAGAGCAAGCTAATTTTATCGAGACATCGTGTGGAGCTACTTTTAGAAGTTGCTTCTTTTACTGAAAGATAACTTGTTGCGATCGGGCCGTTCAGTGTGGATTGGCTCTTAAGCTTCACAACGGGGAACATTCGTGTCAGGACAAGCTCTTCAATTTGCTTTTGATCAAAAACTGGCGTTTTATTCACCAAGAGATCGAGAGAAGGAAGTTGCTTCAGCCAGGAGTAGCTTAATCGAGCTTTTAGCAACCGGAACTGAGCTTTAACCCTTTCACTCCCAAGCTCAAAATACAAATTCTCCTAACCATAAAATAAGAAATTGTATGAGAGATGAAATGAGAATTGATGTTTTAATCAGCTGTCATTTGTGCAAGGTATCAAATGCCAAATTCTCCATACTGTATGATACATCTGGTGGGAGACTGAAAAGAGAAAATTGAAGTTGATCACTCTTGGGAATGAAAGGGTTAAAGACAGAGAGCCAAATAGTACTGAAACATGAAAAGATATATTCCCTGTCAGGGTGAAAGTACCACGGGAGTCCATCTGCTTTCTTTGCTACCATCAGTTTGGACTTATGGACACATTATGGCTCAAAATATACCCTTGTGATTGGTTGACGTATAGTGACGTCATGACCAAGCTCTTGTCAATTCTTGTTGACTAAGTTTTTGAAATTTGGCCATTTTATGTATCGCTGTTGAATATAAGAATTTGGAAACTGGACTTATATTTCATAAGAGCAGTACCACACAGATTTTCTTGTCATATTCTAAAAACAGCAAAACAGTGGCGTATTTTCAAACTGATGGGAAATAGCGGACCAAGGTGGACTCCCCTGGTAATTATGTTCTGTCTCGGTGAAAATACAGAGAAAGATAATTATTGAATCAAATACGAAATAAAATGAGTTGAAAAAACAAACAAAAAAAAGACACGCTGAACAACTTTGTAAAGTTTATTTTCCGTTAATTGGCTCATCAAACGCCAGCGTACACAAAACGATAAGACAAAACTAACAACAACAACAAGCATATCCTCTCAAGTACAAAGTTATTTCTCTTTTTACAATCATTTGTCGAGTATGACAACCTCCTACTAGAGATATACAATAAATCATGTGTTACATTGGACTCAAACGTACTCGCTAATTTTATGTTAGAATACGAAGTTATTTTTCTTTTACAATCATTTGTCGAGTAACAACCTGCTAGATATATACAATAAATCATGAGTTACATAGAACTCAAACGTACTCACTAACTTCATGTTAGAACACAAGCAAGCTTAGTTGTCAATGTGACGTCTATACCTAAAACGTAAGTCTTATATCGGTTTGCTCAACATAAGCCGGTCAACAAACTGAAAACACCAACAAATACGGCTGAACCCAAAATGCGACACTCTCAATCGAGCCCCCTGCATACGGGCAGTTAGTTCCTCACACAAAACCACTCATAAGCTATTCAACACTTGAGTTCTTTTAGAACAGCAGTCAGTTTCTTGTATCTTCCCGTAAACGGTATGAATTGTTCAGCCTCTGGAGATGTTGCTCGAGCGGAGCCTTCACTGGGACAAATCTTTTAGTGCAGTCCGTAGTTCAAAGCTCCTCCTGATGAATGGGGTATCGAACACTTTGCTGCATTCTGGCGAACTTTCGTTCATCTTGGTCAGTCGCTTCCTTTGCTTTAACACGGCACTATTAATCTGCTTGCGACACGACCTTTGGCTTTTTCTTTTGGAACTTGTGAAGAAAAACTTGCACTTCTCGATTTTTTTACCTTTAGCTCTCTGGTTGCTGCTACTGGCTGTCTTGCTCGCTTGGACTTTTCTCGCCTGTCGTGTGTTGAATCGTTGCTCGGTTGGAGGAGAGAGATAATTTTTCTGCATTTGCTTTTCCGACGATGCTTCTGCTTGATTTACGAGATCTGGACTTTCAATTACAATGATTGGCACGTCATAGCTTTTGGCAGAACTCCTCCTTGGCATGCACCCACTCAGGTGACGAACGAATTCGGAAAAATTTGCCTTGGAAAACATTGTTCAGCGTTGCAAAACGAGCTACACGAAACGTTTCTGAATTGGATCGAAAGGCTCCTAGACCGTCCAAGAGAGAAAGAGACGAATACTGAATTGTTTTGCACGTTCGTGGTGTTTTTACTCTTTTTCAGCTCACACCCAGCTTGCGTCATTCTCCATATTTGGTAGTAGCGGTACCTGTAAAAAGAACGGTGTTTTTGTGTTTATGAACCACGTTTTCGTTAAAAAATAGTCTCTTGCAGCTCTCTTAGCCTCTGTTTTGGCTATTTTTCTTCAGGTTCTCAAATATTTGTCTTGCAAATATGACTCGCGCCGTTTTAAGTGTTGTAGAGCTATGCTATGAGCATTTCTGCCCACAAACATAGTTTTGTGTATCAACTTGAAAAACAAAGGCTGTTTTGATTGCTGTGCTCGAGGTGTTGATGACTGACGTCAGCAAGTAGATCCGGCCGCCAAAAAAAGCCACCTTGTTATTTAGTTTGCTTTGATTTCTATCTTGGTGCGGCTTGTTTTGCAAGCCGAGTTTGCACGTTTCAGAAATGTCTTTAAAAACTACAATATGTAAAAAAACAATCCAGTGTTTCCACTGTTTGTGTGTTTGCCGGTGCGTACGAAAGGAATGAGTTGAATTCTGTTTTCTTGCGTACAATATTCCGGTGCATACGCCGTGTTACTTCACAACAACAACAACAACAACAACAACAACAATCGCCCGTTATCGCAAAAAAAAAAAAAAAGAAAAAAGAAAGAAAAAGAAAAAAGAAACGAAAAAGAAAAACAGTCGCCTTTAGTATTAATATTTGTGTTTTGTGCAGAGTTATTGAAATTGAATTTGAGGCTTAAAAGGACAAAAAGGCACCTGGATCGTAGAGCAATTCAAAATTATCATGTGACCAAAGCACAAGTACCTCGAGTAGCTGGCTTGCAGTTTCACCAATAACACCGAGTAACCACCATCGAATATGAGTCAAAAATTTAATAGAAAAATCAATAGAAAAATGAGAAACGATACAAATTCAACAATACCAATGAAAACGAAAAAGCGGCTTGGGTAAAATATCCTTCTTTGATAACAGACAGAAAAAAAAAACCCTGAAAAGATAGAAACCCGAAATAACAATAAAATGGCTGGCATAAAGAAAGATCAAAACAGGAGCAAGAAGGAAGAGATTCCAGTGAAGGGATTTTACTTCTGGAAGAGTTTTAAATGTTAGTAAATACCGTATATTACACTTTTTTCGACGTTAGGACGTCAATCCTCTCGTCCCCAGGGCCATCCGCATGCGGGAAAAAAGACGTACAGGGGCATGGGAGCCAGCAGGTCACAAAATTTAGGCTTAAACGATGTATTCCCTAGTCCAACTTGTTCGTTTACCTCTTGCAATTTTTCTACGAAAGCTAAACGCTGTGTATATACTCTCTCCAACGTGAAGGTGAGTTAGAAATGAAAGAGCAGGACCAACTATAGTATGATGCTGTCATTCAGTTCGTTTACAGAATCAGCGGGATCGTAATTTGCCGTCGTCGTCATTTTTGTTATTTAAACTCTGGCTTGCTTTCTTGCCAGTATGTGTTTGCTATGCTCGGGTTTTAGAAGTTATTGACCCAAGTGGTGGCCAAACGATACATGAGTTGAACGCAAGTCGAAAACTTGCATTGCCTTGGGTGCGACTTGCAAGTCCATGCATTTGACCTTGTACGCCATGAATTATGTAATTCCCTGTACGCTGGGTATATGTAGGAAAGATTGCCATGTTTTTATCCAAAGAATTGGGGCTTATAGGAAGATCGAAGGAAGATTGTCCTAGCTTTGAATCCCTAGCTTGGCTTGAAACCAATATTATTTTCCTAATTTTGAAATGCCACAATTTTGCTTGTGGACCAGAGCAAACAAGCTTGCATAACCCAAGTTGTCCCTCCCCCTGAGCAAAGTGTTTATATGGAAAAAAGATGTCCCCCCCCCCACCAGGGTCACCAGCTGTCTTGTTGACCCCCCCTCCTCGAGTGACTCAGGGGGGTGACTCCAGTCAAATTCCTGAGGGTGAGAACATGAATGTTATTCAAATATATCTAATGAGACCCACCGAGGGGCAGAAAAGTTCGATGAAAACTCAAATCTACGTACCTTCCTGAACACGTGATGTCTGAACCAAAAAGAAGGAAGATACTTGGTAACCACGTCTGAATATTGAACAGAGGCGCTTCCCGGCCAAAGACAAATGTCCCGACCCTCGGGCTGCGACTCACAATCAAATGCCCGACAGACGGGATTGTCTGTGTTTTCAAATCCCGGCCTGTTGCCCGCACTCCCCCCCTCTGGGTTTACATTGATAGGTGCATTATAAACAGGGCTGACAGCAAGCCCATACCCCAGAAATTATGGTGTGTAACCCATTATGTAACACTAATACTAATCATTCCTTGTGTTCATTTTAGTGTGGGGTGTTTTTCTCAAGGAATGGGTGGAAGCTCATCTGTCCCGGCCACCCCTGAGGTTACTACCAGTGCTTCCTCGGAAGCTGTGTCCCCCGTTACCCAAAGCCCACCCAGTGGGTGTCCAATGCATGAGAACAACAAGGCCAACACAAGTGGGTGTCCCATGAATGCCAGAACAGAAGGGACATGTAATAGTGATGCCCTGAATCCCAGTAATATGGTATAGTTTGTGATCCTATTCTTGCTACGCCGTATATTTGGATGCATAAATATGCAGAGAGGAAAACTGTTGCAGCTTGGTATTGTTTAGAAGTACACTACATTGTAGTCCAGCAAAAATTATTGCCTGACAATAATATTATTTTGTCTCTGCAAAAATTGAGTCATGTTGTATTTTGTTTTTTGTTTCTGAGACTTGTCAGCACTCTTCTGCTGTATAAGGCTACCATGTGTAAGTCAGTAATAAAAGATGGATTTGCTGTTCAAAACTGTTCACTCTTTCATATATTAATTTTGCTTCAATGAAGAAACCATGATCCCACTTTCTAAAATTGCCAAAAAGATAAATAAGATTTAGTTTTGGGATGAACGGGTCCCACAAAATGATTCCAACAAATATGATAAGTTTTGATTCTCTCAATCAAATAGGTTAATAATATTTACTCACATTGCAAAATATGCCAGTTATCAGATTTCCTTCTTGTGATTTAGCATTTCGCACTTTACCCAGATCGATCTCCAGTTCACTTGCTGGTCTTATTGCCCCTCCCTCCCTCCCCAGGGTTCAATTTCGAGTCTTAGTAAACAATCAATTTGCCTAAACAAGTCTATTAATAATTAATAATTTGTCTCCTATTGATTAGCGATAGATAATTTTCTGAAACGATACAAACAAATCATGCATTCTTTACTCAGATGCCTCCAGCCAACCAGCTGCCATCTCCTGGCCAGCCATTTCCTTTGTCAACTCAGCGCCAGGAGTCATCTATTCCTCGTGGAGGAGCTGATCAGAAAGGCACATGGGTGTACCCATCCCCACAGATGTTCTGGAATGCCATGGTGCGCAAGGGCTGGCAGTGGGAAGAGGATCAGTTGGAGTCGACAGACATGGAACACATCATTAAAATTCACAATGCAAACAATGAAAGAGCTTGGCAGGAGATACTAAAGTGGGAAGCACTTCATGCAAAGTAGGCTTAGAATTTCTGTTGTTCAGCTGAATGTGACATCTGGGATACTAAAGCTTGTATTTTAATGTTTTGTTGTTTTCCCATATTTAATTTACCCATCAATGTTGGGCCAGGACTATATCAATGTTCAAATACCAAATAGCAGTGTATTATGGGGTGACGGAGGGAAGGGGGGAGGGGGGGGGGGGAGGAGGTGTCCCATCCACCCTCCTGACTCTATTGTGAAATGTGCTTTTTTGCTGAATGTCTCGAGCAAGAACTTTTGTTTTCTTTTTATCAAGAAGGATCTTTTCTAATCAAATGTAGCTTTCTGTTTTGTCCAACAAGTCTCTTCTCTTGTGCACTGTTTGGTCTTTGCTCTTAATTCACAAATAAGAATTATCGTGCACAAGAAAGGAAATCATCATGGACGTCATAAGTGTCTGGTCTTTATTCTTTCAGCGAGTGTACCAACCCAAAGCTGGTGAGTTTTCGGGGCAAAGCAAAGGAGTATTCCCCGCGAGCGAGAATACGCAGCTGGCTTGGGTGAGTAGTATAGAGTATGTGTGACATTATTGAAAGGAAACAGTAATGCATGGGTGAAAATACAGTTTGCAGGAGTTGGTTTAGGAGAAATGTTTTTAATACTTACAGTTGATCCCCACTAACTCTCAAGGGAAGCAAGAAATAGTTTGAGATAGCAGGGTTTTACTAAGGGAAATTTCTACCAAGTTCATTTTTGAGGGAAATTGAAATCTGTTCAAGATAGTGGGGAATTCAAGATTACCAAGTTCAGTGTTCTACTGTACTTGTTTCTGTACTAGTTTTTCTCTTGTTGATTGTGAGAGACAAAATAACTTCTGGTCGCGACAGTCGAGATTTGTTTCAGATTCTTATTGACTCTTCTGAGAAAAGCAATCAGCACACAATCCTTACTGATCTCCCTGTTCGTAGTATCTCTGATTCTTTGAAATGTTCTGCCGTGTCTCCTAGTTTATCAGACGGTGCCTTGAGAATGGGGAAGTCACGGTATTCTGTAGTTATGCTTCTATGTTTCATATTGTTATTTAGTTATGAGCTGCCTTTTGACCGCCACGATTGGATTGTCGATCGTTGTGGGAAGGACGTCCGATATGTTATCGATTACTACGATGTCGGCGACGAAAACTCGTACAAGCAAGGCGATTTCGTTTTTATGGATGTGCGGCCCGCTATGGACTCTGCGGGGGCCATTTTGGACAGAATGAGAGTGGCTGTACTTCGGTGGTCTATGTACTTCAGCTCCAATGAAAATTGAAAATATGAAGAATTTTAACGATAGATCTGGGGCCAGTCGTTTAAAGCATGATTAGGGTAATCCTGAGTTCAAACTTTTTTTGTCATTTTTATGCCTGAAAGTGAGACGTTTTTGTTTACAAAGCTATTTTCCTGCTTTGTTTGGAGCTATAACAAGGTTTATTTAGATGGTCGTTGATCAAAATTCTGCAGTTTGTTAGCCAAAAGGTAATGAGAGAAAAGAATTGGTTAATCCTGAGTTATCTTCTTATCGAGGTGTTGAACAACCTGGATCAGGCCTTGGTTTTTAAGACAAAAGGTTTAAATCTAATCCAGGATTAGCCTAATCGTTCTTTGAACTATTGTGTCCAGTTTGTTAAGGTTTCGCGTGCAGTTAAGCTTGACTCAAATTGATTCAAACTGAAACAGTTTTTTAACAGCTCTGGTCGCGGGAATTCCGGGTTTTAGCTGGTCATTTGATTTCCAGACTTGCCTACAAACGGAAAGAATTTCTTAAAATACGAAACTTGGACTTCATTTGAGACAACTTTATTACGTCCTGACGTGCCACTTACTGTATGTCCACTACTGAATATCCATAAGCCAATTGTTGATTGGAGCAGTAGGATCACGTGAACTATCAGCATTACTTACGTTGGTTTTTACTGCCAATTCATGGAGATCTTTTGTTGCAACAAGAAAACCGCTTCTAAATTGAACGCGATTTTTCACAGCTTTCCTGTGCTTGTACAAACTGTTGGATTACACTCAATGTGGACTTGCAATACGTTGTTATGTAATTTAATTTTTCAGTTCTGTAATGCGTACTTTCGTGTATGCCGCACACGCATCTGTTCCAAGATTTTATGAAACACGTATTAATGTTCGACTTGATTCTTAGTGTTTGTTGTATACGTGAATGTGTGTGCGCGCGTGTGATTGTAGGTGTGTGATTGCACATACGTATGCACGCGCGCGCGTGAGTGTCTGTGTACGTGGGTGTGCGTGTGAGTTTGTCTTATGCCGTCTCATAATTCCTCTCTTGCGCGCTCAGGGTTATTTGCCTTGGTGTCGCTCTCTCCATTTTCTCTGGTGTCCTCTAAAGTTGTTCTGCGTAAAAACAAAAACGGAAGATTAGAGACCGGTAACTCTACCAATGAGTACAAGAAACCGACAATCAAACAAACGGAAGTCAAGAAGTACGTGGAAAGCACATGGGACTATGATGACCTGTTTTGTTTGTTTGTTTGTTTTTATTTATTTTTTTATTTTTTTAATATTGCTTTAAACTACCCCCCTCCCCACCGGCCTATTCAAGGAAAACTGTAACAGAATAGATGCATCTAACCGCGCTGTTCTAACCCACTCTATTGCGTTGTTCTTGCTCTGTTGTACTTTGTTTGGGTTGGGTCGGCTCGACTCGGCTATGTCTTGTTTTCACTACTTAACTAGGTTCGGCTTTTTGAGTGATTGTGACTCTGTCATCAAAATGTTCAGGTATCTCCCAAGGAAACCCTGTGAAATGTGTCTGTAGACTTACTCGGTTGGACCTGTACCCTCAATTGTAGGCTGCAGCTTCTGGCAATCCACCTCAATCATCTCGTTGAACCTTGAATACCGCTGTAAATCATTTTCCCCCAGCGAAACCGCAGACAGGAAGCTACCGATGCTTGCTTTCTCGAAGTTCTCTTTCATGATGGTGAACAGACGCTGCCTTGGGTAGACAACAAGAAGAGTTGGCAGTGACTCGCTGGAGATGCCAAAATTTTCTCCGTATTCCGGATGGCACGAGGCGTTGACCCACAAATACTGAAAAGGCTTACCTGCACGAATAGGAAGAGAAGAGAGAATGATAGGAAATGTATCAATGCCAACAAATGTCTGGAAGGAACCGAGCGCACGTGTCTGCGCGCATTTGTGCGCGGGTGCGTGTTTATGCCAACGAGCGCGTGGGTACATGTCTGCCTCCTCCACAGTCTCTTTTTCTCCGGTTCTCGACTGGGGACGAGGCAGGGTACATGTGTATTTTCGCGCGCGCGCGCGTATCTGTGTTTGCGTGTGAGTTTGTATGCGCGCGCGCGTATGGGGAACAAAGTAACGCATAGTAGCTTTTAAACATCCTTCCTACCGTCCATTTCAGGCGCCTTCTGGACATCCCTCAATACGCGTAAGCTCCGCATGAGACTCCTCTGGTTGCGTCCGTCCAGATAAGAAATCACGCACAGGCCGAGAGTTGAATCGGTACAAACCTTCCCATGGTTCTCGTGAGTTATCTGGACTACAACCGGTGAAACTGTTTCGTCTTCGGGTGTTGCTTCAGGGACAGAGTCTTCCCTAAACGATTGCTTCGTCTCCTGAATCCCACGGATATCCTCCAGATACAATGTCCTCAGCTCCATCTTGCCTCTGTAGTTCTTGACTTTCGGCTGCTCTTTCCAGTGTTTTTCGTGAACAGAGAAGAGAAACTTCGCGAGTGTGAAGTAGGTCAACGCACCGTAAGCTTCGATATCGTAGCGGACAGAGTTAAAGGTTAGCATGCGGCTTTTTGCATCCAGCGATCCCAACATGACCACGATTGAGGGCAAAGTCTCTACGACAAACTTCAAACGAAATTCGATGTCGGGATTGCGCATCACACCGAAGTGGAAGTATCTGGAATACTTGAGGGCGACAGCTCGGTACTCCGGTAATGCGACACGTTTATCTGTGACACATGTCAAGAGAAAAAAGTTAAAATCTTGCTGCATTTGGTCGGCTGATCTCATAAATCCCACTTGAAGACGTAATTGGGAACGGTACTGTATAGGGTGGAGTATGTACTAACCGAAGTTCTAATCCTAATCTTAGCAAAGGGAAAATCTTTTTTCTGAAGCCGAGCCAAGCTGAGAGAAGAATAGATCATCAGATGGACATTGTAGTGATGGGGTAGTGGCCTACTGGTGGCGGGAGACGCAAAAGCGGGAAGCGGGATATCTTAGCGGCGAGATTCGGAGCGGGAACCGAGAGTAAAGGATACGGTTAGTGGGAACTTTAGACCCCCTTCCACTCGGATCGATATCCGTGAAGAGAGAAAAAAAGACGTCACATTTATACAACGGCGATCTCACCAGAAAACAGGAGAACAGGAAATCTGGGAGGTTTGCTTGCATAGGCGTCGTTGACAAATCCTTCCAACTCTTGTCCGTTTTGAATCTTTCTTGTTTGGTCTGGAATACTTCGAAGAGCCAGATTATTTGCCTTAGACAGCTTGCTGACATCCTGTAGTCCTGCTACCTTGATTTTGTAGCCTCCGTACGGGTATACTCTGGCCACGGAATACGTTTTGTCCTTTTTAAGGAAGCCCTAGTCAAGATGAAAACAACAGCAAAATGAAAAACAACAAGTGTAAACGAAAGTCACCTTAAATTAAATCCCGGAAATCGGGGAGCGTGCCAAAAAAGAATTGCACTGAGAGACTGCTCCGCCAAGCCTTTCAACCTTTTAAGTGGCCCTTGTTTACACCTCTAGTAAAAGATATTTGCGAAGAGCTCAACCGAGATACGAGTTTTAGAAGCATACCAATACAATTTTCCTCAGTCCAGCTTAGTTTAACCGACCCTTTAAAATACCAAAATCATCTTTTTCCCATACCCTCTCTTCTACCTGAAGCGTAAAAAGAGACTCTTTTCAGAATTTTTCTCAGATGTGTACCTGAATGCGCCTGTACATAGTCAGTCGTCTCTTAGGTCTAAATTTAGTAGGTACAGGCTAACTGTTAACACTGTAATTGAAACAAAGATACCTGCCGCAGTGCCCTTTTATAATTGCGCGTAGTCTACCTTAGCGTCAGGACGCATCTACGCATGAGTGCGATCGTGCCAGTGTGTGCGCGTGCTCGTTACGTGCGTGTGCTGCGTGTATTTGTCCTTAGCAAAACTTACCATCCTCTTGAGGAAGGCTCCGTCCGTCTGAGGGTCGACGATACCCACTTTAACCATCATTCCACGCAGTTTCACTTCCAGTTCTGCCCATTTCGTTAGAGCAATATTTCCCGCTCCTCGTACAGCGACGATCCATGCTTCTTCGCCGCCGTTTATGACCGTATCCTCAAAGCTAGCTGAGGTTAATCGCACGACGCCGTACTCCTTTGAAAGAGCGGACTTCGTCAGGAGAGACAGGACCAGTAGACTGATGAGTAATATAGACGTCGCCAGCTTTGGATTTACATTACTAGATAACACTGCCATCGATAGTAAGTCAGTAATAAGAGATTTAAAAACTCTGAAATTAAAGAAGATACTCTCGCACTGGTACTAGATGTAAGTATCAAAATGCCTTAAATCTGGAGATAGTTGATCACTCAAAGGAAGTTGCTCAAGGAGATTTTCCGTCTTGAAACTGTTAAAGCCTAAAGAGTAATTTGCCAACCGAACTACACTGACGACTTGTCCGTTTCAGTTCGGTCTCGATGCGGAAAGCTTGAGGATATTGTATCCACGCAGTTGCTTCTCATTTGTTAATATACCGTTTTTTCTCTTTGAGTCATCAATTTAGGAGTATTGATTACGTGGCGTTGAGAGATACCATTGAGCTTCATCACCTGAACAAACACTGAAACTTTACTTTGAATTTTCGTCCTTTCAGAGTAACCTACTTAATGGATCTTAATAACTTCCAGTGTAGTTTGGCTGTTTTTGAAATGTAACATTGAAGTATTCCAGCTGTATAACATTTTAGCACCTGTGAGCTCATATAATAGTAATAACAACTTTCTTGGATTTTTCTTGCAATGCGCATTATAACGATATCTTACTATAATTGGGGGATCGTGTAACCTTTTTATTTTTAGATCTTGCTACAGAACTAGTCATTCTATAGGATCCAACGCTTTGGTCAGTTCTTTAACTCGTAATTTAGAGTTTTCTCAGCCTAAAACGACTCGGTCTTTTGTTTAATCCTTTTTTCTTATTTTGTTTTGTTTTGTTTTGTTTTCTTCAATATTTCGCCTTTATTAGGATGGCCCCAAAAGAGATTCATTTTCTTTAAAATCTTTTATTTTTCACTCTTTATTTTCCGCCAGTTTGACATTGAAATGGTTGCAGTAAAGGTTCGCTTTATAGAGGGACAGGGAACCGTCATACAGATATGGTCCAAGCAAACTGACTAGTTCCCAGGCTTAACTCGGTGTTTTATGGCGACGGGGGTTCCTGCTGGTTTTTTGCTTGAAATTTCCATAATGTCGCGTATTTGACTAAAGATTACTTCGGAAGCTTCTTCAGATTAGCCAAAAACTTTTCCACAATGAACCCAGCTCCTTTTACTCTCGAAATGATTGCGGTGTTCCTGTTGACGGTGTATCTTCTTCATCAATATGGCCACTGGCGAAAGCAGCACTGGCTCGTGACTGTGGCCGTGTTCATTGCTTGGTATTTCTCCTTTCTTATCGTCTTTATTCTCCCGCTGGATGTGTCTGATGTAAGTGTCTGTTTAGCAACTAGTTTCTTTTCGTCAGAATACAACTATGATTGCGTTATCGACTTCAGTCTGTAAACATGGCCACCGCCACACAGCTGGTCACATTTTAATCGATCGATATCTTTTCTTGCAGACTTTCTACAGAAAATGTTTATCATCGGCGAACTCAAACAGTAAAGGGGGCGATGCTGTTCCTAATAACAGTAGCATTCATTCGGTTTCTTCAAATGGTTCCACTACTCCTTCGCCCAACAGCTCTAGTAGATTGACTACAGCAAAGCCCAATTCATGTCAGGAACCTTGGAGTTACTTGAATGCTGAAGTTCTGCCCGATTTATGGCGTATTGTCTACTGGTCTTCTCAGATTCTTTCTTGGTGAGTTCTTCGACAAGTCACACTTTTCCATATCGTCTTGTCGTGTGTCAAACACAACAGGTGATCAATATTGTTGTTTCTATAATGCATTGGCACATATTCATGTCCACGTATTTTTATGATAATCTAGTAGTCTGTAACTATTAATAAGTGTGAACAAACCTCCAATTATTTATATTTTCAGTTCGTTTTTTTTTTTTTTTTTTTTTCTGTTTTTCTCTTTCTTACTAAATATTTTATACAGAAAGAAAAAGTTCATTTGCTGAAATTAGTAAATACATAAAATTTTGATTTACAATATTTATCCATGCTTTTTTCATATCAGTTTGTTTACGAATTAAACATTCTAGTCAATACAAGAATCTTGAAGTCAGGTGTTTGATATTAGCTGCAAATTATGTTCTGGAATTGAATCAGCATCTATTTGATATACTGTACATTAATGCTACTGTTCATAAGATATTTATACTGTAATAAATAACAAGACAAAACACATGTAACCTGCTTCCCCATAGCCTCATATGCAGCCATTTTTAGTCTCACACCCTACTGGTGAGGAGCAATCAGAGAGGGAATAAGACTAAGAAAGACTGCACAGAAGGCTATCTTCCTAGTGGATTCAAACAATATTACGACTGTACCCAAGAGAGATCAATAGATTCTGATAGAAACTCAGTAAATGTTAAAAAACTTGGCAAACATTTGCTGTCACCCACTCAGCCTTCAGTTTCATAGTGCATAGTTTCATAGTGCAGGTATCCTAAGCCTTTTTTTTTTTCCTGCTGCTCCTATACAGGTTCGTGCTTCCTCTGATGCAGTCATACTCTTACGCTGGAGAGTTCACCATTAGAGGGAAAATTAAGACTGCTTTGTATGAGAATGCTCTGTGGTATGGCAGCTATCTGATCATCTTTGGAGTGCTTCTCATTTACGTCATAGTCAAACCCAATTTGGAGGTGGATGGGTGAGTATTGTAATGGACTGAGAGAACGACTTGGAGAGTAAACAAGCAGTCCGCTTGATTAACAAACACCACTAGCTAGATGTGTATTGTTTTAATTATCTTACAGGGTTTGCATACATGTACAGTACTAAGGAAAATAATGATGTCTAAAGGGAATGGTAAATCCTGTACACAGTCTGCACCTAGTAATATTGATGTACTATAAGATATATGTGTACTGTATATCCATTTCACTCTCAACAGTGGTCTCATTCAGTTTCCTCTTTCAGTATCTCATTAGAAATATAATACAGTATCAGATGAGAGCTGATTGAACTACCAATTCTTAGTGCATCACTTATACATTTTCCTGTATAAAATGCTTGGTGGCCAATCTCCATTTACGAACCTGGGAGTGAAAGGGTTTTAAGGGTGCCCGCAAGATATGAACTGAGTACATCAGCGGTGATTGTTTGAGTGCAGACAGCTAAGGTGTATGTGAATATACTTCTCAGTAGGTCACAGGGGAAAACCCATGGTCCTACAGTTTACACTTTGGCTCCTAATTTATAATTTAGACATGTTGAAGCCTAATTCACCATACAGTATGTTTTTATGTTATTTTAACTGCCTTCTCTAATGCAACTGTTATGCCACAGGACTCAGCTCAAGATCATCGGCATCACTGCTTCTAACACCTGGGGTCTCCTCCTGCTCGTGCTCCTGATGGGGTATGGATTGGTGGAGATTCCACGCACAACATGGAACTCAGCCAGGCTGGAGTACAAGATGGCACATGCTTACTTCAAGGTGTCCAAACTAAGTGTTGAGAAAGAAGAGGCAGAGGAACAGCTGGCAGATGTTTTGGAGGTGAATGACATTTCTCTGTACATAATGAACAGTAACGTTGAAAGACAACATTTAAATGCTTTCCTAGCAAAGAGACAGAACAGAACAGGTCACTTTACAGGTCAATTTGACATCATGTTGTCAGGGCTTTTGATTCCAAAAAAAAATATTATTTTCTAGGATGTACGAAAGGCTTCTGAAGGCATTCGTTACACACATCCCTTGAGGAAACACCTCGAGGTCATCCTAAAGAAGGTAAGTACTGTCAATCTTTAGATATTGCTAATGGTGATTGACGAGGCCATGTATTTATTTTGCTTTATCTGCGTTTTCCCCAAGTGCCCCGAATCTTATCAGTCCACGTTCAGCAAAGGAACAGATGATTTTGTAGACTATGATGACTATCTGAAGGAACAGGGAGGGAAAGCAAGTGTGAATTATACAGAGAAAGCCTTAGTGAAGCTTCACAGGAGGGTTATTGTTGTCACTCAGACCTCAAGAAGAACTCACTGGTAGGTGGAGATGCACTATTTTCAGTTTTCTTTATTTGATGTTTTCTTGTCAAATTCTTCATATAAGACAACAGCATTTGCTGTGGTGTGTCCTACTGTAGCTCCCCCTAGATTGTCCTACTATCCAACAAACCAACCTGCATCTGACCAACAAGTAGAGAATTCAGTTTGACCATCAGCCTGTCTGTCAGCACTGCGATGGCCTGTAGGGACACTTACAAGACAGTGTGTTGATTCTGTTCTAAAATGAGTTTGCCCGATATACACTCGCAAGTATATTTTTACTTGTATTTATGAGTGTGATATTACTGTATAACATTGTAAATTACTTAGTGAACCAAACCCATGCTAACTGACACTCCCTCCTTATTCTAGCCAATACAATATGGAGCTGGGGACATGTTTTGCTTTAGAAGATGTTTCCAGGAATAAAGGCAGCCATGAAAGGTACACTGCAGCATAACATATATTTGGATATAATTATTAATAATTAATATCACTGTAAATACATCATTTTCTCGAATACCTCCACAACAACTTTTTCTTGAGAAGTGATAGGATTAGCCTGTGAAAACGGGAGACAGTAGGATAGCCACTAAAAAGCAGTAGGACTAGCAAATATGATCTCAACCCAGGTCAACTATTGTCAAAAATACAAATGAAGACAATCATGTGCAACATCTCATGTACATGTATGCTAGTAAAAAAGACTGTAATATATTTATAAGTGTACCTTTTCTATTGTCAACCAAAGTTTTTGGGCTTGGAGGACAATATTCTAAGTCACTTTTACATGGAGATTTACTTGACATACACTTGTTTATACGAGACATAACGAAATACCGTAATTTTGTTGTGCCATGCAGCCTATTGAACATGATTCTTTTGGACTGAACATTTTAGGCGTTTCAAGTCTTCCATCCGGCAATCAACACAAATCAGCTGCTGGAAATCTGTAAAGCCAGTTTTGGGTAAGAATGTAGGTTTTACCCAGTTCCTCTACAGTGAATGAAGTGATGATATCAGGATACATATCTTGTCTGTCCATCTTTTTTTTCTTCATAAATACTAAAAAGGTCATAAATAGAGATTCTTCTCAGCTCAAACAAGCAATATGTAGTAGATTCCTCCTATCAGTGTCCAATTACAGTGGCAGGATTCTCAGTATTAGTGGGAGGAATGACAGTACTTACAGACTGACTGACAATTATGGTCAGTCAGTCGGTAACTGGTGTAATGTACAGTCAAACCTACCCTTACAGACACCTCTATATTGAGGACACCTCTATATTTAAGAAATATATAACGCGTCACCGTGTAATATAGCCTCATCTAAACACGCGGGAAGTTGGCTGCCTCGTGGTTTCCTTACGCTACTCTCGTGTTCTCCCAACTTCCCGCATGTTTAGATGAGGCTATATTACATGGGAACATGTTATATATTTCTTTTATAAAATAATTAGTCAAGTAAAAAACATAGCATATTGCGTCAGCGTGTAATATACTCTCATCTAACACGGTTATTTAGCCAATCAGGGCGTGCGTAGTATCATAGTTATTTTATAATATTGGTTCACGTTATCAGGAGTTCAAGTTATTCGGGGTAAAATTACAGTGCATTAGCAAATCAAAGGGGACCGGTGGGAGTTTCAAGTAATCAAGGGGCCAAGTTATCAGGATTCCATTGTATACACTCTTCCACTTTGGATGGACATTGGCATGCCAGCAGTGACAAAATACATTATTCATGCAGTAAAAGCCACATTAAGCAATTTTATATTTATCATTCATTGCCTTGGTATGATGTCCATGTGAGAGAGGTTTCAACCTGAGCAAGGGCCCAGTTGTTCAAACTACTTTGTTGTCATTTTAAGCCTGAAAATGAGAAGGTTTATACCCACAACATGACTTCTTTGATATGTTGGTAGCTAGAGAGAAAGATACTTGATTAATCCTGGGTCAGCCTAATTGAGTTATGAACCACTGGGCCATGGACTTTTATCCACTTGTTTGCATAGTATCAAGCACAGTGTACACAATGTGAGTTGGCTGTATTTGTTTCATATTTCAGAGTGGTATTGGAGGATCTGGTTGTGTCCATGGTTCTTGCGGATCATGGCTGTCATGTGCTTGCTTCTGTCTGTGGCTGTCATCTGGTCTGAAGTGACTTTCTTCACTCTCAGTCCTGTTCTCTCTATATTCGCTTTACTCATCAGAAGTGCTAGTGAGGGATATTATTACTTTTATGTTGAGGTGAGTGCCAAAACAATAATTCTTGGTTTTCGGGTGCCCTGTAATCAATAACTTGTGGCTAAAGCCCTTTCACCCTTTCACTCCTGAGAGTGATCAACTTCAATGTTCTCCTTCAGTCTCACCAGAGATATATCGCACAGTATGGAGAATTTGCCACTTGATAGTTTTCTCAGATGAAAGCTGATTGACCTGTCAATTCTCACTACATCACTCATACAATTTCTTCTCGACTGGTTGGGAGAATTTGTATTATGAGCTCAAGAGTGAAAGGGTTAAATTCTACCAACCTTCCCCCCGACAAAATTACACCATGCCCAATACTCTAGTGGAGAATTCAGCTTGCTCATCAGTCCATCGGTCAGTGTCAGTGAGTCAACACTTAGGGAGGCTGTATGTAAACTTGTAGCCCTGGGCTCCAACATGATTGCCAATATGATTACAAAACTCTTTGGAAACAAAACATATTTTGATGTTGTACTACATACAGTAAGATAAAGACTCAATCAAGGTGTATTTTAGGATAATTCTCGAGATGATAGAATCAGGAGTATTTGAACCGGATTATAATATAGGACAAGACTTTCCAGCATGCTTAGAAAGACTTCAGAAGGAGCTTGAACCTTGTCTAATGTTGTGTTTGTTTTCACAGCTGATATCCTGCCTGACAATTTCCTACATGTGTGCATGTGTCTACTACACTGTGTTCAAGATGAGGTTCTTCAACTACTATTATTTTGCTCCAAATCATCAGACTGATCCAAATAGCCTCCTTTTCAGTGGACTGTAAGTATCTGACAAAATCAAACTATGCTCACTGCACCCCTTGCGCTTTATTGTGGTGTTCTTTGACCTACAGTTATCTGTACGGGTTGGGTACAAGCGCTCGTTCGTAAAATATTGTTTTTACCACTCGAAAATAAAATCCATATCTTCGCGCCGCCGTGTAATATCCTCTATATATAAGTCATATGCATATGTGACCTCTCACGCGAAAACGTACACTAACGCTTTTCAACGGTTAACGCTTTTCCGTTAGTACCCGTTTAACGGAATAGAGAGTCGTTAAACGGTCTAGCGAAAGAGTTAACATCTAAGACACAAACAGTTAAACGATTTCACAGACCTTTAAGGCCGTTTGACCGGGCCGTTTAGTTACTCTGGCAAAGCGTTAGTTTGGTGAGGTACAGCTGTAGACCGTTTATTGAACGCTATCCCATTTGACTGTATGGTGTTTTGCAGACTCCTGTGCCGCCTGACTTATGCCTTGTGCCTGAACTTCTTGGCCCTGATCCACCTTGATGGACATGTGACCAGAGCAGCGGAGTCTGTAGAAACTTCATTTACTGCTGTAAGTTTTGGTCCACCAGTATATATTGTACATCATTCTCTACTAGTCCAGTTTCATTTTGGGGGATCATCTTTGAATACAGTACCCCAAGAGGCCTTTTTGAAGTAAAACTCTCTCCACCTAATAGTTAGCACAGACTGGTCATAACTTAACTGTAAATTACTGTATGCCACAGTTTTATTTTGATACTTTTAGCTCACACCTCTAGGATAGGATAAAACTACAGTAACAGTGGAATCTCGGACTTCAAGGGGAACAATAATTGGTTCGAGAAATCGCGAGGTTCGAGGAGGGGGGAGGTACTCCTTAAAATTTTGGGTTGGAGTGTGCCTCCCGAGACTGAAAACTCTTACCCTATTTCAGACCAAAATTTGCGATTTTCGACCCTATATCAGACCAAAATTTGCAATTTTCGACCCTACTTCAAAACAAAAATTGGGATTTCCGACCCTTTATTCAGACCAAATATCAAAATCTCCTACCCTATTTCAGACCAAAGGCTCAAAATCGATACCCTAATTCAGACTAAAATGCTGAAAATGATACCCTTTGGGGCGGCACATACCTATATGACTACTATATAACCCCCCCCCCCCCCCCCCCCCAGGGAGTTACCGACATGAGGTTACTGAGGAGTTCGAGTTACAAACCCCAATCTTTTTAAAGAATATGTTATAATATTTTTATTTGGACACACCAAGAAAGGGGTACAATGGATACCTAGTACTGGGAATAATAGTCTTTGACTTGATGGAGAAAGACGCGTGTGATGAGTCGACTAAAGGTTTATGTGTGAAAGACGTCGTTAAGAAGTTTGAGCTGACATTTTCAGCTTTAGCTCTTTGTCTCACTTGCTCCGACGAAGGGCTAACGCTGGAAACTTCAGCTCAAACATAAACCTATAGTCGATCCGTCACACACGAAAGTGATACACTGCACGTTCACAATTTCTGTACTGTTGGTAATATTGTAGTGTACTCTACTACACTACATAACACTACTGTATCTATTTGACTCTGTAAATTGTATTCCCTAATTTTTGCTTCCCTTTTATTTTCAGTTCATGGGCCACATGGATGTTCTATCGTTTATCTCTAAAGGTGTCAATGTGTACTACCCAATGTGTGTCCTCCTAGTTTGCTTAGCAACGTACTTTAGCCTGGGCACCAGATGCCTCAACTGTCTGGGCTTTCAGACCTTTATCATAGAAGATGAACTCTCAGCGGAGTACATGAGTGAGGGAAAGGATATCGTCAGAAGAGGTAGGGAACACCAATCAGAGCATCGCATTTACCACCGCTATTGTTTTTTGGCCAATCAAAAACAAGTCCAAAATCTGGACTTTATTCACGCGTCTTGACAGACTTTGTATCAGGCCCTGGCTATTCCGAGAAGTGTCTGTTTGACAGGCTTTGTATAATACTGAAAAGCCCTTGAGTTTCACTGCCTGCCTTGAAAGTCCTTGAATTCGTACGGTGCTTTGAAAAGCCCTTGAGTTTAGGCCCTGTCCACAATTATCTGTTTCAGTTTGAAAAAGGAGTTTTTCGTTGCGGTTCGGCCTTTCGTCCACTCGTAAACGGTGAAAGCGGTGGTCGAAAACGGAACTTTCGAAAACGGATTAGTGTGGATGTGAAAACGCTATCGTGTAGACGGAGACATTTTGAGAAAAGAATATGTTTTCAAGTATATACATATTGAACACCGCGGTGCAGAATTGGGGTGCCAGCAGAATTGAGGGTGTAGTGAATGGGGAACAGACGTGGAAAATGAGAAAAAAGAGTTAAAACAACTTTACAAAGTATGCCGGCGTTTTATCGTCGTTTGTTTGATCGGTACCAAAGGTTATGGACGGAGTTTTTCCCTGACACGTAATTATCTGTAGAGGGTCAAGCTCTGTAGTCCTGTGCTGTATTTGCAGGCTACTACCGAAAGCAAGTAAGACAAACAAGTGATCCTCGCATATGGAACCCTCGAGTCTTTTGATAAATTCTCTCAACTTTTCACTCGCGAGCTTGCAATATGATTCAAATTCTCCAACCATTCAAGAAAGAAAATTATGTGATGAGATTTGATGGTTTGGTCAGTTTTCAACTGGTAAGTGTCAACTGCCAAATTCTGCATACAGGTTGGCACCACTTTAGGAGTGGAAGGAGAAACTATATGAATGATATATTGTAGACTAATTTCATGGTATATTTTCTATTTTCAGAGAGAAGAAAGAGAGAAATGTTGACAGGAGAGGGCAGAAAGGTGAACAGATACTGTTGCTATCACTATTATATTATTATTATTATTATTATTATTATTATTATTATTATTATTATTATTATTATTATTATTATTATTATTATTATTATTATTATTATTGTTATTATTATTATTAGCAGTAGTAGTAGTAGTAGTAGTAGTAGTAGTAGTATTTTCTTTCCCTGTGGTACACAATACTGTAAATGTACATGACTGTATCATCACTTGCCATGAGTGACTTTACCGACCACACTACCGACCACGTTACCGACCACATACCGACCACGCTACCGACCACATACCGACCACGTTACCGACCACGTACCGACCACATACCGACCACGTATTGCACCGTGCAGTGCAACTTGTGTCACTCATGGCAAGTAATGATACAGTCATGTACATTTACAGTATTGTGTAGTCATTTTGCAAAAAAAGTACCACGGGGAAAGAAAATACTACTACTACTACTACTACTACTACTACTGCTAATAATAATTAAAATGTTAGTCCTTTGACAGAGCAAGGAGACGACGACAAAATTAGATTGGATGCTCTACAGTGTTTACCATATTCAGACCTTGTTGCAATTGATACATACACACAGCAATGTTGTTATTGTCGCAACTTTGTTGTTTACAGGGCTTGTATGCCATTAAACTATTTTGTTTATTATCAAAGGAAACCTGGTCAGAGAGAGCAGAAACGGCCAAAAGGAAGTTCACTGAACGAAGTAGAAAGTTGGACGAAGAAGGAAGGGGTCATCTAAACAAAGACCAGGCAACGTCGAGCACAAACTTAACTACAGGCTCAGATGTGAAATACGCTAAGTACTCTAGACTTAACAACGAAAACGGGGATAGAGTAGAACTGCTCTCTGCCACAGATTACGATCCAGACTTTCCCGACCACGGCGTGGGACGCAGCAGAGCTGCAGGGCGACCTCCGAAGAATATATTTGATGACGTGTGATCATCAAGACTAGAAGGAATATTATTATTATTTATGATGACAAATAATACCTTCAAGAATAGTATTAGTGTTTTCTTTTTTTCAATTGTGGGATTAGTTGTGTTTACAAGGAATGCCACAATGACGAATGAATAGAATGTGTCTAAAATGTCAAGGGGGCGGGGGAGGGGGGGTGGAAATAGAACACTGGTGTATACAACGTACGCTACAGTAGTTTCTTGCTGATGCCCTAATCTGAGGAGCAAATTCAAAAATACGAGTGATTCTACTGTAGGTGCCTTCTCAACAGCACATTCTGGGGCTGTTGGCTACATTTGTTTTGGTTTGTGACTCCAAATTTGTAGTTATATAGTGGTATTCGGATGACTGTTGAACCAAAGTAATTACTGTAATTAAAGTAAGAAATCACTTTCAGCCAACCAGGACCCACAGTAAATTGCAATTGGTTTTACTTTGAAGAACGCCATCGTCACATGCTTGCTTGCGTGAGAAGCAAGTCCTGGTTGGCCGAGAATGCTGCCAAACTTGTTTAGACCAATCCAAAAGCCAAACATGAAGTGATTGACACTGTGGGGAACATGGCGGTTCAAGTTGTCAAGAGTATGACAAGAGACATTTGGGAAGATCTTATCATTTATTATTATTATTATTATTATTATTATTATTATTATTATTATTATTGATACTTGGAATTATACAAGAAATTTTTCTTATTAAAAAATTGAATTTGGGATTATGATTTAAGAAAATCAAAGTTTTCTAAATTCTTCAGAACTTTTGGCCTGCAGATGTCCTATCGTTAAAAAAGCAAGTAAAATTACTTATTTATCCTGTAATTGTAGATTTGTAAACCATTTCAGGACAACAGTATAATATCAAAATGGTATTATAATATAATATAATAATATTATATTATTTATAATACTGTTATATATTAATAATACAACATAATATTAACTTGAGCGGTTTTCGGACAACTATCGAATGTAATCGTCTAACTGGTTTTGATTTCATTAAATTACTGTTACTGGTGTCTGATGGGTGGCTTGTGTGGTTTAGAAGTACATCTACTGTAGCATCGCTATTTTATGGTGCACCACGCATGAATTCTGATGATTGATCATTTTTGGGACACAATTATGCGCTCTGTAGTCAATGCAGGAAATTCTTTTTTGCCAAAGTTCTCAATTCTTTGGCATCTTTAATAAGACGTGGTTTTTGCAACACATTTGGTCATATTTTCTGTGGTAGGAGTGGTAATTGTGAGTGATAAATCATGAATTTCCAGCATGGCCATCCGCACAAGTTGCTCACAAGTAATTCATGTTACTTTTCGCGTAACGTCATCACAACTTCACATGATCAATTAATGTACCAATCAACGTGTGCAAATTGTTAACACAATATGAAAAGAAAAAAGAAATATATTTATCCTGCACAAACTATGACTCAATCGTTGCCCTTTCATATTGGTTACAATATGATTAAACAAAATAAAAGAACGAACTTTTTAAATAATAGCTTGCCCGAAAGACTATCAAAACAGCAATTTGAAATTTGCTGTCGAAGATGACAAAGGTTTTGTCCTCGGAAATGCCAAGACAATCAATGACAGAGAAATCGCAGGCAGCCCACAATTTATTTTAGAAAAGTTTCAAAGCAAACCGCAAACCTGAATTTCAAAGTTCTCGAAATGGAAGGGAAAGAATATAAAAAGTGAGGAGGGTAGTACCCTCCTTCCCCTTCTCCCCTGAGTTCTAGCAAGAGGAACACAAAACACGCGCAAACTCACAGTAATCATTTCTGGCAGAGTTTGTCTTCAATTCTATTTGCGGTTACGCAAATGAAATCGCCACAGGGAACTTTTTTTATGCGTCCAGATGTCAGAAGGACGAACGGTCTACAAATTTATATTCGGAAGTAGGAATCGACTTCAGGTCGGATCTTTCGCCAGTGCATGTGACACTTTCTTTATTTTCGGAAATATGTTTCTTAGAGCCGTTTCAGTCACCTTCCAAACACGAAAGAGGCGCGAACTCGCAGTAATCGTTACCGGCAGACTCGGCCGGCAGAGCGCACACTAATCTTTCTTTGTTGAGTTATGAAAGTGCGATCACCACAGGGATCATTTGCGACCATCAAAGGGTCAATGACAAGCGTTGTAAAATAGACACGTTCCCAACAAACTTCTGCTGTTGCGAAAGTCTCTTGAGACCACAAGGTGCGTGCAGTTTGATGCAGTTGAACCAGCAGACGGAAGCTCGAGCCATGTGGGAAACCGAAGCGTTTCGCGTATAAGATTCCCGCGACTTTGCCGGTTTGCGCGGGAAGGAAAAGGAACGCTTCAGATGAATCCATATCCATATCAACGATTAACTCGACGCCCTCGATTCACGACGAGCTAAGTGAACTTTACATATATTTGCAATATCAGAGTCTCAGCGAATTCGGATGAGATTCAGTAGTGCTAAATTAGATTGTTGGTACAACAATCGGTATGCTACCTAAAACACACTTAAACTTCCCAGTGCAAATTTTGTACAGAAAAGAGCAAACACATTTTCAATTTCAACATTCTGAATGAACCATGTATGAACGGATTGTTCAAGTATTAGTTCATGAGAGGCACTAAGAATTTCATTGCATAGCCCTATCGTAAACTTAGTGCCGTGTAATGGTTGTGTTCAATTTAAAGTGGTAGTACAATCAGTTTCGTGATTTTAGATTTTTTTGTCTTTTCGCATACATTTACACTTAACTAAAACAACCGTGTGGAGAAAAGTCGAAAATAAAGTTATAAAAGCTGTGAAAATCGAACCGTTTATTGGGCACGTTACGGCCGCCATTATTTTGACCTACAAAATGCTGAGGGATCTGGGCCTAGTGGATGTGATGTCATCTACTCAACGCGTGGTGGAGTGTCAAAGGCTCTTGACTCGTGTTATTTAGTATTTAAAGTTATGCCATCTTCGCGTTGTGTTGTTCAAGGCTGTAGCAACAGGTTCAATACAAAGGAGGGAATATCCCTTCATCAGTCTCCCGTGGTAAACGGAGAAAGAGCGAAATGGTTGAATTTTGTGAGAACACACCGCGTTAACTTCAACCCTGGGGGACGCTTCGTCGTGTGCTCTGATCACTTTCGTGAGCCGTGTTTTCAGGGGCGGATCCAGGAAATTGAGAAAGGGGGGCCGAGCGCCGGTAGGGGGGTCCGGGGGCATGCCCCCCGGAAAATTTTGAAATCTTAACCTTCTAAAACAGCGATTTCTTGCATTTTTAGACCATTAAGCTTTTGGAAGCTTATTAAGCTTTTGGAAGGAAATTTATCTTTCAGGTACTGCCGGTATATTCGGCGCCGCATCGAACGCGTAATAAAACACTTTGCTGCCTAACGCACACCCCCAATTGGCCAAACGACAGATAAATCTGTTGCAGCGCGCTAATAGTATAGGAGCCAACAAACTAGGGTCACCCTATGGCAATCATCAATCCCATGCAGATGATATAAGTAAGAGTCACATCATGGGATTGATGAATGTCATCCTTCTCTGATTACACGTGGCATAGTCGTCAACACTGTAATCCAAAGGTATAACCTTGTGAACAAGGAGAACAAGGAGAGAATGTTCGTTCTCAACAAACCCATTTTCTCTCATTGGCTCTAGGGCTCTTTTCAGACGGATTAATTTTGCAACACAATTACACAAGTACGCCTGGGCCGGATGAGTGTCAGAGTGTTGTTCGCACACAGCACGTCATTCCACATTGCCCCCCCCCCCCCCCCCCCCCCCCCCCCCCCCCCCCTAAATCCGCCACTGTAAAATCACCATCAAAGGAAGAGATGCCACTTGATTTTATTGAAGATATACTTACTCTTCACTTAAAATGATCCTCGACTAAAATAGTCGAGTTATTTCACTCTGTCCTTCCCGTTGGTACGACACGATTACACTGTACCAGCGGGAAGGACACGTCACATTTTCTACAGTTTAGTTCGCCACGAGGTTCAATATGTATTATAATCGTCTAAACTATGATGAAAGGAAGCGATGCTATTTCACTTAACTCAATAAGGCTTGTTCATTTCATCGTTCGATGAAATACACAGAAGACAGTCATCTTGGATTTACCGACATCGTCCGATTCTCGGTCGTGAGGCGATCGGGTCTAAACTCGTTTTCAGTCTTGCGCGGCTGTCCTTCCCGTGCTTTCCATTATGTAAAACCCTATATATTGACTTACTTGAAGGATACCGCAGAATGATTACATCGCGGGCGCGCAATACTTGACAAAATGGCGGACATAATCAGGTTTAAACTAAAGGTCAAGATTTCCCCTAATATCTGCATTGTTAGCGACAATGTCATCACCAGGGACTCGAATACACATAGGTAAAAGTGTCACGCTGTCGGCAGTATGCCCAGCAAAGAAAATAATTGCTCATGAACTCACTGGACTCGCATGAGGACGGACCCAGGGGTCAGGAATGAAGGTGAGTTTTTGCTTGACATATTTTCCTTCCTATATGCCTGGGAGAATTAATCACTCTTGGAAGTGAAAGGTGAAAGGGTTAAGAGTGAATGTCTGTCAGAATTGATCAAACGGCCGACACATATAATTTACAACTACATTTGATTTCCATGTGTCTGAACAATCCTTATATTGCTTCTGAAGTCCACGGGGAGGGAAGCATGTATTACAATTCTTGCCGCTTAGATTTTCAAATCCGAGAGAAAATATGTTGCGCGCTTTAAAGTAGCCTGAAAAATTGCTGGTAATCCCGGGCATTTTTCTGATATTTTGACGACCATCTTCGTACTGATTTACGAACTGGTTAAAACATTAACAGAGTGTTGGGCTTCGTTAACGTGATTTCGACAACTGGTGCGATTGGTGTGTGGAAGGATAAAACCATGTTTTAGTTATACTAATTTTTGCTACCGTTGACATTTACTGGAATAACTGAGAGAGAGAGAGAGTCTTTCAGATACAGAATGTGACATTCACGGACTGCAGATTGATTTCAAGCAATGTCCAGTAATTGTTTCATCCTTTCTTTGTTGCCCGGTCAGGCAACCATTGCACTGAATTTACTTGCCCGACCAGAATTTAGCGTTAATGCTGGGTAAAAGTAAGGCTTACTTTTTTCATATAGGCCAATATCATGCCAAGCCTAATGAGTCACATCTTCTGCAGGAAGCAGTCCTGTTATAGCGAGCACTCGCATTTAACAAGATCCCATAAGGATCTTAACAGGATCTAGCTACAGTATGTTTATCCAAGGATGATCCAAATTGACACATTCGTGCTGAGGAGTGATTTTTTGTTTAGAAAATCAGTGATTTTAGAACCATTTTCAGGGCCCTTGAAAATGACACCATTTCATCAACAAACTCACCTGTATTTTGCAGTTCTCCCACCCTCTATTACACAGTGTCGCACAGTGAAGATGCGTCTGTTGCTGACACATACTAGAAAAGATTTTGCAATTTAAAATCATGTTACATTTCAGCCAATATATTATAGCCAGATTTTATCAGCCCCAAGCAAAGTCTTTATAACTCAGATCATGTGCCTTAAAATGGTAAAGTCTGTATGTTCACCAGTGTGCAGCACTGTCTAAATAAAACTTCAAGAATGCAGACTTTCAGGGAAACCAACAATGAAATGCTGACAATGAAATGACAGGAGTTTTGTGCTTGATACACTATCGTACAGTATTTGTTGTCAATATCATTACTGAAATTCAACCAGTTTTTATTCTAATCAGAACTGCACAATGTGCTGGTAAGCTGAAGCCACAGAATAGGGCACAAAGGCCACAGTGGTAGCAAGCATTACCCCTTGATCTACCAAAAAATAATTTTTTTCTGAGCCCAAGTAATAGCAGCCATGGACAGCTGTTTCGGCCTTATTAGGCCTCGTCAGCATGGTATAGCTATACATGGGCTCGGGTTCCCACATTGAGGTAACAAGCTGTAAAATCGTAAGGCTTGTGGGATGTGGCTCAGTTTTTATGCTGATTAGTTCCTGTTGACCCTGTTTAGGATAGCCAAAATCCCCCAAAATATACTGTATGGGTCAATTGCCCTCCAAACCTCTAGAAAATAGTAAATTTGTGCTGAGGGGTGATTTTACTGTAGAGCTGTCCGAAGGTCCACTCTAAATGACATTGTTTCAACAAACTCACCTGATTTTTGCAGTTGTCTGACCAACTATTCACGGTGTCTCTTAGTGACGATGCATCTGTTATAATTGTACTTTGACGCACTAGGAAAGATTTCAAGTGCAGTACTCTACTAAATACTTTTAATTATAGTCAATAACGACTTTTTAATCTTTTCTTTTAATAAATGCCAGGGCTCATAAATTTAGTGTGAGGTTTCACACCAGGCTCATTCTCAGCTAAAGTGGCCAATCACTGTCTCACAACTTTGGTACCGAAAGAAATTTTTTCTGATGTTTTTTAGGTTTCTACTCTCTTAAGAAAGCTCTGCACTATAGCGAGTAAATTAGTAAAAGTTGCCGGAGGCAAAGCAGATAATCTTGAACTATGGACCATCAAGTCACCAAGAGTAGGCGAAAAACCCCTGTCTTACCGACAAATTTACATGGAAACATCATCAATTCCTTTTTTCATTCTGTGGATAGGAGGTAGTTTGTATTTTCCCTGCTGGGCTTGTATGGCAATAGTTTGTTTCAAGCTTGAAAATCACTGCTGAACATTCTATTTCCTGAAGCATTAAGGACTGATATATATGTGTCTCACAATTTTGTAACATAGTTGTTACCATCGAATAGAGATGTCAATATTTTCGCTGTTTGTACTGTCTCGTTTATCCTTCAAGTATTTAACGGTTTATAGTTTATAGATTTATAATATACCACAACTGGTTCTACTCATTTTTATAGATTTTTTAATATTAGCGATTTTATAAGAGGTACTCAAAAGTGACATTTTTTTCGTGTAACATAAGATACCATGTTTCTCTCAGATGCTTATTGGTACGTGCATTTTCTTGTACAATAGTATTAAGTGCAAAACTTCTGTCATTCATTGGGTATCTCAGTGCTGGATTTCCCTGTATTCTTGTGATTTTCTGTGACAGTGCTACACACTGGTGAACTCACAGACTTTGACATTTCAAGGCATAATCTGAGTTATAAGGATGTTTTTTTGTGGCAGATAAAACTTGGAGCTATATCTTGGCTAAAATTTCCTGTTATTGACTATAGTTGTGGGAGGCTTGGCCTGAAAGAGGTCCCTTTTCAAGCCTCAGTTATAAGAAAGGGTATAGCAAACAATGCTTTTTGGTATTTTTATTGGTCGAAAGAGTGGCTGGTGAAGGGAAAATTGTATGATAGGGGTAAGCTGTAAATTCAATTGAGGGATTCGCAAAAATGGTGTTGCGGAATTACTGCATGTGGTTTTTCTGGGCATAATTCTGAAGTAGTACATCAATATAGTGGATGCATACAAGTCTTAATTTTCTGAATATTCTTTCCCTAATAACTTCATAATGAAGAGCAATCAGCAAAGCTATCTGACCCCTCCCCCTCCCCCTCCCACCACTCCACCCCCGGGGGGGGGGGGGGGGGGGCACTGTGGGTGGGGGTGTGCCGCCCGGTCCTGAAAACCCTTACCCTAATTTCAGACCAAAATACCTGATTTTCTATACCCGGTTTCAGACCTGACTCCAAAAATGTATACCCTATTTCAGACCTGACTCCAAAATGTATACCCTATTTCAGACCTTTGTTTAGAGATTTTTTGTTCTTTTGCAATGATTTCCGCCATGTGTTTTCTTCCATTTGCTGTGCAATGTCCGCGGCGACATATTTCTGTTAAAATCAGACCAAAAAGACAAATTCGATACCCTATTTCAGACCAAAAAGACAAAATCGATGCCCTATTTCAGACTAAAAATGCTTGAAAACGATACCATTTGGGGCGGCACATACCTATATGGCTTATATATGGGAGTACCCCCCCCCCCCAGGGACTCCACCCTTGATTTGACATTTTCTCATATTTCAGACGCCTCATTAAATTTGTGAGCCTTAGCATTTATGAAGAGAATAGACTGAAAAGTTATTAGTGACTATTGAGGCGTTTACAGACTTACTGCTCATACCAATGGTGAAGAAGAGATTGAGAAGTTATTATGTCTAGGTGCATTTATGGCTTCCGTGCAAATTAAAAAAAATCTATACATATTGTACGCATATTCATATACAGGCAGATCATAACATATTAGGTTCTAATCTGGGTTATCAGGACTTGTCTGGGGTGGATAAAATCTGGTTATATCTTGGCCGAAATTTAACATTTTAATTGCGAAATCTTTCCTAGTGTGTATCAGCAACAGACACATCTTCACTGTATGAGACAATGCCGAAAAGGTGGTGAGAGAACTGCAAAAATCAGGTGAGTTTGTTGAACAATGCCAGTTTTAAATGACTTCAAAACGGCTCTAAAATCACCCGTTACTTTAGCAAAAAATCATCCCTCAGCAGGAATTCTGTACTGTTCTAGAGTTTAGGAGGGCCCTTGACCCGGATATTTTTAGGGATTTTGGCAAGCCTAAGTAGGGACACCAGGAACTAGTCGGGGTATAAAATGGTTGAGTGTTAGCCAAGATATCGTAGCAATAAGTAGCCCCATACATTTTCCTAACAGTCCCGATACTGCGTACTAATGATATATTGGTATATGCGTTTTTCCTTTAATTTGTACGATAGTATCAAGGGCAAAACGTTTTTCATTTATTGCGCATCTCAGTGTTGGTATTCCCTGAAAGTCTGCGTTCTTGATGTTTCTTGTAGACCTTGTAGATATTAAATTTATTCAACTTGAAACTCAGCCAAAAGAAGAACGGCACAGTTCTCTTTACGCACGTATTTAGTTTGGATGCAGCCCAGGCTGGAGTATCATGGCCTCTGATAAATATGTAGGTGTCAAAGTTAAGCTGTGCATGATATGCAAACAATGCAGAGTAAAGGAAGACAAAGTACTTCCAAGTTAAACGGTTGGACAAAATCTGTGAAGTCTATCCGGCCGAGCGGCAAAGTTGCTTCCCGCGTGTCGTCACTCACTGGGATTCTCCAGCTCCTTCGTTCAGATTGTGTCTTCACGTTCTCAAAGTTCTGAGCATTTGTTTCATCGTACATTTCTCTATATTGCGAAGTTGTGCAATTCTATTTCATATTGTTTCACTGATTTCAATACATCATTAATATTTCTAATTCATGACAGTATTCATGGATAAAATGACATCACTGACCAGCGCCCCAACCAATCAGCGTTAGCCAATTCTCGATCCCAATAAAAAAAATCTTCCCATTTTAATACTTGGTCCGCCTTCGGCAAGTAAAGACTAAGACCAGGATTACTCAACCTGATGTGACCGTCTGTCACCTTGCTGTGACCGTCTGTCACCCTGATGTGCCGCCTTACCACTTTTTCGGGGGGGGGGGAGATTTTTTGCCAGCCTACACATAGGAAGGAATCGGCGTACAAATTGGATGAATTTTGGCCAAGGTATCACAACAATAAGTAGTCCACATACATTTATCTGACAGTCCCGAACTATTGTTATATTGGTACATGCAGTTCTTTTCATTCACTGAGCATCTTAGTGTTGCTCTTCCGTGAAAGTCTGCGTTCGACAGCGATCCATAGTGATGAATTCTCGGACTTCAATATGTTTGTGCATAATCTGAGTTACAAGGACTTCGTATGAAGCTGCGAAAATCTGGCCATATCCTGGCCAAAATGTGACCATTTTAAACGCGAAGTCTTTCCTAGTTTGTATCAGAAACAGGTGCAACATTCCTGTAAGGCACTGCAAAAAGATAGTCAGAGAATCGTAAAACTCAGGGCGTGGCACTATTTGAGTAGGAGCAGGGTATGGGTGCGACTGGCACGTGTAGTACGGCTGAGAAAGAGAAGCGGCGAACCCTTCTGAGGCGGATATGCTCTGCTTTTGGTCTGTCGCGTGCAGTGTCGTTGTGTAATGCAAAATAATGTTATGCCAAAGAACTGCCTGGCAGTGCTATGCTAATCTATGCCACTCGAATGTAAGGATTTTACATTCCATGTGCACGCGCGCCAACTCACGAATTTGCATTTTTATTCATCAATTTGAATCTGAGCTGAGCGGACATGTCGAACGAAAGTTTAGGTTTTTCGGTGAGTATTGCTTGGTTTATGGATAAATGTTGCTGTTCCTAAGCTAAAGTCAAACTGCTCTATGCCTCGTGAAAGTATTTCTTGCCAAACAGCCTCCTGGGTCTTGTATTTATCCTCGCCTGAAGACCGTTAGTAACAACACGTGTTCTTCGTTTCCGCAGAGCTTTATTGACGAACAGTTCAAACCAGAGGAGTTCATGGAAGGTCTGCCTTTTTGGTGAGTGGTAATTGCTTCAACTTGTGCAGTACACAAACGAAATACGTGTCAATGAACAATTTCGCGTTTGAATGTAGTCTTCTTCGATCGAACTAAATTCAGAAGAGCTCGGTCCTGTTTTCGTTCGTGTGTTATTTTTATTACCAATGAAATAGTGTAACTTTAGGTTAAAGCTTCTATTGGTTCGACAAGAATAGAGTTCGACGTCTACAAACAACAGTGAGATTCGTGGTTGGACTCGGGTGGTTTTTATGAAAAGCGTTGGTGTCCCTTGCATATTTTCTTGGTCTGTTTGTTTCAACTGGATTGCATTTTAGTGACGGTATTTTTTTTCTCCAGAGATCAAGTTAGAAGTCCCAAAAACACTAGTGGTATCTTTGTGGAACTCTTAGACTTCACGCTTCCCTATGTGGACTCGGTTGGCAATTTCACAAGGACTTTTGTTGCTGAAAAGTCGTCTTTCTGTGACCTCAGACATAAACGTTGAAGAATAATTCAAGTCGTTGTATTCTTGGTCATTGGAACTGTGTGGAGACAGGTTAGCTAATTTTGTTTTTGTTTTTATTAGAATGAGCTTTCCAGAAATAGTGAGATGTTCGATATTTTTGCGCGCATATTTTCAACCTGGTAAAACCCGACTTTTTCATTGATAAAATTTGTGCGTTAATTAAAACGGATAGGTTCTCTTCAAACCCGTCTTTTTGAATTCCTTTGGACTTTTGGTTTGTACCAGTGATAGCTTTATGTTCGTGTGCATTGTAAGACTTTACGAAGACTTGTATCTTAATCGCAAAATATTTATACATCGCTACTTGTGTACATTGCAGGTTTTTACGATTATTTGTATCTTGAGCGCTGCAGACTCGTACGTCGCTAGTCATGTAGGAATTAACGATTTAAACGCAGAATACTCGTACGTCGCTTGTCGCGTGCATTGTAGGATTTTACGAAGACTTGCATTTTGAACGCAGAATACTCGTACGTCGCTAGCCGTGTAGGACTTCTATCTCGAGCGAAGTCTATTTATACATTGCTTATCGTGTGCATTGTAGGACTTTACAGACTTGCATTTTCAACGCAGAATACTCGTACGTCGCTAGTCGCGTGCATTGTAGGATTTTACGTATCGTATTCTGAGCGCAGAATATTTTTTCGTCGCTAATCGGGTACGTTGTAGGATTTTCCGAAGACTTGCATTTTGAACGCTACGTGTCGTATTTTGAGCGCAGAAAATTTAAACGTCGCTGACCGTGTACATTGTAGGATTTCACGAAGATTTGTATCTCGATCGCAAAACATTTATATGTCGCAACTCTTCTAAGCTATTTCTAAGCAGTTGCGCCCTTCTCTGTAGGAATATTTGACGGTACTTGTAAAATTATTTGTAATATGCGAGTGCGAATAAAGATTGTCTCGTCTTGTCTTTAATTTATTGTCCATGTAACCATGGGCTGACATCATATTAAATTTTCCATGTAAGGCAACTGTGACTATCAAAGCGTATCATTACATCATGTTTATTCTTGCACGCGTAAAAGCCATTACAAGAGCCAATCCCTGCTTGATATTTGCACTGCATGAATAAATATGATATTTAATGAACACTTTTGTATGGTCATGGTCACCTTACATGGTAAATTTAATATGATGTCAGCCCATGGTACACTGCAAACTTTGCTGACGTCACAATTCCGACTCTTTAAATTTGAGGTCGCTACAGGGTGGTTGGATGGGCGGTAGTCGATGGGTGAGCGACATTCAACTAGCTGAGCGAATAGGGGGGTTAGGGGGCTTGGGGAGGATTTGTATATAAAGATTTTAAAAACTTTTCTTTCAAGATTTTTTTTTTTCAAGAAGATTATTTTGAACACTTTATTAGTTTGTTCAAGAAACTTTTACAAGATTCTTTCAAGATTTTTTTTTCAAGAAGATTATTTTGAACTCTTTATTAGTTTGTTCAAGAATCTTTACAAGATTGTACACTACCTGTGCTATACAAAGTATTACTGCTACTAAACTGCTAAACTCTAAGAAGAACTGTTGTGGTCAGCTCTTTACTAATGTACACGTTTACAACTACTCTGGAGGACTAACGTTTAACTACCTTCTTTACAGCTTTGGTCGCCGCGGACTTCCTTCTTCGCTTCACGAATGTGCACTTCACAGCAGCCAGAAAGAGAAGATGTCTTCGCCGCGGACTTTGTTCTTCGCTTGACTAATGTGTAATTCACAGTAGCTGGAACAGAAGATGCCTTCGCCGCGGATTGCCGTCTTCGCTTGACGAATGTACACTTCACAGCAGTCAGGAACAGAAGATACCTTCGCCGCGGACTTCGTTCTTCGCTTGACGAATGTGTACTTCACAGTAGCAGAAACAGAAGATGCCTTCGCCGCGGATTGCCTTCTTCGCTTGACGAACGTGTACTTCACAATAGCAGGAACAGAAGATGCCTTCGCAGCGGATTGCCTTCTTCGCTTGACGAATGTGCACTTCGCAGCAGTCAGGAACACAAGATGTCTTCACTGAAAAGGAATACAGGTATGGAACACTGTTTAATCCATAAAGTTTACATGTACATGCCAAAATATTGAAGTATGAAACCGGCTGTGTCTGTGTGCGAAGAGAAACAAGGCGAATTTGAATATTTTCACGAACAGCCAAAAAATAAAACAATGAGACTAATTACACGAGGAAAAGCGCACGTGCACTGTTGGGACTGATAAATTTATGCCGTTGGACGACTGCTTCGCTTCTCTTTCAAGTTTCAAACGAAGTGCTGATAATTTGAAGACACAATGTATAATACCGGGATGGAATTAGCAATCGAACTTTCGAAAGAAGAGAAACAACAACACGCACAAAAATAAAATTAAGTATGTACTCACAGAAGCACAAAAGGAACAAATGTTCAAACATTTGTAAATTGCTTGCCGACGATGTTGTCACTCGCTTTATATATGGAGTTCTAAATGTGGAAAATATTTTACTTGCAGCGCTCGTGATCCTGTCGTGTGCCATTTCAAAGTCAAAGAGAAGATCTTGCATGGCACAATTGGTAAGTAGGAAGCTTAGTACATGTACCTCAGCTGGTAATTGACCATTAAACTTTTCAGCCAGTTGTTCAATCATGCAACACAGGATTTCTTGTAGCTTATATTCACTGCAAAGATATGGATCCTGTTGTAAAAAAGTAGCAACATTGAGAGGGACAAACTAAACTCGATCTTAAGGTCGCTGTAGAACCCTTCCACCTCCAAACAACGGAATTAAAATTCTCCCAAAGATCCAAAAAGAAAATGTACACATGATGTAGTGAGAATAGATATATCAATCAGCTAACTTGCAAGTAGTTAGTGCTGGTGTTGTACCCTGTACATGAGTAACCTTGCAGAATCTAGAAGGCGTCTACACAAGGGCTAACTTCCAACTATCTACTTACAGCTTAGGTCGCCGCGGAAAGTCTTCTTCGCTTGACGATTGAACACTTCGCAGCAGTCAGGAACAGAAGATGCCTTCACTGAAAACGAATTGAAAAATATAGAACACTAGTTAATCGACAAAGTTTAGATGTCAAAGTACTGAAATAAACACCTGTCTGTCTGTGCAGCGAAGGGAAGGCAGCGATGAAAGCGGCAGAATAAACAATGCGACTAATTTCACAAGAAAAAGCGAATGCTTCTCTTTCAATTTTGAACAACGTGCTTATTACTTGTTGACACAATAGCTTTAGATTTTTAGTGAAGGACTTATAGTTTGATGAGCGAAGACTCGATATGATGTACATGAATATGTAATATGCAGTATAACCTGCAAAACTTGTTTTATAATTAAAGATGATATAAGACCATAATGCTTTTCAAACTTTATTGACGTCACATTCAGAGTGTATATAAGTAAATTTTCCGGTAGGGGAGGTTGGTCGGGGTTAGCGGATGGCACCAGTTATAGTCAATTTTTTTTGCTTACCTAATGAGGTTAATGATCAGACTTTGAAACAGCAAGAGTAATAGAGTTGTACTATTTCTGTAGTAGTACAAAAGCACTACTAAACTCTTACAACAACTATTACTATTACTATTACTCCTTCAAAGCCCATCCGCGAACAGTAGTTAAGCAATGAAAGTAAATTGAAGGAAAGGCTCTGAGAAACGGAAAGCTGGTAATGCGAAGGAAAAGGTTGATGAAAATTGGGATATCCAACAATGTTTTGAGGCAAAATTATCTTTTGCATTGCGTCCGTTCGTGAAAATTTGGCGTATAAAGTTGGCACAAGTCTTCAGCCAAATAAAAAATATCGGAGCCAGCATAAAAGACGTTTCTCAGAGCCTCCCGTTCCAAATCTGTTTTGAATATGAAGGAAAAGTTTTCCCTTGCTTCTAGTAAACACGCACAATATGGGATATGGTTGCTGAATCACTAGAAAATCATAAAGGTACAATAGAAGTTTAACTTCGCAGCAAATTGTTCAAAATGGCCGTTACTTAGATTGAAAACCCGAAGTCAAAAAAGGAAAGGAAATCTGTGCAATTAGCAAAACAACGTTCCAATTGACCATCGCAAAGTTCCATTTGAAATTTGCAAGTAGCCAATTGAGCAAGATTCCTATTTCGAACGCAAATTTCCATTTGAAATTTGCCGAGATAAATATTGTTCGTTCCTATTTCAGCATCGCAAAGTTACATTTGAAATTTGAGATTAATTTTTCAGTGATTCAAAAGAAACAACCATTTCCCATTACATACACAGATCAAGCATACTAAAATGACTGCTATGCCGTTGACGTGAAATTGGACACGATAATAAACAGATGAATGTTTTGTATTCGTTTGGCAATAAAAAAAATCACATGAGAACCCGTTTCGTAAGAAAAGAAAACACATCGTTCGCTAAGCTTGCGTTTGAATATGAAATAAACCAACAGAATAGTAGATATGTAAAAAGAAACAGGATATAATTTTGAGTATAAAAGCGTATACCGTAAATTCTCGGCTGTTACACTAAAAACTCGCGCTCGATATTGCGCCGAGCTCGAGATACAAAAAAGTGAATATTTTAGCCAAGAAACAATAGGTTGAGTATCACGTGTGTGGTCTCCGGGGAAAAACGTTTGCGGCCACCAACAACAGCACTG
The DNA here is from genome assembly GCA_964036295.1 of Plumapathes pennacea. Lineage (NCBI taxonomy): Eukaryota > Metazoa > Cnidaria > Anthozoa > Antipatharia > Myriopathidae > Plumapathes > Plumapathes pennacea. The sequence goes on along the minus strand of OZ038466.1, from coordinate 20,506,272 downwards.
GCCAGAAACTTGGTTTCCAATTAATGGCAAATGGTTTTCGTTCGCCACAAAAATGACTTTGAATCTCGCGGGTTTGCAGTTGTGCATGGTTAATTTGGTATGATTTCTTGAAAAAAAAAAAAAAAAAAAAAAATCTTAAATATCGGACCGAGTTCTTTCACGATCTGTAATGTCCACACGGTTCGTGCAGAAAATCTCAATTTTCTGTTCAAAAACTGATCTTGTTATTTTCAGTAACAGCGTGTTTGCAGTCATTTAAAGTAAGCTTAGTTAACTACAAAATGAGGTGTCTCGATAAAACATACACTTGAAGCACTGATTTCCCGCAAAAATATAACGACATTTGTTTGTCTTTGTTTTTTCTTTTGGCAAACACATAAATGCTTAGTTCTAACAGCATAAAGGAATGTCCGTTTAAGCCAAATCATTGTTGAATCTGGACTGATCGAAAGGGATATTTCTGACACAAGAAAAAAGCGAACCCGGCCGAAAAAAAAAAAATGATCGAAACACCTCATACAATATACCAGGCTGATAAGTTCCATGCATCATGAAATAACTGTTTTAGAGATTTGTTTGAAGCAAAGAAACGACGCGAAGCTCCGCTTCTAAAATAGAATCCAGTAAGGTTGACAATAAATTAGATGTCATATTTAGTCAGTAATTTTATCAGTAGGAAAATGCATGGTACCGATCAGCCTCAATAAACCCGTATCAAGTTAATCACAATAGTAAGCCCTACTTTGCAGTAGTCCAGCGTTTGCAGGAACCATCGCTTGTTACAATCCATGCTAGTCCATTTCTCAATTCCAACAGTCCATTTATCCATTCCACCCCAATCGTCGCTTGAACTCTGTGTGCAAAGAGAAGTATTCTGTAAGCTGACAATGCCTTTTGACTAGTTGAAATGTACATGTACTGACTGAGATGAAACCCTAAACGTAATGCAAAGGCAGTGAACTCGAAACTCACCAGGCGAATAACTCGTGTCCTCGTGTCCTCGTGTATCGATGCTCGACTGTGCAGTTTTGCTCAGTTGCTGTCGACTCAGCACTTTATCTTTGTCCTGAAGTCAAAGAACACGTTCGGTCAGCTTATCCATCTTCTTCGCAAAACAAATAGCAGGAATGAACACGAAACGTACCGAATACTTCGACATTAAAAAATATTCGACAACAGCAACGTCAAAATAATGATATGCAGTACAGAAAGGTGTGATGTTTTAATTAGGTCACAGTCTCTCCTCCCAAGGCCAGAGAGACTGTGACGTAATTAAAACATGCACGAGTAAAGTAAAATTACGGTGATTTTATTTGCGTATGTAAGTCTTCGGTAGCTTTCGTTTAACTCTCTTGTTTAATGTGTCGAGCTCCGCCCAGGAATTATGCCGATCAACTGGAAACGTCACCCCCCCTCCCCCAGGCATTTGAAGCTCCCCTTTGTCCGGGAAGGCGGAAATTTGACAGACAGACAGACAGACAGACTTACTCTGTATCTGGGGTAGGGCATTTGACCTCTACCACGAAGGGGTGGGGAATTTGACTCGCTTGTCGACGTTTCGAATTGATCGGCACATTACAAACTACACTATAAATGCGATAATTGCAGATATGAATTCAATCGAGTGTATTTATGCTTCCTGTGATAAACTTATCTACTCTAGAACAGGTATTCAAACCCGGCATTGTCTCAGGTGATTGCGTCATCTATTTATTCTCCGCGCTAAAAAAAAACAACTAAAATTCCAGGTTAACGGACAAGATTTTAAGCCGCTTTGGAGCAGTGTAAACACAGAGCGGCTTTGATCAGAAAACCTATCAAGTGCAGTGTAAACACGAGGCCAGTCTGGAGAGGCTGACGTACCCCTTCCAGAAGTGAAGTGCAGCGCTGCCGTCTATAAAACTGAAACTCAGATTGGTTATCCCTTCGCGCAGAAGAGGCTAATCTATTAAAGATTATTGCCATCTACTACATTAAATATGGAATCGAGAATGCACTATTAGTGAAACTCAAAAGTTAATCCAGCGAGTCGAGACTACTCACGAGCCGCTTGCTTACTTTCTCCGAGTCTGGTAAATTTGTTAATTTCGCCAATACTATTCGAAATTACGCGTGAGGAAATTTGGCTTGCAAACTGTTGGCATTGGCAATGAACCTTCTATCAATCTTTAAATGACAGAGGTTGTTGACTGACTGAACGGCAAACACTAAAATGCAAAATAGCGACCCCATTGGTCGAAAAAGCGAAATGTTCCCATTCTCCCGTCTTGAGCATTACCCTCGCAGAGCTCGGGGGAAAAAGAGTTTTAAATCACAACTCAGACGGAGTCACCGATCGGAGTTGCACTCAAAGGAACTAATGAGCAAACAGTTTTGGTTCTCGTCAGAACATGCAACTTGTGCTTTCTGGTTTACCTGTTGGGTACATACTCCCCTATCTTTTCTAAAAGGGGCGTTCCGATGAACAAGTTTTGTGTTCAAGGGTTCTCTGTCTAAAGAAGGCATACAATTTAAGCTTTCAAAAGACTTGAAAAGCGCCAAATGTTGACATGATTCTGGAGTTAGAAAAAAAATTCAAACACTTTGCCGATAAAGTGCGTTATTTGCACAAAGAGTTAAGCTGTCATTGCCAAAGATTGTTTGCCTCCGGTCCTAAACAGGATCGCAAAATAAAGCACGAATGAAACAACCGAATTTGTGTCTTGAATGTCAGAACCAGAGCGAGGTATCAGTGAAAACACCTACCTAAACTTCAGTGAGTATTGTACCCCCCCCCCCCCCCCCCCTCCCACCCCCCGTCCCCAAATCACATTCAACTGCAAAAGTGCTACTTTAGATCACTTTCTGAGGGAACACGAACTCTCCCTTAAACACAGTAATACCCTAGTTCTGCGAGGGTTACTAATCGTGACGATCTTGATTCTTAATGTTGTCTGGTTGAAAAGCCGTAACTGCGCGTTCAAGAAATCCTTTGACCTGATAGCAAATTTACGGTGTGGCAACCACGCAGAGACAAGCCGTTTGAAAAATGACTGTATTTGAACGCTGCAGAAGAAGTCGTAATCATGCAGGCAAGGTGTCCGTGTACAGTACTTTGAAATAAGCCCCACAAGTTTTGCTTTGCTTTTCAGAAAAGAAATTGGGTTGTTTTGAGGTTCAGACAAAAATAACTTGAGCTCATTAAATATGCATGTGTGTTGAAAAATATATGTGCATCACTGCGTTGATGAAAATGAATTTAAAACATGCAACATTCGTACAATCTTACGCTAACAAGGGAGGGACCCAACATTGCTGCCACAAAACTAGTACCGCTCACAAGAATCAAACTCGAATGGGCCATTTGCATGAAGCCTGCATTGCCTGTTTCAAACCAAGGCCTGGTGCGAAACCTTTCTCATGGAAGTGAGTTTGATTTGCATGAAAATGAAAACTATAAATGATTGAAAGCCATATACAAACCGGCCTCTTGTTTCTACTGTACCTGACACATGTAGGTTTTCTGGCCAAAGCCGCCCTGGACCAATGATCTATTACTGTTTACACTGACTGAACCAGAACTGCCAGAATTTCTATTTGTTAAAACATGCCAAGTGCTGTATTTGCTTTGTTTTTAGCCAGAGAATATGTGACATATTTTAGAGAATACACAATTCAAACAATCACCTCAGACTGTCCATTCCAACACCTGATCTAGAGTTAGGACATTTCCCACAAGATTGAAATTGCTCCATCAGGGCAAGGGGATATCTAGATTTCTAGTAGAATAATTAACTAGTACAGATCGACTTACCAGTGGCATGCCATGGTGGATCAGCTGTTACTGTAGATGAACTGGATGGATAAACAACACATGAGCAACCAAGTCTGAGGAGAAGCGAGAGGCTTCAGTGATGGATAGGCCTGAAATCAAGATCAGAAAAAAGCCCTTTAGTATAAATGTACATTACGTCTTTCTGGTTATTTTGTAATAAACATATACTCAGAAGATATTACAGGGTGGCACAAAGATATGAATTTTATTTTTGAGTGGTAAAAACAATATTTTACAAATGAGCGCTTCGCAAGTGAGTAAAATATTGTTTTTACCACGAGAAAATAAAATCTATATCTTCAAGCCGCCGTGTAATTTTCTTTTTATTATAATAGACACGAGTGTTTTACTAGAAATAGCACAAACAATTGTGCAAAAGTGGGAAATGATGCCAATATTATCCTCACTAGTGAGGATATGGAAAATACGCCACTCAATATCAACCCATGGCTTACACAACGTTTAGCTCCCAAATGCACGTACAGTTCTTAAATGCTAGGGGTACCCAGTGTGTTTTCCCCAATGGATTTTCCTTATGAAAGAATGCTGCTGCTTCTTGCGGACGGGGATTACTCAGATGCTAAATGAACCATTAGGAATGAAAGAAAAACAGAACAGGGTGGACACAAATAAAGAAACAAGACGACACGAGCATCACCATGCCATCTGAAGGTACGCACCGTTGACACCGCAGGAGTGACGTATTTCAGCCGATGCGGAAATACAAGTTGGGCTTTTTGCCAATCATGGACTCAATATTCTTGGAGAATCTGTCAACACATTTGTGGTTGGTGACGTTCAGTTCAATTGACCGAGAACCCAATCAGAGGTTCTCAAAAACAAAACTTGGTCTAGGATTTTCTCTCTTTTTGAGCCTCGGATGATGTTCCAAAACGGCAAAGTAGGGTAAACAGTCCCACCCAAATTTATGATAAAGTCCTGACAGCAACTAAACAATATATATAAACAGTTCATATGCACGACCACTGTGTAAAAGTATTTACATCTACTAGGTGCGCTGCAACTTGTTGAAATGTTCGTAAAGCTGGAGAAGTGAGACTGACGAGCCGAATTGCATATTACTTTTAATAAATTTCCACTGGTTTGCCGTGGTGTGGACTCTTATTTACCACAATTTACGTCATCACATGGTCAAAATGTTGTGGACTCACGAGGCGCTTCGCCGAGTGAGTCCGCAACTAATTTTGGCCATGTGATGACGTAAATCGTGGTAAATAAGAGTCCACACCACGGCAAACCAGTGGAAATTTGTTTTTTACCACAACATTTAGAAATATACAGGAAACTTTCGTTGTATTTCGCTGCAAAACGTGACATGCTGGCGTCAGCATCGTTGTCTGGACTCTTATTTACCACGGTAAACCGACCAATCAGAGAGCGAGAAACTAGTGTGTTGTGGTAAAAAAACTTGTTTGCGCGAAATTAAAGTGGGGACACCCGGGTGCGACAGCAGGTGGCGATGGCCGTTTACATGTAGGATGCTGTATAACGGTCTACAGTTGATCACCTTCACATCATCACCTGTAAAAATCTCTTTAATTATTCATAAAATACAATTAAAACATTGTTCAAATTAAAAGATTAAACCGTAAATAGAATCACTGACCTAGCATAAATTCAGTGAACAGCTGGAGACAACAAGTTAGTAATAAAACGCCAACAAGGTAACTGCAGGAATTGTTAAACTAAAATGTGAACAACAGGAGTTAATAGTTTGATAAGTTATTATAGCTCTGAAATAATATAATTAATATTTGCATCTAATCTCAACATATCATGCCCCACACTTTTCTTGAAGAAGCTTTGGCAGTTGGCCTGGCGATAGCGCAAAACATACAGGCGTTGATAGCAATGTTGGGGAGCTCCTTCGTGAGCACTTTGATGTCATCAGCCTCCAAGAGACCAAAAACATTTAACTTCGTCAGATTCCTCATCCTGGCGCACCAGCTGATTGACACAGAAGAAAGAAAGAAACTACTTTTAGCTACATTTAACTCCTGGGAGTGACGAAAGTTACACGGTTTCTCATTCAGTCCCTCACCAGAGATACATCATGAATACAGTGTGGAGAACTCTTAGCACTTGGTAGTTTGCTGATTGATCTATCAACTCTCGTAAGTCTAAAGGCCATTTCACACGAGGCATGCAACTTGCAACGCAACGAAAATTGCCAGACAAGTTGCGGGAAAAGGTTTTAAACTTTTTCGCAAAGTTAAATGGTCTCGATGCAACGCTGCAGGGATAATTGCCTCGTGTGACATGGCCTGAAGTCAAGTACAAGAAAAACCAGTTAAAAAAAGCATAAACAACTAATCAGTTACAAGGTTATACCAGCTCGAGAACTAGGTTAACTGCGTCGGCGTGGTGATAAAAACGCTGATTTGTCAGCTGAAAGTTGATCGAGGTACTGGAACGCCGTGAGAGTAACAGATGACGTTTCAAGCGTCATCCCTTCTTCATTCGCTCTGACAAAGGGCTAACGCTCGAAAGGTCAGCTACTGTTATACTCTCACGGCGTTCCAGTACCTCGATCAACTTTCAGTTGATACACCAGCGTTTTAATCATTTACAAGGTTTTACCTGAAGAATGCAGGGGTGACCTTGTAGCATCGGCTCATACTCAGATGTTCAATTTTGTTGTGCTTGATCAAGGTTTGTAAGGTTCTTTGTGTCAGCAGTACGCAGTCACTAGTGGGTGCAGAGGAGAAGAAAGGAATTTATGTGCACAGCGCAGTATGATATTTAGTAACGATAATCGATATGAATCAATTACTGATGTAAAGTATCTACAGTCCACCCTAAAACGTTATGCTGCATATATAAAACTAAGATACTGAGCTCAATGTCATACCTGACATCCAAGTATACCAGTTGTGGGCATTTCTTGAGCAATATTTCAATGTCTGCAAGAGAGGATGAACCATCATTACAGCAGTTGATTAAACTGAATTTTCTAAACGGGTGTTCTAAAATTTTTATACTGCAAATACTTTCCTGATGGACCAAGGATTTGTTGTTGTGGGGCCAAGTGGCCCCAAATAAATACTGCGTTTTCTCAAAGTTCGATTAAACCGAACCGATTAAATTTCAAAGTTCGATTAAACCTTTTCACTCCCAAGAGTGATCAACTTCGATTTTCTCCACCAAAGTGGTGTTTGGTGTTTTTCCCCCAAGAGACCTTGGAGGCTCATGAGTGTTCTGATAACTGAAGGGACAGTATTATTCCTGGACACTCACCTGCATCAGTTGCCGAGGATCGACACCCACTGAGGTTCAACTGTCGCAATTCTGGGAAATTGCTGACAACCTGAAAGGACAATTAACCTTGTCAGACAAGCTAGTACTGTTTAATATTTATACAGCAAGTCTAGTTTTATTGCTAGCCTATAGTCTGTTGAATCGGGCTAAAACATTATTAGATTGCAACACTGCATTCCCAGAAATGCACACACAAAAACAGCCGTGATACATTTTGCAGGCTACTATGTGCTATTTTTTCTGACAAAAATATATCGCACATACAAAACAGGGACCAGATTCAACAAGCTTGCGTACGAACGAAAATGCTCGTAAGTACGATTTACGCATCGTAAGAACGACTTCCGCATACTATCTTGTGCAAGATAGTATACATAAGTCATTGTTCCGAAGCGTAAATTATACTTACGAACATTTTCGTTCGTACGCAAATTTTGTGAACCCGGCCCCTTGGAGTAAATCGGACAGGAAAGGAAACAATACAAAAGCTAACCAAAAAAATGTATGGGTGTAGTCAATATAGCGTAGTTCGATCAGCCTTTATGTGACAATTATACAAACACTGATGAAGGCGAAGAAGACAGTACTTCAGTTACCTGCTTAACACCTTCCTTTGTCAAATTTGTCCAAGCCAAATTCAATTCCTTTAATCTGAAAACAAAAAAGTTGGGGTGCATCACATGCTTTGCAGTAATTATGTCAAGATCTTGGTACAATCATGTCAAGATCTTGGTAAGGCCCTGTCAAAACCTTGGAAAGATCCTTTCAAGATTTTGGTACAACCCTGTCTAGATCTTGGTAAAACGCTGCTGTCCAGATCTTGGTAAGACTCTGTCGAGATCTTAATAAGATCCCGTCAAGATTTTAGTAAGGCCCTGTCCAGATCTTGGCAAGACCCTGTAAGATCTTGGTAATATCATGTAAGATCTTGGTAATATCCTATAAGATCTTGGTAATATCATGTAAGATCTTGGTAATATCCTATAAAGTCTTGGTAAGATCCTCTCAAGATCTTGCCAACAATAAATAAGATCCTGCTAAAATCATACTTTTATAGGCAATATTTCTAAAAAGAACCTCAACTCCCAGATTTTTTAAAATTGGGTGCACATGTAGTTATTTAAATTGTCATATATTGTGATCTCTTGATAACAATGAAAGGGAAAAGTAACACACCTTCTACAACCCTTCACCAGGGCAATTAATCCAGGCACTGTGATACCAGTACACATAGCCAAGTTTAAAACTTCAAGTCCCTGACAAGCACTGATGGCTCTAAAATGGTAAGACACATACACGGATTAATAGTGGTTAATCTTTATGTTCTAGTAAAAATAAAGTGATAGATTTAGCTGCTGTATTTGTAGTAAGTTGGACGAGGCTTCTCCTAAGTAAGGTCGACAACGCTCAGTCAGGGCACTGAAATGCCAGTCATGCAAGGAGCGTTAGAACCGAAGACGGCAGAAGCCTTGGAAGTGAACGTAAACTGCTGCCAGCCAGAAACAATGAGGAGTTAGAATACTGTAGTTCAAGGTCGAGCATAAGCGAAAACTCCAGTAAAACCTGATGCAGGAGGCCAATGTCAATAGCGTGACGTGTTCAATGAGCGTGTTTAAGCTTATGTTGGTTCTCTGCCTGACCACATTCCACTGAGTGCCGATATGGTAGGAGAACTTGGAGCGTCGCCGTGTAGCCTTGCTAAAATCCCAGTATGGAAGTTCGAAGGCAACCCCGAAAAGTTGCCATACAGTACTTTTGGGGGATTTTTAGCGCTCTCGTCGACAAGAGTAAAAAGGTTGCCAAGTGCTATCAAATTTGCACATTTGAGCAAGTGAGGACGTGAGGGATCCTGCCTGACGGGTGCACCGGGAGACCACGAAATAGCTGTAGGTTCACTCACTGATCGCTATGGCAACCCAAGTGAAGTCGTCGACGCGCATCTCTGTCATATCACTGTCTGTCGTATCTAACCGTATGCCGACGCGCTACAAGCAGCTGTGTCTGCCTTGGAAAACCCGCTTATGAGCACGAACTGCTGAGTTATGCGCTCTACACGTAGCTGGTACGGAAGTTGCCTACCAGTGAGAAGGGCGAATGGGTGAGACAAGTAAGCAAAATTTGGTCATTGAAGACGCTCAGTCAGACACGCGGCATTCCCAGACGTCTGTCAGGGTTGTATAACCTACTGGGCTGGGCCAGTGCGTTTTTCATCCAAGCTAAAGTCATGTGGCAACGCACCTGGGCTCGTGTAAATGGTTGGGGTGAACCTTTACCACCAGTCATGGCGACTCAGCGGGCCCAGTGGGAAAGGGAAATAGCTGCACTGAGGTCGTTCTTAATGCCTCAGTATTACTGTCAGAGTCTGACAAATAATTGAACATGAACGTCTCGTTCTGAGACGCCTCTAAGGTCGCCTACGCGGCCGTTTCCTACGTGAGGGCGTTTTGAAGTGATGCCGAAATCCTTTGCCATCTGGTCATGGCCAAGATCAGCCTGATGCCATAAAGGACCTTCTTGATGTAACGAGAAGAGCCGATAGCCTGCCGGCTGGCAACACGTCTGGCGAAAACTACGCAGCTGGGACTGAGCGTGAGTGCAGTTACATTTCTGTCAGATTCAACCAATGCACTTTAGTGGAATCGCGGAGAACCTCGGAACTTTCGCTCGTTGGTAGCCAACCGAGTTACATAAATCACTTCAGTTAGTGATCCTTCCCAGTGGCGGACATTTCCACCCGCGGAGTCACGAGAGTGAGGTGCTACCGCAGTCGTGGTGGATTCGGGGGCCGGAGTTCTTGAGGGCAGAGCGCATCAAATGGCCAATGATGTTCCGTCCTCTGATTGCTCAGCCGCTGACTGAGGCGGAGCTCAAGAAGAAGGTACTCCTGGTCCGTACTCCAGCGAAGCCTCTTGACCCTGTGGCCTATTTCAATTAGAGCCCTGGTACTTACGTGCGTCCCATCAGAAAGCTGGCTCTTCTAGAAGCCCACAATGAGGAGGGAAAGTACAGTAACACTTCCAATAGTCGTGTTATAGGTGGGGGTGTTTTGGACATCATAAAGCAGTTGAAGTTGAAGTTGCAGTTTTGTTTTTGTTAACTAATAACTCCCAGCACACAGACCACGTGTGAGAGAGCTGATTGAGTTTCCCAATGGAGTTAGATGAGATACTTTTTAGCAGAAAGAGAGCGCATGAAAGGATGAGAAAATAAATTCTTACGGTTGTGGCCTGTGCATATACCCAATAGGCACTGCTAACTTGCCTGAGAAGAGGAAGTAAAAGCTGTGAAGAATCAGGTGGAGACAAGCAAATAAAAGGATGTCTCTCCAGGGATACTAAATAGCTTACCTCATTATTCCAAGAGAAAGGTTGCATGATTCCAGACTAAGACACTTCAGCCTCTTTGCATGCTAGAGTTACACAAAAAAGAAAATTGTTTTAGCCAATTCTTTGTTCTTCCCCGAGAAGAGACCAGTGCCTTTGGAAGAGTGAGCATGGGGTCACTGTCCCGAGGCAGTGACTGGTAATCGAGCCTACACACCAGACATCAGTGGTACGCCTTGCCTAAGACATTGCAATTTTTTTATTAACCTTAGTGTTTCTTATACATGTATAGTTACATAACTTACCATCAAAAGACAAAGAAGTGTATCTCCTTCAAATGTACACTGTGTTGCATCCAAAAATCTAAGATTCAGCAAACCATCACTGAAACCAGGAATAGCTTAAGTCAGTTGACTATCATTTTTTTTTTTCTGAGTAGTCTTACAAAATATTAGTTGGTCGCACTACTGACAGTACAATACATTGGTTTGCTTACTTGGGAGATTCAGGTGCAGAGAGGGGGACTACACCTTCAAATGATGTTGTCTGACTTTCATCAAACAGTGGTGGAAGAACCTTTAGGGGGAAAAATCAAAACGACAAATTTTAAATCTTTTACCCCAAGCCAGGGTTGGCTGGTTAATAAATTTCCACTGGTTTGCCGTGGTGTGGACTCTTATTTACCACAATTTACGTCATCACATGGTCAAAATGTTGTGGACTTACGAGGCGCTTCGCCAAGTGAGTCCACAACAAATTTTGACCTTGTGATGGCGTAAATCATGGTAAATAAGAGTCCACACCACGGCAAACCAGTGGAAATTTGTTTTTTACCACACTATTTAGAAATATACAAGAAAATTTCGCTGTATTTCGTTGCAAAACGTGACATGCTGGCGTCAACTGGCGTCACATCGTTGTCTGGACTCTTATTTACCACGGTTAATCGACCAATCAGAGAGCGAGAAACTAAGTGTGTTGTGGTAAAATATGTGCTGGTCAGATTATAATACAATTGAAGCTCCCATAAGTGGACACCCTTGGGAATCGGACAAAGTGTCCATAACTGGAACTGTCTGCTTAAGAGAATGTGTAAATACAGAGTTTGAATGAGCTAGAGCTTACAAGGTGTATTTCATAGAGGCCTCCGTAAGTAAAGCTGTCTGCTTAAGAGTGTCCACCCAGAGAGCTTCAACTGTAATTCACTGTAAAGTTTAGGAACTCCAACAAGTTTACAACATCATTATGTACAACAACCATGACCTGGTACTTTGACATTTGAGTGTTGTATGCAGCAACTGTGGCACCATACCTGTGCTTTTGCTATTCTCAACACCTTGGTGCCCCTATTGATGACTTTTCCTAACACTCCTGGAGACAGTTTTGCTTGGCTCAGATCAGCTCGCCTCCACAGACTTTCATCATACCTAATGAAGGATTTAAGACTTTCACTGGAAGCAAATAAGCATGTATATAGGGCCCTCTGGTGCAAGCCCCCTAACATTCACATACCACTGATATTTGCTTTGTCATTCGACATCTGATACAGTGATAACCTCCCTTGCACTGTTGATCCAAGCAAGTGTAGTTATATGTACACCTGGCCCACCCTTAAAATACCTTAGGACTACAGCCAATTCCCTTACTAAGCTTATACCCCTTGATTCATTTCTCTTTCACATAAAACTTACGCCAGTCTCTTCCAGTGCTTGCAGACTCTGGCACATCTTACAACACTCAACTTGGGAAGGAATTTAAATATGTACAATACTATTTCATCAGACAACAAAGGCCAAAAATCTGTCAAAAAATAAAAATTGAAATATGCAAGTTATGAATTATAGTTGATTAGAAGAGATCATACAGAAGCAATTAAAACTTCTCCTAGTACAGATCAGTTTGGCAAAAAATAACGACACCTTTAAGATACTGTAGGACCTAAGTCTTATCTTGGTTTGAGTTTATAATAACTGTCATTGCCTTGCTCTCCATATGAGAGCATCATAGTCAACCAGTTAATCATGAATGTGTAACAGCTAGTGGTGATGAGAAAGGGAATGTAGCATGCAACATTGATCTCTAACTTGCATGAGTTTCATCAAACTATCAAACTCTGCTAATACTGTCTTGTCACACATTTTTCTTGGGACAAGTTGGGAGAATAATGGATCTAGATCTTTAGGGCTAAGAGGGAATAATTTTAACTGGAATATAAAGGATTTTAGAGTTTCTGATATACAGAGTAATTTATTCTTACTTGGTCCTGTTATGGCACATTCAGCAAGCTCTGTCGCACTGTTAAGACTTTCCCTTGCACTGCAGGTTTTATGGCTTTTATCAAGATGTCTTGCTGTCTGGCTTGTCCCCAACACTGGCTTGTAAGGTGGAGCCTGGGACAGAACAAAACATGAGTACTGTATAACCAAAAATTGGATCTCAGGGAGGAGGGGGTAGTTGATAGTTTTTCTTTGTGTGCATGTTTGTTTGTCCTCAAATGCAACTAAAGCATTGCAGATGAGGCAGATACATGAATCTTAACCTGAATATCAGACCCTCATAGATTAGGGGGAGGGGGAAGGGAGTGGAATGGAATTTTAATTCCCTTCCACTCCCTTCCCTTTGAGAGCCTGATACTGAGGTGAAGCTTGCCACAGATGGATGCTGCATCACAAGTTGTTGGATGTACCATATTGCAACAAATATTTACTATGTTTATATTTCACTTCTAATGAGATCGCTCTAACTGTCACAATTCATACACTTCTCGATTGCAACTCTGTACAACAAGACTTCTCTTGATGACAAAGACATACATGGGGGTGGGCGGTGGGGGTGAAGGGGTACTCCCCTATATTTCTATATGGAGACCATCCGAGGATCTTATATAAAAATCGATCAGATTTTTCAAGAACAGCGCTTTCTACAGCAATGTTAATTCGTTTGTGTCGTGTACCCACTGTGCAATATCGCGAACATTAACTTTACGATCTGCGAAGTAACATCAGGGAGAAAAGAAATATTATCTGGGCATGTTTTGCCCCATTTTAAAACATCATATTACATGCCTTTGAACAAGCCAAGCGCTGCTGTTCATATATACCCCTACTCTCCTGACTAGAGTCTCGATTTCGTTCCTCCGGCCATTTCAGTTCGGTAACCTCGAGGTCCTTGCACAGGACTTTCTCAGCCGCTGAACGGCTCGAGTTCCACGTCACCACAGGCTCTTTGGACGCTTTTATGCCTTGACTTCCCCCTGTATCGCGTTCCAGCTTGCTTTTCTTCGTATTATTGGCACGATCTTTCCTTCTGCCCATTATGAAGATTTGTTTTGCGAAACTCCCGCCTGGTAAACACAGCACTGAAGCGAGGCTGGGTGTCACACACCCTCTCTTAGGGTGGGAGGGGAGGGATAGTCAGAATCAATCAGTAACGAGACTTATTACGATACATTTTGTTCACGAGCTCTACCGTGAAGATTTGAGAGCAAACATCGAGAATGTCTCGTGAATGTCTCGCTCAATCAGCTAAAATGAATTTCATTTTCTTGAACAGGTAGGAGCCGCTTGCGACCGGACGCATGTCAATCAAAAACCAGAAGTCTTTTTGGTTGGCCGAAGATATAGTGACGCTTGAAGGGGTGGAAGGCTTTTTTCAATGGATTTAGTGGTGCACCACATCTTCCCAGAAAAAAGCCTGAAACTCAGGTTGTGAGTTTTACACAGTTCGTATAGTTATTGCACTCGCCTTTGGCATATCACGAAAAGTGACTAAAGAATTGCACTACGCAGGAGAAGACTGAGAGGTAAGCTTGATGGGGAAGCAAAAAAAAAAGAGAATTGTTCCGGTTTCTTGTGAAAGGAACGCTTTGTACATTAGCACCGTTTTACAATAGCCAGATGGCCGGAAAGTTTAGGACAAAGCCTTCGATACAAACGATGCAAAGATTTCTTCAAATCAGAAAGCATGTCTAATATGCTTCTTGAATGCGCTGAAATTCTAACAAACCCTCTTTTTTAACAGTCCATTAGATTGTGTATACTTTAATAAATAGGTTTCACTTCTTGCTCTTTATGATTGAGTGGGCACCAGCGGTGACCGAGGATCAAAGTATTGTGGCTGCGCTTGTGAAAATGCGTCGAGCTTCTTTTCACTGGGAAATAAGGACCTTGTGTTTACGCTTGCAGTTGCGTCGCCCGTGGAGACCAGCAAATTGCCTATATATGAATCAACCTTTCATTATCAGGGGCTAAAGAGGAAAAAATGTGTTCGGTATCTCGGATATTCGTTATAAACGAACGACTCCGTTGTAACTAATTTGACGGAAAACGATCAAACTATTCGTGTGCTACGTTGCACCACCAAGCATTTGGTTTCCAAAAGAGTAAAATTAAAAAGTAACTCTCATATCATGTAACCCCCAGCTGTCAATGATCTGTTTTGCATTGCCATCTACAGTGTTACGAGAAAACATCTGTTCGTTATATCGGGGCAGATTTTAAGTTTTGGCTTTTGGATTATGCCGTTCGTTATACCTGGATTCGCTATATCTGGGGTCACACTGCATTATTAACAAAGAAACATGACATAAAGTGGTGTCAAAGTCAATAAGATCAAAATGCAGCTGCCCGAGATCGGTACGAGCAGCTGGATGCTCGTTAACATACACTGACTTACAGTGTTAGACGTTTAACCAATAAAAGCCGATAAGAAATTAAAGGCTTTGACAACGCTGGATAATACACGCCGAATTTCATGTGGTCGCCCAATGAGCTGGCGCTCGACGAACCCCGCACGACCGAATTTAACTTCTCACTTTGTCAACCTGGTGATCACTTGTTTGTCAATTTGGTGATCACTGCACGGAGTGTTTTGAACGGCGTGTCGGCAAATAAAAAACAGAGTCACTCAAAATGTCAGCGTAACATTTTAGGATTATAAAGAGCTGACATAAAATTTTATGCAACTAAAGTTTAATCTGACATTGACATATATATATTTGGGAGGAGTTCCATTTAAAACTTGCTTTCCGAGCCAAATGAAGTGGGGAGACATACAAACATCATCACAGTTTGAACTTATATATCGTTCTGGGTCCGGTTTTTCAAAGCACGATTAGGCTAATCCTGGAATAGGTCTAAACTTTCATGTCATTTATATGCCTGCAAATGTGAAGGTTTCGCCCACGGATGCGTTTTTAAGAAAACTCTGCAGTTTATTGGCAGAGGGGTCGAGAGAAAGAATTTCGTTAATCATGGATTAGCTTAATCGACTTTCGAAAAACCGCGCCCTGGTGATAAAACTTTATGATTGGTGCGGTTTTGTGCACAGTTTAGGGCCACCATCCTTCCCACAAATGCACTCGATATTTGTATATACTGATATATATATTGAGGACTAAAAATTTCTGCAAACAGCTGTATATATAAACAATAAACTAATTTTGGCGAGGAAATATGCACGGATAATTGTCCGAGGATATATCTGTTCCGAGAAGCGAACAGTTGCCCGAGAGCGAAGCTCGAGGGCAACTATGAGCTTCAAGGAACAGATAATGTCCAAGGACAATTATCAGTGAATATTTCCTCGCCAAAAGTAGTTTATTGTTTATATATATTGCCACTTTTCCACTTTGGATCATAGTCCATGATGGCTACAAAACACAATAGTGATGGGTTAGATCATGCTGTGGTTTAGCTGTGAATATATTTCCCACAGAGCACAACCATGAGCAATAGCTGCATTCTACAAGGAAGGAATGTTGGAATCTATGTTGCACTTCTGGGAGTGATTTTCTTGGCTGATTCTGTCAGATCACAGGGGTCTGGCCAAGGTAAGAACTTACATAACAGACCGTTTAACTTCTACGAGGTCCTCAAGCTGGCAGCATTCCTAGACAAACTCTGCTTAACTTTCATTGACTCATGCTCAGTCTCTTGTGCTTCATTCGCTAATTCCGGTGATCTTAATACTGAGTATTATATATAATAAGAAACATTCCTTTTTTTCTAGTTAAATTTGCACAGACGTTGTGCACATAATTACGACATCTGCCATCATGAAGAAAATATCGAATCATTTAAACTGATGAGATAGTGTCAGTTCTACTTTCCACAGCAAAAACAGCTGAGTTTAGATGAGAAAAAGAAAAGTTGCAAAAAACAAGCGTCTTTTTTAGTTCGAAAAAGAAAGTCGTATTGGGGTTGCACTCAGTCTAACTTACAGCAACTATGGATTTCCTTGAGATAAACCATTGCTCTATTACAGTACGTAGTGTGCATGGTGAATATCTATATATAGATAGTAAACTGACCATATCTATTTTATTTGCTTTGTTAATAGGCATCTGCTAGTCAGATAATTTGTAGGTTTTATTTCCCTTTATTTCATATACTAGAAATACGATTTCTTGCAGATAACCCCTCGCCAAAGTAGTCAGTCGTTATCGTTACTTTTGAAATTTGGAGTGTACAAACTGCGAACAGTCCCTCTGTTCCCCTCCAAGTTATGTAAGAGAGCGCTAAAGTTGCGAGAAAGGGTCAGGGCCCTCTTGGCGAGGTTAACTTAAAGAGCCTGGAAAGAGCACGCGGACGTGCAGGTTGCTCCCAGACTCCGCGCTACGAGGAGACAGACATTCAATTATGAGATGATGTCTTGATTAGTACCCTTGCAGGGCTCGGGGACTATCTATTTCATTGCTGTTGTGATACAAAAAAATTGAGGATATTACATGGCCGCGCGGAGATACGAATTTTATACGAACTGCAAGTGTTGATGACATCTCTTACTCGTTTGCGTTCTGTTTAATAAATAGATATCAGCTATTGTCTGTACTTTTCGGACTTGTATACTATCCACCTGATATTTCCTAAAATCACACTAATAATGTTCTATTTATATGAAGGACGTTCCTTAAAAATACCGGGTGATATAATCCTTGGCGGCCTCTTCCCAGTCCACCGACGAAGTAACACCACTGAAAACAGTTGCGCGCAACTGTACCATGAACTATACCAACTTTTAGCCTCCATGATATTTGCCCTGGAAGAAATCAATAACGACCCAAGACTTCTTCCGAATATAACCCTGGGGGCGGAAATTTACGACACTTGCCGAAGCCAGACGATAGCTGTCGACGGCGCTAAAGAATTGATTCGATACACGTTAAGAAACAAAACCTCGCCTCTGGCCGCTGTCATAGGATCTTTCCGAAGCGATGAATCCATAGCCGTGGCAAACATCCTACGAATTTTTGACATTCCTCAAGTTAGTTACGCATCTACTTCGCCGGAGCTCAGCAAGAAGAAACTTTACAGCTATTTCTTTCGAACCGTGCCGTCGGATTCCTTTCAAGCCAAGGCGATGGTTGACGTGGTAAAGAGAGTTGGTTGGACCTATGTGTTGACCGTTTACTCCCCGGGTAGGTACGGACAGCAAGGTATGGAACGGTTCTACGAGGAAGCCGAGAGGGAAAAAATTTGTATCGCGAGCAAGATCAAGGTTCCAGACTACCCCACTGAAGAAGACTACAAAACCGCCATTGGAAAGCTCGTGGAAACTAGGAAATCAACAGATAAGGGACAAGTGGACGTTGTTGTACTGTTCTGCACCCATCCCGACTTGGAAGGCTTACTGCGAGCAGCGAAGCAAATGCTCCGGGGAGAAATACATTTCACGTGGATATCCTCCGAAACCTGGGGTAGCGGGGACGTGTCCAAAGGCTCGGAGGAGATCGCCGCAGGCGCGCTTACCACCGACTTCTTAGGCGGGAAAGTTAAACGATTCAACAAATACTTCCTCTCTAGAAATCTCAGGAACAACAAATACGGAAAGTGGTTTGAAGAATTTTGGCAACAAGCTGTCAACTGCGACCTCTCTGAAAAATCAGGCGCGCCGTCAAAATTTCCGCGCAAATGCAGAGACAATGACACTATTCCACAGAATTATAACATGGCGACCGTCGGTCCGGTAATCAACGCAGTGTACGCGGTCGCACACGCATTAGATGACATGCGCAAGGACATTTGCCCGGTCGATAATGGTCTGTGTTCGAGAATGCGCAAATTAAAGGGCGAGGACATGCTGCGATATCTAAGGAATGCTACTTTCTCGGACGCTTCTTATAACATCTCTCTGCGATTTAATCAAAATCAAGAGGTGGACGGAAATTACACTGTGCTAAACTTCAGGAAGACTTCTAAGGGCCAGTATCGTGCCATACAAGTTGGGACTTGGGACGGAGTTTTGACAAAATATGAACGGATTGAAGGAAGTCTGGTGCTTAACAAAAGCAACATTGATTGGGGACGGACTGGGGAGAATGCTGTACCGGCGTCCTACTGCAGTAGCAAATGCAAAACCAAGCAAATACGGATACACGGAAAGTCTAATCCTTGGTGCTGCTGGCACTGCCAGGACTGCAGTACACGTAGCGTCGTGACCAACAACTCGTGTCAGCCGTGTCCAAGAGGTTATCAACCAGTCAATAACAAGTGTAAGGAAGTCCCAATCGTCTACCCATCTTGGACAGATTCCGCCGCTAAAGTCGTCACAATCTTCACTTCCCTTGGTCTCCTAGCAACCCTCGCTACAGCGTTATTCTTTGTCGTCAATAGAAATCACCCCGCAATAAAAGCCGCCGGGAGGGAACTCTGTACAATCCTCTTTGCTGGTGTTTTATCGTGTCACGTGGCAGCTCTGCTTTACTTCGTCAAACCCAATCCCGCGTTGTGCACCGCTCGCCGCTTCGCTAGTACCGTTTCGATGACGATGTGTTATGCGCCTGTCCTTCTGCGTACAAATCGCATTTACCGCATATTCAAGTCAGCCCAGTCCTCCGTGGTCCCCCCGTCGTTTATTAGTCCCGCGTCTCAGATCATAGCGGCCTGTAGCATCGTCGCCGTGCAGGTGTCGATCACTCTGGTATGGGTTCTGGCGGAGCGTCCCTACGTCGTGCAAGACTACCAATACGATGACTACACTCTTCTCGCTTGCAACTCCGGTGACAAGACTTTGGCAGTGAGTCTGAGCTATAACGCCATGCTGATGCTGATCTCCACAGTATACGCTTTTAAAACAAGAAGTTTTCCACAGAACTTCAACGAAGCCAAGTACATCGCCATCAGCATGTATGTCTCATGTTCTGTTTGGGTTATTTTTATACCGTGTTACTTGAACGCGAAAGACAGTGCATGGAAAAACTACTTTTCGAGTAGCGGGATTCTGCTGATTGGTGCAATCACCCTTGCGGGACTGTTGGTACCCAAGATTTTTCTTGTGACATCCCAAAAGGGGTCTGAACAGAATAACAGCACCCTCACTGCTACTGTTGGACCAGCAAACAACAATGCTATCAGGCCGGATGACTCAGCTAAGGATGCTACCACACCGAACATGTCCGTAGAGGTGCAGACTTGTAATTAGAAAAACTATACGTGATCAAGAGAGGCCGAGCCTGAGCGATGTGAAATATAGCGAAGCAGGCTGATTTTTACACATTAAGGAACTTATTAGTCTAGTTTAGTTGGTTCAGTAGTTTAATCAAGTTTTCAAAAGGTCCAAAGGACGTGAAACCACACTAAGCGAAACCGTGACTAAACTGAATTGCTGATTTTTTATCGGGAGTTTTCTGTTTTTTTTTTTTTTTTTTTTTTTTTTTTTTTTTTGTCGGGATCAAATGTGTCGGAATAAAGGCCCGTCACACCTGAGTAGCCGATTTTTTGTCGGAAGACTGCACGCGAATTAACTTGTAAATATGCCATGACGAACCAATGCTGTTATTTGTGGATGTAACCAAATACCACGTCACTTTATAATCAGTCTTCTTTTCGTACTATAAAGTTCATATTGAGGATACAAATTAATGTGTTTTCATTGGAATGCAATTGTGCTTAAAAAATAAAAGGATTTTTGAGTTGTTTCGGCTCTCTCGTGTTGGGACTTGATTGTTATTTGTTCGGAACACGAAGTGTGTTTCTCCCTGATTCAGAACATAAACTTCCCGACCATAAACTTAATATGGACACTTCAACCCACGTTAAATTCTTTGTTTGCAAGGGAGTAAGTAATGGGGAGAGAATAGAAATATTCGGCTAGTCAGAGCGGATTGCAAAACTATCAAGAATTATAGCACCCGCAACCCGCAATTTCGTCAAGCAACGTATCTTTTAAAAGCGGAAATGAACAAGGGAACGTACCAGAAATTCCTGAAATATGAACGCCATCAGTGGCGTCCGCTTCTTGTTCGCACAGCAAATGAGACATAAAACCGCGACACGTATCGCACCGGCCAAATTTTATGTAAAATAGTGTTAGTTCTTTCATTCATTCTTTCTCTTTCTTTCTTTTTCTCTGTCTCGGCTCTTTCCCATAACGCGATTCCTGTCAGATAACTATTTTCCAGTGTTTTGTGACTCAAAGCTAAAAGTTAGGAAATTGGAACCGTCGTCGTCCTTATCTCTTCTGACCACACGAAGATTAAATGTGTTAAAAAAAATGATTACTGGATTATTTCAGAGGCAATCTAAAGTGAAGGAGCAAATCTGTTGAGTTTTTACAATTGCACCAAATGCCTGGCTTGTATTACGTAAAAGGCTACAGCTATACTCTTTCGTTTTTTTATGTTTCAAAAACTGAGAATGAACTCCACTAGAGACCCTGTATTCTTTCACCCAGTTAGACCGTTGGCAAAACACAAAAAGACTTCCTAACTTACTCAAATCCTCCAAGAAAACTTGCCAAAAGTGTAACGAGATCCATTCTTATAGTCATAAGGTCTTAGGTTGACTCATCGTACGGGTTTATGTCTAAGCCGACGAACACCAAAACGACTTCTCTGTACAGGACTAGCATTACAATTCATTTGATGACATGGTTGCTTGAGAAAGATAGAGCATCACTTACAAACACAGCAACAGCAACAGCAACAGCACAACAACAACAACAACAACAACAACAACAAACACAGCAACAGCACAGTAGGGAAACAGCAATAACTTACGGGACGTCCAAAGCGTCACTGTTGTGTGGAGAACACAATTTCCCAGCTGATATTTATACTAACTTTGCAGGGCCCAAGTAATGCAAGATTTTTATATTATTTTATGTCTTACAATGTTTTTCAGCTTCTGTTTGTTTATTTGTTTGTTTGTTGTTTCATTTTTTGTTTTGGTGCCAGTGTTGAGGTCCGTTCCTCACAGTAACCAACTCCCGAGAGTGGTAGGGCAATCTTCTGCTTTCGACACCAGTATGGATAATAATGCAAGTGATCTTTTGTTTGCAAAGGTGTAAGCTGATTGGAGGATCATTGACTGGTAATCGAGCCTACGCACCAGATATCAGTAGTACACCTTGCCTAGGACATTGCAAATTTTTCATTAACCTATGTGTTTCTTATGCATGTATAGTTACATAACTTACCATCAAAAGACAAAGAAGTGTATCTCCTTCAAATGTACACTGTGTTACATCCAAAAATCTAAGATTCAGCAAACCATCGCTGAAACCAGGAAATAGCTTACGTCAGTTGACTATCTTTTTTTTTCTGAGTAGTCTTACAAAATATTGGTTGGTCACACTACTGACAGTACAAAAACATTGGTTTGCTTACTTACTTACATAAACGGCTATCCGCTTAAGAGAATGTGTAAATACAAAGTTTCACTGAGCTAGAGTTTACAGGGGGTTTCGTAGTAGAGGCCTCTGTTTAAGTAAAGCTGTCTGCTTAAGAGTGTCCTGCACCCAAAGAGCTTCAACTTATTGTAATTCACTGTAAAGTTCAGGATCTCCAACAAGTTTACAACATCATTATGTACCCCAACCACGACCTGGTAATTAAGTACCTGTGCTTTTGCTATTCTCAACACCTTGGTGCCCCTATTGATGACTTTTCCTAACACTCCTGAAGACAGTTTTGCTTGGCTCAGATCAGCTTGCCTCCACAGATTTTCATCATACCTAGTGAAGGATTTAAGATTTTCACTGGAAGCAAATAAGCATGTATAATTGGGGTCCTCTGGTGCAAGCCCCCTAACATTCACCATACTACTGATCTTTGTTTTGTCATTCAACATCTGATAGTGATAACAGTGATAACCTCACTTGCACTAGTGTCAAACGTCAAATGTTGGTATAAGTAATTATGAGTTGCTCATGGTTTAATTGCACTGAAAATGAAAATGAAAACAAGAATGAAGTGTCTAGCAAGTCTGGAACGTCTTGACTTTGACACCGTACATTAACATATATGTTTTATGAAATTATAACGAGAACAAACAACAAAAGAGTAATAATAAAGAAGCTTCAAAGTCAGCAAGTATATATTGTATATTGTATGTACAACTTGTCATTTTACTCATCGCATGGTCGAAATGTTGTTGACTCACAAGGCGCTTCGCCGAGGCAAACCAGTGGAAATTTGTTTTTTACTGCAACATTTAGAAATGTACAAGAAATTTACGCTCCGTTGTATTTTCGGCGTTGCAAAGCGTGACATGCTGCCAGCATCGTTGTCTGGACTCCTATTTACCACAGTAAATCTACCAATCAGAGAGCGAGAAACAAGTGAGTTGTGGTAAAAATTAATTTGACGTCTGGACTTCATGATAAGCTTTTTATTGCACAACGTTGTTTTTGCCCACGTGTGGATCAGAAGCGCGATGGATGGTAACGACGAAGAATCAAGGTAAGATATGCGAAAATGGAGGGAGGCGTCCAAACAAGGAAAAGAGACAAACCACGCCACACCTCGGTATCGGAAACCATAAAAAGCGCAACGGACACTGAAACCACTCTACCCACAGATGCGCTTTCCATTTCCTTTGTTGAAAGTGGCCTGTCTGGCGTTTTCAGAACGTCATACGATAAAGCCGTTCGTTTAATGCTTAGCCGAGAGAATATCTCAAAAGCTCCAGGAAACCACGAAGGTTGTCTCATGTCAAGTGATTCAAACCCCGCCCCCTATTTTGTCGCGATAAAGAAAAATGGAGCCAGTGCAAAGGGTTTAAGATTTCCTCCATTTGTTCCCATTCACTCGCCGTTGCCGAGAGGAATGGCACCCTGGCGAAAGTTGTTGATTTGGTTCCACTCCATCGGTGGGCCAAATATTACGGCGACAGCGTCTTCATCGGCCCCCAAGAACACAGGAAAGAAACCCGGGCAGACATCTCGGGTTCGCCCTAAGAGGAGCATCAGCACATCAAGGAACGACAAAGTATACGTGCACAAAAGAGCTTTCTGTGCCATCAGTTCTTCAATCAACAGAACTGCGATACAACTTAAAATGGCTCGACACAACAACAGCCCGCGTGTGCTATGGGTGTGGCGGCAAACTGAGACCAGATAGCTCAAGGGTACCGGATCCACCATTTGACGTAGTGGTTACCACCAGAGAATACCGCTCATGGTACGACAAGAACAGTGACACGACACGTATATCCACGAAATCGGAAGCCATGCATTACCACGTCAACCCAGTGTGCTTGGTGACTAAGAATCCTGGTTTCCAGGCTTCATTGCACCTACAGATTGGCGCTGAGGACAGAGCAAGAATGCTTGATAGCCACAAGCAATTCATCAAGCAGACCTTGAACATAATAATACTATGATTGAGTCAAACCGATATCAATTAAAAAGGTTTTCCTTACTGTCGGCATAGCCTGAAACCAAAAAGCTGTTGTCTGCAGTTAAAGTAAATCATACCCGGATCTTTTTCCTTGATATTCTACAATTGGACGCGTAAGTGCTTGTTGGCGGTGGTTTTGACGTTTCAGAAATATGAAATATGATATTTGGTTAAAGTTTAAGTCAGGACAGTACCCAAGCTTCCCAGCTTGCTGACTTTGAAGTTTTTTTTATTATTACTCTTTTGTTGTTTGTTCTCGTTATAGTTTCATAAAACATGTATGTTAATGTACGGTGTCATAAAGTCAAGACAATTATACCAGACGTTCCAGACTTGCTAGACACTCATGTCATTCTTGTTTGTTCTTGTTCCAGTGCAATTAAATCATAAACAACTCATAATTACTTATACCAACGTTTGACAATTAAATCATGAACAGCTAATAATTACTTATATCAACGTTTGACAATTAAATCATGAACAGCTAATAATTACTTATATCAACGTTTGACAATTAAATCATGAACAGCTAATAATTACTTATATCAACGTTTGACATTGTGTACAAGATAAAAATAAAAGTCATATCCACGTAAAGTAGCCAAAAACCGTGTTTTGTTTACATTTGTGCGGCGCCCGCGCGTGCCGTTCCCGTTGCGTGACCACAATGCGCAGATAATGTGTGCGTAAATAACGCGAACATCCTACTATATTCCTTCAAGGTACGTCATCTTTAACCTTTCCAGCACGGAATAGTGCTCCCTTTCTCAACTGACAAACTCGCCGCCCAAGTGCGTTTGCAATGTGTGTATTCTCGCTCGTCATGTTCAAGCATACTCAATTTTACAAAACTACTTCGAGTTCGATAATGAGTTCAGTAAAACCCAGTGTTATATTGTACTTTTGCTGTTTTATGTTTTACTTTTTTTTCAGTTTGCAGTCTGCATTTGTCGCACACCGGCTCCCGCCTGGTAAACACAGCACTTAAACGAGGCTGGGTGTCACACACCCTCTCTCGGGGTGGGAGGGGAGGGATAGTCAGTAGAGAGCAGAACAGATCAATCAGTAACGAGGCTTTTTACGATACATTTTGTCTACGACCACCGTGAAGATTTGAGAGCAAACATCGAGTAACCGGCGTATTTTTTAGTCAGTCACAAGAAAAGCTGAAATGGGTCGCATAGTACTGTATGGTCTGAACTAGGGTAAGGAATAGGTGGTAAAGCAGACCAGGGCGACACATTCCAACCCAAAATTATAAGTGTTAACCCCAAACAAACCCTCCCCCCCCCCCCCCCCCCCCCATCCCTCAACACCCTCTCCCTTTTCCAGCAATCGGGGGCGGACACGGGACGAGACGCGCGCAAAGCCATATGGGCATTTTACTCCTCCGATCGATATCCGGTGCTTATAACTATCTTTGTCGTAATAACTTTTGTCCCCAAGCGTAAGCGAGGGTAATAATCTCAACGCTAATGCAGTAGTATCGCCTTATTTGGAGACTCCAAGCGGGTCGCCATCTCGAAATTTAATGTTCGTCTGTCAGTCAGTCTGGCGTACGACCTCGTTCCCAGGCTCTCGGGCCAGAACTGTAAACCGCCATTTTTTTGGTGACATGCTATAGAGTACGAATGGAAGTGATTTTGTACAACAAGATGCAGATACAAGGACAAGCAGCTCGACGGACGGCTGTAAACTGCCCGGATATTTTGTCAGTGTATCGGAGGCAAGCTTGCTAGCCGTGAAACAAATTCTTCAAGGCATCGACTGGCCGAACTGAACACAATCCCAGACACCAGTGTTGTGTTAAAACGCAGACACTTCTTTAGAAAAGAATAGCAAAATACAGTCGGTGGAAATCGAACAATCGCCGTGGCAAATTTCACCTTTTACAATAACAGGATTGTAGTTTTTGACAAGACGACGACGCACAATACTATGGAAAGTGGAATTTTCGTACTGTACGAGGACTGCTCTATACATTGTATTTTGAAATCACTGAAGACGTAAACAATAGTGTTTTGGGTTTTGTTTCTTTGCTGGAAAAGAGCAAAAACTATGGCTTTCAGGAACCGGTGAGTTTTGAAAAATGACATTAGTTAACATACAGTACGCGTATGCTATTTTTAAGTCGTGCATTACGGTATTTCAACAATCGCCGTATATTTTGCTGTTTGATGCCTTAGTAACTATAATGAAGGCCAAGTAGGATTATGCTGTGATCTTTTCGCGTTTTAAAGCTATTTCAGAGTGCCTTCGAGCAAGACTGTGTCATCCGATTCCTGACATTTTTGCATATTCACTGACAGCCTGACATGGAAATGGCTGTGAAGTTTTCTCGCGCCGTGTTTTTTAGCACACTTTATTCAAGAATGAAATGTAACCGGGTTGAAGTGCTCTCGCTTTCTGAAGGCTACTAGAGTAGAAAATACCCAGCCAGGGGCCACTGCTTTCCAAGTCTATTGTATATTGTTGTCTATGAGTGGCCGAGTTTGCTCGCTCAACAGAATCGGACTTTGTATTATTTAGTGACCGGGTTTGCTCGCTCAACACAATCGGACCTTGTATTATTTAGTGACTTGATTTCTTTTTTCTGTCAAAGATTTTAAATTTGTCAAACGCGGTTTGAAAGGTTGTTGTGTTCAAAATTGAATCCTTGCCAAAACTCACACATTCCGAGACATCGAAAGCGTATAAACAAGCGACTCTCGCTTTGGCAGTTCTGTTACGCTCGAAGAAGCGTATAAATTGATAAAGTAAAAAAACCATTCACGTATGTGCTTTGGCTGGAGTAATCGCGGCTTCTCTTGAAATTCATAAAAATTTCGGTGTTGAAGATCGACTTTGCTGATTGGGCAAAACTGATCGAGTCACAATTCTAGTTGCGCTTTTCCTGGCTTGCGGGTCTCGGGAGTATTCTGTAGTTGCGTGTAAAAGTTGTCTCAGCTAATTTTGGAGTTCAGCTAGTGTCCGCAAAAACATGCAGACTGTACACGTTGTCTGAACTAAACCAGACTGCCGTGGGACAAATATTTTTTTAGCGGCCGACTGACTGGTGACGTCGCAATACAACCGTGGTTTGTAAAAAAGATTTTAAAATAATCTCCAAGCGGAAAATGAACCCCGCTTTCCGAAAACCCACTACAGAGCAAAAGGCCATATCTGCGAGTATCGTATTTCTAGTTTAAGTGTAAATAGTCACGAAACATGGTATTGTTCTTTTCATTACACATGTTAATTTCAGCAGTTTCAGAGTCAACATTAAACTCTTCAATAATGCAATATTCAGTGCAATTGGCATCTTACGGCACCTGCTGTTGCCGGGAAATTATTAACCTGAGTATCAGGTTATCACAGAAAAACTAAAAGAAACCACTCCCTGATTAAATGAGCAACTGTTCTTATTGTGCTGTATGACTGTAGCTGTGGCGGAACCAGCAGAGCAAAATTCAGTGAATGTCTCGCTCAATCAGCTAAAATGAATTTCGTTTTCTTGAACAAGTAGGAGCCGCTTGCGACCGGACGCATGTCAATCAAAAACCAGAAGTCTTTTTGATTGGCCGAAGATATAGTGACGCGTGAAGGGGTGGAAGGCTTTTTTCAATGGATTTTGCGGCACACCACATCTCCCCAGAAAAAAGCCTGAAACTCAGGTTGTGAGTTTTACACAGTTCGTATAGTTATTGCACTCGCCTTGGGCATATCAGGAAAAGTGACTATTGCACTACGCAGGAGAAGACTGGGAGGTAAGCTTGATGGGGAAGCAAAAAACATTTTTCCGGTTTAATTCTTGTGAAAGGAACACTTCGTACGTTAGCACCGTTTTACAATAGCCAAACGGCCGGCGAGTTTACGACAAAGTCTTCGATACAAACGATGCAAAGATTTCCTCAAGTCAGAGAGCATGTCTAATATGCTTAGTCATGCGCTGAAATTCTAACAAACCCTCTTTATTTTTAACAGTCCATTAGATTGTGTATACTTTAATAAATAGGTTTCACTTCTTGCTCTTTATGATTGAGTGGGCACCAACGGTGACCGAGGATCAAAGTATTGTGGTTGCGCTTGTGAATGCGTCGAGCTTCTTTTCACTGGGAAATAAGGACCTTGTGTTTACGCTTGCAGTTGCGTCGCCCGTGGAAACCAGCAAATTGCCTATACATGAATCAACCTTTCATTATCGGGGGCTAAAGAGGAAAAAATGTGTTCGTTATCTCGGATATTCGTTATAAACGAACGACTCCGTTGTAACTAATTTGACGGAAAACGATCAAACTATTCGTGTGTCACGTTGCACCACCAAGCATTTGGTTTCCAAAAGAGTAAAATTAAAAACTCTCATATCATGCCACCCCCAGCTGTCAGTGATCTGTTTTGCATTGCCATCTTCAGTCACGAGAAAACATCTGTTCGTTATATCGGGGTAGACTTTAAGTTTTGGCTTTTGGATTGTGCCGTTCGTTATACCTGGATTCGTTATATCTGGGGTCACACTGTATTATTAACAAAGAAACATGACATAAAGTGGTGTCAAGGTCAGTAAGATCAAAATGCAGCTGCCCGAGATCGGTATACAAGCAAGCTGGATGCTCGTTACGATGACAATGTGCCGGATCTACAACAAATACATACACTGACTTACAGTGTTAAATGGTTAACCAATAAAAGCCGATGAGAAATTAAAGGCTTTGACAACGCTGGATACATACACGCCGAATTTCATGTGGTCGCCCTCTGAGCCAACGCTCGACGAAGCCCGCACGACCGAATTGTCAACCTGGTGAGGCTATGTTTAAAACCTGGAACTGTGAACCCGGGAACGGGGAACCGGGAACCTGAAAACCGGGAACCCGAGAACCGGGAACCTGAGAACCGGGAACCTGAGAACCGGGAACCTGAGAACCGGGAACCTGAGAACCGGGAACCCGAGAACCGGGAACCTGGAACCTGGAACTTGGAACCTGGAACCTGGAACCTGGAACCTGGAACCTGGAACCTGGAACCTGGAACCTGGAACCTGGAACCTGGACCCTGGACCCTGGAACCTGGAACCTGGAACCTGGAACCTGGAACCTGGAACCTGGAACCTGGAACCGGGAACTGGGAATCGGGAACGTGGAAACGGGAATCGGCATCTGGGAACGGGAAACCGGGAACCAGGAATCTGAGAATCTGGGAAACAGGAACTTGGAATTGGATAGGGAACGCAGAAATTAGGAACAACACAAATTACAAAATTTTATTGAACGCTTGTCCTCTGTAAGAATCGTTTTCACTTAATGAAGAATATTTATGATTTGTCTGTTTATCCGCCGGTTACAGTTGTTTATGACTAAAATGGAATAATTGGTAGCACACTTGCAGGGAAATATTACTCTAAAACAAAACCGGATAATTACAAATATTCTATGGAATTTTTTAAAAAATAAAACAAATAAATGCGATAGGGTCCTACAATTGTACAGATTATGCTAAATTCTAGCCTTATCCTCTGTTTGTGCTCCTGCAGCAATATACTAAACCTAATACTTATGCTTTTTCTGTTTCATTTTCCGGTTACAGTTGTTCAACAATGAATGAAAAGGAAATACTTTGCTGATTTGCCAAGGCAGCACAAATTGGAATTAATGTTAACCACAACAAAACCGGAAAATTGCAAAATTTCTATAGCATTTTTGTACTGCAACAGCCATAAGATTTGTTAATCGAAAGCTTAAACAGCCAACAGTAACGTGCACCACGCAATGATGAAACGAAAGACAGGCATAATGAGCGGACACTGGCTTCTAATGCACTCATCAATCACGTGATTTGGTCTGATTGGTCAGTAGGCGAAAATCTAACCTGATTGGCCAGCTGGCAACAATGACGCTGGCCACCAGATATTCTGTTTTCTTGTGGGGACGGGTTTTTAAACCATTTTACTCATTAGCAACTGTAACTTGCGGATAAATCAGACAAATTGTAGGTTTCTTTATCAGGCGAAAAACCGAGAAAAAATCTTCAAAAATCCAGTAATTGGGTTTTGTTCTGATTAAATTCCCAATTTTTGCGTTCTCCTTTTCAGTTTCGGTTCCCAGTTCCCCGTTGCTGATTCCTGATTCCTGATTCCTGGTTCCCGGTTCTCAGGTTCCCGGTTCCCCGTTCCCAGTTCCCCGTTCCCGATTCCGGATTCCCGGTTTCCGGTTTCCGGTTCCCGGTTCCCAGGTTCCCGGTTCCCGGTTCCCGGTTCCCGGTTCCCGGTTCCCGGTTCCCAGGTTCCAGGTTCCCGGTTCCCCGTTCCCGGTTGCCCGTTCCTGGTTCCCGGTTCCCAGGTTCCGGGTTCCCCGTTCCCGGTTCCCGGTTCCTGCGTTCCCGGTTCCAGGTTTTAAACATAGCCACCTGGTGATCACTTGTTTGTCAATTTGGTGATCATTGCACGGAGTGTTTTTTGAATGGCGTGTCGGCAAATAAAAAACAGAGTCACTCAAAATGTCAGCGTAACATTTCAGGATTATAAAGAGCTGACATAAAATTTTATGCAACTAAAGTTTAATCTGACACTGACATATATATATTTGGGAAGAGTTCCATTTAAAACTTGCTTTCCGAGCCAAATGAAGTGGGGAGACATACAAACATCATCACAGTTTGAACTTATGTATCATTCTGGTGATAAAACTTTATGATTGGTGCGGTTTTGTGCACAGTTTAGGGCCACCATTCTTCCCACAAATGCACCTCAATATTTGTATATACTGATATATATTGAGGGCTAAAAATTTCTGCAAGCAGCTGTATATATGAACAATAACTAACTACTTTTGGCGAGGAAATATGCACGGATAATTGTCCGAGGATATTATCTGTTCCGAGAAGCGAACAGTTGCCCGAGAGCGAAGCTCGAGGGCAACTGTGAGCTTCGAGGAACAGATAATGCCCAAGGACAATTATCTGTGCATATTTCCGAAGCCAAAAGTAGTTTATTGACTTTATTATCCTTCAAATATTTCTTCTCGCAGCGCAAATAACGGCGCGGAAACTGTGAAGCTATTTAGTGCTTTCTGGAACTGGTTTTTGACCAATAAATTGATGTCCTCAGTAGTCATCTTGTAATGATTTTTGTGACTAAATAAATAGAATTGTGTTCGGATATTGTCAATAAACAGCGTTAGTTCGCCAGGCGGGGGTTATTCGCTGATAACGTCCGCTCACGAGCGGACGTTATTTGGTCACGTGTCACGATTCTACCAATCACGCGCGGGAGAAAATATTTGATGGGTCATAAATATATATGCACGTCCGCTCACGAGCGGACGTTATCAGCGAATAACCCCCACCTGGCGAACTATTGCTGTTTATTGACAATATCCGAACACAGTTCTATATATTAATCACAAAAAGCCATTACGAGATGACTACCGAGGAGGACATCTATTCATTTGTCGAAAAAGCAGTTCCAGAAAATACCAAAGAGCTTTACAGTCCTTGAGCCATTATTTGCGCTGCGAGAGGAAATAGTTGAAGGATAATAAAGACAATTAACTACTTTTGGCTTCGGAAATATGCACGTATAATTCTCGGAACCGATAATATCCTCGGGCAATTATACGTGCATATTTCCTCGCCAAAAGTAGTTTATTGTTTATATATATTGCCACCTTTTCCACTTTGGATCATAGTCCATGATGGCTACAAAACACAATAGTGATGGGTTAGATCATGCTGTGGTTTAGCTGTGAATATATTTCCCACAGAGCACAACCATGAACAACAGCTGCATTCTACAAGGAAGAACTGCTGGGATCTATGTTGCACTTCTGGGAGTAATTTTCTTGGCTGATTCTGTCAAATCACAGGGGTCTGGCCAAGGTAAGAACTTAGATAACAGCCCGTTTAACTTCTACGAGGTCCTCAAGCTGGCAGTTTTCCTAGACAAACTCTGCTTAACTTTCATTGACTCATGCTCAGTCTCTTGTGCTTCATTCTCTAATTCCGGTGATCTCAATACTGAGTATTATATATAATAAGAAACATTTCTTTTTTTCTAGTTAAGCTTGCACAGACGTTGTGCACAAAATTACGACATCTGCCATCATGAAGGAAATATCGAATCATTTGAACTGTTGAGATAGTGTCAGTTCTACTTTCCACCGGAAGAACAGCTGAGCTTAGACGAGAAAAAGAAAAGTTGCAAAAAACAAGCGTCTTTTTTAAGTTGGAAAAAGAAAGTCGTATTGGGGTTGCACTCAGTCTAACTTACAGCAACTATGAATTTCCTTGAGATAAACCATTGCTCTATTACAGTACGTAGTGTGCATGGTGAATATCTATATATAGATAGTAAACTGACCATATCTATTTTATTTGCTTTGTTAATTGGCATCTGCTAGTCAGATAATTTGTAGGTTTTATTTCCCCTTATTGCATATACTAGAAATACGATTTGTTGCAGATAACCCCTCGCCAAAGTAGTCAGTCGTTATCGTTACTTTAGAAATTTGCTTAATTTGGAGTGTACAAACTGCGAACAGTCCCTCTGTTCCCCTCCAAGTTATGTAAGAGAGCGCTAAAGTTGCGAGCACGGAAGGGTCAGGGCCCTCTTGGCGAGGTTAACTTAAAGAGCCTGGAAAGAGCGCGCGGACGTGCAGTTTGCTCCCAGACTCCGCGCTACGAGAAGACAGACATTCAATTATGAGATAGTGTCATGATTAGTACCCTTGCAAGGCTCGGGGACTATCTATTTCATTGCTGTTGTGATACAAATAAATCGAGGATATTACATGGCCGCGCGGAGGTACGAATTTTATACGAACTGCAAGTGTTGATGACATCTCTTACTCGTTTGCGTTTTGTTTAATAAATAGATATCAGCTATTGTCTGTACTTTTCGGACTTGTATACTATCCACCTGATATTTCCTAAAATCACACTAATAATGTTCTATTTATATGAAGGACGTTCCTTAAAAATACCGGGTGATATAATCCTTGGCGGCCTCTTCCCAGTCCACCGACGAAGTAACACCACTGAAAACAGTTGTGCGCAACTGTACCATGAACCATACCAACTTTTGGCCTCCATGATATTTGCCCTGGAAGAAATCAATAACAACTCAAGACTTCTTCCGAATATAACCCTGGGAGCGGAAATTTACGACACTTGCGGAAGCCAGACGATAGCTGTCGACGGCGCTAAAGAATTGATTCGATACACGTTAAGAAACAAAACCTCGCCTCTGGCCGCGGTCATAGGATCTTTCCGAAGCGATGAATCCGTAGCCGTGGCGAACATCCTACGAATTTTTGACATTCCTCAAGTCAGTTACGGATCTACTTCGGCGGAGCTCAGCAAGAAGAAACTTTACAGCTATTTCTTTCGAACCGTGCCGTCGGATTCCTTTCAAGCCAAGGCGATGGTTGACGTGGTAAAGAGAGTTGGTTGGACCTATGTGTTGACCGTTTCCTCCCCAGGTATGTACGGACGGAAAGGTATGGAACGGTTCCACGAGGAAGCCGAGAGGGTAAAAATTTGTATCGCGAGAAAGATCAAGGTTCCAGACGACCCCACTGAAGAAGACTACAAAACCGCCATTCGAAAGCTCGTGGAAACTAGGAAATCCACAGATAAGGGACAAGTGGACGTTGTTATACTGTTCTGCACCCGTCCCGACTTGGAAGGCTTGCTGCGAGCAGCGAAGCAAATGCTCCGGGGAGAAATACATTTCACGTGGATATCCTCCGATACCTGGGGTAACGGGGACATGGCCAAAGGCTCGGAGGAGATCGCTGCAGGCGCGCTTACCACCGACTTCTTAGGCGGGAAAGTTAAACGATTCAAAAAATACTTCCTCTCTAGAAATCTCAGGAACAACAAATACGGAAAGTGGTTTGAAGAATTTTGGCAACAAGCTGTCAACTGCGACCTCTCTGAAAAATCAGGCGCGCCGTCAAAATTTCCGCGCAAATGCAGAGACAATGACACTATTCCACAGAATTATAACATGGCGACCGTCGGTCCGGTAATCAACGCAGTGTACGCGGTCGCACACGCATTAGATGACATGCGCAAGGACATTTGCCCGGTCGATAATGGTCTGTGTTCGAGAATGCGCAAATTAAAGGGCGAGGACATGCTGCGATATCTAAGGAATGCTACTTTCCCGGACGCTTCTTATAACATCTCTCTGCGATTTAATCAAAATCAAGAGGTGGACGGAAATTACACTGTGCTAAACTTCAGGAAGACTTCTAAGGGCCAGTATCGTGCCATACAAGTTGGGACTTGGGATGGAGTTTTGACAAAATATGAACGGATTGAAGGAAGTCTGGTGCTTAACAAAAGCAGCATTGATTGGGGACGGACTGGGGAGAATGCTGTACCGGCGTCCTACTGCAGTAGCAAATGCAAAACCAAGCAAATACGGATACACGGAAAGTCTAATCCTTGGTGCTGCTGGCACTGCCAGGACTGCAGTACACGTAGCATCGTGACCAACAACTCGTGTCAGCTGTGTCCAAGAGATTATCAAATAGTCAATAACGAGTGTAAGAAAATCCCAATCGTCTACCCATCTTGGACAGATTCCGCCGCTAAAGTCGTCACAATCTTCACTTCCCTTGGTCTCCTAGCAACCCTCGCTACAGCGTTATTCTTTGTCGTCAATAGAAATCACCCCGCAATAAAAGCCGCCGGGAGGGAACTCTGTACAATCCTCTTTGCTGGTGTTTTATCGTGTCACGTGGCAGCTCTGCTTTACTTCGTCAAACCCAATCCCGCGTTGTGCACCGCTCGTCGCTTCGCTAGTACCGTTTCGATGACGATGTGTTATGCGCCTGTCCTTCTGCGTACAAACCGCATTTACCGTATATTCAAGTCAGCCCAGTCCTCCGTGGTCCCCCCGTCGTTTATTAGTTCCGCGTCTCAGATCATAGCGGCCTGTAGCATCGTCGCCGTGCAGGTGTCGATCACTCTGGTGTGGGTTGTGGCGGAGCGTCGGCCCTACGTCGTGCGAGACTACCAATACGATGACTACACTCTTCTCGCCTGCAACTCTGATGACAAGACTTTGGCAGTGAGTCTGAGCTATAACGCCATGCTGATGCTAATCTCCACAGTATACGCTTTTAAAACAAGAAGTTTTCCACAGAACTTCAACGAAGCCAAGTACATCGCCATCAGCATGTATGCCTCATGTTCTGTTTGGGTTATTTTTATACCGTGTTACTTGAACGCGAAAGACATTGCATGGAAAAACTACTTTTCGAGTGGCAGGATTCTGCTGATTGGTGCAATCACCCTTGCGGGACTGTTGGTACCCAAGATTTTTCTTGTGACATCCCAAAACGGATCTGAACAGAACAACTGCACCCTCACTGCTACGGTTGGACCAGCAAACAAGAATGCTATCAGGCCAGATGACTCAGCTAAGGATGCTACCACACCGAACATGTCCATAGAGATGCAGACTTGTAATTGGAAAAAATGTATGCGATCAAGAGAGGCCGAGCCTGAGCGATGTGAAATATAGCGAAGCAGGCTGATTTTTACACATTAATGAACTTATTAGTCTAGTTTAGTTGGTTCAGTAGTTTAATCAAGTTTTCAAAAGGTCCAAAGGACGTGAAACCACACTAAGCGAAATCGTGACTAAACTGAATAGCCGATTTTTTATCGAGAGTTTTCTGTTTTCTGTTTTTTTGTTTTTTTTTTTGTTTTTTTTTTTGTTTTTGTTTTTTTGTTTTTTTGTTTTGTTTTTTTGTCGGGGTCAAATGTATTGAAATGAAGGCCCGTCACACCTGAGTAGCCGATTTTTCGTCGGAAGACTGCACGCGAATTAACTTGTAAATATGCCATGACGAACCAATGATGTTACTTGTGGATGTAACCAAATACCACGTCACTTTATAATCAGTCTTCTTTTCGTATTATAAAGTTCATATTGAGGATACAAATTAGTGTTTTCATTGGAATGCAATTGAGCTTAAAAAATTGAAGGATTTTTGCGTTGTTTCGACTCTCTCGTGATTGGACTTGATTGTTATTTGTTCGGAACACGAAGTGTGTTTCTCCCTGATTCAGAACATAAAGTTCCCGACCATAAACTTAATATGGACACTTCAACCCACGTTAAATTCTTTGTTTGCAAGGGAGTAAGTAATGGGGAGAGAATAGAAATATTCGGCTAGTCAGAGCGGATTGCCCCGCAACCCCCCCCCCCCCCCAGCTTCAGCTTCAGCTTCTGTTTGTTTATTTGTTTGTTTTTTGTTTCATTTTTTTGTGGTGGTGCTGGTGTTGAGGTCCGTTCCTCACAGTAACCAACTCCCGAGAGTGGTAGGGCAATCTTTTGCTTTCGACACCAGTATGGATAAATGCAAGTGATCTTTTGTTTGCAAAGGTGTAAGCTGATTGGATCATTGACTGGTAATCGAGCCTACGCACCAGATATCAGTAGTACACCTTGCCCAAGACATTGCAAGACATTACATAACTTACCATCAAAAGACAAAGAAGTGCATCTCCTTCAAATGTACACTGTGTTGCATCCAAAAATCTAAGATTCAACAAACCATCGCTGAAACCAGGAAATAGCTAAGTCAGTTGACTATATATCTTTCTTTTTTTCTGAGTAGTCTTACAAAATATTGGCTGGTCACACTACTGACAGTACAAAAACATTGGTTTGCTTACTTAGGAGATTCAGGTGCAGAGAGAGAGGGACTACACCTTCAAATTATGTTGTCTGAATTTCATCAAACAGTGGTGGGGAAGAACCTTTGGGGGTAAAAATCAGAACGACAAATTTTAAATCTTTTACCCAAGTCAGGGTTGGCTGGTATGTGTCGGTCAGATTATGATACAATTGAAGCTCCCACAAGTAGACACCCTTGGGAATCAGACAAAGTGTCCATAACATAAACTGTCCGCTTAAGAGAATGTGTAAATACAAAGCTTGACTGAGCTAGAGTTTACAGGGGGTTTCGTAGAGGCCTCTGTTTAAGTAAAGCTGTCTGCTTAAGAGTGTTCTGCACCCAAAGAGCTTCAACTTATTGTAATTCACTGTAAAGTTCAGGATCTCCAACAAGTATACAATATATATCATTATGTACCCCAGCCATGACCTGGTAATTAAGTACCTGTGCTTTTGCTATTCTCAACACCTTGGTGCCCCTATTGATGACTTTTCCTAACACTCCTGAAGACAGTTTTGCTTGGCTCAGATCAGCTCGCCTCCACAGACTTTCATCAAACCTAGTAAAGGATTTAAGATTTTCACTGGAAGCAAATAAGCTTGTATAATTGGGGTCTTCTGGTGCAGGCCCCCCTAACATTTACCATACTACTGATCTTTGTTTTGTCATTCAACATCTGATAGTGATAACAGTGATAACCTCACTTGCACTTTAGTGTCAAACGTCAAATGTTGGTATAAGCAATTATGAGTTGTTCATGATTTAATTGCACTGAAATGAGAACAAACAAGAATGAAGTGTCTAGCAAGTCTGAAACGTCTTGACTTTGCAACCGTACATTAACATACATGTTTTATGAAACTATAACGAGAACAAACACCAAAAGAGTAATAATAAAGAAACTTCAAAGTCAGCAAGTATATATTGTATATTGTATGTACAACTTGTCATTTTACTCATCACATGGTCAAAATGTTGTTGACTCACAAGGCGCTTCGCCGAGGCAAACCAGTAGAAATTTGTTTTTTACTGCAACATTTAGAAATGTACAAGAAATTTACGCTCCGTTGTATTTTCCGCGTTGCAAAGCGTGACAGTGCTGCCAGCATCGTTGTCTGGACTCCTATTTACCACAGTAAATCTACCAATCAGAGAGCGAGAAACAAGTGAGTTGTGGTAAAAATTAATTTGACGTCTGGACTTCATGATAAAATTTTTATTGCACAACGTTGTTTTTGCCCACGTGTGGATCAGAAGCGCGATGGATGGTAACGACGAAGAATCAAGGTAAGATATGCAAAAATGGAGGGAGGCGTCCAAACAAGGAAAAGAGACAAACCACGCCACACCTCGGTATCGGAAACCATAAAAAGCACAACGGACACTGAAACCATTCTACCCACAGATGCGCTTTCCATTTCCTTTGATGAAAGTGGCCTGCCTGGCGTTTTCAGAACGTCATACGATAAAGCCGTTCGTTTAATGCTTAGCCGAGAGAATATCTCAAAAGCTCCAGGAAACCACAAAGGTTATCTCACGTCAAGTGATTCAAACCCCGCCCCTATTTTGTCGCGATAAAGAAAAATGGAACCAGTGCAAAGGGTTTAATATTTCCTCCATTTGTTCCCATTCACTCGCCGTTGCCGAGAGGAATGGCACCCTGGAAAAGTTCTTGATTTGGTTCCACTCCATCGGTGGGCCAAATATTACGGCGACAGCGTCTTCATCGGTCCCCAAGAACACAGGAAAGAAACCCGGGCAGACATCTCGGGTTCGCCCTAAGAGGAGCACCAGCGCATCAAGGAACGACAAAGTATACGTGGACAAAAGACCTTTCTGTGCCAGCAGTTCTTCAATCAACAGAACAGCGATACAACTTAAAATGGCTCGACACAACAACAGCCCGCGTGTATGGGTGTGGCGGCAAACTGAGACCAGATAACCCAAGCGTACCGGATCCACCATTTGACGTAGTGGTTACCACCAGAGAATACCGCTCATGGTACGACAAGAACAGTGACACGACACGAATATCCACGAAATCGGAAGCCATGCATTACCACGTCAACCCAGTGTGCTTGGTGACTAAGAATCCTGATTTCCAGGCTTCATTGCACCTACAGATTGGCGCTGAGGACAGAGCAAGAATGCTTGATAGCCACAAGCAATTCATCAAGCAGACCTTGAACATAATAATACTATGATTGAGTCAAACCGATATCAATTAAGTTTTCCTTACTGTCGGCATAGCCTGAAACCAAAAAGCTGTTGTCTGCAGTTAAAGTAAATCATACCCGGATCTTTTTCCTTGATATTCTACAATTGGACGCGTAAGTGCTTGTTGGCGGTGGTTTTGACGTTTCAGACGTGAGTTTCAGAAATATGAAATATGATATTTTAAAGGTAATGATAGGTTAAAGTTTAAGTCAGGACAGTACCCAAGCTTCCCAGCTTGCTGACTTTGAAGTTTTTTTTTATTATTACTCTTTTGTTGTTTGTTCTCGTTATAGTTTCATAAAACATGTATGTTAATGTACGGTGTCATAAAGTCAAGACAATTATACCAGACGTTCCAGACTTGCTAGACACTCATGTCATTCTTGTTTGTTCTTGTTCCAGTGCAATTAAATCATGAACAGCTAATAATTACTTATATCAACGTTTGACATTGTGTACAAGATAAAAATAAAAGTTATATCCACATAAAGTAGCCAAGAACCGTGTTTTGTTTACATTTGTGCGGCGCCCGCGCCCGCGCGTGCCGTTCCCGTTGCGTGACCACAATGCGCAGATAATGTGTGCGTAAATAACGCGAACGTCCTACTATATTCCTTCAAGGTACGTCATCTTTAACCTTTCCAGCACGGAACAGTGCTCCCTTTCTCAACTGACAAACTCGCCGCCCAAGTGCGTTTGCAATGTGTGTATTCTCGCTCGTCATGTTCAAGCATACTCAATTTTACAAAACTACTTCGAGTTCGATAATGAGTTCAGTATAACCCAGTGTTATATTGTACTTTTGCTGTTTTATGTTTTACTTTATTTTAGTCTGCAGTCTGCATTTGTCGCACACCGGCTCCCGCCTGGTAAACACAGCACTGAAGCGAGGCTGGGTGTCACACACTCTCTCTCGGGGTGGGAGGGGAGGAATAGTCAGTAGAGAGCAGAACAAATCAATCAGTAACGAGACTTTTTACGATACATTTTGTCTACGGCCACCGTGAAGATTTGAGAGCAAACATCGAGTAACTCCGTGTTTTTTAGTCAGTCACAAGAAAAGCTGAAATGGGTCGCATAGTACTGTATGGTCTGAACTAGGGTAAGGAATAAGTGGTAAAGCAGACCAGGGCGACACATTCCAACCCAAAATTATAAGTGTTAACCCCCAACACCCCCCCCCCCCCCCCCCCCCTCCTCCCCTCCTCCCTCAACACCCTCTTCCTTTTCCGGCAATCGGGGGCGGACACGGGACGAGACGCGCGCAAAGCCATATGGGCATTTTACTCCTCCGATCAATATCCGGTGCTTATAACTATCTTTGTCGTAATAACTTTTGTCCCCGAGCGTAGTATCGCCTTATTTGGAGACTCCAAGCGGGTCGCCATCTCGAAATTTAATGTTCGTCTGTCAGTCAGTCTGGAGTACGACCTCGTTCCCAGGCTCTCAGGCCAGAACTGTAAACCGCCATTTTTTTTGGTGACATGCTATAGAGTACGAATGGAAGTGATTTTGTACAACAAGATGCAGATACAAGGACAAGCAGCTCGATGGACGGCTGTAAACTGCCCGGATGTTTTGCCAGTGTATCGGAGGCAAGCTTGCTAGCCGTGAAACGAATTCTTCAAGGCATCGACTGGCCGAACTGAACACAATCCCAGACACCAGTGTTGTGTTAAAACGCAGACACTTCTTCAGAAAAGAATAGCAAAATACAGTCGGTGGAAATCGAACAATCGCCGTGGCAAATTTCACCTTCTACAATAGCAGGATTGTAGTTTTTGACAAGACGACGACGCACAATACTATGGAAAGTGGAATTTTTGTACTGTACGAGGACTGCTCTATACATTGTATTTTGAAATCACTGAAGACGTAAACAATAGTGTTTTAGGTTTCGTTTCCTTTGCTGGAAAAGAGCAAAAACTATGGCTTTCAGGAACCGGTGAGTTTTGAAAAATTACATCAGTTAACGTACAGTACGCGTATGCTATTTTTAAGTCGTGCATTACGGTATTTCAACAATCGCCGTATATTTTGCCGTTTGTTTCCCCAGTAACTATAATGAAGGCCAAGTAGGATTATGCTGTGATCTTTTCGCGTTTCAAAGCTATTTCAGAGTGCAAGATTGTGTCATCCGATTCCTGACATTTTTGCATATTCGCTGACAGCCTGACATGTAAATGCTGTGACGTTTTCTCGCGCCGTGTTTGTTAGCACACTTTATTCAAGAATGAAATGTAACCGGGTTGAAGTGCTCTCGCTTTCTAAAGGCTACTAGAGTAGAAAATATCCAGCCAGGGGCCACTGCTTTCCAAGTCTATTGTATATTGTTGTCTATGAGTGGCCGAGTTTGCTCGCTCAACAGAATCGGACCTTGTATTATTTAGTGACCGGGTTTGCTCGCTCAACACAATCGGACCTTGTATTATTTAGTGACTTGATTTCTAGTTGCGCTTTTCCTGGCTTGCGGCCCTCGGGAGTATTCTGTAGTTGCGTGTAAAAGTTGTCTCAGCGAAGTTTGGAGTTCAGCTAGTGTCCACGAAAACTTGCAGACTGTACACGTTGTCTGAACTAAACCAGACTGCCGTGCGACAAATATTTTTTTAGCGGCCGACTGACTGGTGACGTCGCAATACAACCGTGGTTTGTAAAAAAAATTTTAAAATAATCTCCAAGCGGAAAATAAGCAGCAACCTCGCTTTCCGAAAACCCACTACAGAGCAAAGGGATATCTGCGATTATCGTATTTCTAGTTTAAGTGTAAATAGTCACGAAACATGGTATTGTTCTTTTCATTACACATGTTAATTTCAGCAGTTTCAGAGTCAACATTAAACTC
Source organism: Plumapathes pennacea (assembly GCA_964036295.1). Taxonomy (NCBI): domain Eukaryota; kingdom Metazoa; phylum Cnidaria; class Anthozoa; order Antipatharia; family Myriopathidae; genus Plumapathes; species Plumapathes pennacea. The sequence goes on along the minus strand of OZ038466.1, from coordinate 20,464,508 downwards.
TTCAATAATGCAATATTCAGTCCAATTGGCATCTTACGGCACCTGCTGTTGCCGGGAAGTTATTAACCCGAGTATCAGGTTATCACAGAAAAACTAAAAGAAACCACTCCCTGATTAAATGAGCAACTGTTCTTATTGTGCTGTATGACTGTAGCGGTGGCGGAGCCGGCAGAACAATATTCAGTGAATGTCTCGCTCAATCAGCTAAAATGAATTTTATTTTCTTGAACAAGTAGGAGCCGCTTCCGACCGGACGCATGTCAATCAAAAACCAGAAGTCTTTTTGATTGGCCGAAGATACAGTGACGCGTGAAGGGGCGGAAGGCTTTTTTCAATGGATTTAGTGGTACACCACATCGTCCCAGAAAAAAGCCTGAAACTCAAGTTGTGAGTTTTACACAGTTCGTATAGTTATTGCACTCGCCTTAGGCATATCAGGAAAAGTGACAAAAAAATTGCACTACGCAGGAGAAGACTGAGAGGTAAGCTTTATAAGGAAGCAAAAAACAGTTTTTCCGGTTTAATTCTTGTGAAAGGAACACTTCGTACGTTAGCATCGTTTTACAATAGCCAGACGGCCGGCGAGTTTACGACAAAGCCTTCGATACAAACGATGCAAAGATTTCTTCAATTCAGAGAGCATGTCTAATATGCTTCTTCATGAGCTGAAATTCTAACAAACCCTCTTTATTTTTAACAGTCCATTAGATTGTGTATACTTTAATAAATAGGTTTCACTTCTTGCTCTTTATGATTGAGTGGGCACCAACGGAGACCGAGGATCAAAGTATTGTGGCTGCGCTTGTGAAAATGCGTCGAGCTTCTTTTCACTGGAAAATAAGGACCTTGTGTTTACGCTTGCAGTTGCGTCGTCCGTGGAAACCAGCAAATTGCCTATACATGAATCAACCTTTCATTATCGGGGGCTAAGAGGAAAAAATGTGTTCGTTATCTCGGATATTCGTTATAAACGAATGACTCCGTTGTAACTAATTTGACGGAAAACGATCAAACTATTCGTGTGTTACGTTGCACCACCAAGCATTTGGTTTCCAAAAGAGTAAAATTAAAAACTCTCATATCATGCTACCCCCAGCTGTCAGTGATCTGTTTTGCATTGCCATCTTCAGTCACGAGAAAACCTGTTCGTTATATCGGGGCAGATTTTAAGTTTTGGCTTTTGGATTGTGCCGTTCGTTATACCTGGATTCGTTATATCTGGGGTCACACTAAAATGGTGTCAAAGTCAATAAGATCAAAATGCAGCTGCCCGAGTTCGATACGAGCAGCTGGATGCTCGTTACGATGACAATGTGCCGGATCTACAACAAAACATAGACTGACTTACAGTGTTAAATGTTTAACCAATAAAAGCCGATAAGAAATTTAAGGCTTTGACAACGCTGGATAATACACGCCGAATTTCATGTGGTCGCCCTCTGAGCCAACGCTCGACGAACCCCGCATGGTGTAGCCTCCTGACAGCAGACCCACGAGCGACTCCAGGGTCTGCTCAGAACAGCGGTTATCCCAGACACTATTGTATTTGATCAACCAATCAAAATCGCCGTATGATAATGCGTAATTTGATGCTGTCAGTTTTCGCGCTAAACGAAGTATACATTGCTGATCTGGTAACCCAAAATATCGCTAACTGCTTTTAGACACTCGTCGACCTCCATCGCTAACAATTATTTATATATTTCGCGTGAGTCGCGCAAACAACAAACATCACGTGCAACGTGGCAAGGTGAACCCCAAGGTCGTACCCCCCACGAAAATAGGAGGTTCGCTCTGATTGGCTTCTGGGATAACCGCTGTTCTGAGCAGACCCTACGGTGGCTATGTTTAAAATCTGGAACCGGGAACGGGGAACCGGGAACTTGGGAACCGGGAACGAAGAACGGGGAACCGCGAACGGGGAACGTGGAACTGGGAACGGGGAACCGGGAACCTGAGAACCGGGAACCTGAGAACCGGGAACCGGGAATCGGGAACGGGGAACTGGGAACCGGAATCTGGAATGGGGAACGCAAAAATTGGGAATTTAATCAGAACAAAACCAAATTACTGGATTTTTGAAGATTTTTTCTCGGTTTTCGCCTGATAAAGAAACCTATAATTTGTCTGATTTATCCGCAAGTTACAGTTGTTAATGAGTAAAATGGTTTAAAAACTCGTCCCCACAAGAAAACAGAATATCTGGTGGCTAGCGTCATTGTTGCCAGCTGGCTAATCAGGTTAGATTTCCGCCTACTGACTATCAGACCAAATCACGTGATTAATGAGTGCATTAGAAGCCAGTGACCGCTCATTACGCCTGTCTTTCGTTTCATCATCGCGTGGTGCACGTTACTGTTGGCTGTTTAAGCTTTCGATTAACAAATCTTATGGCTGTTGCAGTACAAAAATGTCATAGAAATTTTGTAATTTTCCGGTTTTGTTGTGGTTAACATTTTTAATTCCAATTTGTGCTGCCTTGGCAAATCAGCAAAGTATTTCCTTTTCACTCATTGTTGAACAACTGTAACCGGAAAATAAAACAGAAAAAGCATAAGTATTAGGTTTAGTATATTGCTGCAGGAGCACAAACAGAGGATAAGGCTAGAATTTAGCATAATCTCTACAATTGTAGGGCCCTATCGCATTTATTTGCTTTATTTTTTTAAAAATTCCATAGAAAATTTGTAATTATCCGGTTTTGTTGTAGAGAAATTTCCCTGCAAGTGTGCTACCAATTATTCCATTTTAGTCGTAAACAACTGTAACTGGCGGATAAACAGACCCATCAAATATTTCCTCCCGCGCGTGATTGGTAGAATTGTGACACGTGACCGAATAACGCGCTGCGAGAGGAAATAGTTGAAGGATAATAAAGACAATTAACTACTTTTGGCTTCGGAAATTTGCACGGATAATTGTCCTTGGACATTATCTGTTCCTCGCTTCTCGGAACCTATAATATCCTCGGGTAATTATCCGTGCATATTTCCTCGCCAAAAGTAGTTTATTGTTTATATATATTGCCACCTTTTCCACTTTGGATCATAGTCCATGATGGCTACAAAACACGATAGTGATGGGTTAGATCATGCTGTGGTTTAGCTGTGAATATATTTCCCACAGAGCACAACCATGAGCAACAGCTGCATTCTACAAGGAAGAACTGTTGGGATCTATGTTGCACTTCTGGGAGTGATTTTCTTGGCTGATTCTGTCAGATCACAGGGGTCTGGCCAAGGTAAGAACTTACATAACAGCCCGTTTAACTTCTACGAGGTCCTCAAGCTGGCAGCATTCCTAGACAAACTCTGCTTAACTTTCATTGACTCATGCTCAGTCTCTTGTGCTTCATTCTCTAATTCCGGTGATCTCAATACTGAGTATTATATATAATAAAAAACATTCCTTTTTTTCTAGTTAAGTTTGCACAGACGTTGTGCACATAATTACGACATCTGCCATCATGAAGAAAATATCGAATCATTTAAACTGATGAGATAGTGTCAGTTCTACTTTCCACAGGAAGAACAGCTGAGTTTAGACGAGAAAAAGAAAAGTTGCAAAAAACAAGCGTCTTTTTTAGTTGGAAAAAGAAAGTCGTACTGGGTTTGCACTCAGTCTAACTTACAGCAACTATGGATTTCCTTGAGATAAACCATTGCTCTAATACAGTATGCAGTATGTATGGTGAATATCTATATGATAGTAAACTGACCATCTGCTAGTCAGATAATTTGTAGGTTTTATTTCCCCTTATTGCATATACTAGAAATACGATTTGTTGCAGATAACCCCTCGCCAAAGTAGTCAGTCATTATCATTACTTTTGAATTTGCTCAATTTGGAGTGTACAAACTGCGAACTGTTCCCCTCCAAGTTATGTAAGAGAGCGCTAAAGTTGCGAGCGTGGAAGGGTCAGGGCCCTATTGGCGAGGTTAACTTAAAGAGCCTGGAAAGAGCACGCGGACGTGCAAGTTTCTCCCAGACTCCGCGCTACGAGGAGACATACATTCAATTATGAGATGGTGTCATGATTAGTACCCTTGCAGGGCTCGGGGACTATCCATTTCATTGCTGTTGTGATAAAAATAAATACGAGGATATTACATGGCCGCGCGGAGATACGAATTTTATACGAACTGCAAGTGTTGATGACATCTCTTACTCGTTTGCGTTCTGTTTAATAAATAGATATCAGCTATTGTCTGTACTTTTCGGACTTGCATTGTATACTATCCACCTGATATTTCCTAAATTCACACTAATAATGTTCTATTTATATGAAGGATGTTCCTTAAAAATACCGGGTGATATAATCCTTGGCGGCCTCTTCCCAGTCCACCGACGAAGTAACACCACTGAAAACAATTGCGCGCAACTGTACCATGCACCATACCAACTTTTGGCCTCCATGCTATTTGCCCTGGAAGAAATCAATAACGACTCAAGACTTCTTCCGAATATAACCCTGGGAGCGGAAATTTACGACACTTGCCGAAGCCAGACGATAGGTGTCGACGGCGCCAAAGAATTGATTCGATCCACGTTAAGAAACAAAACCTCGCCTCTGGTCGCTGTCATAGGGTCTCTCGTAAGCGATGTATCAATAGCCGTGGCGAATATCCTACGAATTTTTGACATTCCTCAAGTTAGTTACGCATCTACTTCGCCGGAGCTCAGCAACAAAGACGTTTACAGCTATTTCTTTCGAACCGTGCCGCCGGATTCCTTTCAAGCCAAGGCGATGGTTGACGTGGTAAAGAGAGTTGGTTGGACCTATGTGTTGACCGTTTACTCCCCGGGTAGGTACGCACAGCAAGGTATGGAACGGTTCTACGAGGAAGCCGAGAGGGTAAAAATTTGTATCGCGAGCAAGATCAAGGTTCCAGACTACCCCACTGAAGAAGAGTACAAAACCGCCATTCGACAGCTCGTGGAAATTAGGAAATCAACAGATAAGGGACAATTGGACGTTGTTATACTGTTCTGCACCCATCCCGACTTGGAAGGCTTACTGCGAGCAGCGAAGCAAATACTCCCGGGAGAAATACATTTCACGTGGATATCCTCCGAATCCTGGGGTAGCGGGGACGTGCCCAAAGGCTCGGAGGAGATCGCTGCAGGCGCGCTTACCACCGAATTCTTAGGCGGGAAAGTTAAACGATTCAACAAATACTTCCTCTCTAGAAATCTCAGGAACAACAAATACGGAAAGTGGTTTGAGGAATTTTGGCAACAAGCTGTCAACTGCTACCTCTCTGAAAAATCAGGCGCGCCGTCAAAATTTTCGCGCAAATGCAGAGACAATGACACTATTCCACAGAATTATAACATGGCGACCGTCGGTCCGGTAATCAACGCAGTGTACGCGGTCGCACACGCATTAGATGACATGCGCAAGGACATTTGCCCGGTCGATAATGGTCTGTGTTCGAGAATGCGCAAATTAAAGGGCGAGGACATGCTGCGATATCTAAGGAATGCTACTTTCCCGGACGCTTCTTATAACATCTCTCTGCGATTTAATCAAAATCAAGAGGTGGACGGAAATTACACTGTGCTAAACTTCAGGAAGACTTCTAAGGGCCAGTATCGTGCCATACAAGTTGGGACTTGGGACGGAGTTTTGACAAAATATGAACGGATTGAAGGAAGTCTGGTACTTAACAAAAGCAACATTGATTGGGGACGGACTGGGGAGAATGCTGTACCGGCGTCCTACTGCAGTAGCAAATGCAAAACCAAGCAAATACGGATACACGAAAGGTCTAATCCTTGGTGCTGCTGGCACTGCCAGGACTGCAGTACACGTAGCGTCGTGACCAACAACTCGTGTCAGCCGTGTCCAAGAGGTTATCAACCAGTCAATAACAAGTGTAAGGAAGTCCCAATCGTCTACCCATCTTGGACAAATTCCGCCGCTAAAGTCGTCACAATCTTCACTTCCCTTGGTCTCCTAGCAACCCTCGCTACAGCGTTATTCTTCGCCGACAATAAAAATCACCCCGCAATAAAAGCCGCCGGGAGGGAACTCTGTACAATCCTCTTTGCTGGTGTTTTATCGTGTCACGTGGCAGCTCTGCTTTACTTCGTCAAACCCAATCCCGCGTTGTGCACCGCTCGTCGCTTCGCTAGTACCGTTTCGATGACGATGTGTTATGCGCCTGTCCTTCTGCGTACAAGCCGCATTTACCGCATATTCAAGTCAGCCCAGTCCTCCGTGGTCCCCCCGTCGTTTATTAGTTCCGCGTCTCAGATCGTAGCGGCCTGTAGCATCGTCGCCGTGCAGGTGTCGATCACTCTGGTCTGGGTTGTGGCGGAGCGTCCCTACGTCGTGCAAGACTACCAGTACGATGACTACACTCTTCTCGCCTGCAACTCCGATGACAAGACTTTGGCAGTGAGTCTGAGCTATAACGCCATGCTGATGCTAATCTCCACAGTATACGCTTTTAAAACAAGAAGTTTTCCACAGAACTTCAACGAAGCCAAGTACATCGCCATCAGCATGTATGTCTCATGTTCTGCTTGGGTTATTTTTATACCGTGTTACTTGAACGCGAAAGACAGTGCATGGAAAAATTACTTTTCGAGTGGCGGGCTTCTGCTGATTGGTGCAATCACCCTTGCGGGACTGTTGGTACCCAAGATTTTTCTTGTGACGTCCCAAAACGGGTCTAACAGCACGTTCACTGCTACTGCGCCGGAAGCAGCAAGAAACAACGCTGTCAGAACGGGTTACTCAGCTGAGGGTGCTACCAAATCAAACAGGTCCGTAGCGGTGCAGACTTGTAATTAGAAAAAAGGTATGTGATCAAGAGAAACCGAGCCTGAGCGATGTACAATGAATCGAAGCGGGCTGATTTTTACACATTAATGAACTTATTAGTCTAGTTTAGTTGGTTCAGTAGTTTAATCAAGTTTTCAAATGGTCCAAAGGGTGTTAAATTACAAAGCAAAACCGTGACTAAACTGAATAGCCGATTTTTTATCGGGAGTTTTCTGGCCTTTTTTTTGTCGGCGTCAAATGTGTCGGAATGGAGGCCCATCACACCTGAGTAGCCGATTTTTTGTCGGAAGACTGCCGATTATTTTATCATGCCTGCAATCACGCTTCCTATTGGTTTTTGCGCAAAGGAGTCTCGACAATTTGTCGGGTTTTGCAACACACTAGTCGACAAGATCATACCAGACGTTTCTTAAGGCTCACTGCCGACGATTAAAAATCTTGTCGTACACCAGTCTAATTTCTTTCCCTGACAAAAAATTGGCTATTGTTCGGTAGCCTTAACACTCGAACATTTGACTGTAACAATTTTTTAAAGGAAAGACTGACAGTAAACCGAGCAAAAACGCAAACTGTTTATATATGTAAAACTATAAATACGATAATCACAGATACCCCCGAGCCTTGATGCGACCAGTGAATTTGATCTCAGTGTATTTCTGGTAAACCAAATATTGCTTCCTGTGAGAAACTTCTCTACTCTAGAACAGGTACTGGAAATTGGAATTGTCTCGGCTGATTACGTTATTTGTTTATTCCCCGCGCTAAAAAAATTCAAGGCTGTGTCTTAACGGATATGATTTTGTGCCGTTTTGGTGCAGTGTTAGCCTGCAGATACAGCCGCTCCCCATCGGGGCAATTCCGATTGTGCGGTTGTATCAGCAAGCTAGTGCAGTGTATACACTAATAACCCACAGGTTTACCTATCCTCTACAGCGTAAACACAAGGCCAGTTTGGAGAGGCATTCAATCTTTTAACGCGATCGGAGGGTATGGAAACTTATCAATACAGGACGTAGGAATTTGACAATGGACTTTCTATCATTCTTTACATGACAGACTTCCCTGATAGACTGACGAACATTAAAACACGAGATAGCGACCCCATCAGCGTTTCGAAAAGGAGAGTCGCACACATTAGCGTCTCGATTATTACCCTCGCAAAGCTCGGGAATTAGGCATGGCAAACAATTGAATCTAATCAAGAGTCTCCGATCTGGGACTGCTTTTTCCACCATACTTGTGCAAAAAAAAGAAGAATAAAGCATATTCCTGGCAAAAAAAGTGCCTTTCAATTAAAATGGCATGATCGATTGTACACCATATCCACAATGCACGCGAATTAACTTGTAAATACGCCATCTGACGAACTAATGATGTTACTTGAGGATGTACCCGAATACCACGTCGCTTTATAATTAGACTGCTTTTCGTATTATACAGTTCATACTGAGGATAGAAATTAGTGTGTTTTCATTGGAGTACAATCGTGCTTAAAAATAGAACAATTTTTGGTATTTTAAATTCTTTGGAGCAAATATACTCGCTTCCACAAACTGTTGCAAGTGTAACTTATATTTGGTCCTTTCAATACAGGGTGCTTAACTATATATTGTACACACAAATGCAAAAATTTTTAAAATAGGTTTGTTACTAACTGATAAATGCACTTTCTGTAACTCTTCAAAGCAAGAGTTGTACCACCTCTTTTTTTGAATGCTCCCATGCGCAATTTTTTTTGGAAAAGATTTTCCTCTTGGTGGTTTGATTTCGTTAAGAAAATATAAGTATAACTTTAAAGGAAATTATACTTGGGCTTCCAAATAGGACTGATATACTAAATAATCTTATAATTCTCGGGAAACAGTGCATTTGGGAATGTAGAAAGACTTGTATCTATCCTGATTTCTCTATATTTCTGAACAAAGTTAAAATTAAGTTAGAAACCGAGAAATGTATAGCAAAACAAACTGCGAGTTTCACAATTTTTCTGGAAAAGATGGGATGCAATTCTTGCAAAACCTTTGTAGATTTTTTTGTAATATTTAGCTATTTATTTCTTGTATATATGGGCCTACTGTGTACTGTGGTGTAGTGTGCATGTTATGTGTGACGGTTTTTCTTTATCTTAGAATAATAAGCTGCTGTTTGTAATATATAAAGTTGTTAATTGTATTAGCAATGATTATTGTAGCATGTATTTGTAAAAAGGAGAAACTGTCATTAATAAAGTGTTGTTGAGAAAAAAAAATCGTGCTTAAAAATAAAATAATTTTTGCGTTGTCTTGACTCTCTCGTGTTGGGACTTGATTGTTATTTGTTCGGAACACGAAGCGTGTTGCTCCCTGATTCAGAACATAAACTTCCCGGCCATAAACATCATATGGACACTTCAATCGACGTTAAATTCTTTGTTTGCAAGGAAGTAAGTAGTGGGAAGTGTCTAGAAATATTCGGCTAGTCTAGAGCGGGTTGCAAAAATATCAAGAATTATAACACCAACAACCCCCCCCCCCCCCCCCCCCCCCCTTCCCCCCTCCCCCCACTCCTGTAAACAATTATCCCTCCTGCGGTAAGATACAACAGATCCCTCGCAGGGGAGGGGATGGGGCACAAGTTTTGCAAAGTTCTGTGCTTTGTTTCAATTTTATCGTATTTGCTTGACTCCTGAATAACACAACATCGATACCCATCAGCGGCAAGGGCTCTTTAACATGTGGCAAAAGCAATATTAAAGAACTTACCAGAAGCGCCGTCTGTCCGCCTGTTTATCCGGAGCTGTGCTGTGCCAATTTCCTGGGCTATCGTTTACCTCTTCAGCAGTTACTGTCTTCGCCAGGAATAGAACATTCCGTCAAGCAACGTATCTTTTAAAAGCAAAAATGAACAAGGGAACTTACTAGAAATTCCTGACAACAGTAGCGCCCGCTTCTTGTTCGCACAGCAATGATTTAGATAATAATGAGGCATAAAACCGCGACATGCATCGTACGAGCCAAAGCTGACAACTCTGCATAAGCACGTGCAATTTTATGTAAAATCGTGTTAGTTCTTTCATTCATTCTTTCTCTTTCTTTCTTTTTCTCTGTCTCGGCTCTTTCCCAGAACGCGATTCCTGTCAGATAACTTGTTTTCAGTGTTTTGTGACTTAAAGCTAAAAGTTAAGAAAGTAGAACCGTCGTCGTCCTTGTCCTTTCTGACCACACGAAGATTAAATATGTTAAAAAATGATCACTGGATTATTTCAGAGGCAATCTAAAGTGAAGGAGCAAATCTGTTGGTTTTTTACAATTACAAACGAGATTCGTGATCAAACAAACGAGATCATTTCTTATAGTCATAAGGTCTTAGGTTGACTCATCGTAAGGCTTTATGTCTAAGCCGACGAACACCAAAACAACTTCTTTATACAGGGACTAGCATTACATTTCATTTGATGACATGGTTGCTTGAGAGAGTCAGAGCATCACTTACGAACACAGCAACAATCACGGTCCAATCATGGTACAACAACAGCAATAACAACAACAAACACAGCAACAGCAACAGCTTAATGCGTTTAATCCTATCCACATCAACTTAAATATACTATTGATACTTTTTACATTTTACTTATACGCCGACCCAGATCACAACCAGTTCTCACATGGACTAGCATTCCGTTTAATTTTATGCCATCTGTTCATCTGGTTATTTGAGTCGAGGTAGGGAGAGAATCTCACAATCACACTAATATTCACGCTAAAGCCGGGCAAAACAAAACCAAAAACAGCCCATTAGGAAACATCAGTGGCCCATGGTTCACAGAGCGTTGTAGTAGCCATCGAATCGTATGTGAACAATGATGTTTCCAGCTGTTAACTATATACAGTGCAGGGCCTAAGTTCTTGAAAATTTTCGCCAGTCCATCTTCTCTCCAGTTGTGCCTGACATCGTTCTCTGTAGTAGTTTTAGGTCTCTTCCCAGGAGTCGGGTCAAAGGCAAACTTCTCCTTTCGACACATGGAGGAGATGACAGGAAATCTTTGCTCAGGGGTAAGCTGGTCCGAGCATCACTCTCTTGCACTGATCCTCATATCATCAGAAACCCATGAGAAATATGTGGGGCAAGGAACAAAAACCGGCGGAGAAAAACGCCATTTCCCACCTCCCCTCTGCCAATTTTTGGTCCCTCTCTCCAAAATCTGCTCCTGCGTCTCTAAGGTTTACTGATCCCACATATTTGATGGGGCAGAGTTGGGTTTAAACGGTTAAACTGTGGGAGAAGGAACGTCTGGAATAGCTCCTTCCTCGTCTTCAAACGCAGCATTTGAGACAGAGACAGCTTTTTCTCCTTCACCAGCAGCACGTGGTTCCAACTCGACATCTTTCGGAGGCGCTGAAGCAGCCACAGGTTGCCACCAAATGAACGACAGGAAGACGGGAAGAAAGCAGAGGCCATGCAACAGGCCGAAGACGACAATACCGAAAAACATTCGGAAGAAAATACGGAAAACTTCCGACGAAGCGAAAGCGGTCACGACCATTCCGATGAAGGTGCTCAGACCTAAAGCAAAGAACAAGATACTGTGTTAGTTTGGAGAGATAAAAATGTTAAGGCTGTCAAACAACCAACGAGAATTGAGAGGGGAAACTACAACGAATAAAGCAGCTAAGGGCTACGAACTTATTTAACGTGCCGTCATAAAAAGAGAAACATTTTCAGACAAAAACAGTTCCTATGAGTTATGTTCAACTTTTCTATAAATCCCAGTAGATTTAGCAAACAAAGACATCGCAGTGTTGGCTCGGAGCCATTCACAATAGGAGCAATCTTTTGTTATAGTTTATCCCACATGTCCGCCATCAAGTTACACAGCCAACATGGCCGCCATGCATCACATGAAACCCTAAGGTAAAAATATTGCACAGAAACTAATCGTCTTCGTGTCAAGGCGTCTTACCTCCCATAAAAACGCTCGCACCCAGTGTACTCAAAGCGTCGATCACGCGTTCATTGGCTGTCGCCTTCTCTGACGTCACAAACGCATGCGCAATATGCGCACTGTGGTCGACCGCAAAACCAACCGCCATGACGAGGTTGATCATGGAAATAACATTCAAGGAGACGCCCCAGAAATGCATCAGACCGAACAACTCAAAGATGAGCGCCACAAACCCCAGGAACACCAGCATGATCACGGTCAAGTCCACCAGAAAGGGACTGGTGAGCACCAAGATCGCCCCCGCTGCAATGGCCAGGTTTCTGATGGTGGTAGTCAGGATGACAACATACTGCTCGAGGTAAATAAATGCCTTCGCAATCGGAAAAGCGCCAAGTGTAGACTTGATAGAGATGTCTTCTCTCAATGTCACCATGGCGTCTCTGTGAAAAGCAGAACTGTCCGAGCTTCTCATGAAACCCATAATACGAGTAGCTTCAATATGTTGCTGGTCTACAGATAGCTTAACATCCTCGCCAAAAAACGCATAATGTGGAGTGTTTAGAAACAGCTTTAACGCAGACATGAAGTGGACTTGTGAGTTTATATTGATGCCATTATCGTTGGTAAATTTCAAGAACGTTTCAAGCCACGAACGCGTTATGTTGAGGTAGTGCTTGTTTGTCGCCACGATATCCGAATACTTCTTTATCTCCTCTTGTGTTGCATTGTCTTCGTATTTAATGTTCCCAGTCAACACTACACTGACAGGCAGAGTCAAGTCAAAGTATTTCTCTTCTGTGTTAAGAAACTTGATGAGATACGAGCCATCTTTGGCCAGAAGACGTCGATCAAATCGCTCGTCAATTTTCGTCGTGCCGTATATCCCAGCACCCAGAAATCCCAAGGAAAGAAGCACTACGACTGTTTTTGTTCCCGGAAGCATCAGGAATCTAGCCCAAGCTTCCAGAACCTTATTGCTCGCTTGCGCTCGTGGCTCATCCCAGGGCGGCTGGCCATCTTTTGTCGGGGGCGCGCGGCAAACTGGTAAGAAGTCTCGAAGTCCACGCTTGATTCTGTTGACGTCAAACGTCATCATGGCAACAAAGAAAGTCACAATCATCAGATACGCGAAGGTCACCGACAGCGCAGCGTAAATACAGAAATATCTGATGGCCGGAAATGACGTAGATGTGCTCACAGCAAAGGCAACCAAGTCTGTAACGGTTGTCATGGTAATAGTCGCCCCCGATTTGGACATAACTACCTTAACTGTATCTACAACATCTTTAGGTTTGTGTCGGTCCAACTCGTCGACTATGATAAAGATGTCGTCAATTCCGATACCGATTACCAAAAAGGGAAGTATACCTACGAGGCTAACGAATGGCACGCCACAGAACATGGACAGACCGAAGCCCGCCAAAATACCAAGAGCCACCGCAAGAACGCCCGCGTTAGCGAGAAGAGCGTGTCCGGTCAGCGGATTCCTGAACTTGCCGAGCATCGTGCACGCAAAGCTGATCATGAGAGTAAACGTGATCGACACAAGTAGAATGTCCGAGCCGGTGCTTTCTGAGATGGCGTCGTCAAGACTTCTCTCGGCAGAATAGAACAGTTTCCAACAAGACAGTTGTCCTTCGTAGGACGACACCTTGTCAATGAAACTTTTCTCCCATTTCATGACGTTGTCGTATTCGTCGTCATTCTCGGGGTCCCGGATATAATAAAACATCTGTATTACGCGTGCGTCAAGAATCTCTCCGTTCTTTCTTGTCACACCGCCGAACAATTGACCAAAGTTGTAAATTAAAGGGAGGCCATTGCTCATGCGCCAGGTAAGATTCTTTTCAGCGTTGGAGATTTTCTGGCTGATGTTCACAAGGTTTTCTTCTTCAAAACTAAAGACTTCCAGCGGGTTGGAAATTAAACAAGACATCGAGGAGTTGGATCTTGTTTCTGAAGTTGTTGCACACAAATCAGCGAAGGATTTAAGACTTGTGATTTCCTGGTGAATCTTCAGAGCTTCATTGAAACATTTTGGTGAAAGGGTATTTCCTTCCGAAGACGCTTCCAGCAGGACTTTTTGTACGCGAATCTTTAACGTATAATACTTGCTGGCTTCGTCTAAATCTCTAACTGACTTGCTGTTTTGTGGAATGAACAGTTTCTCCGTTTTAGTCTCCACTTTGAAGAACATAAAGCCAGCAGAACACGCGCCCACAAAAAGAAGACAAACACCAAGCGTTATCCAGGGGTGCGAGGCGACAATTCGGCCAGTGAAGGCGAATATGCTCCCCAGCAGATGATGGAACCATCTGCAGAACAAAGTCCACAAAGAGCACGGGCGACAGCAGGAACTGCGAGAAAAAAACGGTAGTCAACAAATATGCACAGGGAGAGCACAGCGCTTTTGACTTGGTGATTGGCCTATTTTTGTGATTGACGTTTTCATTAGGACTAAGTGAGTTTTTTCTTCCATACCTAACTCAATGTGATCAGAAACAGACTTCCACTGAATGGATTCACCTTCTGTACATTCAAAATCCAAACATAAAAAATATACAGCCTCTAGATTTGCTATTATATTTGATGTACTAATCATAAACATAATCCTTTTTCATGCTGCCACCTTGATCAGCCCACTCAAAATAGTTTGGAATAGAAGGTGGCCAATTATGGTTGGAGAAAAAAATACGCTCATAAAATCCTGCTATTGATTACCTCCATTAGAGTTACCTCCCCTTAAGGAGGTTCCATCGTAATACAGTGGAACCTCCATTAAGGGGACACCCTCGGGACAAGGAAAAGTGCATTCTGAATGGAGGCGTCCCTAGAAAGGAGGTAATCAATACAGACGAATCTCTACTTTGGGACAACCCTATCAAGAGGACACCTTCTTTAAGGAGCTACTTCTCCTTGTCCCGAAAACAAAAGCGCTCATATAATCCTTCTATTAACTGCCTCCATTCAAGGTACACCTCCATTCAGGGGACACGTTTTCTTGTGTCTCTTTAATGGAAGTTGCACTGTATGAGCGTATTTTTTTTCGGGACCAAGTAGAGGTTCCACCGTATACAGTAATGAAAATAAATTATTGATTGATTACATTATTAGATGTATCAATAAACTTAAAAATCCTTGCTTACCCGTTTTTCCTGTCGTGATCCCTGGTTTCCGCATTTGGTGTCGCCGCGTTGCCAGTAGGCGCAGAAGCATTCTGTACATTGTAAACTTTCCCTAGTTTTAAGCTCATTTTGGACAATTATACACGACGCAACGCCTTCAAGCTGCAAATATAAATGAGAAAGGAATTACTGCCAACTCAGATAAGAAGAACCCGGCTCGAAGTGTATCGACACAGCAGACGAAGCCTTTAAATATTTTAAACATGCGATGTATTGCGTATTCGGGGCAGTTTCGTTTTCTCGTAACTTCCAGCTGCCATGACTTGAAAATTTTGAATATAATTTGTTTTGTTTTATACAGGACAGCCTGTTAAGCCTGGTTCAACAATCACAATTTATACATGCAAGGCGACGGCAGTGAATACATTAGTTTCACGCACATGTTGCAAGTTCTCTGTTGAGTTCAGTAAAGTGCTAACGTGGTGTAAAAGTTTGCTAATAAAGATGTAGCCGGGAGTAAAAGTCGTGCGTCTCTGAACTGTCTTTAAGACGGACACTTGCCTAAAGCGGACAGTTGAAGCTGGTCCTGAGGTTGTCCATCTTAGAGGGTCGGAGTGGTATTTGCAATGTTCCGACCCCTACTATCTCGTACTCTCAAGGAAAAAATCGATAAATACTTAGTGATAGCGGGGTTCTACCAAAGGAAATTCCTACCATTGGATTCTGTTCTAGAGAGCAGGGAGTTCGAGATAGTGCGGTTCTACTATATCATGTAAATTAAACGGCTGGTTCATTTTCAACAACGCATCAATAAAAAGAAAAAAAAAAGGAAGAAAACTTTAGAAATATGGCAAAATGTCCAAGAACACTTGTGCAGAGTGTGAACTCAGCGTTATGATTACACTCATAGTGCAACTAATCGACAAGTTTAACTGCACCACGACTAAATAAAAAGGCAAGTTCGACTTTGAAAGCGAAAACTAGAGAAGACGTGAACGAAAGACAAGCGAACAACTGGTGGCGCATTCGCCAAAAAGAAGCTATAAACAGAGACATCTTTTGAATGATTTTTAAGTCAGTCAGTTAAATTGTCGAACGATAATCTCGCAGCAAAAACCTGAAGAAGTACAAACCTGCATGCAGCAGACCGGCTCGAAGTGTATCGACACAGTAGACGAAGCCTTTAAATATTTTAAACATGCGATGTATTGCGTATTCGGGGCAGTTTCGTTTTCTTGTAATTTCTAGCTGCCGTCAATCAATTCGTACAACTTGCATGGCCTGCACTAAATGACTTGAAAATTTTGAATATCATTTGTTTTGTTTTACACAGGACAGCCTGTTAAGCCTGGTTCAACAATCACAATACATGCAAGGCGACGGCAGTGAATACATTAGCTTCACGCACATGTTGCAAGTTCTCTGTTGAGTTCAGTAAAGTGCTATAACGTGGTGTAAAAGTTTGCTATTAAATAATGTTATCGCCGGACTTAAAAGTCGTGCGAGTCTGGATAGATTGATCCCTTTATGGATTTGAATGCATGATGGGTGATCAGAGCAAGAACAAAGAAACATGGCGGCAACGCGTCCGAGAAGTCTCGGTTTAATAGTGGAATCACTCATAATCTAGAACCACTGAAAGCTTGCAAATGACAATTTGGAGTGCTTCGAAGTTCCACCAATCAGAAAAACGAATGTATATGCAGTTTATTTGCCTTGTTACCCATCATGCATTGAAATCCGTAAGGGGTCTATCGGGAAACATTGAAAATCATTTGCACCGAAAGAAATTATTGTTCTCAGCACAAAAGACCATCACCGAACTTCGTTTTGTCGTTCTCGTTAGTGCTGTTGCATTTAGTGAAATGCCTTATATCGCAGCGTGAAAGTTTGCTAATACCTTTTATAATACTGCGATCATCTCTGATGGTTGAACTTACGAGCTTTTCAATCGAGGGAAAGTACCATGTACGCTCGAATTTTACATCGAATAGATAAATGTTGTTCTTAGCACGAATGGCCATGAACGGGCTTCGTTATACCATTCTGGGCCCGGTTTTTCGAAGCACAATTAGGCTAATCCTGGATTTAGGTCTAAACCTTTTAGACCTGCGCATGTGAAGGTATCGTCCACAGCGACTTTCTTGATACGTTTTCAGCTGGAACAAACTTTTTAATCCATCTTCGAACAAAACCTAGCAGTCGAGAGAAAGAAATTCGTTAATCCTGGATTGACATTTTGTGTATATCAGTATATTGTACATGTTATATTATAGTACATAAAAATAAGCCGCTCTTTACAGGTTATCCACATTATTCATTCGTTTGTCAATTACATATACTCACTTGCTTGCGTGAAAATAAACCTCTAAGTGAAATAGAAAACGACTTCATCCGGCGTAAGAAGGAAAGTTCAAGGAGGTTGTTGCGTCATGGCCAAGTAAAAAGAGGCAACAACATGTGTATCATCGAAACACCTTGTTTTGCTGTTCATCTTACCTTAATTGTTCACCGATATGTTGCGGGGTTCTTTAGCACGTACCTGCTACATCAGGCTATGGAAATAGATGAAAAGCGGAAAACGTTACGGCATGTTTCACGCAATTTATATCTTTGATGGTGAGTTGGCGTCAATAGATTTTATTGACGTCAATAAATTTTGTTAACGTCAATACCTCTTGTTAACATTAAGGCTTTTGTTGAAGTGAATATATTCTATTGAAATTAATAACTCTTATTGACAACAGTTTATCGAGCGATTCAACATCATTATGCACACTCGCTCCCCTCGCACGCACAAGCGACCCAGTGTCCCGGTTGCCCGTCCAGCATTTCAGGGGGAGGGGAGAGGGTTATTGCCTTGTGAGAGGTATAGTAATGCTGTCCCAGCAATTTTTGTCCAAGACATTAGAGATCGATCACAAATCAAATCTCGACAAGGTTACACGGTTACACCCACCTTGAATGATTAGGGTCAAGTGGTTTAAGTGCTGAAGTGTGTCACATGACGGCTTGCAGTCGTCTTAGCGTCGTCCATGACTTTCGACACGTAACACACACAACAAGAGAGAGAGAGAGAGAGAGAGAGAGAGAGAGGGTGGGGGGGGGGGGGGGGGTAGGGTAGAAGCATAAAGTGGAGTAGAGTAATTATGTCTGTTGAGTAACGCTGGAGAATGACTAGGGTGGAGGGAGCCCACAAACAAATTAAACATATACTCACACCAGGTAGGATCCAAAGAGAGGGTTGCCATGGCCACTAACTCCAGGGGACACTGAACAATCAAAACTCGGTTGTGTGAGGACTCCCTGTAATACATTGCTATAAATTAGTATAAATTAGTATAGCCTGTAGCACTATAACTGCACATCATCTGTGAAGAGCAACCTTCTTCCGCAGCGCATGGTGGCAATTTGGGGCTAGATCTAAGCAATATTTCACATTACTTCACATTAATCTGTTTATTTGGGCAAAAAATAAAAACAGTAAACAACAGCAATAACGACATGAACGACGGATTTCAGGACAAGGATGTCTTAGCAACTGTCGTATGCTGTGTGCGGACAATGCTATTTTCATCTGTTAAATAAACTTTGAGATTTGCTATTCGGCTTCT
The DNA here is from genome assembly GCA_964036295.1 of Plumapathes pennacea. Classification (NCBI taxonomy): domain Eukaryota; kingdom Metazoa; phylum Cnidaria; class Anthozoa; order Antipatharia; family Myriopathidae; genus Plumapathes; species Plumapathes pennacea. The sequence continues at coordinate 20,446,055 of OZ038466.1, read as the reverse complement.
TTCATCATCTTCCTCTGAATAGTTAACACTCTGGTTCCCAAGAATGATCACTGGCAAAGTTCTCAAAGTTATGCAGCCGTGGGGAAAATGGTTTTGATTTAAGCTGCATGGTCAGAGTCTCGTTTCTCGCACTGGGGAACGATTCGACACGAGGGCGGTTGCTTCTCCTTCTCCAGTAGCATGCAGCTCGAACTCGACGTCACGTGCTGTAGCCACCGAAGCAGCCGCAGGGCGCCACCAGATGAGTGACAGGTAGACCGGGAGAAAGCAGAGGCCATGCAACAGGCCGAAGACGACAATACCAAAAAACATTCGGAAGAAAATACGGAAAACTTCCGATGAAGCAAAAGCCGTCACGACCATTCCGATAAAGGTACTCAGACCTAAAGCAAAGAAGAAGTAGGATACTGCGTTAGTGTTAGGGGTTACACTGTTTTGTTATGATAGTTATGTCGATCCATGAATAGTTTTTTATGACTATATAAGCGAAACAACCACTAAGGATTGAGAGGGGAGACATTTTATAAAGTTCGTTAGAGATTCTGGGGCTACACTGTAAACAACAAATTTTAACGCTCGAACCAAGATCCATACCTCCCATAAGCACGCTAGCACCAAGCGTACTCAAAGCATCAATCACTCTCTCATTGGCCGTCTCCTTCTCTGACGTCACAAACGCATGCGCAATATGCGCACTGTAATCAACCGCAAAACCAACCGCCATAACGAGGTTGACCATGGAAATAGCATTAAGGGAGACTCCCCAGACATACATTAGACCAAACAGCTCGAAAATGAGAGCCACAAATCCCAGGAACACCAGCATGATCACGGTCAAGTCCACCAGAAAGGGACTGGTGAGCACCAAGATCGCCCCCGCTGCAATGGCCAGGTTTCTGATGGTGGAAGTCAGGATGATAACGTACTGCTCGAGGTAAATAAATGCCTTCGAAATCGGAAAAGCGCCAAGTGTAGACTTGGTAGAGATGTCTTTTCTTAATGTCACCATGGCGTCTCTGTGAAAGGAGGAGACATAAGAGCTTTTCATGAAACCCATAAGACGAGAGGCTTCGATATGTTGCTGGTCTTCAGACAACTTAACATCTCCGTCAAAAAATGCGTAGTGTGAAGTATTTAGAAACAGCTTCAACGCAGCCATAAATTGGACTTGTGAGTGTATATTGATCCCATTATCGTTCGTAAACTTCACGAACGTTTCAAGCCACGAACGCGTTCGGTTGAGGTAGTGCTTGTTTGCCCTCACGACACCTGAAAGCTTCTTTATCTCCTCTTGTGTTGCATTGTCTTCGTATGTAATGTTCCCAGTCAACACTACACTGACAGGCAGAGTCAAGTCGAAGTATTTCTCTTCTGTGTTAAGAAACTTGATGAAGTACGAGTCATCTTTGGCCAGAAGACGTCGATCAAATCGCTCGTCAATTTTCGTCGTGCCGTATATCCCAGCACCCAGAAATCCCAAGGAAAGAAGCACTACGACTATTTTTGTTCCCGGCAGCATCAGGAATCTAGCCCAAATATTCAGAACCTTGTTGCTCGCTTGCGTTCGTGGTTTGTCCCAGGGTGGCTGGCCATCTTTTGTCGGGGGCGCGCGGCAAACTGGTAAGAAGTCTCGAAGTCCAAGTTTGATTCTGTTGACGTCAAACGTCATCAGGGCAACGAAGAAAGTCACAATCATCAGATACGCGAAGGTCACCGACAGTGCAGCGTAGATACAAAAATACCTGATGGCCGGAAATGACGTAGATGTGCTCACGGCAAAGGCAACCAAGTCTGTAACGGTTGTCATGGTAATAGTCGCCCCCGATTTGGACATAACTACCTTAACTGTATCTACAACATCTTTAGGTTTGTGTCGGTCTAACTCGTCGACTATGATAAAGATGTCGTCAATTCCGATACCGATCACCAGGAAAGGAAGTATACCTACGATGCTGATGAATGGTGCGCCACAGAACATGGACAGACCGAAGCCCGCCAAAATACCAAGAGTCACCGCAAGAACGCCCGCGGTAGCGAGCAGCGCGTGTCCGGTCAGCGGATTCCTGAACTTGCCGAGCATCGTGCATGCAAAGCTGATCATGAGAGCAAACGTGATCGACACAAGTAGAATGTCCGAGCCGGCGCTTTCTGAGATGGCGTCGTCAAGACTTCTCTCGGCGGAGTAGAATATTTCCCAACAAGACAATTGTCCTTCGTAGGACGACACCTTGTCAATGAAACTCTTCTCCCATTTCATGACGCCATCGTATTCGTCGTTATTCTCGGGGTCCCGGATATAATAAGACATCTGTATTACGCGTACGTCAAGAATCTCTCCGTTCTTTCTTGTCACACCGCCGAACAATTGGCCGAAGTTGTAAATTAAAGGGAGGCCATTGCTCATGCGCCAGGTAAGATTCTTTTCAGCGTTGGAGATTTTCTGGCTGATGTTCACAAGGTTTTTTTCTTCAAAACTGAAAACTTCTAGCGGATTCAAAATTAGACAAGGCAGTGGCGATGTTGATCTAAATCTTGTTCCTGATGGCGTTGCACACAAATTAGTGAATGAACTAAGGTCCATTATTTCTTTGTGAATCTTCAAAGCTTCGTTGAAGCATTTTGTTGAAAGAAAATTCTTTCCCGAAGACTTGGCTTCTAGCAGAACTTTTTCCTCGCGAATCTTTAACGTAAAATACTTACTGGCCTTGTCTAAATCTCTGATTGATTTGCTGTTTTGTGGAATGAACAGTTTTTCCGCCCTTTCCTCGACTTTAAAGAACATGAACCCAGCAGAACAAGCGCCCACAAAAAAAAGACAGACACCAAGCGTTATCCAGGGATGTGAGGCGACGATTCGGCCAGTGAAGGCGAATATGCTTCCCAGCAGATGATGGAACCATCTGCAGAATGAAATCCATAGAAAGCACGGGCGACAGCAGGAACTGCGAGAAGAAAACGGCATTCGCTGATTGAACTATTAGTTCTCTCATAAAATTTTCTCCTAAAAGGCTGGGAGAATTTGCATTTTGAACTTGGTAGTGAAAGGGTAAAGGGCGTTCCGTTCTGGATCCCTCAATAACCTACTCGTGTATGTTGAACTCACCCTCTCTTGCTGTTGTGGTTCCTGGTTTCCATACTTGGTGTTGTAGGCGCAGAAACTTTCTGTCCAGTTGTACGCAATTATACACCGTGACGCACTGCTTTCAAGCTGCAAATAACACGAAGCATGAATTATTTGCTTGAAATAATCATCCGCGCATTTTGTATATACAGTTAAAGTGTCCGTAACTGGAACTGTCCGCTTACAAGAATGTGCAAAATACAGAGTTCGACTGCGTTAGAGTTTAACCCTTTCACTCCCAAGAGTGATCAACTTCAATTTTCTCCTTCAGTTTCTCACCAGTAAATATATCACACAATAAGGAGAAATTTGCTTTTAATACCGTGCTCAAATTACAGAAGATTGAACAATCAATTCTCACTACATCACTCATACACTTTCCTCTTAAAAAGTTGGGAGAATCTGCATTTTGATCTTGGGTGTGAAAGGGTTAAATTGGGTTTCGTACAGGAGTGCGTCCGTAAGTCCGTAAGTAGAGCTGTCCGCTTACGAGAATGTCTGACTGTAAAGCACAGTAAATATCCCACCAAACTATGGATACTTCAAATACATATGTAGAGTTCAGTGTAACGCTCGCGTAAAGCCTCGAGAGTAAGGCTGCGTTTGCGGGTGCGTTTTCACGTCCCGTTCACACGTACAGGTAAAAAACGATCCAACTCCGGTTTCTGTTCGGCTTCGTGTGAAGGTGAAAACGCATCATTTTCCTTCGATAATGCATCGCGTGTAAATGCAGCCTTTATAGCCCAGAAACTCAATATCAAGACTTGATACCCAACTAATAGTTAGTTCAATGCATTTTCTATAACATAAGTTGTGCACAAGAAAACCGCACTTGGAAACGAGGTGAAATTTTACCTCGAGTTAGACCGAGTTACACAGTAATGGCGACGAACGCTGACCAATGGAAGTGACGTAATGATTATTTCCGCGGTTGCGTAGTCAAGTGCAGTCAAGCAATCTCTGGTCACGTATCGCGCCATATACTCGAGGGGCATCTACGAATACAGTGGAACCCCGATGCGGAAAAAGTGTTCATTTATCGGGGGTTCGTTTATATATATCGGAAATTTGAGGGAAACTGACCAAAATCTTCGTTACTATGTATCGGGGTATGGTTAACAATTGTTTTGCCTTAGTAAAATTAAACAGTGTTTATACGTTGCACATCCATCTGATTATGTATGTTATCAGCAGTCGCACAGAGCGACGCAGAATACCGAGGTTCGTATATCGAAGTTTCACTATATCGGGTTTCCGCGGTGTATCGTAATTTTTACGTCCACGGCTCATCATGGCGACGATTTCATGGAACAACACGCTTGCGTGCAGACGGTTCCGTTTCAACGGAACTCGGAGGAGAACCGAAATTTGACAATGGCCCTTTGTTTATTGTATAGTTCTCTGTTGACTCAGTCCCATATCGCTGTTTGCGGGTTGTGTGACATTTTGCTTATCATAACTGCGATCAACTCTCCCGAAAATCGAATTTATACTAAAAGAAGATGTTCTTCTCAGAAAGAACTGACCTGACATTTCGCTGTACCGTTCAGAACAGCAGTTTGTATCGCTTTTGTGCCGAGATAAGTACATAAGCCGACTTCTGCATGTTATATGATAATGAATGAATGTTTTATTGAAATAACAATCAATATCACAGCATTCATTATCACAGCATTCGTTCATCGAACTTGTCGGAGTTTAATATTGACGGATACTCATTTGTTCGCGCGAGAAGAAACCAGAAACCTAACGTGTTGTTTATCTTGTACTCTGGGTCCCAGAGGTCTTCTATGCTTTGCTCGAAGGATTAGAAAACCTCTGGGACCAGGGTGTTTATTTTGATAATCTTACCTCAAGTGTTCACCGATATGTTTGGGTTGTCAAGTATCCCATGCGCTTTACCAGTCTCGCTGCATCGGGCTGTGAAGCTGGAAGGGAAAGAAACATTCCGTTAAACGTGTACACTGCAACGAGTAGGACACTCAGAGAGTAAATCTGAGTATCAGGCCCTTCTCGGCCTTGGAGGTAATGAATCTGATTGGTCGATACAAACAACGCTCCGCTCCGCATTGAGTAGTAGATTGTGAGCTAAGAATTAAAAATTCAACGTATGTTGGGTTATCATTCTTCATCTTTATTGTGATTGTGAACTAAATTTGGAAGCCAGAGAAAAAGTTTGCATGAAATGTCCGAGTATTGAACACTGCAGCTCAGTCATTATGCAGGGGCGTGGCTCTCCCTCTTATGGCGAGGCTCTTGTTAAACACGTCTCTGAAGTCCTCTTACCTCAGCACCGTTTTAACCCTTTCACTTAAGCTTGTTAGAGTTTCGTTTCTGGCGTAGCAGAATGAAGGTCTGATATATAGGTCGTTCACTGTATTGGACGACAGCATTCGAAACTATACTGTGATCACAAGCGAATCAAGTCAGACACGAGGAAAATGGTATAACATACAATCAGTGACAAAAGTTCTTGGGACACTTTAAAAAATTGAAGTATTTCAGACACAAGTCATTGGATAAGCGTACTGCCAGGCGCGAAACCACAACTCTCTCCCCTCCCCTCTGTACAATGTTGCGTGTGTTTGGAAAAGCAGATTCAGGCCAGTTCAACATTGAACGGGGGAGGGAGGGGGGGGGGGAGGGGGGTTGTCTTTCAACTGAAACAGTAGAGAAATTACTGAAACGGTGCGAGTGTCCCAAGACTTTTGTCACTGATTGTAGCTTTGGTTTATGAGTTGGTCATAGTTCCGTTTCATGCGTGGGAGAAAATTGATCTGGTACAGTTCCTTCGTTGTCTTGGACGACGTGAGCATTCGAAACGACGAGGGTTGTGTCCACTGTTTCATCCGCAACATGTTCCAACTCAACGTCACGTGCTGTAGCCACCGAAGCAACCGCAGGGCGCCACCAGATGAGTGACAGGTAGACCGGGAGAAAGCAGAGGCCGTGAAACAGGCCGAAGACGACAATACCAAAAAACATTCGGAAGAAAATACGGAAAACTTCCGATGAAGCAAAAGCCGTCACGACCATTCCGATGAAGGTGCTTAGACCTAAAGCAAAGAACAAGATACTGTATCAGTACGGATCGGAGGGATTGCAATATCTACAAAATAATAGCCTTGGATGGAGAAAACTCTGGAGCTATATATTAAACAACACATTTTCACGCCAAACCTGAATCAAGATAGATGGACATTTAGCGTAACAATGTTAATTGTCTCTCTTACCTCCCATAAACACGCTAGCACCAAGCGTACTCAAAGCATCAATCACTCTCTCATTGGCCGTCTGCTTCTTTGACGTCACAAACGCATGCGCAATATGCGCACTGTAATCAACCGCAAAACCAACCGCCATAACGAGGTTGACCATGGATATAGCGTTAAGGGAGACGCCCCAGACATACATTAGACCAAACAGCTCGAAAATAAGCGCCACAAACCCCAGGAACACCAGCATGATCACGGTCAAGTCCACCAAAAAGGGACTGGTGAGCACCAAGATTGCTCCTGCTGCAATGGCCAGGTTTCTGATGGTGGAAGTCAGGATGATAACGTACTGCTCGAGGTAAATAAATGCCTTCGCAATCGGAAAAGCGCCAAGTGTAGACTTGATAGAGATGTCTTTTCTCAATGTCACCATGGCGTCTCTATGAAAAGCAGAGCTATCTGAGCTTTCCATGAAACCCATGATACGAGTAGCTTCAATATATTGCTGGTCTACAGATAACTTAACATCCTCGCCATAAAACGCATAATATGGAGTATTTAAAAACAACTTTAACGCAGACATGAAGTGGACTTGTGAGTTTATATTGATGCCATTATCGTTGGCAAATTTCAAGAACGTTTCAAGCCATGAACGCGTTCGGTTGAGGTAGTGCTTGTTTGCCCTCACGATGTCTGAAAGCTTCTTTATCTCCTCTTGTGTTGCATTGTCTTCGTATGAAATGTTCCCAGTCAACACTACACTGACAGGCAGATTCAAGCCGAAGTATTTCTCCTCGGCGTTAAGAAACTTTATGAGATACGAGTCATCTTTGGCCAGAAGACGTCGATCAAATCGCTCGTCAATTTTCGTCGTGCAGTATATCCCAGCACCCAGAAATCCCAAGGAAAGAAGCACTACGACTATTTTTGTTCCCGGCAGCATCAGGAATCTAGCCCAAGCTTCCAGAACCTTATTGCTCGCTTGCGCTCGTGGCTCGTCCCAGGGCGGCTGGCCATCTTTTGTCGGGGGCGCGCGGCAAACTGGTAAACAATCCCGACGTCCAAGTTTGATTCTGTTGACGTCAAACGTCATTAAGGCAACGAAGAAAGTCACAATCATCAGATACGCGAAGGTCACCGACAGTGCAGCGTAGATACAAAAATACCTGATAGCCGGAAATGACGTAGATGTGCTCACAGCAAAGGCAACCAAGTCTGTAACGGTTGTCATGGTGATAGTCGCCCCTGAATTGGATATGACTACCTTAACTGTATCTACAACATCTTTAGGTTTGTGTCGGTCTAACTCGTCGACTATGATAAAGATGTCGTCAATTCCGATGCCGATTACCAAAAAGGGAAGTATACCTACGATGCTGATGAATGGTGCGCCACAGAACATGGACAGACCGAAGCCCGCCAAAATACCAAGAGTCACTGCAAGAACGCCCGCGTTAGCGAGAAGAGCGTGTCCGGTCAGCGGATTCCTGAACTTGCCGAGCATCGTGCATGCAAAGCTGATCATGAGAGCAAACGTGATTGACACAAGTAGAGTGTCCGCGCCTGCACTTTCGGATATAGCATCGTCAAGACTTCTTTCGGCAGAATAGAACAGTTTCCAGCAAGACAGTTGACCTTCGTTGGACGACACCTTGTCAATGAAACTCTTCTCCCATTTCATGACGTCATTGTATTCGTCGTCATTCTCGGGGTCCCGGATGTAATAAGACATCTGTATTACGCGTACGTCAAGAATTTCTCCGTTCTTCCTTGTCACACCGCCGAACAGTTGACCAAGATTGTAAATTAAAGGGAGGCCATTGCGCATGCGCCAGGCAAGATTCTTTTCAGCTGTTGAGATTTTCTCGCTGATGTTCACAAGGTTGTCTTCATCAAAACTGAAAACTTCCAGCGGGTTCAAAATTAGACACGACATTGATGAGTTGGACCCTGCTCCGGAAGTTTTTGCGCACAAATCAGCGAAGGAACTAAGATTCATAATTTCCTGGTGAATCTTTAGAGCTTCGTTGAAGCATTTTGTCGAAAGAACATCCTTTTTCAAAGACGCTTCTAAAAGGACTGTCTGCACGCGAACTTTTAACGTAAAATACTTACTGGCCTCGTCTAAATCTTTGATTGATTCACTGTTTTGTGGAATGAACAGTTTCTCCGTTTTAGTCTCCACTTTGAAGAACACGAACCCAGCAGAACACGCGCCCACAAAAAGAAGACAGACACCAAGCGTTATCCAGGGGTGCGAGGCGATGATTCGGCCAGTGAAGGCGAATATGCTCCCCAACAGATGATGGAACCATCTGCAGAATGAAATCCACAGAGAGCACGGACGACAGCAGGAACTGCGAGGAGACAGCAAGAGTCAGTTACAATTACATGTATATGTATCATTCCTAAGCGTACAGCGAGAAAAGTCCGTTAAGTGGTGATGGTGGTGGTTAAGCTTTTTGTTTACATGTTTACCAAGTGAGCTGGTGAGTGAGTGTGTTAGTGAGTTTGTTAGTTAGTTAATGGAAGAGTGGGTGAATTAGTCAGTGCGTCAGTGAGTGAGTTAGTGCGATGAGTTCGTAAGTGGAAGATTGGGTGAACGAGTGAGTGAGTGAGTGAGTGAGTGAGTGAGTTATTGAATGAGTGATTTAGTGAGTGAGTGAGTGAGTGAGTGGGTGAATGAATGAGTTGATGAGTTATTGAGTGAGTGAGTGAGTGAGTGAGTGAGTGGGTGAATGAACGAGTTGATGAGTTATTGAGTGAGTGAGTTAGTGAGCGAGTGAGTAGGAGAGTGGGTGAATTATTGAGTGAGTGAGTTGGTGAGTGACTCAGAGTGAGTTATCGAATTATTGAGTGAGTGAGTTATTGAATGAGTGATTTAGTGAGTGAGTTAGTGAGTGACTCAGAGTGAGTAATCGAATTATTGAGTGGATGAGTTATTGAGTGGGTGAGTTATTGAGAGAGAGAGTTAGAGAGTTAGAGAGCGGGTGAGTGAGTGAATTGGTGAATTGTTAGAGTGTAGGAGTAAGTTGGTGTTGTGTTTGTTCAACTCAGAAACGTAGTAAAATGAAAGTAAATTGAAAGTGAATCAAAGCTCGCGCTTATTCAGTAAGGACAGGAGAGAAGGTTTGCCAACACTCACCCTTTCTTGCCCTCTTGGTCAGTTCTGGTTTCCACACTTTGTATTTCAGGCGCTGAATCTTTCTGTACGTCATGCATGTTACCTGATTTTACATCCATTGTAAAGTAGACGTCGCAACGTTTGTAAGCTGCAAATAACACAAAGCATGACTTAAATTAGTGTAATCCTTTCACTCCAAAGATCAAAATACAGACTCTCCTAACTATTTAAGACAAATGTACGAGTGATATAGTGAGAATCGATAGGCCAATCAACTTTCGTCAGAATAAACTATTAAGTGTCTCATTCTCCCTACTACGCCATATATCTCTGGTGAGAGACTGAAGGAGAAAATTGAAGTTGATCACTCAGGAGTGAAAGGGTTAAAATAATCCTCCACACTTTTAAATATGAGATAAAGTATCACAACGGATTGTTTTCATTGCGTGCGTTTGAGAACCGAAACTAGATATATGGGGTAGCATAAATAGAATTTCAAGCTGCAAATGAATCAGACTACACGTCGAAAGAGCACTCCAGACATAGTAATTTCCACAAATTTGAAGAACCTTATCAAAACTGAAAAAATGTACATGTATGTTTCTCAAAAAGTATTCAACGGATATTATAACCTTCAAATTTAATTTTCGGTAATTACTAAGCCTGATATGCATGATCTTTCGATTTATGAAGTCTGATATATTGTAACTTGAAACAGTATTTAATTAATGTGCCTCTGTCTCAAAATTAGGCCTAGTGCGAGGAAAATGTATTTTCACAAGAATGTTTCGTAGTAGGCCTCGCTTTGAAACAGGGGCAACAGGCATCTATATTCGGCGATAAAAACACATCGATTCAACATCATGGCCAAAAGTGGATCGTTTCCGAAATGCTTCGGTTTCTGTTTTCGTCCGTTAACAGCAAAAACGGGAGGTCGGAACGTATCCTTTTAACTAAAATACATTTTGGTCTCAGTCGTGCTGACGGGAGTTAACGAATTCAAATATTCAGTCGATCGTTTTTGGTTTTGTGTTTGTTCTTGTTTCTCTCTCTCTCTCTCTCTCTCTCTCTCTCTCTCTCTCTCTCTGTTTTGTGCAAATATAAAGCTGAATACCAATTGCTTAGCGATAATGCGTTTTGCTCAACCGAAAGAATAAGACAAACAGTATAAAAGCGAAAGTTCACTCCCTGAACCACATAGCGAGGGGATATCGTTTTACTAGTACGCTCATTCTCCCCACATTAGCTTCGATTTGCTTCGTGGATTGGTCTTCTCAGCGTTGATTAGTTACACGTGGCTAAACAATGGGTCCAAGGGATGAGAATATTAATGCGACATGCAAATTTCAACCTGTAAATTTCAACCTGTAAAAATGAATTAACATACGTTCGCCTCAGCGAAAAAATATTCAGCGTCATTTTACGTTGAAAAAGTCATTACAGTATATGAAATATCGTCATATTAGTTAGTTCGAAAGTCTGTCGCGTCATACTCACCAGTACAACACACAAACAAATCGCTTTCTACAGCGCCGATAGTTCATTAAATAAGCAAGGTTCGTTCGTCGAACATCTCGTACACTTACTCGAGCGAGAAAAAACTTTGAAAGGAAGCGTTGAAAGGAAGTTCAAGGAAAAACCTCTGAGAAGTGGGAAACAGCTTCATCGGGGGGACCGGCACAGCTTTGCGAACAGCTGAAAGCCGTGATAATCATGCAGTGTAAAACTGCCAACGTGGCTTCGTTGTTTATCTCACCTCGATGTTCATCGTTGGATCCTTTTCCATCTCAGGTAATGCTTCGGCCAAGTACTTCTTGACAACAGAGGCAGCTGCCAGAAACATAAGTAGTCTATTTATAAGACTGTCTATTTATACTACAGACGACGAACCAGGCCGGCAAAAACAACCGTGTCGTCTAAAGGGGTCTGGGCAGTTTTTGGTTACAATGACTTCCGGTGCAGGCAACTCCTCGTCCCTCGAGTCAACTTTATACTATACGCAAAATTCCTTATTGGACATTGATTTTTATAACCGACCACCAGCAAGGTGAGTGTGACTCGGGTAGCTTGTGAGAACGTTTCCTTTCATTTTCGTCCGAGTTTCTAGATTGGTCATATCACCCAACCACCACACCCCATGACCAAACCATGAATTCTCTTTGTGAAACCCATATTTTTCTTTATGTAACGCCGGGAGAATTTCAGGAGTTAAGAGTTAAATTAAGGACGAATCAATACAAGACAGCCTCTTGAATATTAATCCTTTAGTGTCATACAAAGTTTCAGACTTGTAGCAATAATACATTATCATATCTTTATAAATTGAAACGAACGAAAGGACAAACAAACCATCCAACCTCGTCACTAGAACGATGCGGTGGTTTGCTTGAGGAAAATAAACTTATGTGGGTAGAATGGGCATTTTTGCTTTTCGGTGTGTGTTTATAAGAGTACCTAAGACATAGAAACGCGTGTTTCTTAACTTAAGAACAATCAGAACGCAATACAGAACGCGCGTAGTATCATATTTATTTTATAATAACTGTTATAAATAACTCAACACGTAAACGCAAGGAGTGTTTGTCCTCCCTTATTTGGTGCGAGGCGAGGGAGGGGTGACCACTCTTGCAACTGACTCATTTTATGATGCAGCGAATAATGAACGAACCTGTTTTAAAGACACTGGCTTTAGGATTAAAACACGATATGTATTCCACGTATAGCCCCCCCCCCCCCCCCCCCCCCCCCCCCCTCCCCGCCCAGATATCCAAAAACGACTCTATCTGGAGGGGGGAAGGTTCTGCTTCTCACTGTGGGAAGCAGCAAAAAGATTTTCCAATAGAATTAATTTCATTTCATTTAGTAATATGAACTAGAAAGTCTAGAGCCTAGGGTAACTAAACGGATGTGGCTGGTAAAACCTTTCACATGACGTCATTTCAGTCAATTTGGAGAACATAATGTTTTTGATGTGGAAATCAGAATATCTCCGTCCGGCAACACTAAGTAACCTTGTTATGTACCCCAAATTGGCTACGTTCCAATGACGTGTAAGGTCTATTCATTAATGTATGGGGGCATAGTACACAAGGACATCATCATGGGGATTTCTATATGTACAGGAGTAATGCGGGACTTCACAGTGTGAGGAAACGCTATCCAGCGATCAGTCCGCTTCAATTCTCTTTTCTTTTAACTCCAACATAATTTGAAGCGAAAGTGTGAAAGGTATAGTGCCTCGTACAAGATCTAAACCTTTTGGGAAACAAGACGTGCGATTGGATTTTTTGCAGGGTAAACTTCAATCAAACCTATAAAATTTGGTTCAACAAAAGTTAAAATGTGAAAATGTTTTTTTTTTTAAGAATGTTATTCGTATAAAAAGTGATAAAATTTGCACGATGGCGTCACTTTACTACCAGACTGCTTTGCGGCAAACACGTTAACAGCTCGCGTTCTTTTGTGAAAGATAGAACGTGAAGACCGAAAGGCATTATGGTAGTCACGTGATGCCATCAAACAAACACCCTGGGCCCGATTGTAGGCTGATACAGGAAATAGATTATTTATCTCGACCTATTGGCCAAAACAACTGCAGACTTTTGATCAAAAGACCAGCCAAACTGTTTTCAAACAAGGAAGTCATGCAGTGTGGGCAACACCTTCCCATTACTGGGCCAAGTTGTTCAAAGAACGATGAGACTAATCAGTCTAAACTTTGTCCCCGTTTTTGAGCCTCAAAATGAGAAGCATTCGCTCACAAAACGACTTCCTCGTTGGGACAAACCTTTTAGTTTGTCTATGATCAACATTCTGCAGTTTCTTAATTTGGCTAATTCTGGGTGAGCTTTATCGAGCTTTGAACAACCGAGCTCAGGTCCAAAAGCTGAAAATAAAGTCCAGACCTAGCCCAGGTAATTCCTAATCGTGCGTTAAATATCTGCCCAGCAGATTCACGTTTCTAACCTAAGCCCTTTTTCAATTAGTGGGTGGACTACGTGGCTCCAGGGAACACAAGTGTAAACAGTGGGTGTTTCAGTAGATCTGGAGCCGTCGGTCTGTCTGCACATTTGGGCTCCAAACAGCGTAACATCACATCTCGGATGGCTGGAGTCAACTGTTCCGGCACTTCGGGAGGCCCGTTTGCACCAGCAATCTGAAAATGTTTAGACGAAGAAATTTATGGTGCGAAATAAAAATGATAAAGCAAATATATATATATGAACTGTGGACAGAGAATAATGGCAGTGAAAGTGACCCTTACACTTGTTAAGCAACTTCAGCGTTTGCAAAGATAGCCCGGAAAAATATCGTGTTGTTCATCTAGTGTGATTGTCCGGGTGACAATCTTCAGAAAGACTGTAGATGGGTGAAGATCTATGATCTTATATCGCACTATAAGATGATGTCATTTCTCTGTTTGCTGCTGTGATTGCTGCAGTAGAAATTTATTAGAAATTCATTGCTCTGACGGAGGGCTAACGCTCAATACGTCACACAACACATTATGGGAAAAAATAATTTGCAGCCGAGTTTTCATGACTAACAACAGCTTGTTTGCGTTACGCATTCACCCTGGACGATTACAGTGCGGGGATACCCACCTTAAATATCAGGGCCAAGTGATTAGAGTGCTCATGCGCGTCCCACGGCGGTTTCCCAGTGGCCATCTCGATCAACACGCAGCCAATACTCCACAAGTCGCAGCTTCGTCCGTAGCTTTCACCACGCAAGACCTGGCAGTGACGGGACAGAAAATGGAGAGAAATGAGCTGGTAATGGGACAGATGGGTGTAAACAAATGTCGGACAATGAAAGACGTGTAATGAGGCGGGCTAGCCTGTGTAAATAGGGCCACGGGGGCAAACAAGAAACGATTAATAGACTACACTCCAGACACGCAATACTTCATCAAGATTAATGTCAGTCTTGATGGTCTTTCAGACTCATACCAAGCCCACCACCCATGCCACCCTATAGTCGTCAGTAAATCTACTATTTTTGCTTGTTTGTTTTTATTTTATTTTATTTGTGTCGATAAACACTAAAATTTTAGACTGAATGGGATGAGGCAAAAGGTTAAACCCTTCCACCCTAGTCCCCGGGTTTTCTCTCCACTCCACCACTTCAGCCGGGAGTATCGTGGGAACGATAATAGAACCATGTTTTTCTTAGGAACGGCAAATCAAAGCTTGGACTGCAGTCATCAAGAACTTCAGGTGAGCAGCCAGCAGAAGTACTTACCTCTGGCGCCATGAAAGCGATCGTGCCGAGAAGCTGCCCTTGGAACTCTCCAGCTCCCGTGAACTGCGACGCCAGCCGCGCTGCTGCTCCGAAGTCCGCGATCCTTATGTTGCGACCCGTGGAGTCCACTAGAATGTTGGCTCCTGCAAACAAAACAAATAAACTGGTTAGGACCTAGCATTGACCCTACAACCTGGTGCAAAATGGTTGAGACACTCTGCTTGTCACTACAATTGCGTACAATCTTATCTAATTCCGCTATACTACAGTAAACTTTACAAATGTTGCCGTGATACAGAAGACATGCATTAGATTGCGATGCAAGGCTGAACTTCAGCAGCCTCAGAAATGGCGGACATGACTAAGAACATAAAGCATCTCGGTCGCGGAAGACTTTTGCAAATATGACGGGTGTAACGTGACTTTACCCTTGATATCTCGATGAATGACGCCATGTTGATGGAGGTGTGCCACGCCCTGTAGGATCTGCTGTGCGTATCTGGTGACAGTGACGTCTTCAAATGCGCCATATTTGGACAGCAACGCAGAGATGGAGCCGCCTGGAAGCGAGAAAACAAATATTTGACTTTGTGTACACTTTCGCAGGAACCTCATGGATCTGTGGTCATATAATGCTATCTTCCGCTGGAAAGCGGCCGGTTTCAAGCTCAAGCCGTCTTTTCCGCCGAAAAACTTTTATTTCTGAAAATTTTAAGGCAAAAACAATAAGCCCTTTCACATTCATGCGCAGTTGAGTGTGAGATATTATAGCGGATCACGTGACGATCAAACTTGGCGGGCAAAGTGCACAACCGCTCCATTGGTCAAAACAAAGTTAAAACAAAAGTACACTCAGTAGAGAGATGTACTACACAGCTAGTACTATCAGCTACTGCGCATGACTGTGAAAGCAACTTGATGAACCGAAGTTACAAATCCAGCAACTTCCAGTTCTTAGCGGGTGTTACCAAACGATGTGGGAACGGGGAGAGAAGGCGCTCCTCCTCATTCCCCCTCGCTCTCCCCAGGCCGCACCTCACTTACCAGGCATCCACTCCAAGAAGATGTTGAAATGCGCCGTGTGTTGAGTGGCGCCGAGGCATTTGATGAGGCGGGGATGCTGGAGTTTGGCCATCATTGTTATCTCGTCCATGATGGTCTGCGTAACTTTTTCTTGCTCTGCTGAGGAGTTCCGGCAGAATGACACCTGGCCACAGAGTTTAGGGATAACACTATTTATTAACACAAAAGCACACGCTCTGTGTGCTGCTGACAAAAACAGGCTGGCATGCTTATAGACAGATTTAACAAAGTTGTCAAATGTTTGTTCACCTTATTTAAAACATATCTAACCTCAGAGCAATAACTTGCAGTACAGTATGGAGGAATTAACACATACAGTCAACTCCTTTGTAACGACGGACACCGTGTAGGAGCAGTCTCTGCTGTTTCTTCATTCATTTACTCTAGCTGAACTCTCTTTAAGACGGACACCTCTCTAAAACGGACAACTGGAGCTGGTCTTGAGAGTGTCCGTCTTAGAAGAGTTAACTGTAATCGACTGCGTATAGTAGGCACTTGATCCAACTATGAATTCGACCTTTATGAATGGTGGAGTGAATTTGTGTTTCAAAACTCAGGACGTAAAGAGTAAAAGGATTTTGATGTCAGTTGCAGCTCAATGGTGACATTACCTGTTTGACGGCCATCAGTGAGCCCGACGTGACATCTCTGACCGCGTAGCACGAAGAGAACGCGCCGGTTCCCAGCAGCTCGCCCTTCTTCCAGTGGACGCCCTCAAGGTAGAGATGCTTGGTGTCGACCGCCTTGTCTAAGGACTGCAGTAAAGAAACGTCGTCAGAAACACAGAACCACTACAAAACTTGTAAACCGCTTATCACACTGAAGTGTGGGGGATATGAATATGGCGGACACTCTTGTAAACGGACATCTCTACTTACGGACGCATTTACGAAACCCCGTTTAAACTCTAGCTCAGTCGAACTGTATTTACACATTCTCGTAAGCGGACAGTTCCAATTATGAACACTTCTTCTGCCCACTTACGGGTACTTCAACTGTAAATAAACAAACTATTATTTGTTTCATTTTGTTTGTTTGTCGTTGTTTTGCCGTTGCTGCACTTTCCTTACCTCTGGTTGTGAGTACACAATCACCATCTCCTCTTCCATGGAAGGCTGCAGGCTGGGAATCCTCGGAGGCCCTCGCTCATGCACGGACACCTCAATAGCCTTCGCAATCGCCTCCGCCTCCTCCTGTTCCACGAGGTCTTTACACTTCTTCCCCAGTTTCACCGGAGGATATCTGGGAGATTCGCACGTCGACCAGTCGAAATCTAAATCTACAGAAGATGGCGGAGTGAACGATTGTACGAAGGAAAGAATATCGTCCGCGGTCATGTTGTCCGTTTCATCTTCTAAGTTCAGACTCATTGCGCCCTCTGAAATGTCGTCCATTGTTCCGTCTGACGATACGCCGCTGCTGCTCGGTTCTCGCTCAAACTCGGCCCGTCTGGAGACGGTGTCGCTTCCGACTACAGCGGCGCTTCGTCCCGCGACGCGGCTCAGTCTTCTCTGTAAAACGCTACGCTGCGCCGGTTTCAGCTTCATCACCAAGCTCTTCACGTGAACGGAAGCAGTAGGCGATCCGGCCGCCAAATTAAGACAGCAAATTAGGACAGCGACTGAGAGCTTCGCCACTTTGCTGTGGGAGCAGCTCGCAGCTTGCATTGCAAACTTCACGACCGACATCAGACGAATTAAGTTGTCTTTGTAAATGTCTCCGGGATCTTCGCTTGTGGACGACAAATCTTTCTGGATCAAAACGCCAACAGTTTGAACCTCAGACTGAAGGCAGTCCGACGTCAGCTGTAGTTTATCGACGTATTCATCTGTCAATCTTCGCAGGAAAAAAAGGCGGCCCAGCCACCACGGCCACGCGGCGTATTCTGGGCCGAGTTTTAAGATGCAACACAGAATGTAATCTAGCCCTCCCAACTCCTGGCTCTCGTGGTTCTCCAGCATCTTTCCCAAGGCGAAGTCTCCCTCCTGGTCTTTGCAGATCTCTAGTAAAACCTTCATGGACAGTGCACTGAAGCGTCTGCCAAGCGAAAAAAATGAATATATAACCGGGCTGGTGACATGGATTACGTCTTTACAAAGATACAACCGCTTTTCCCCGGGCTTACTTTTTCCTGACCGTGGCAACCTTGTTTGGGAATCAGCCATTTTCGGTTGGTTTGTTTCATCAATTTTTGCAACCCACTCGCGAAGCACAGTTGAAACAGTTGAAAACGATGGTACTAGGTATACGGGCCGTGCTTTCAACTTTTTCGACCGAAAACGTTTGAAATGAGTTCTATTGGTACACTTCAACCACATCAACCAAAACCGGTTTAGGTTGAAACGGTTGGTCCCAATAGAACACGACCTACAAGTATACAAAGAGGCTACAGAGACAGAAAAATAGGAGAATAAGGCGCATGCACACCTGTTAGAATCCGCACACTTGGCCAGAATCGCCTCCACGACGGGCTCAAGGTACCTCTGAATCTGGGATTTCTCGTTTGGGCAGCTATATGAAACATGGGCCATCATCATCCGAATGGTGCGCTGTCAAAAAACAGAACATAAACAGATTCCGTACATGCAGCTCACTAAAGTGAACACTTCAAAAATTCTTTACAAACTCACCACAGCTGCATAGTAGACCCTATACACTGGATCACCACACATCATGGACAGAAGTGAACAGCACGCTTCAAAAACAGCCATGCTCTGCTCCCTCCTTTCTGTCAGCGCTGTGGCCACGTCCTTACTCAGGCGCCGCAGGGCCGTCTCTCGAATGTTCCATTCGCGAGAAAACAGGCAACACACAAGATTCTCGCCAAACGCCTGACAACAGAAAAAAAAAGACCAGGGACCATATTTACAAACCTTTCATATGAACCAGAATGTTTGTTAATGTCCAGACACATGGCACAAGATTGCGCCTGGTGTTGGTAAAGTAGAGGCTACTTCTACTGTACCTTAGCAACATATTTGCACATAAGGTTGCACTTTATGCCGCCGGACCTCAAGTCTGTCTTACATTATACTACCTCGTGTAAGTTCGTATTCACAATTTAAGGGAAAGTTCATGTATACGGTAATGTTGCTTCATAACTTTGCAAACGTTCTTGACTAACCTTCATCTCCATCTGAACGGTTAAGAAGTTACCATAATGCAGCAAAGTTTACGTGCCGTTGTATGCAACCACATCTGGCTAGGATTACACAACTTCTGGGCCGGTTGTTCAAAGAGTATATAGCGCTATTCGCTGGATAAATCGCTATCCAGTGGATAGAATTAACCATTAAGCTTAATTCAGTCGAGAGGATAAGGATTTATCCTGTGGATAGCGCTATCCACTCTTTGAACAACCGGGCCCTGGACTATTAAAATATTTTGCACACCAGAGCTTACCTCAACCCAGGGTCCTGCCAAATCCACCTGCCCTGCAGGGATTGGATTTGAGCGAGGAAGAGTGATTTCCTCAGGTCCCAGAGGACAAGGGACGTTAGGGGAGACTGTGCGCGAGGGAGAACGCTGAGGACTAGAAGACAATCTAACAAGATAAAAAGGAAATTCATTTGGTCAGGTTTAAATCACAGACAGCCTGAAATAGGGTCAGGGTTTAAATTAAGCATCTTCTATGACAACCTTCATGACAGCCATTGTAAGTTATAAACTAAAGTAAATCATCACACAGTCAAATAATTATTTAAGTTTACATCTGTCACACAACCTTTTCATGACATAAAGAAAGTTGTAGGAAATTGAAAATTTTGTTAACCTAAAAGATGGACATCTAAATCAAACATAGTATAGTCAGCAGTCCTGAGGCCTGTGGTTACAGCCTCCTCAAAGTGTCCTTGATTGAGTCCCCCAATTGAGGAGGGTGGGATGGGGTGGGGTTAGTGGGGCTCAATCATAGGTGTCCTGATGTGAAGTGACTGTATCTGCTGGCTAGCAATCTTGTATTTTGGATCATAAAGTGCTGTGTCCATTTTACTGACCCATCTCCTCCAGAGTCTGAGGTCCACCTCTTTCGACACAGTGGACAATTCAATGGTTCTTTTTGTCTTCTACACTCCACAAACCCTGGAAACCAACAGGACATAAAAGACTCTCATTTGGGCACTCAGATCTTATGTTTAACAATGTGCCACCCTCTTAAACACTGATAAATCTATCTACCAGCTTAACTGCACATTGAACAAAACTTTCAAAATTCATACAAACCCAAGCACAAGCCTCTGCTGTCTAATATGAGTTAGAAAGATATAGTGACTCCACACGACAACCTTAACCCTTTCACTCCCAAGTTCAAAAGGCAGATTCTCCCAACCTTTTTAGAGGAAAATGTATGAGTGATGTAGTGAGAATTGTTAGTTTAATCAGCTTTCATCTAAGCAAGGTATCAAAAGCCAAGTTCTCCTTACTATATGATGTATTTCTGGTGAGAAACTGAAGGATAAAATTGAAGTTGATTACTCTTGGCAGTGAAAGGGTTAAGGTCATTTCTCTTGCCTGTTTTAAAACAAGGCAAAATATGAAAAAAGAAAAAAAATGTTTTGCTCCGACGAAGGGCTGGCACTCGAAACGTCAGCTTCGATTTTCTTTTTTGTCATCTACATTTCATATATCGACCCTTAGTCATTCTTAATTTTATATAAATATGAAAATTAGTTTTACTCTAAAAAATTGGAAGGGTCACATGTGGTCTTGATTTTAAATCGAGGCAACAGGCACATCAGCAGTAACAACTTGAGCAACAGTAAGCTACTCACATATCTCCATGCAGTGCTGGTGCAAACGATTGTGGCACCCATCCCTACAAGACGTCAAACTCTCCCCCTCTACCATCTCAAGTAGGCAAATTGGGCAGACTTCTTCCTCGTCTTTTGTGTTGCTACTACCCATTGGTAATACAAAAGAAGTAGAGGTGGCAGTAGGTGAAGACGGCGGGGTTGTGCGTTGCGAGGTTCTTGTATGTGTGCTCTTCTGAGGTGTAGCACTCTTCTTCAGGCGTAAGTTGACTCTTTCTCGAAATTTTCTAAATAAACCCTCAACCTGTCAGAAAAATGACACTAAAATATTACTGTACAGACTAAGCATATAATTATTACGGCACATACTTTCTGTGTGGGATTGTAATGACGTTCTGACAGTATATATTGTATAGCAAGCTTACCTCATAATTTTTCAATTTCTGACTCCATAAAAGTGGGTCATTTTCCTTTACTTTAAACACTCTTGACATCACAAACAACAGGTGGACACAAAAGGGCCTTCCACAACTACAGGTCTGTGGATAAGGAGGTGTAGAATGATGGAACATTAAAGAATAATATTTTCATGTCAAGTAATCAACAGAAGTATTGGGTTTATCTAATTCCATGGCATCTTTAAAAATCAGTCATAAATTATATCTGGTTTCCATCTGTGTCTATTTTTATTTTTATTTCTTGGACCTAAAATTTTGCATTATTTTGTGCATGGAAAGCCTGACGTGATGACTTTTCAGTCACATGGTAAAATATTTTAGCAAATGGCCCAGCTGGTGCATACTATTTACAATATTTACATGATTGTATAAAAAATCCAAAGGCAAATAGTTTACAGAGCCTTTTCAATTTTAAAGATGATTATTTACAGAATTATCACCTGTTGTCCAATCATGACTTTGAACTTGTGATGTGGGGAGTCACCACCAATCAGAAAAGAGTTTGGGCCGATCTGTGTAAGAAGGTACAGCCGAGCCCTCATAGCCTTCTCCAGTTTCCTCTTTGACTCAGCAGAGGCTTCCATGAGCGGCGAAGAACTCCGTGAAAATGAGTAAGACAGAGAGTTCACAGGTGAATTACCAGGGGTCCGGCGCCGCACTGGTGGTGATGGGGGCTTGCAAGGCTGAAAACAACAACACTATAATTATCATTTGTACTTTTGCTACAAGAGATGAAACAATATACAGTAAACTCTTTCTAAAGTGGACAGCTCTCTAAAGTGGACAGCTCTCTAAGATGGACAGCATGCAGATTTGGTCCTCACTGATGTTCACTTGTTTCTCTGTAACTGAACTCTAAGGCAGACACCTCTTTAAGGGGGACACCTCTTTAAGGCGGACACCTCTTTAAGGCGGACACCTCTTTAAGGCAGACACCTCTTTTAAGGCAGACACTAAATGATAGTCCCGTGGGTATCCACCTTAGGGAGAGTTGACTGTATTTACAATTTGTTTTACTTTGACGAAAGGTTGCATGAAACTAATAACCAACTAAGATAGCTTAACCAATGGTTTAAGCCCAGGAGGTGTGATTACAATATGTTGGTTGTGGCCATCTGGGTGAGTGCCTCCAGGAAGACCGTTGTTTGTGAAGACTGTTGCCAGTAACAGTCTTCCTGGAGACTTACCCCCACCTGGATGATCAGAACCTTAAAAAGTATGGTACAGACACTGTACTTACCAGTGTCAGTGGCTGTGGATGTGCAGATTGGTTGGACGTTGAGGCTCCAGGAGATGGTGGTCTTGCCACCTGTCAAAAAAAAATTATATCACTACAAGAATTAACATGCATGCGTGGCAGTGAAATTTTTTCCTCAAATAACTTTACAGACATGATAACTCAGGCTCAGGTGAGATAAAAACAGTTTGGAAGCAATTTTAACAAAACATGATTGCAAACTTCTAATGCAAGATTAGCAAGTGACAATGGTGTTTCCTCACACTATTTGATTGTTTTTGTTTGTTTGTTTGTTTGTTTTTTTCTAAGGCAAATTCTTTTGGTTCTAGTTGGTGAAAGTGTTTCTTACAGTCTCCGCGATTGGCAGGGTTATTACTTTTGGTTTCTGTTCCTACAGTCATCCGAAAGACATGGCCTCCATAATACAGCTGTCACTTCCTATTTTGTCACTAAGCTACTGTTTATTATTCATGCATTATAATATTATTTGAGACAGAAATCTAATGTCGAATCAAAAATCAAAATGTTGACCAGTTTGTAGATTTGCAGAATCTTTGATCCTCACCATTTGGGAAACCTAGCAGTTATAAAGCGTGTATACACAAATAATCTGTTAACAAATCTTGCGATCGTGTACGTTGTATATTTAGACATTTTAAACAGACCAGAAAGGAAAATATCATTTAAACACATCAAAATTATAAATCTTGATCTATCGGTTCTAGCTTGTGTACAAGCACTCCAGGGGAAAGGAGACCGCTTGCTTCTTTTAAATTATCTCGTTCGATATGATAAAAACGAGAATCTTCCCGAGATCTTTCCGCAATTTTAATTGCGAGTCTCCAGCTGTGGTGCATATTCACGCGAGCACGCTTTCACCATTTAGAGCCCGTTTACTATAAAAGCGAAGCATGGCACGTGCCGGTTCAGTGGAGACTTTCAAGCATTTTTATTTCTATCCCACTTTACAGTACGTCGAGTTGTTGCGAGTCACGAGACGCGATGTCAATAATTCATTTCGCACGTTCCAGAACGACTTCGATACAGCTGATTTTAAAACCCGGAGAGTCTTCGAACAGAATTTGAAGAAATGAAATAGAAACAGTGTCGAAGCTGGAGGAAATCAGGTTACACATTGACCACCGATGTGACTGGAAAAGAAATGACTCATCGATATTCAAGAAGTGTTTTTGTGTGAGGACTACGTGCCGAAAAATTAAAATAAAACACCTGGTTCCCATATTTCTCGCAGCAGTTCGGAAAGATCAATTCATAAACAGCATACCAAGCGAGTAATAGCAGCTTAAAGTATGATATTTCAATAGTACCATAGGTTGTGATTGACGTTTCCGTTGGGAGTCTTGATCCCTCTTCCATGTTGGTGCGCTTTTTAATTTCTCTCGAAGCAGCGCTTGATCCTCTAAAATGGGCCTGCAGATAAATGCAAGATCGATTTTACTTCCACTCTGGTTGCATTAAAGCATATAAAACCGAATGAACGCTACAATATCGCTATTGCCTCTTGTACACAATCTTGAATACGAGAGGTGTGTAATATTAAGTAACAACTCACTTGGCCGCTTTGGCCACCGAAGTCGACCGTTTTTCTTCATCTGTATTATGCAAATGCTTCACGGTCTTCTTGCTCTGTGAGTCTGTTGGATTTTGAGCAGCCATTTCCAGCGCTAAACTCTCAAAATTTAAAACATAATGCACCCGGTGGAATTTTGAATCGTGTTTGTTACCGCCAACAAAGCACGTGCATGACGTCATTTTTAGCAAATCACAAAGCAGGATTTTGACATATTTGACATGTTTACGCCTACCTTTGCCCTTTTAAGGCGTTCAAAATGGCCGACAACCATGGAACCTGTCGCCTGTCGCCATGGTTCATCAGGCAAAACAACAGCTGGTCAATGAACATTCAGCAACCGAGTGCTAAGTTTTGCAGTTGTTTTTTGAGAACTTGAATAATTTTATCGCAGAGGTGCCAATTTCGGCCAATGAGGGAACAATGATCAGCACGTTTTCCCCCATCCATCGCGTGCCACAAGCCATATTTTAAAGCCGCCTTTACACAACTGCAGGCCTAATTCGACATCTTCATTTTAGTGTGCATGCAGCCAAAATGAACAATGGTGACCCGATGTATAACTGCTCTCAATGAACTAGATAGGGTCTCTCAGAAGATAAGCGAGAAGCATTCTGAGGTAAGTAAGCCAACCATTGCACGATTCTCATTTTATATCGTGTAAATTTCATGCATTTTATAGCTAATTTGATTTACATAATTTTAGAAGCGATTTCAGGCCAACGCCGAAGCTAAACTGAAGCTTGCAAAGAAAAAAATCGACCAAGCTCTTCAAGAATGTGATACAAGCATTACCAGGTTTGTAGTCAGATTCCTGGAGATTTATAGGCCTTGAATTTTAGATTCGTCTAAAAGTGTTTACATGTTTACATGTTTACATAAATGTACAAAACCACCCACTCGACTTCTTTGGGTTATTATAATTAGTTCATGACATTTATCTAAGTAGGCGTTGGTTTTTGTGGTTGATAAATTTCAGTCCGCTTTTAAAAACGTAGAATTGAGAATCTCAATCGAAGCCTTTATCTCCGACATTTAATATTAATTTTGATTCACGCTAAGTACGGTAAGCAATGAAATGTACTAAAACAAACTTATGGTAATCCACGAACAGGCCCTCCTTTCCCTCCCTACCCCCCCCCCCCCCCCCCCCCCAAAAAAAAAAAAGAAAAAAGGTGGTTTTACAATTTTTAGGGGGAGGGGGGAGGAGAAGATGGCCTGATCACAGGCAAGGTAAATGAAAGTGCAGACAATAGGGAGTCTCTATTTCTCCAAGATAATAAAAGACAGGCAAAATATCAACTTAATACTACCCCAAAACAAACAAACATTAAATTTATCATAATTGCACATCTTCATAAAACTTTCGTACCACCATCCCCCCTTCCCCTATGACAGAGTCAACAGAAGGACACACCCCTCCCTTCCCCTTGATAGTAGTTCAGTGATCATTATTATTCAATAAAAGCTTTTGGAAACTCATACAGGACCTCAAGTGCACTCAGGGACAGAGTTTGCACAGAGTGGAATGCAGCAAAAAAGAAAGGTGGACATTTAAATTAAATATTAATATTATAGTGCCTTTGGGAGGGAGGGGGTTATGTATCTCTTGTGTGAGTTCATGCTACAGGTTGGGTTATGTGGTTCTGGTGGCCTAATAGAGACCTTATTTACAAGTTGGGTATAAGAGATGGTATGAAAAAATGAAGTATTGCAGCAATAAAAAGGCTGCACAGGACAAAACCTTTATGGTTCATTCAGATGATTAGTGTTACAAGAGTTTTGTTACCTTGTGGTAGACCCTCCTTGATATTGGGATGGTATCAAGGCTTGGGACACTGGGCCCGAAATACGGTGAATCACTGAGTTTCGTAAAAATTGTCTTCAATCATCCTGCCACCTTCTAAGGAATAACTTGAGTGCCAACCAAACCGTTTTTAGTGTTCAAATTTCTTTCAGTATTGATCACTAGTTTTGCTGTTAACGTTTGAATATAAATTCCGTTTGTACCTTGGCATTCTGTCCGTTCACTGCAGGTTCATCATGCTCTCCTTCACCTTCCAAGCATCAGCAAAACAACAAACCCAAAGGAACGGCAAGATCCTCAAAGTCTGCAGTTGTATCCCCTGGCACGAAACAACACGTTAACAGTCGGCGAACAAAATCGTGGACAAACTGCCACTCAGAAAACTCGCCTGCTAGATGTAAATCTGACTCTGGTGAAAATGATATTGCTCGTCCAAGACCCGTATCATTATACGGTAAACACACTGAGGCAGAATCTAAATACACCCCCACTGCATGGTTCAACTTTACGGAGGAGACCAGCATGGGTACCATTGATTCCTTTGCTTGTGATGACAGTAATGTGAAAGCACTGTGCTACAAGGTTGACAAGACTCAGGCTAAAGGTATGCCTAAGTTGTTGAGACATCGCTTGGAAGTTCGTGTCGGACAAAACGGTGTTGTTAGAAAAGCCAGTGAAATCGGAACGGTAGCTTCCCACGAAGGTGTTGCTGGCAAGAGTGAGAGACAAGGGAATACATTGAATGTCAAACATGACAAGGAGCGTGTTGCTCCACTATCGTGGGATGAACAGATGAACTGGAACAATGTAAGTGTGTGGTCCTGTATTTATGATATTTTTAGACGTTACGTAATTCATTTAAAGGTCATTATATGACAGAAAAAGAAATATGCTTCCATTTCATACACTGGCGCGCACTAAGCTTGACAGGCCTCAACTTTCGACTTTCCTTCATGGCGGGCTGTCTTCGATTTCGGTATAGATGCACTCAAATTCGGTCGTGCGTGTTGTAAGCTGGTTGC
Organism: Plumapathes pennacea; assembly: GCA_964036295.1. Taxonomy (NCBI): domain Eukaryota; kingdom Metazoa; phylum Cnidaria; class Anthozoa; order Antipatharia; family Myriopathidae; genus Plumapathes; species Plumapathes pennacea. The sequence continues at coordinate 20,419,405 of OZ038466.1, read as the reverse complement.
GCGTGCACTCCTTAGAAACTGGTAAATATACAATGATGTAATATGAAACTGTACACGTATGGCTCAACAACCAAATGATTACATACTCAAGCTAAAATCTTTGTTCTATTTAAACAGGTGAAGTGCATATCGCAGAAAGTATCAAGTTCAAAAGACCAACAGGAAAAGGTACCGTGAAACTCAGCTCAACACAGAAATGTTGACAAATCTAGTAAATATAATGTTAGTTATGACGTGCATGATGTGTACAGAGTACTTTATAAGAACTGTGGATAGAATGGTGAAGTTTGCAGTCGCAGTGCTTCAGCGGTATTCGAACCTATCTAATGCTAAACACAAGGCTTCTTTTCTTTTTTTTTTTTTTTTTTTTTTTTTTTGCAGGGTCTGTGCGAGACGCGGCCGGTTATTTTCCATCCCAGAGAAGGAGTTGAAGAAGTGTCAGGCTACGAAGTCAAGAGCACCAGCAATTCTTCCAGCGCAAGAGCCCATGCCTATAGAATGTATCTGGAAACCAGAACCTTGAGTGCGGACCGTAGAAACGTCGTCGCTTCGCCACCAGAGAAGTTATTCACGACGATAGGAATCGAGGACGCCAGAGAAGACAGAGAGATTCCTATAAAGTCTCACAGAGAAAACCAGAGTGCCTGTGAGTTGGAGGAAACGTCTGGTGAAGATATCAAGGTCGATAGTTTCTGTGCCGCACATGGCGTGTTGCCTGAAAATGCAGAAAACACGGCCATGAAAGATATGGCATTAGATCAAGTTACGTCGGATAAGTTTTCTAAGAAAGTGAGCTTCGACGATGAAGAAAAAGAAGTAAGTATGGATACTAAACAATCACCGGAAAACTTTAGTGTTGCGCCAAGTAAAAAGACGGTTTTAACCAGGCCGAGGACTTCACGTGAAAGACTGCGTGCAACGCGTGATTTCGGCGAACGTCCGCCCCAGTCCACGAGACCGTGCACGGCGCCTCCATCCAGCCCCAGATCTCGTCATTGTGAAGATGCCGAGGATGTATGGCACGAGTTGCCTCCTATTAATCACCATGCCCCCGTTATAATTCCAACTTCACGTCTGGATAGTATCGACACAGAGAACACTGAAGACGACGAAATAAAAGCTGTAGAAGACGAAGATATACATTTCTGTGAAGAACAAGTTTCTAAGACGCCCAACGTAAGGGAAGGCGAATTGGAAAGCACTTCAGAGAAAGACCCCAAGGAATGTAAGATACCTAAAAAGTTACGCGTTACATTCGCGCCGATGTCCGCCCCACCAAGGCAAGCTTCTAAGAGAGAAGAGCCTAACCGCTCAAAGTCTGCAACTTTACATCGACAAATAGAGTACTCACCCCCTCCCCCTGTGGTAATTTACTCCCAGTCATCGCTGGAGTTGCCACAGGATTCGTCCCCCGCGCATGCGCTTCTCAATCTGAGAAAGAAGATTCGTGAAGATTTGGAACAGCAGAACCGAGACTTACAGTTGGACATTCAACAGCTACACTTGACAAGACATTCAGGGGATGTCTGAATACATCAGCTCCTTCAGTGCTCTGTCCAAGTGAAATTAAACACCTCCATAACGTGGGCAGTTGTTAGTTGAGTTTAGATCTAGATCGAGTCTAATTTGCTCTTGTAGTGAAATTGGGTCAATGGTAATTATCGCATTTTGTACAAAGAGCTAGGCTTTAATGTTTATAAGTCTATATTTTATTATTAGCTTAAAAAGCTCAAAGGAAAGATGATCTTATTATTTTAGAATCTTTAGTTCTAGTACTTCAACTTCTTTGAATTCACTGATAGAGTTGTCTGTCTGTCCGCCTGTCACTGACACTTGGAATGTGATAGGATTAGTGACGATGGTGATGACACTGAATATGATGAATGATAAAGTTTATGTTGGCGACGCTGATAATATTATAGATGACAATTCAGTTGTGATAAAGTGTAGTGACTCTGAAGATGACTTCCGCTCAGGTAGTCGAAACGTCAATCACCAGCAAGTCTTCCTGGACAATCACAACCACTACTCTTCACACCCTTGATGATTCGTGATTTCAAACTACACCGACTGGGGTCATGAATAGTGCCAGGTTCTGGCAACTAGGGTGGTAAGTAATAATCCAGTTGTATCAAGACAAAAAAGAAATCGATACAGGTATATTTCTGATGGTCACCGCAGAACCCTCGATTCCAGGTTCTTTCCTACCACGGACAATACTTGCTGAGCCTTTTTACAAACTGGACATTTCATTTGGACTTCCTGTAAAAGCTATGTTGTACCGTAGATAGTACAGTAAGCACATTACTCCATCCAGTTTGAAGCCAAGCAAGAGATCACCCATTACCAACAGTTCATATTATAGACTAGGCATTCTGCTCCCTCTGTAACTTGACTGTTTCCCACTAACACTAAAATACCACACCAACCATGCATGTTACAAGTATTTTATTGTATTTATTACAAGAGCAGGGTGGTGCCACATGTCTCTACGCCTCCTGAGCAGCAGGGGCCTTTCTCTTGGAGGACTTCGCTTGCTTGCCCTCCTGGAAGCCATTACGGAACTTGCGGCACACCAGCTTCAAGTGGCGCATACGTCCAGTTCCTGTGGTCTTTCTCCTGTTTGCTTTCACACTCCAGTTAACTAAAAACAAAAAAAGACAACATTTTAACACCTACTAATCAACCTTTTCTTCCATTCCAATGGCCCTGTTTTATTTTTCTGATATGATTCAAGATACCAATGCATCAGAAGCTACTGACAACAACTTGTGGTAACTGAAATTTGCCAGTAATGGTAGTACTTAAAGCCTTGTCCTCACTAGCGCATAAGCATAAGCATAAGAATAAGAATAAGAGAGTGACATAAGCATAAGCATAAGGATCAAACATGTTCGTTCCTTATGCTTATGCTTATGTCGCCACTGTTGCTCTCTTATTCTTATGCTTATGCTTGTGCTTATGCGCTAGTGAGGACAAGGCTTAACAAGACAAATGATTTGAACGAAGTATCAGTGTTTTTCATCTAGAGTGTGATCATCCAGTTGACATTTTGACCACCTAAGTGGATGTCATCTTCATTGTCAAGTGCAGAGCTAGTGTGATTGGTCGGATATAGTCAAATAACACCCTGGCACCATTTCCACCAGACACATATTAGGAAACCTTGGCATTTGATAGTATATTTGGATGAAACCAGAGGGGAGAGAAGGGAAGACAAGGAGATGGAAAAGAGGGAGGGGAATGTCAGGATTTCTTGTGAGGAGGGGTGGGAATTCTTAGAATCTTGAAAATGAGACCAGTTGACAAAGATTGAAACCATTGGTTAATATAGGTTCAATTATTGAACTACAACTTATACACTGGAAGATAATATATATGTCTGTCTCCAAGGTGGAAATCAGTATGCTCCATATTTTGAAAAAATAACCACACACTGCATCTCTCTCTCTCCCTTGACCCAACCTCTGAGCAAGTGTTCAAACTATTATGGCTCGAGTGTTTGTGTCCAGGACTGGAGAAACCCATTTGTCCACACATCAAAACATTGTTTTTTAGTTTGCAAAGTCAACAGGAGCAAACTATTGTGGTAAGTTGTATGATAGAATACTTATTGACTGAGCAAGGTCTGGCCATACAGGAAAATATTTGGCTCTTCATGAAGGTTTTTGTTTCTGCAACCATGAGCCAAGCATTTTTCAACCTGTCTTCCCACTCAAGTCAATAAGCAAATACTACATACATATTGATACTCAACTTTTCTCAAATATGCTTAGTAGCTACATTTGATAAAGTATAGTAAGTTTATCCATGCAAGTGTCTATAACAACAGGGATATGCTCACTATCAATCATACAACCCTCAATTTGTACAGTTTAATTCTGGTTTGCAGGTGACAGGCAAACAAAACCGGATTTATTTGATATTCTTTTAATCTCAGCAACTACAGTACCAAGAATTTTTGGAAAACGTACAAAAGCAATTTTGTTTGAATGTCATCTGCTGAAGGATGTCCTGGAGTGACATTTATTAGCAGTAAAGAATACATACACTTCCTTATCCGTGCAGCTGGGTAACCACACTGGGCACACGTCTTCTTCTGGATGTGGTATGCCTTGCGGCCACAACGGATGCACAGGGTGTGCGACTTGTTGTGGCGCTTACCAAAGCTTGATGTTCCCTTGGTCTAAATAGGAAGACAATATGATAATTATAAACATTTCTTCCCGTCTATAAGTCGAGCCCCTGATGATTAAAAACATGCCACAGAACACCAGTAAAACCCCTAAAAAAATCAGTGAACCATGCATTTTATGGATACAATTCTCAGGGCGGCTCGAACGCCATTTGATTAGACGGTAGCATGCAACTCTTCATAAAGTTCAAACGTTATCAATGACATAGAACATTTTCTTAAAGCCAGCATGACAATAAGAGAAATACAAGGGGAGCTCTATAATCAAATTTCAGTGTTACAATAATAACAGAACGGAACCACAGCCACAATTCAGTTGTTATGGTCTCCACTCCTTCCAAAATACATATATGCGTATGCAACATATTTTCTCTGAATGTGCCCCGCCAAACACCCTATTAACCCGACATAAATTTCTGAAGGCATTGGTCCTCAATTTTAGTACAGAGATGGCACTGTTATTGGGTTGAAGAACGAGATGGAGACGGATTCTGTATAACAACCTTCAATTACATACCATTTTGTCGAACGGCCAAGAACGAGAGGACTGCAAGGGAACCAGGCAAATTTCATATTTCCCACAGTTCTTCGCGTGCTCTGCGACATTTGAGCCCGCTAGACGTGCCGCTGAAAAGCAAAGATGGCGCGCAACTGTGAAAAGAAACTAGTCGGGCTAAACAGATTATTTCTGGAAAGACAACGAAAAGGTGAATCGATTTTTTATAGGAGCATTTTGCAGCTTTGTTATGTTTTCCATTGCGCAAAGAATTACAATGCAGATACATGTAGTCAAGATGTACACACGTAATATAAATATTAGATTTTAAATTCTGTCTTCGGCAATGACACGTAGTGACTTTAATTTGTAATGTAGTTCGCGTTTTATTGCAGATGAGCTCGAGAAGAACCCACCTAGACCACACCTGGTGAGCAGAATTTATCGGTTTTGGACATGATCAAAAATCGGCTCACATATATATTAAACATTTCACCATTCTGTTCTGTACTAGCTATTTATGAAGAACTTCTATATTATCGACACAGCAGAAGAAGAAGATCGTGATCGAATACAAATCCTTTGTCATGCAAAGAGAAACAACCTGCGTTCATGTTTCTACTTTGAATTCTAATACATACAAATATTTTTCTACGCATGCAGTACGTGCGAATGACATGCAAAAATTGCCCTAAAATTCATTAAAATATTTTCTTTTAATTGTATAAGTTTTCGCTGATATCTCATGATCATTGACACTAAATAATGCTCTCTTCCCAACCAGCATTGTTTTTGTGATGGCATTTCATTTAGACAATTGCATTGAGCTGTATACAGTTACATTATTGTTTTTGTTATAGAATTCTCTGCACAGTGCCACAGAAGTCAAAAAGTGGATTCCTGGTATAAAGAGAGAAATGGACTACTATTTGCAGGTTGGCTTTTTGTAATTTGCCTGGCATTCCAATCAAATAGAAAAATGTATCATAAATCATACCAAACTTTGCACAAAGTGGTACTTTACATGCTGCCCTAAGTCCCAGATTTTTTTTTTATTATAGCAAATGTCTGGAGCACGGCAACACAGATACCCTGATCATAAGGTGAAAGAATTTGAAGAGAAGGTCGGAAGGCTTGAAAAAGAATACAAAAGGTTGGCTTGAATTCAGGTGTATGTATAGCAATAAAATCCCACGTATGCACTAAGTTCCCTGGTGGTTATTACATCAACTGGGGATCTGATCCTGGCACCAATTGAGAAAGGCTTTTTTTCCTGTCTGAGCTACCCTTGGCCCTTGGGTGGAGGCATCATTGATCTAGTCTATCAACCTTCACTAACACGATATAAGAGACTTTGAATAACTTTCATTCTCCTTGAAATACCTGCTGATCTGTCCTCTACCAGATACACTGGTGGTATGGTCATCAAAAGATAGTGTTACTATAGCTCCTGTCCTTGATGTGAAAATAGTTTCACCTTTTACACTTACCAATACATTCCAGATTTATCAAAAAAGTTTATGAGTTGGATCCCAACACTTCGGGTGTGCCATGGCAAGCAAGGGGCTACTCAAGCAAGCGCAAAACAGTCCAGAGTTCCACTGAAGAACCACCCATGAAAATATGCACACCACTTTTAGAACAAGAGGTACAGCCAACCATTTTGTCCAGGACTTCCTGTTGTAATAATATTATCATTCTTGTGATTTGGGGTGTAAACATAATTATTTAAATTTTGCATTAGGCAGTATAACTGTGCAATATAAATGCTATAAAATTGGCTGGTGATTATTTACACCTTTGGCAAAGTTTGACATGGCGAAAAATGACTTGACAGACCATGCTGTGGAAACAGAACCAGGACCAATTTCAATGCAGATAGCTTGCACATGTAGCCATGTGAATCAACATTAGCACATACAGTGATGGTTTATGAGACAATATACTATGACCTATACTTTTAAATCTGTAGTGCAGGGTATGGAAAACAGCATTAGTCTCATATTACCCATTTTGTAACTTTGCATGCTCTTTAATTTCTCAGGAAAAATCCCACACAGATCAAAAGACAGCAGAATTAACAAAACCCAAAAGGTGGGAATAATGTTCACACAGCATATCAGCAAAGTTATATGTGAATGCAAATGATATTTTATTAACCCTTTCACTACCTGTATAGGGTTGAACTTCAATATGTCATACAGTATGGAGAACTTGGTATTTGATATTTTGATCAAACTATCAAATTCTCCCTGTCACTCATACATTTTCTTCTTAGTTGGTTAGGAGAATATCTATTAGGAACTCAGGATTAAAAACTGAACTGGCAGCTGCTGCAAAATTTGATTTTACTAAACATATTTTTATTATTGTGAACTTTTTAGTGTCCTTGGTCTGGACTATGATTCATCAGATGAGTCAGACAGCTAACACAAAAGCTGGCCGGACTCTGAAAATACTGAAGGTCTTCTTTGGCCAATACAGGCTCACTGCAACAGGCAAGTTATAATTATTTCCTAAGTAAACCTCCCCCAGGTTTTGAAGATGAAGTGTTCATTTTTCAAGAGTCACATTCTTGGTTGTTTGTGGTACTAGGTGGTGACAACATGTTTTCAATGCAGTACTGCATGAACCCAACAATAGTAATAACAACAACATTCTTTTATTGTACAGTAGTTGTTAATTTTAAAATTTGATTACCTAAACAAAGTATTTTTATTGCTCCAGTCTGCCAGGTTTGAATGCAATCCAATGAAGCACATTTTTGTTTTCAGACGTCTAAAAATGTTTTGTAACTTACGGTTTTATGTTTTCTACTTTGCCTACAGGTATCGAGTGTTGCCACTGAAGTCTGGTAATACAAGCGTACAGTACGACAGTCGAATCGCCATGCCTGGGAGTGTCAAATCTGGATGTTGAAGCAAATGTACAAACAGTGGCGAAACCAGAACAATGTTAGTGTTTGATGAACATGAATAACCACCGGAGAATATTAAATACTGGCGAACGACTTTTATTTAGGACTATAAAATAAAACACTTTTTTGTATGCAACGAGGTTCTTGCGTGACTCTGCGTTTTCCTCGGTTTCAAGCAGGTTTTCGCATGCAAGGTTTTTCAAAAACACACGTATTTTGATGCGGATTAATGTTAATTCGGTCGGTCCTCTGAAACGGCGCCACATCTGATCTCAGCGACAACATTTGCGTGCGTTCGAAACCGGAAGTCGATGATGTCTTCTGGGGGACTCCCCCAAGACCAATCTGTTTCACGACTTTACCCTCAGATGATGTGTAAGTTTCCCCGAGTAAAAATCCTTCACTAGAGAAAAGTAATTCTTGTTCTTCGGAACACAGTACCTATCGCGGTCTTTCTTAGCTTGTGTTATTGGGCTTTCACCAGTGGTTGCTGTGGTAACAACGCTATAAATAGAAACACACTCGAACAAAATTGCCACGTCGAAACAGCATTCGTGTGCACCCACCACGACAGCTGATAAAACCGAACGCCTTACCTTTGTGATCTAAATACTTTACAAGCAGTATAACGGGGCGGATCTCAGTTATTCGTCGCGCAGAATTATCGAATCTGGAAAGAAAATTTTGATATGTCGGGAAACGGCGCAGAGCTGACGACGATCTATATTACTTCCGGTTTAGGAAGTGCAACAGCTGAGAATTTGTTCGAAGCCGCGAGCACTCCATTCCGATATCTCATGAAACTTTATCGAGTTGCCCACGAGGAGAGAGAGATGAGAGAAATTACGGTCCAAGCTACGAGAGCAAGAACTGGCTTCAGCGAGATAGTCCTTCGCGAGCCGTCAAGTGCGAAGCTGGGTTTCCAAGATTTGCCGGTAAGGGAATATGGTTGCCGGGATATTGAAATCCTTTGCCACTGTACTTACTTTAGTGATTTCTAGCGATGCCAGGCATTTAGAGATTAAGCTCTCGTAGCTGATACCGCCAACTTCGTTTGAAGTGACTAATAGGAAGATCAAGGATCATAAATTAAATTTCCTAGTTGTGGCTTGCAACGAGAAGAGACCGTAAACAAGAAATGGCTGTGATCGCGAAAAGTACGAGTTTCCGCCTGTTTTCAAAAGTTGCATCACTGCATTGGAATAACAGATATATGTTGCCTATTTTCGTTAAATCAGATTAAAATGCTTCTTGTGTGGTAATAAAGAAGTGCATGAGAATTGGCCGCTTGCAACATCGTTTTTTTTTTTTAATATATGTACCCCTTCCCTCTCCCCCAAATACAGTTGGTCAATGTTGGGGCACACAGGAATTCTCTGACAATGTTGTTGTCTCTAATGCCATAAAACAAAACTATTGCAGGTCAACTTGCAACTCAAAATATTCTCCTACCTGGATGCCAAAACTCTGTGCAAAATTGCCACAACCAACCAGCACTGGCAGATGCTGAGTGAGGATCAGGTGCTGTGGCAGCATTTGCTTCAGTATGACATACACACATGGAAAACTATAGGACATCAGACAAATCCAGCAACATATATGGAGGTCAAGTCGGAATTAACAGCAAAACAAGTGTAAGTATTACATGGATTAATACTGTTGAGATAAGGCCATGATGTCCTTGGGTTACCAGTGTTTAATTTGTATATTATTTTTCTTCAAAAAGACTTGTTATGTTATGGCAGACACAATCCATGACACAATTTTTTTTTACCGTACATGCACCTCATAGCATTGTTACCAGTATTTTTTCAAGAGACACCTGCAAAAAATATCTATAATGTTTATGGTAATGATTAAAATAATAGACAACAAAATGAATTTGTCAGGTGTAGTCAACAAACCAAATACAGAGCCTATCTATTAACAAAAAGAGTGAAGCTCATGGTGCAAAAAACAGCATAGGGGCAGACTCTTAACTTTGTTCTCTGACTAAATCTATGATATGCAATAATTACAGTGTTGTTACACTTTATTCCCCATCAACAGATATTTACGCTGCTGTCCTAAGTGCCGGGCACTCCGACAAAACAGAGACTCCTTCAAGTCCCTGATGTTTCACAATCTACAGAATCTGCCATCTCTGTTTTATGGGAGAAGAACTCCTCGCATTGTGATGTTTGGCCCTGGATTAGAGTCTGAAACAAAAAATCTGGTGCAAATGCTTCTTTGGGATCCAGTATCACCATTTCAAGTAAAAGGAATGGTTCCTGGACAGGATGGTAGGATAATTTCAAATATTCCTATATTCTTAAAGCTACTTCAGTAAACATCTACACATGTCAACCACTAGGTGTACTGTATTTTTAGTTTGGACCATTAATCTAACAAAAAAAATTTTTTTTTAAGTCTGTCATATATAAAGTTACAGGCTGGTAAAAGTCTCAATTAAATGTATTAGCTGCAGCAGTAGTTGGTCATGATATTGGATCAGAGAAATGGACAGGCTATTATTTAAACACTATGTCAATGCAACAACCCTCTCCTTTTTATAGGTAAAGACCATCTAGTAGCACCAGATTCTGTTAACAAAATAACACTTTCTTTTGCAGGAGTTGGATCAGGAGTCTGTTTGAAACTTGATGACAAGGAGCTAAACCTTATAACCTTATATGCTTCAACAAGGTACAGTGTACTTTTTCTCTGTAAAAAAAAGCCATTAACTTGTGTTTATCAAAAAATGGGTCCAGCTACTGTAATATTGTACCTAGTAACATCTTTCCATTTAATTCCTTAGAAATTAACCTTCTGTTCACTCATCTAAATGTATTGCAACTTTCACAGTTGTGCTATAAGATTAAAATATTTAATTTTACAGGACACATTTGCTTCGACTGGTTGAAAACCATCTTTATAACAAAGAACAAAAAATATTGTTTATTGTATTAGTTCTGAACATTTTTGAGGGAGTTTATTACAGTATGGTGTAAAGTGTACCATGTAGGATAAGTTAGGAAATATTTTGTAGACATGCCTTTTGGGCACCTTCTCTAACAAAATTTTGCTCTCTGCATATTTTGCAGAAAGGAGAGAGAGGCATCAGTTCAGCAGCCTGGTAAACAGAGGTTAAACAAGTTGTTAGTGCATGTTGAAGCTGATGACGGCCAAGATGTAGAGGAAGAACAGTCACCACTTGAACTTAGTCACCCTGTCAGAGAGCTCTGTAAAACTGTTGATGCCTTCATCTATGTCATCAACTCTTCCTCTACAATACCAAGAGGTATGTGCCATCAAACTCTAGAATGCTGGTATGCAAGGTTTGCAAGGTGTTTTTTTAAATTATCATTGAGTGTGAAATATATTTTATAATTTTCTGAAGAAAAGTTTATTTATTTATTTATTATTTATTTCATCTCAAACTTACTTTAAGACTGCAACCCCTATACGAACTAGTTCTGGTCTGCATGGGTGAAACAATATTTCAGATCAAATATCTCCTGTCAATTAACACACAGTACAGTCGAACCTCACTATTTCGAACTTGGTTAATTGGAAGTCCCTGTTATTTTGAAGTCAAGCTGAATCCCCTTGGATTTATTTTTCAGTCATTTACTATCGGCTATTTCGAAACCCGCTATTTTGAACTTTTTTGCAACTTCGAAATAGCGAGGTTCGACTGTATTTGTGAATTTTTCATTTCTGCAATCTACAACACAATATCATTTTACTTTGCCTGGTGTTTATAACAGAGTAAGCTAGATTTACATGCACAGCCACGCACTGTACCAGTTGCCACTATGAAATTTCAACTTTGTTACAACAATATTTTGAAGTCACTCAAATACTGAGAAATGATGACTCTATTTTACAGTGGACATAAGGGACAAAGAATTGAGCACAATGATGAATGAAAATTGGACAAATTCCACTAAACCACTGATGGTTATGTCATGTGTCCCCATGGCAACCACACCTGCATTTTCATGTGCCAAAGTGGTTGAACAACTGGAGCTGACAAGACTTAACAGACCTTGGCAGGTAAGCTGTTCAGCTGAATAACACACACTACAGATATTTCAGATATATCATCCACCTAGAAGCATTACAGTAAATTAACTTTGAAAAACATGAATAAAACCACACAATCATGGAGGGATCTTTCATTACCTTTTCATCCAGTTTGAACATGCCACATTATTCAATGTCTTTGCTGCAGGTGAACAGTGTTTGTGTGGAAAACTTGGACGGTCTTCTTTCTGGCTTCAAATGGCTAATGACACAGATCCGACCATCATGAGAAGCAACAAACAAATTAACATGCAATTCTACCAACTTTAAACAGGATTGTTCAATATGCTCAGTGTTCACTTGAGGTCCTGAAGCTAGAAAAACTGGACTTGGAGCAAGAGCAAAAGCCCATTCAAGTGTTTGCTGTTTTGGCATAGCAACACAAAATGTCATGACACAAAACAGTTTCATACCACTAGCACTAGTGCTGCTATCACGGACCACAAATGACCAAGATGAGTGGATGCAGCAGTGACAACTTGCTTCAAAGGGAAGAAGAAAAATATTAACTTAAAATTATGAAAGAAAAAGTAAAAATGAAAACAAAGCTATTTTTTTAGGTATTAATACTACTTCAGGCTGTTTCCAAGACCTTTTAGTCTCAGTCTTGTTTTAGGAGACTTCTGAGATGAGAAATTTTCCTTATCTTTCAGTCATTATTTACATAGGAATTTATTAAGCTGTAATAATTAGACTTGATGCACAGCACAATGTCCTGCAGTACATAGATTAGCCATTTTTTGTATTATTTTATGATAATATTTACACATATTTTCCACTGAAGTTTTCTTTCTTTCAAGAGACTAGTTTTAGTAGAATCTGAACATTAAAAGTTGCATATACTTGATTGGTTTAAACTGTTTTATTGAGGTCTGTAAAAGAGCTCATAAAGTGTACCAAATATGGACAGACTAATACTTTACAATAATTATACTGTTCTTTACCTGCCATTACAGTTTACTACATGGATTGTATACTGCAGATGTTACATCTTTTCACTGCAATGCATGGTTTATTTCTCCACTTCTTCTGAAGATTCTGCATAGTCTAATGTACTGGACAACCTTGAAAAAGATTACTATGTTATAGTGTTAGAGGGTTTCCACTGTAAAATCAACTATTGCATGAAAATATGGATATGAAGCACCATATACTGTAAGAATGACTGTACTGTAGTATAGGTAGAAGACTGTCTTATCTGCACTGTTATTGTATATTCTTCTCACACTGGCCCTGCTAGGGGGTTAAAGCTTGGAGAACACAGGCTCTTCTTTGCTCATCATGGCTTGCGCTGCCTTCATAATGTCCTCTGACTGCAGCATAGACATGTTCCATGTCATCTAGTAAACAGGACACAAACATCCAAATGAGTACCGTAGACACCAATGTATAAGCTGCATATATATGTAACTGTGATTCAAGACCTATAGCATCATACCGATATTACATATACATGTACAAAGTTACAGAGTGTCTTCCCTCTGCTTGGTCATGAGCATGCTTTCTCAACTTACCACATATTCCAAGCCTTCGTCAACTGAGTGATCCCTGGAGTAGTTCAAATTCTTCTTTGTTCCCATCACAGCTACTGGACTCTTCTTAGCAATGACGCTGGCCAGACTTATAGCTCCAGCAAGCAGTGACTCTTTGTCAGGGTAAACACGGCTGAAAAACAAATAAACAACCAAACACAATCAACACATACAGTACAACATTGATGAAGGGGCCTGCCTCATGTAACTTAATCACATAATTATATGTTAATTTATTACAATGATATTTAGTCCTAATTCTTCCAGTCCACTGCTAACAAACTGTATGACTTGTGATATGAACTGGCAGTTGTTACAATGCAGCTAAGGCAGCATTAGCTGCTGTAAAATATCTTTTATGCTTAAGTTAGAAAACCTCACTTTCTTCCTTGCCTTATGGCTCAAGCACAAAGGCAAAGAAAAAAAAACCTCACTTTCTTCCTTGCCTTATGGCTCAAGCACAAAGGCAAAGAAAAAAACTTGGTCAATAACTTTATATTGTACAGACCACATATTCTGCCATACCTGACCAAGCCAAATTCCTTGGCTTCTGGTGCCATAAACCGTCTAGCAGTGTAACACAGTTCTCTAACAAGACTGAAAATACAAAACACAAGAAATTTAAAGAGAGCAACTTTTGAAACTGCATGACTTGCATACAATTTAAAAATATAGTGATACTAAACTTGGCACAGCTTGTGGACACAAATTTAAAAAAATGCTACAAAAATAAGTTTCCTGTGTAAGAACTTGTGTTCACCATATTATGCCTTACCTTTGGTTTCCAACAATCTTTGGAAGTCTCTGCAGGGTACCTACATCAGCAGCCAGGCCAACATCGACTTCCTAAGCAAAGATACAGTGTAGATACAGTAGTCATACAATGAGTGACTATGAGAATCATGCAACTTATGATCATGTCAGGAGTAACCCTTAGTTTACACCTGCATGACTGTATGATTCTGTAAGTGTTCAATTTATTCTAGTTTTTATCTTTTCATTCTTGCTACAGACAAGTAAAATGTATCACAGAGTAAGAAGAAGTACTTGGTAGGCACTCGACAGAACATAAATACTCAGATGAAGATTGGTGGAACCATTAACACTTCTCAATTTGTCCCATATACTCCATATATGGCTAGGAGAATCATTACCAAAAAGCTCAGGAGCTTACGTATTAAATATTCACAAGGAAATCATTACCTTTATCTGGAACCATGCATCAGAAGAGCATACACGCATGTCAGCTGCTGTGACCATGTCCACTCCCCCACCAACACAGCCAGAATGAACGGCTGCTATGACTGGCTGGGTGCATTTTTCCATCGCTGTAAATGCTGCTTGAAATGCTTTACCAAATTTGCGCAGGGAAAGAGCTTTCCTGGCAACATCTAAATGTTCGGATGTTGATGCAAAGCTGGCAAAATCCATCAAATCAAGGCCTGAAAACAAAGTGACATGAAAGTTACCAGCAGTGATACGTGAAGAGATTGTGTTGTTAAATTTAACTGAAATTCCATTTTATCAAAAAGGAAAATAAAAGCATATTCAAATAATCAATACTGTACCAAAGCCATTACATACCAGCAGTGAAGAGTTTCCCAGCACCAGTCAGTACAACTACTCGACATTCAGAATCATCTGAGATCCTTTGGAAGCATTCAGCCACTTCCCTGTTTACAAAGAAAACTGAAAATTAGTAACTACAACATTATCATCACTTTATTCTAGTGCTGAACTTTCAAAATTAAGCTCAAATGATTGGATCTGCTAACTTGTACATATTTTTAATAGTACATGCCATATGTTCTGTGATAATTAACCATATAGTATCTTTTTTGTCTGAAAGCACAACATGTATGGACCGTGTGCAATAAAGCCCTGATCAAACGGTGAATAATAGCTGATGATAGTTGAGGGATCACACCTATCACCTAGCATTACCATTGACTATGATAGACAACATTATCGTACAGAAAAAAATCAAAAGCAAAAGATAGTTGATGATAGTCCAATTGATATATAGTCAATGACAGTGCTCGCTAGTTGAGGTCGTGTGAGAGTTCAAACTCTCATAAACTACATGTACAGTATATCACTGTTTGATCGAGCAAATGGAGGTGAGGACACTGCAATGTTTATTGTTATTCAGGAACTGAAGTTTGTTTACCTGATCATAGTCTGATTCATGGCATTCCTCTTGTCTGGCCTGTTCAACTCTACCTGCAGTACATTTTCTGCTGGATTAGTGACTAGTAAAGTCTCAAACTTGTATTTATCTCCAGTAGACATGTTCCTGGTTGACAGCCAGCTGATAACTTGAGATGACACACACAGGGGTAGAAGTCCTGGTTTGACTCCTGAGGTGGACTTTGCTAAGAAAGCTGTCTTTAATGGGATGGAAGCTGAGGATAACAAAAAAGTATGAACTTGTTTTGCTAATAAACGTACTGTACGTCAGCCTGAAATTCAATTCAAAATGAAGAGAGAAAGAAGATCATGTATTCGCAAAATCTCGAGCAGGTTTAAATTGTCTAATAACTACTACACAAGTTACTCTTGTACATTTTCGGACATTTTCCCCGGACATTTTCATTTAAAAATACGCGGAAAAAAAGGTAATCTTGAGAGGACTAACGGTTACTTACACAAAAAGTTTGGGTACCCCTGGCCCTTATCAAACTCACCTCTTGACAAAGCACGATAGCTGCAAAACATCAGAGACATAATCAGTGGACAAATGTGTGTTCAATTCAACAGCTCACACAACCACAGTTCAAAGTCCGTCCACCATCTTGGATGAGCGCGGATGAGCGCAAGGGTCTGAGGTTGCTGGTCCCCATTCTCCCAAGGAGCCTGAGGTTGCTGGTCCCCATTCTCCCAAGGAGCCTGAGGTTGCTGGTCCCCATTCCTCCACTAAGGGGCTTAAGGTTGCTGGTCCCCATTCCCCCGAGGGGTCTGAGGTGAACCTCTGCAGGAAGCTGGCAATGAGTCATTCACAAATCATCCTTTTTTTATTTGCATTTTGGAGCGATGCTACCTAACACAAACACAGAAAACGGCAACTAGAAAGAAACCATAACAACGCGAAAATTACCGCTGCTTCACGTTTGGTTAGTTATTAATACAGTGGGGCGACCGCTGACATAATATTATCAGACTGCGGGAGGGGGTAACCATACTTACGTGGGAATTCGCTTCCCTGGAATTATGAGGCTGAGCCGTCTCCAGGCCCCTAGCATTTGCGTGTCGCATAAATTATCGGCCAGCAAAAATCGCTCAGAACTTCTGATAACACATAAAGAATTGACTCAGATACCTAGTGAAATGAACGTATTACTCATTTGATTCCTGGAAATTTCACCTGGGATGCACTGCACACACCCCTTTCTCTCGCTATACTTGGGCAGTGTCTTTGTCATTACTGCAAGTGACTGCCAGGGCACCAAAACAAAAATCTAAAGTGTAGGTTCTTATACATGTAGTTGCTCCAAATTAAACCCTTCCACAGTAAGGTAGAGTTCTCGACCAGCTTTCGAGTATTAAAATGCAGTGTTCTCAGTCGCGGGTGCTTTCTTAGGGGAGGGCTATGAGCTCCCTAGCCTGAAACGGCACAAGTCGTCTTCTCGTCACCCTGTGACACTCAACTATGTATTTACACGATTTACTGTGTTCATAAAAGCAGTACACGCGGCTCAACAAAGACCATCATTTTCTGATTACATCAAGTAAGACTTTACGTTGCATTAACCTTCAAACAGAATCCCTTCCTTTTAAACTCAGTTTTAAACAGAGTTTCAGATATCCGTTGAAAGGTCCAATGTGCATTATACAAAGCTCGTGTTTTGTGAACATGTATTATTTTTACTAGCTACAAATTCAGTAAATTTATCGTGAGAACCACTTTTGATACCTTTACTACCAAACTAAGTATTCTCCCGCAGAGGCGTCCGCAAGTAGTCGGAGCTGTCCGCTTACGAAAGTGTCCGCCCAGAGTCAGCTTTGACTGTATAAGAAATTCGATCGGCTCATCTTTACCGCAAGTTTGTGACAAGCACATTAGGGTGGAAATCTTACATGCTTAGTACATAATTAATCCTATATTATACACTTAACGTCTTCAGCGTTTGTTAACAGCTGACAGGGTTACTTTTCTGCAATGTTAACTTTTCAAACTAAATGTGGTATTCAACATCATAAAATAATTGTTACACTCTTGGGCTTCTTTGACTTTTATGCACTCTTACAGCACTTTCGAAGTTGCTAGTTCCGCTTACAAAGAACAGGATTTTCGATAAAACACATGACAAAAAAAGTACCCAAGCAGGTTAATTCCAAGTTGAAAATGTGCAAGCCAACGATCTGTGCAAACGTTCCTGACAATTAATGGTTCAAAAAGAGTTATTTTGATTCATTGACGATGTCGCAAGTCTTGTAGTACGACCAGTTTGAGTTATGATCTAGTTATCTAGTGGTGAAAGATTTACAATGAACTAGTACAAGTACACTGTTATGGCACCATTTATCCTAAAACAATGTGCTACTACAGTACGTTATAATGGTTTCAGACTTGAATGGGTTTTACAGTAATATTGCTTTCCACGATCGTTTCCACTCAACGTCGCTTAGTGCCACCAAATCCTGCAATCAAGAAAGGTAACAAAGAGTTGTTTCAATTGAAATCTCATCTTTCTGACGCCACATTTATTTCCAACTATGATGACGGGAATTAAGGGATGAAGAAAAATTCCTTCGACAAGTTTTGAGTTTTTGGCCACCAAAATGCCTGATACTATCTCTGTTCATATGAATACGTAAAAGCGAAATAGAAGTGCAAATAAAAATATCGCAGAATATCGAAATAAATTAATTTTCTTTGCTCGTCATCTTAGAAACCAGAAGTGAATACAACGTGATGTACAGCAAGAGAATAAAGCTTACGTAGACATACCGTGTTGAGTTATAGCGGGTATTTGTAACTAACTAAAGAAAAGTATGGAGAAGCATGACACCATGATGCATGTGTAGAATACACACCTGATGCCGTCCTGGAAGTCCCCTGTGAAGGAGTACTCCACCCACTGCTCGAACGACCTCCGGATCCTCCAGAAAACCACCCAGAGGACTGGCTGTTGTTAGAACCCCACCAACCTCCACTCCTGCGACCACCGTAACCATATCCAGAACCATATCCAGAGCCATATCCGGAGCCATATCCAGAACCATATCCTGAACCATACCCAGAGCCATATCCTGAGCCATATCCTGAACCATATCCTGAGCCATATCCAGAACCATATCCCCAGCCACGGTTGTATCCCCTATCAAAAAAACCAACACGATTACCCATCATAGTTTTATTTTTTTAAAAACAATATCGAGACTGACCATTCACAACAAATAATAGGGTATACTGTCATAGCTCTCTCGGCGGATACTCTCGTAAGCGGACAGCTCTACTTACGGACGCCTCTACGAAACCCTGTTTAAGCTCTAGCGCAGTCAAACTCTGTATTCACACATTCTTGTAAGTGGACAGTTCAAGTTATGGACACCTTTTCTCCTCCCCAAGGGTGTCTGCTCACAGGAGCTTCACCTGTAGTTCTATTTTTGTTTAAATAATATAGAGGCTGACCATTCACAACAGAAGATATATTATTATATAGACACAAGTGTTTTACTGGAAAATATACCGTGCGTAAAATCCATAGTGTCTAACATAATAAAAAGAAAATTACACGGCAGCTTGAAGATATGGATTTTATTTTCTCGTGGTAAAAACAATATTTTACTCACTCGTGAAGCGCTCGTTCGTAAAATATTGTTTTTACCACTCGAAAATAAAATTCATATCTTCGCGCCGCCGTGTAATATCCTCTATGTAGAATGGGCTGTGGCTCTCTTTCATAAAGGATATTGTATCGTTCAGGTGTTGAATAAAAAAGAATACTTGATAGATACTAACCCTGAATTTCCAAACAGATAACCAAGTAAACCTCCAGTAGCAGCACCTGTTGAAACACAAAAATGAAAACCAACAGTTGTAAGGCCACAGGACAAACAAAGAGAGACATCAGCAGTGATTAAAATCCTGAACAGCCACATCTAGTCAATACAAATTTAAGACTTATAAAGCCACATTCCATTTGGGCTATTCCATAATAGGAATAGATAAAATGACCCAAAGTGTTGCTTGTTCCTGGGAAAATTTAGTTTGAAATTGTTTTAGAAACTTTCACACTGGCATTTTGAACAGCTCCCGATGCATCTGCACCCAAGTCAGTCTTTGCCCTTGATGGGCCTCAGTGTGATCATTCAGAGCATAATCAATATCATTCAAAATGATGCAGATTTGGAACATTGCCCATCCGCTAATCCAAAAAATCTTGACTACATGGAACCCCGTCTTATGGACACCCAATAATTACTACAGTCAGAACAGCCCCCAGTCATTTTCTTATTTCCACTACTAACACAGGGAAAGCATTTGACATGTATTCCATCTCCTAACATCAAATGCAATAATAATATTAATAAAATTATTAAAACTTACCAGACCAGAAGTTCCCTCTTCCAAACCAAGACCCAGATCCTTGGTTGGTGTGGGTTGTATGGTCACCTGCTGAGAAAACAGACATACAAAGCATTTAATACTACAAAAGTTCAATGTTAGTCCAGTCACTTGAGTAAATATTATCATGGTCCAGTAAAGTTGTCCTTATCTAGTAAAATGTGTCTAGTAAAGTTATGATGATGCTCATGAGGGCTTAAAAAATCTACCAATGCCAAGGCTAGCAAGAAACATTCATAATTGGTGCCAGACATATTGTCATTCTTTGTGAAGGTCCCCTTTTTCCTTTAAAATATTTGATTTTCTATGCATAAACAAAATTTGTAGAAAAATAAAATGTAAATTAAGCTTCTACAAATTGCGTCAGCTCATTGACAGCTTGACAGACAAGTATATCCAGACAAGTTATACACACATGTGAAAAAATGTCATCCACAAAATAATGGCTATGAATATGAGAAGAGTGTAAATT
This sequence comes from Plumapathes pennacea, assembly GCA_964036295.1. Classification (NCBI taxonomy): domain Eukaryota; kingdom Metazoa; phylum Cnidaria; class Anthozoa; order Antipatharia; family Myriopathidae; genus Plumapathes; species Plumapathes pennacea. The sequence goes on along the minus strand of OZ038466.1, from coordinate 20,399,154 downwards.
ATGTTCAGGGATACATTTCCCTGAATCAGGCTACCATGCTTGTGTTACCTTACACCTATGTACTAGCCAATGGATGTAGTGAGACAGAAACTCTTCTTTCAAGCCCTGTTCATGCTAATTTAGTCGCACCCAAAAATGCAGTGAAATGTTTTAAATCACAGCAAAGTGTCTGTAATTAAGAAACTCAGTTGGTCAGTTATTTTAATTAAAATTTTGAAATCCTTGCACTGATGATAACCAGCAGCTCTTAACTTCTTCTTCGTACCTGATGTGTACTCGGGTCTGAAGCCAGGCGGAGGTGGGGCACTGGCTTGGCCAGGTGGAGGTGGGGCACTGGCTTGGCCAGTTGGGTGCTGGCTGCTGCTGGCATGGGAGCTACAGTTTGGTTAAGAACTGAATCTTTCACAGATATAAATAATATTATAAATTATTATCTGGACAGAAGACCATGAAATCTAGTAAAGCTTTCTGAAAAATGGGGCTGAGGGAGGGAAAAAGATGAATTAAATGCAATATATAATTATAAATATTCAAACAATCAAGATGGAAAAATGGAAGGGGGCTTGGTATTGACTCGTAAGGGGGTTCCACCAATCACCTCCACAGACCTGCACTTCTAATAAACTTTTTAAAATTAATGTAAAATCCTCTGATTTTATAAAAGGATACCGATTGCCTGTGAAAGTGGTGTAAATGTAGTAAACAACAGCTGCAATCACACACCATGTGATTATGGTCCCAATCGTGCTTGATGAACCCCTGATGAGAAAATTCGGCAAGCTCAGCATTAACAACAACAAAAGAAAATGGAGTACAGGTTATCAAAACTAGATCAGAAGCATCATTCTTTATACTTTAATAATAAAAAAAACAGACATCACATCTGGAACATTTGTCTGCAGAAACAGGCACAGAAAATAAAAACTGAGCAAAAGGACAAGAAATAGTACAAATTAAAGACAGTATGCTAACCTGTAATGCCTCTGGTGATTATAGTAGTTGTTGTCTCTATACCCAGATTGATGGTGATCATGGTTACCACCAACACGATCAATTGTGTACTCCAACTACAAATAAGAATTAGATTGAAATTGGTTAAAAAAACCAATTTGAGCTCACCATACTTTTAACCCTTTCACTCCCAAAAGTGATCAACTTCAATTTTCTCTTTTTCAGTATCCTACCAGAGATATATCATAAAGTACGGAGAATTTGGCATTTGATACCTTGCTCAAATGCAGCTGATTAAAACATAAATTCTCTTTTCATCACTAATACATTTTCTTATTTTATGATTGGGAGAATTTGTACTTTGAGCTTGGGAGTGAAAGGGTTAAGGAGGATAACAGGGGGATAGAATTTCCCTCCTGTAAGATAGCTGCGATAAAACCTTCCCACCCAACTACACATACCCTTTGACGCATTACTGCATAATTTTGTGAACATCATCCTATTGTTAAATATTATCAACTAGGGTAGCCTACAAGAGAAATGAATTTTGATATACACAGTCATGTAAGGCTAAATTTATAAAATAGTATATCATCACATACACCACAGGAGCCCTTGAGGACATATGGGTCATCTGGATAGTCATATCCCTCACAGTTGACAGCAATTTCTCCAAATCGGTACTGACTCTCCATGTCCGCCTTGCACTCCCACTATAAAACACAATGTTTACATGTGATGATATCAATACCCAGCATATTGTATGTTCACAAAATGTAGTATTTGGGAACAGAATAACAAACTTTAGCTAAACTGTTTTCTTTTTTTGGAATGATAAGTGGGGAGGTGGGAGCGTGGAGCAAATGACGGAGAAATGACGGAGAAATGAGAGAGAAATGAGGGAGAGGGTACTGTAGCACTCCACATGAAATTTGAGCTTCACAAATTTTGGTCTCAACTATTATTGATCACCCATTATCTTCTGCACAAATGTTTACTCATGAATTGAAAAGAGAAAATATTCATACCATTATAAATGTTGGATGTAAAAAGACTGCACATGTCATATTATAATATATTTAATGTCTATAAGATAAAGGCATGAAAATCAGCTGCCACAACACACCTGAACGTCATATCCATCATGTCCCCTGTTGTAACACTGCACGACTTTTGGACGGGAACCAGAGCAGCCCGCAGATCCACCCACACAGGCCAGCTGAGGCACTGGATTGCTTCTACGCCCATTAGTCATGCGACCTTCATATAGAGTGAGGACTTCCACATCCCTCAGTCGAACTTTTTCACTGCTACCCCAGGCTGAAAGCAGATCACATCCAAAGTGTTTTAAAACAGCTGCAATATTTTATGCCTTTAAACTGGTAATTATATCTAAACGTTCTAATTAGTTATAAACTGTGTAGCTCTTAGCATGAGATTGGCATGACTCTGGGGGAGATGAGGCATGTATATGAAAGATTGACATGTGACTAGGTGGGATAGGAGGTTCTCAGCCTTGGTTACCCTTGGTATTGAATGCATATTGCAGGATATTGAATGGAGATGAGGCATTGTACAGTGTACAATATTGATGAATCAATCAATCAATCAAACTCTATTTTTAAAGGGTAACACTAAATAGTGCAGAGCACCAAAACCCCTCATGGCTCTCAAACTGGAAGTATGTAAGACTGTATATATGGGGAAAGTAATGGTACAGTGCATGTAAGTTGTGTTAGGTTTGATGATACCATGATGTTAAAACTCTTTCTAGACCTATATCTAAACAATAGGATGTTTTTGATAAGCATAGGGATAATTCAGTGTTCATCCTATCACATGAGCAGTGCTCTTCTATGTATACTATATATATAGATCAAATATAACATAATAATATATTTAGGTCTGATCATGATATTGGATCCACCACTGAAACAGAAACTTTGCAGGAAATTTAGGGAAGTTTACTGACTACCCCAGCTGTAATTTCAGTGTTGTTGTTTTTTTTCTTTCTTTTATTTTCTTTTATTTATTTTTTTGCATGAATTTGTTTCCAGATTTCACTGTGTATAGTTACTGATTGAGAACTTTAGGTGGTCATCACACCTTTTGGTTTCAGTTTGACTTTCCAGAAAATGGAACTTCCTGTTTAATTATAAATATTGCCTTTTTGGCAGCTAAAGTAATATTTTTCACTCCTTGAATGTAAATCCTGTAATTATCATTCACACTGCAACGTCGCTGCACAAATTACCAACTGAGTCAACATTACAAGCAACTAGAAAAAACATATATACCGTAAATAATATTAAAAAAATAGGAGTATATTAATTATAATGTGCTTGATTTCAAAATCGAAACTATTCATTTTACGAAATGTATATTTTGCCTGCCAAAGTTAATACCCTCGAGCTTTATCACAAAATCTATGCAGCTTTTTAAAAAGTAAGACACATAAGTACGACTTACCAGCTGCAAGATCTGCACAAGCCAGAATAATAAATGACACAAGGGGAATAAACACTCTCGTTGAAAACATCTTTTTCACGTTGATCGACAAGAGACACCTTCCAGTTCGACTTTGACAGTGATATGATGAAAATGAAGGATGCTTTTGCTTATCTCTATGCAGGTTTCCACCGCAAGTACACGTTCTAATTCAGCATTGGCTTCCGATATTTCGCTGTTTCATCTGCTGTTGATTTTACATCATACTCGACCAAGTCTTGCTCGGACAGCCTCGACATCAAGCAGATGACGTCATGGCCCGAGTAAAGTCCGGCTCTTCCTCTCTTCGAGACATTCGCTCGAAACGTCTGAAAATCAAGCTAGTGGGCTACCTGTGGACATTGCAAGTCACACTAAAGTGTTTTTGTTTTGTTTTTTCATGTAGTAACAGTGTTTAGTTTATACAAGAAAAAAGAAAACTACTTAACAAACAAACACATGAAAAGCGGACGAATATAAGACCTATGTATGTGCAGGTGAGTAACGGGTAGTTTGTGCCGGCACTCCAGAGAGGTGGAGGGACAGGAGAGTGGGGGTACTCTTTCTTCCCTGTAGCGGCTCGCGCCTTCTGCGTTCGAGCAAAATCTTATTTTTTACAATAACACGTCAGTTTCCCGCGCTTTTTGATTGAGCTTTGTCTTGAAATTGTCGAGAAAACAGCACCAGAAAGCGTCTAGTTTCTTTCCTTTTCAACTTGTTTTACAGAATTATATTTTGCACGCGCGAAATGCTCAAGTCAAGCTGTCACTTTTTGGCCAATGAAATGTCTTGAATTTTAACCTCAACCAATAGGAAAGCGAGAAAAGTTGTTGACAATATTTCGGTCAAATCGAACAAATCCAGTTTTCTTGCGTGTTTTCCCCGCTTTATCGCTTGAGTTTGTTATTGTAAAAAACAAATTGTTAACTTGCTTACACCATAAAAAATATTGCTCGCTACGCCCCTGGTGTTTTCATACTTGTCATGTTGACAAACACGACATCCCACTCCGTCACATTTTTGAAGCTATTTGCAATATGCAAATAGCTTCTATGTCGGCGTTTGGGCGATAGTTGAATCGCCGTTCGGCCCATCTCATTAGGTCATTAAAATGCTCCCCCTCTAGGGGGCAAAAACTACTGAGTGGGGAGGAGCATGAAGTGTTATCCATATAAAAGCCGCCGTGGTACAGGTCCTGTGAGAAAGTTTGTCTTTTAATATCTACTTAACACAAAGAATGCACAGAGAGATTTCCAGTGAAGGGTTTCCGTGCTAATGTTATAACTTTGCGACAGAATGTCAGAAGCTAAATTACCTCTCCGGGGAGGGGTTTTCTAAATATAATTGGCTCTCTCGCACGTGGAAGTCATTATTTAATGGCGGCTGTGAGCGTTGCCGATTCTTTGGTTGCATGTGGAAATCTGCTCCCCCTTCAGGCCCCGGCTGACATATCCGTAGTATCTGGCAAACAGGCGACACAGATTCACATTTAGAGCGACATTTCTGGACACATTTGCGAATATACGCTCCGCTCACAAAAGAAGGAACACAGCTGTATGGTGTGACCATGACATATGTTTTGGCAAAGGCAAAAGCTTATTCCGAGTTTTTTTGCGTTCGCTGATATGTTTGTTGACACATGATTTCATGCCATAATTGCAAATGCAGATCGACTGTGGTATGTCTGAGTTGTTTGTTTATAAAATTGTCTCGAGCGGATTCTGTCACCTACGAAAAATCGACAGGAAATTTTACTGTGAATCCTTTTCACCACCGTTCGAATAGCACGAGAAACAGGTTTGTTCGGCTGGAGTGTGTTACGTTACGAAACTATTATAACGAGTCAAATCTGGTTTACCTCGCATGATATGTTTGTTGACACATGATTTCATGACCAGATCGACTGTGGTTTGTCTGAGTTGTTTGTTTACAAAAATTGTCTCTAGCGGGTTTTGTCGCTAATGAAAAATCGACTGAAAAGTCGACAGGAAATTTTACTGTGAATCTATTTCACCACCGTTCGAAGAGCACGAGAAACAGGTTTGTTTGGCTGGAGTGTGTTACGTTAATACGAAACTACTAGAACGAGTCAAAGTCTGGCTTACCTCGCAGAAATTTACAGAACGACTTGAAATATTTTGGCAAGCTATACTTTCCTCCTTTTATGTCGATCAGCTCAAAATAATCATATAATAAACTGTCATGTTTGTGCATTTGTGTTTGGTCATGCATAGTACGTAGCTGGCATAGTAGAACATAGTGTAAAACCCCGATCAAACGGTGATAATATTCGATAATAGTTCGTGCCCTGTTGTAACACGAGCTACCTATCATAGACTATCATCAACTAGCAAATAGCTTCACGTACGCTTTGCGGACCTATGTTTCTATTTCTTAGAATATAAAGCATTTCGCAACCATTTGCGACTGCACTTTGGCGCCTTATTAAGCACTGGCGCCACACCTCCTCGCATGTGCACGAGCGGCCAAGCCTTTCCAAGATCATCAGTAACTGACACTGCCCAAGCTTGTTCGTACACGTTTCCTAGAACGAAAGAATACATCTCTCAACGGAAGATTTTTCCAATAACTGACGGTGCTTGGGATTTTAGTTTCGAATATTTATCTTTTTATCGCGGACAATCAAAACAAAACTATGGTGGTACGCCAGCAGCATTTTTAATGCAAATCTCAAGCGAAAATTATGGCGTTGCCCACTTGCGGGCAGGCAATGATGTTAAAGTGAATTCCGTTTAATGCTAGAGGTGGCCATTTGTCACATGGTTAGATATCATCACACCCGTTTCTCTGTCTCCTTTCTTCGTCTCTGCCTCCTGCCCAGTCTCTGTGTGTCTGTCTCTGCCTGATTGCATGTCTCTTTCTGGGAGTATTTAGTCTTCCACTTGACACATCATATAAGGATAACAAATACAAGTTGGGTTTCTTATCAATATACTTTCCGCATAGAATGGTGTTTGCGGTCCGCAGAAATCCGAGATGTAGGAGACTTCCGGCCGTGTCTGTTTGCTACTCTTCTTTGCTTTGTTATTACCCCGTCTCTCTGTCTTTCTTCCCTGTCGTCATTACCATTTCCAGATCGTTAAGTTGTCCTGACTCTTGGCCATTCACCCAATATGGTTCACTTCTGTCATCAACATCATCTTTATCTTTCAGAAGTTCCAGGAATTTATCTGAATCGGAGGATTCGTGGTCGTCATTGGGTTTCTCTTCCCTGTTATTTCCTGCACTTCGAAGTTCTACTTTGGGCACTTGAATTTCTTTAGCTGATTTTCTCGAATCCTCGTCAGCTTCATTTTTCTCCTGGAGTACGTGTTCCCCTTCTTCATCAGCTTGTGCTCCGCTGTCGCCGACATGTTGTGCGTCGGTGGCCGACGATTCGGAATGCAAACTCTGTTGAAAATAGAACTTCCCAATGCGCTGTCCCCTTTTTTTATCAATTGCATTCTTATCGTGTACTTTTTTTTCATCTATTTTTAAAGATAATTCGCTTTCTGATGCTCCGTTTTTATCCAACTCAGCTTCACCCCCATCGTTTCCTATCCTGAAAATGGCATAAGAAGGCTTAGGTTGCCTTGTGGGACTCTTAGAAAAATCTGTAATCTCCTTTTTCTCGAGTTCATCAAGCTGCTCATCAATCGACAGAATGCGCTTTACATTTGAAGATGCTGCCACAGCTTTTGCGTCCGCCGCAGGCGTTTCGCCACCATGACCAAAAATCATACTTCGTCGAGACTGCGCAACTCCAGTTCCAAAGTAGAAACGATTTTTCGAGTCGTGTTTTTGCAGTTGGTCGAAATCTTTGTCTTGTATATCTGTATTATCTTGATCAGTTTCAGCGTCGTCTACTTCAGAGTGAAGCTTTTGCCTCGATGCCTTCTTCCCCCTGAGGTCTGAGTATTTAGCATATTTCCTTCCTTTTTCACTTTCAATCAAGTTCAAGACTGACTTCCTGGAACCTTGCGTTTTCTCGGCATCATCCAAATCTTGCAAAATCATGAGTGCCGTGTCATCTGAATCATCTTGCTCTTTGGAACCTTGCAAAGCTTCTAATGCCTTCAAATTTGAATCCAGAGACTTGCTTTCTCCAAGGACACCACAATCGGAAGACCGTCGACTATTTGAGTCATCTGAATGCAAATTAGTTTCTGTTTTAGTTGAAGCATCTTTCTCGACTGTGTGACGAATAGAGCCCAAGGAATTATCGATGTTACCGTCCATGTTGTGAATCACACGAATTTTGCTGTTACTGAGACTCACAAAAAACAATATAGTTAGTGCAAAGAATGCTTGCAGTCCATTAGCTCGGCTGGTAAGCATTTTCGTTTTTCAACTCTACTTTTTACCGACTGTGGAAGAAAAAATATTCAGCCTTCAATCCACCCAACAGTTAAACTCGCGAATATGCCGACGAGATGGAAGGAAAGCAGTGAAAACTGATTTTTGCCTCAAACACCTGTTTGGATGCAGGGTAAGTTTATAGATAAGATTTCTATCATAGTCTTATCATTGATGATCCACCATTTAAATTATAATTTGAAGTTTTGGGTCTTAAGTCTTCTTTAATTTCCTTGACACCAAAATGGGAGAAAAACTTTGTGGTTAAAATTAATATGAAGCTAAACGTTGATGTTTGGATATTTTGATGATAAAAAGAGATAACGCTGAAACGATCATGCCTTAATCGCTGGATATCTCTGTGGTCCTGCACTGTGAAATATTCTATTGCGTCGTCTTATCATGCGGGAAATCATTCCATTTCGGATTGAAAATCGTCTGCAGTGGGTGTCGACAGCTGATTAAATATAGCTGTTTTCGCTTTTACAATAGAATGCCCATAACTCAAACCATTAGAGGCAAAAAAAAACACTGACTTATCGAATCAGTGTATAACAGACCCAAAGACAGCAAGAACATAGGATTAAAACTCGCCATTCTAACAGTAAAATTCTAACTTTTACTAATGCGTATTGTTGCAGTTCTTGATTCTTAATAAATAACGTCGATTTACAATACTCTTTCCGACATTTTTTCCCGGTGGGGCCGGGTAAATGTGCCCCGATTTTTCGACTCTATTTCAGACCTGCGTTCCAAACGTTTCGCCCCCGGGCTAAGAGTGAGTTAGTGGGAAATCGACGTTAGTAGGTTTTCCGGGATTAAATTACTGAAACTGAGTAAAGCAACCATTATTTAGCCGTTTGCTCTCTTTCGACTGTGGTTGAGTTATATGAATGTTCCGAGGAGTGTAAAGTGTTAAACCCAATTACTGCAGAGCAAATAACAAGCTATAACATGTCGTGGCCTGACTAAACATCACGCAGGCACTATAAATCGCAGCCAATTCATCTGCAATAAGGACGGACCTAGACCAACACTTTTTTACAGGCCGTTTCTCTTTGAATTGGGTCCTCCAAATGCTCTCTTTTTTTTCACGTATTATTATTATTATTATTATTATTATCATTATTATTATTGGCTCTGTAAGCCAGACTGCACTTTAATTTTACTAGATTATCAAAGAGAAAGAAAGGGAGCCACAAATACACATGAGTCAGCAAAACGGATGCTCAAACAAAACTTGTTTCAATGGTTTTGAATGCACGTTTTAAAAACTAACCTACACACAGGTCTGTCTAAACTATACATATTTGTGGATACTGCAACGCAGTTGCGTATCAATGCGTACTGTATATATCTAGCACGAGGGGGTAGGAGGTAGTAGGGAGTAAGAGACGATGCGAGCAATAGAACTACGGAAAAAACGGAACAAATTTCCTGGTTCCACGCGCTGCCGTCGCCGTCCTGCTTTGCTTAAGCTGGTGTTACACTGGTCGATTTGCAACGACGATTTGCAACGCCGATTTGCTTCAAATTCACGCAACGGTGTTGCAAGTTTTTGAATCGCTTTCAAAACCTTGCATCGCGTTGCAGCACTGCAAACATCGCGGAAAATCGTTTGCAATGGGGTGTTACACCTCAACGATTTTCAGCGCAACATCGTATCGTTGCAAATCGTCGCTGCAAATCGACCAGTGTAACACCACCTTTAAGCTCCCTATTCTGCTGCCCGACGGTGGCCTTGAAACTTTCAGCGCGGCGACGGTTATCAGTGACTAACTTTGCTTTGTTTTTAAATTTACATAGCCCTACAGACACAGCAAAACGAGAAATGTGGAAGGCGGAGCTAAAGACGGATGGCCTGCAGTGAAGTAAGTATTTTGGCTCTTTCTGTTTTATTTTTTTTCCACGAGTTTTGTGACCACGTTTCGTGCCACTTCTCATCTTCAAAAGAAACCAGCCTGAGGAATTTTTATTACAGCTCGCATCACCGTAATGAGTTTTCTCCTTTGCATTCTTGTTGCCGAAATTTTGCAGGAAAGACCCGCATCTAAATTCTGTCGTCGACAGAGAATTGGAAACTCGCGCTCATTTTGTTACTAGGTGTTCCGAAAATCCAGCTTGTTGCAAGGCCAGTGCATCGTTAAACACGAAAGCGCACTATAAAAAGGCGCTTCCAAGGGCAGTGCAGAGCCACTTGTCAATCAACAGCGACCGAGACAACAGCTCCTAATTAGCAAAAGGCCAAAAGTTTCCAAATTTTGTTTTTCCTTGTACCTGAATACCACGCAAAGCAAGATAATGTTGCAAAACCAATTTTCTATCACATAAACACTCATTTTGAGTGCAGTTTGAGTAAAATCCAAGGATAATTTTCAAAGCAAAAATTAAAAATGTTTGGCGCTCTAGACGCACGTGCAATTCAACAAACATTATGCAAATTTTGTTTTCCACATAGGTGCACCATTTTTTTATCTCCTCTTTGTTGCTGCATTACTACTGTGTCATCTGAGTGAAATGGAGAGGGAAATGCCAAGCAGTCCAACCTATCAAACCTGTGAGGTACGTCTTGCACCTGAACAGATCAACCAAAATTGTGTGGATCTAAAGTCCCATGCACACGAGCAAGTTTTCTATGACAAGTTTTCTGTGACAAATGATTTGCTCGTGTATACGGTTGAGCAATTTTCTTTTAACAAGTTTTTTGACAAATTTTCGTTGTTCCTTTTCCTTCTGACTTGGAGTTCCATAAACTTTTCGCGTGATCTCAAAGGTTCCAGTAAGAGGCTAATTGCATTATATGGCTAATTCAAAGACTTTGTTGTCAATGTTGTAGATGCCGCCATCTTGACCGTGCGAACACGCTCCCAAAATGAAGACATGGGAACTAAAGTTTTACGAAAACCTTTGACAAGTTTTCGTGTACACGAGCAAATTTCACATGTGACAAGTTTTCCTTGTCATAAAAAAGCTAGCACGCCAGCTTTTCAGCAAATGCATTTGTCACAGAAAATTTGCCCAAATTTTCTCATGTACACGAGCAAAAAAAACTTGTCGCAGAAAACTTGTCATAGAAAACTTGCTTGTGTGCATGGGGCTTAATTCTCGCTTCCCATACCCTTTACTTCTAGTTCCCAGCTTCTCTTCTCTGATAGACTTCTGCTACCATGTCCCCATCCCCCTGTCGCCCCCTCCCCATTCCCCACACAAAATCTTCCATCTCTGTCAATTTTTCACATGTGCACATCACGTAAAATCATCCAATCACCCATGATGCACATAATATTATAATAAATAGAAATACGATAATCGCAGATACCCCCTCACTCTGCCATTGATGGGACTTTTACTTTGGTACTTCCAACAAGAGTAGCCTTTGTTTTACCGAATGTTGACTCAATCTTTTCTTCGAAGTCAAGTGCTACACGCAAAGGAAGTAGAAAAAGAATGGTGTGTGTTATACTTTTGCGTTGAAAAAAGAGTCGATTGCGTGACGAAGTACGTATTTCCCACGGTCGGCACGTCAAATTAATTCATACAGTCTGCCAAGCACGTTCTCGAATTTTGAAGTTGGTCGGCCGTCATAGTACGGGAAAAAAGGAACACTGATTTTCCAATTTTGAATTCATAGGCAGTACAATTTAAATAGGCTTCCTGTGCGATTTGTTTTTACTCTGGACTGCATGCTCCAGACTCAGGCATGCATATTTAATGAGCTCGAATTGTTTTGTATGTGAACCCACTCAAAACAGCATGATTTCTCCCAGAATCAAAGCAAAACTTGAACGGTTTATACTTCAAATTATACACGGGCTTCATACCTAGTCATACTTCTAAGGGCTTGTGAACTATTCTCGCTGCAATCACCGCATGTCAGATTACAGCATTTGTTACAGTTTTAGTCTTGAAAGAAAAAATAAGACATCTGACTAAATCATTCAAGACTCCAAGTTCAGATTGCTCTGAGCGAATACGGTAGCCGAAACTGGCGACAGAAGCGTATTAAAACAATACTTCGAGGGAAAATGATCAGCATACAGATTCCAATACATTCTTGAAGTGATCACGAGTTACAAGATACGGGTAGAATATATTTGTCACGATGCTTGTCCTTTCTGAATAAGTATCTGAGTTTAACACAAAACGGCTCCCGATTTGCTTTCAAGCACTGTTCTCTGTGCGGAGTATTTTCTTCGGCCCGCTTTTGCTTATGAAGCTCCCGATTTCCTTTCAAGCGCTGTTCTTTTTGCGGAGTCGTTTCTTCGGCACGCTTCTGTTCATGATGTTGTCGGTCATAACACGATTGTCGTCTTTTCTCTAGACGTATTTGGCGCTGTTCGATCGTTTCACGATTTCGCCTTGCCCGTGCCTGTTCCCTTCTCTTTTGAAGACGAGCTTCGCGAGACTGGTGTGTTTCAAGTTTTTCAGTTTTTAAGTTTTCCATTTTCGTGAACGCAGCTACGATATATTGTTGCTTCGTTCAAATCTAAATGCTTCGTTCAAATCTAATTTCACTTATTCCGAGTAAAACTACAGGGCACACGTGATCGATCCGGCCTTTGTTATTGGTTAGCAGAGTAACCGCGCCTAAAGTCGTACGCCAGACTGACTGACAGACGAACATTAAATTTCGAGATGGCGACTCGCTTGGAGTCCCCAAGTAAGGCGGTATTACTGCATTAGTGTCGTGATTATTTCCCTCACTTCGTTCGGGGATAATAATAACAACAACAATATATATGTATATATATTTTTCTGTTTTTTTCACCATAATTATATATACATAAATATATACGTTTTTTTATTTAACATTTTTAGCATTTAGTAGTGATGTGTTGACAGTGCGCATTTATGATGACTTTCAAGTTTCATTCGACTACATCCAAATGGACATTTCATCAGGCACTACATTATTATTTTGTTGGAGTAGTTTTCATTGGATTTGCTACAAGAATCGAGTCAGGAAGGTACAACACTGTGAAATTAATCTGATTTCCATTCAACGTCAATATCACACACTAAATCCAGTTTCTTGCAGGCCCACACAATAATTAAGACGTTTTCTGCTGTAAATTCATGCAATGCACGGATTAAGTCTGTACCAGAAAAAGAAGCACTACCTTCAACAACAATTGCAACATGTGTTGCACTAACTTGCGAAGCCACAGGGCATCTGTCAAGGTCCTTGTAATCCAGCTCTGCATGCCTGTACAAGAGCTGGACTCCAAACATGTAAATCTTTGATTGATTGATTGAAATTGATTTTTCTTGCACGCATATGTTGTGTGACAACAAGTGAAAGAAAGAAAGGAAATTGTTTTCCTCCTCAAAAGGTTGCACAGGTCTCCAGTTGACGTGTAGTGGTCACTGTCATGTGGTGTGTGATGTCACATTGAGACTGTGTTGTGACACGAACAACAAATATTTCCTTTAGATATGTTTACTTAAATAAACAGACTGTCGATGCAAAAGTAAAAGATATTGATGAGTTAAGATATTAAAATTTGTGAAAGTCACTTGGCTTTCAAGAAAGTTTATATCTGCCCAATTGAGCCCTCACCTACCCCCTCCCACCTCTTTTGGCTTCAGGCACATTCCAACATCAGATTCGTTTTGTAAACATAAGAAAATAAATATTTACAGTAGTCGGTGATTGAGTTCTGTTTTGTTTTTACTGATGCACTGGCTTATACAGGCCGTCTCTATACCCTCTGAGTTCCCTTGCAGCTGCTATTTGGGACACCACCCAGTGGGGTGCATTGCATGGTGGGTGTGGGGACCCCCAGGCCAGAGCAAGTTAATGTTCAGCCTGTGAACCAAACAGTTTGATTAAAGATGCTGCTTGGAAAGGTTAGGACATAAAATTATTTCAATTTCCTGATGGATAAGCACCTGGGTATAAATAGACACTTGTATTGCACAAGCACCGGTACGCAGCATTTGATAATCACTTCATTCCCAGGCAAATCTGACAACAATAGTATGTTTGGGAATGCAATGCTATAAATTTTAGCAAATGCCAGCATAGTTCATTGTACATTTCCAGGGTGCACCAAAGGCCTCGATCTTCTCAGTAAACAGTTGATATCATTAGCCACAGCATATCGGATGTTTTCAAATAAAAATCACAATGTGCATTATAGATCATTTTCAAAGCCTTGCAGTATTCACATGTATGCATTGCAGGCCTATTTTTAGTTAATTTCACTGCAGTCAAAATCTGAAGGTGTACTTCAGCATAGACAAACTTGATTTGCTCTTGTCTTTAATTAAAGCACCACTGACTTTGCCATGGCAAAAGTTGATCAAAAGACATTGATCATTCAGGAGTCAATGGCTTAGCCTCTTTCCTTCATTATGTTTAGGTTTGCTTTTCTGTTCTGACAAAGCTTTCTGAACTGGCCTTACATTCTGTGTTTACAAGTCATCTCTTTGAAGGTTGACAGTTTTCCACAAACATTGTAATGTCATAACAAAATGGCTTGCTGTAAAAAGAGCCTTTTAGCACCTTCTATGGCACAAAGTTTTATATATACATATTCAAATGTACTCACCTTGCTAATGACTCCTGTTATAATCTTAAAACTACGCTTAAGATCATTTCAATTGAATGTTCAATCCCAAGTTCAGACAACATTCTCCTGAACTGTTGAGGTGCTCTCCTTAACAAAGAGTTCCTGGTTTTCTTCCCTTTGTTTAAGGGTGCTGATGCATGAATTTCAATGTCTGGGACAACACGACCCAAAGGTGTGATATCCAGTTTCCACTGAACAGTGAAAATCAATCCTGGTTGCACTGGATTAATCATCTGCATGGCTGTACTCTGTGATGAACCCCCAAGCAAATGAACAACATCAGGAAACTTTGTCTTGAAGTGAAAGAATGTCTTTTGTCTATTGTGGTTGCATTCACCATACTGAACCAATGTTTGAAGGAAAGGTTGAAGGGCCTTGTCTTTTTCTATGGTTTTTATGTAAGACAATAGTTCCTGTGTAGCTAGAGAGTCTTTGAGTTCCACTGAAAGTCTTGTGATGACAGCTACACTCTCCTGATCTCCTGTGGAAATAAGTGCACAGAACAAAACTCTTGGACATGTTATATAGTAGATACACATGATAACAACTTTTGATTAGCATTATGACTGATCGATCTGACTGTCTCTGCTTGCCGAATTCAATACACTTTCTGAGTTTGTGCGGATTTATTTCGCGATGAAACGTAGAAAAACATTCTAATCTGCCATTTTCAGTCACTGAGTGTGCAAAGCATGTTGAAATAATACGGGCGAAATTTTCTTGCAACTTGTCGTACAACATTGTTGCGATGCAAGTTGCACTGTACTGTGGGACATATTTCCACCATGTTGCAAGTGGCAACAACATGTTGCAAGAAGTAGAAGTGGGTTCTACTTCATGCAACACTGTTGCTGCACCTTGCAATGTGGTGGTAATACATGCAATATGCAATGCAACATTGTTGCAACACTGAATATGTTGCCCATATTACGTCACCTTTACCATATGATATCTCTGGTGGGAAACTGAAAGAGAACATCGCTGTTGATCACTCTTGGGAGTGACAATTAAGGGTAATCTGAAATTCTTAGTTACTGACCGTCATCAGAGGCTCTTTCTTCAATTTCCTTCTCATCCACTTCAAATTCCACGACAAATGGTATCTTTTGACAACTACCTGTCAAACGACGCCGCCAGATCGTCTTGCTTGTTGATTTAGAAATGGCAGTGCACTGGTTTTGCTCGAATCGAATTCCTGTTAATGTTTCTAAGAACGAAGTCGTAGAAACTAAATCTTCCTCTTGTGATTCAAGCGTTTGTGTGCTATTACCTCTCGCAGAGGTCGAAGTGTGATCACTGTCTTTCAGATCGAGAAGCACTTTCTCGATTGTTCCATCGTTGCTCAATTCATAAACCGAAGCAGTTTCTTGTTCATCGATTTCAGATTCAAGGCGTCTCACTTCTTCGTCTAACTTCTCGATTTCCTGTAGATACGAATCTCTTGTCTCAGTTCTAGATAGTGGATTTCTTCTGGGACGCTGTCGATTGTTATTTTTGTCCCTTGATCTTGTGTTTACGCGTCCACCCATCTCAACCGCCATCTTGTTCTTTGGCGCCAAAACTTCCCTCCCCAGGTCTTCCTCGTCCACTGACGAGCATCCGCTGTACAGTAACACTTTCCTGCTCAAGAGGCACACTATAAACAAGGTTACACCAAGTACTAAGTCGAGATGTTGAACAGAGCTGGGTAAGAAGTATCGTTCAAATTTCGCTTTATTTTGCTGTTTGATCCTTTTGATACGAGTAAGTGTGTTAGGTGCTGACATAATTCTCTGGAATTCTTTGTTTATCCAGGAAATTAGCTGGGAAAACGATCTTTATTACTGGTGCTAGCCGAGGCATCGGCAAGGCGATCGCTCTGAAAGCTGCACGCGATGGGGCAAACGTCGTTATTGCAGCGAAAACTGCTCAAGTCCACCCCAAATTAAAAGGGACAGTGTATACTGCTGCAAAAGAAGGTACTTTCGGCATGATGTTCACTTTAGTTTCCTTCTAAACAAAGTCACACGTACCGCGTACGCTCCCCCCCCCCCCCCCCCCCCCCCCCCCCCCCCTCCCCCCCTTTCCCCCCCGGGGGGGCTCGTACACACTAACAATGAGTAAAGTAACCAGTCATTCTTTGCTCGTTTCGAACAGTGGCTTGTAAAGATGGCTGATATTTCATACCAAATTGCTCTATATTGTATCATTCAGTAAGAATCTGTGTATTGTATGGTCTCGTTGATAAAATGATACCAACAAAACATTGTTGTGTTTATGGACTGATCATCAATAAATTGATCAATATATATTGGTATACCTGGTTTGTATAGTATATTTGATTGGTATTGACAGATTGATTCAGGCTCCCATCATTGGTTGTTGCACATCTGTGAGTTTCTGTTTTTCATTTCCAGTTGAAGAGGCTGGAGGACAGTGTCTACCATGTATAGTTGATGTTCGGGATGAGAATGCAGTTCACAAAAGTGTACAAGAGGCAGTCAAAAAGTTTGGTGGAATAGACATCCTGGTGAACAATGCCAGTGCTATATACCTGACTGGCACACTAGATACACCAATGAAACGGTTAGAACCTACAGCTGTATAAATTAGTATAGGTAATTATATGAGTGCAAGTACAATATCAGTATTATTATTCACACCACAAGTAACACTTGAAAATTGTACCAAAATTCCGTGGGTAGGTAGATACTAGACAGTTTATTAAGTTTATGACATTGCAGCTCAGAGGCTGAATTATGAACAAACTTTACAAATTTACTAAATAAAATACACTTATTTGATATACTAATAATATTAGTATATAACTTATATAACTAATTTTTTTATAATATTATAATAAAAAATAAGTTATATAATATATAAAACGCACATGCCCATGAGCCTTTAGGCTTAAACCACTTTTTCTGTCCCAGATTGAACATATTAGCCAATATTTCAGACATCTTCTTTTCAAGATAAGACAAGATGTATATAAGATTGCAAGATTCTGGAAGGACAAGATCTTGTAAGATCTTGCCAAGATGTTCAACCTAGGTTGTTGCCAGACATGCAATCTTAGGCAAATAACAATACACACTAGACAAATACCCAGCAAGATCAGTCACATCAATGTTATATTGTGGAGTAATGTGTAAGTACACTTGGAGGTATGACTTGTCTAGATTGACTATGTTTTTCATCTGATTATGCTACAGATATGACCTGATGAGCTCCATCATTGCCAGAGGAACATACTTATGGTGAGCTGTGTTTCATACCAATGAATGGTAGCAAATTTGCCTTTTCCAGTGAAAGGGATAATAATGAAGTGTGAGGATCATGTCTAAAGAATGGTTGTTTCTTTTATTGTTGTCATGCAGTTCACAAGAGTGCTTGCCATACCTGAAAGTTGGAAAGAATCCACACATCCTTAACATTACCCCACCTCTCAACATGACCCCACACTTCTTCAAAAATTACTTAGGTGGGTTGACTTCTACAGTTCACGTGTCTGCAGTATGAGCTTGAAAATATTCCATGGGATCTCTTCTGTTCTGTGAATCCATACTGTCTAAGTGTAAATCATGTCTTTTTGACTGTCTTCCTTTCTTCAGTTCCTTTCACTGCATCAGCTTAGTCTGTCTCTTTTTTTCTTGTAAGTTGTAAATTGTGGGTCTTTAGTTTGTGTTATCTCTCACAAATCAACAGCTGGAACCACTCATTAATTTTGGGAGAGACATTTAAATCTTCTTAATCTTTTTGGTCTTCCTTTTTCTTTCCTTTTTCCCTTTTCTTTTTTTCTTTTTCTTTTTGCTTAAAGTGCTGAGTTGTCTTTAATAATCTGATGGCAAGTGAAGTTTAAGTGACTGTCAAAAATCAGGTGTTTATATGTGTGTTTATAACAATATTGTGCATGTATGTAATGTAAATACCAAGCTAGAGTTTGTAATAGCTGATGTCTGGGTTTTCAGATCAGAAACATGAGGCCAAGCTATGATATAATAATATTATTATGTTAACCCGTAATTTTTTTGAACTCATTTTTTAAGCTCAGTTTGCCAACTTTCCCTAAATAAAACGTATGTTGTTGCTAGTCTAAACAGCTTTACTTCAAGCAAGATACCACCCATCATTCCATTTTTCATTGTTTTTACTTGAATAGCTTACACAATGGCCAAGTATGGTTCGTCCATGTGCGTTCTTGGTATGTCTGAGGAATTCAAAGATGATGGTATCTCTGTGAATGCCCTGTGGCCAAAGACAGGTTCGTACTTATTTAACAAGACCTAATCCTGGTTGATAAGCAATCTTGCTTTTTTCAAGAATAACAGTAAAAATAGGTTAGTTTGAGTAGCTTCCCATTTTCAGCAAATACAGGTGTAGACAGTCATAGACAATATAAAGGATAGGAGAAGAGACATTCACATAATACCTTTCCATGTGTAGAAGTGTAGAACTAATCTGGGATTAGCCTAATCGTGCTTTCAACAACTGGGACAGACAGGTAAAGACAGACACGCACAAAAAGAGACACTCAGTTGCTCAAAGACAAGAGATAGAATTAGTAGACGGACAGGGTCAGAGACAGTCACAGAAAAAGAGACAGAAGCATCTACAGGCTAGGGGAATTTTGAGATTTTTTCTTTTTAGTGCTACAGTTTGTCCAGTATAGTATTTCTATCTTCCATTCTACATTTTACAGCCATTGATACTGCTGCCATGGAGAGACTGGGTGACCCGGAATACTTGAAGAGGTGCCGTACTACGGATATCATGGCCGACGCGGCATACGTCATACTCACACGTGACAGCCGCTCCAGGACAGGAGAGTTTTTCATCGATGAAGATGCCCTCAGAGAAGTTGGAGTCACAGACTTTTCCGAGTATTCTTGCGTACCGGGTGTAGTGTTTTAACCCTTTCATGTCCCACGGTTGCCAAGCTTGATTGCCTCGAAAATGTCATTTTCCAGATGCCTGTTGCCTCTGTTTTAAAGGTGAAGTAATACGGGCAACATTTTCTTGCAACTCGTCGTGCAACAAAGTTGCGTAGCAAGTTGCAGCCTGTGTTGGACGTATTACTACCTACGCACGCAACAAAATCGCGAGTTGCGAGTTGCGGCAACATGTTGCAAAAGGTAGGCTCGGCTTCTACTTTTTGCAACATGTTGCCGCAACTCGCAACACGAAGTTTTGTTGCAGAACAAGTTGCGTGCGAAGGTAGTAATACGTGCAACAACAGGCCGCAACTTTGTTGCACGACAAGTTGCAAGAAAATGTTGCCCGCATTACTTCACCTTAATGGAGACCTAGTACGAAAATGAGTTTCATTGAAACTGACTTTTGTATAGAAAAGATTTTGCACTAGGCCTCGCTTTGAAACAGTGCCATCGAGAAATTCTTGGAAAGTTCTGGGTCAAGGCTCCATACTGGCTCCATACAGGCCGTCTGCCTGTAACAACTGCAAAGTTGAGTCATATGTAGATGACTCCAAGATGTATCTCTCCTTCTCCAACAAAGAAACTGAAGCGGACTAGAGGACCTCAGAAGTGACTTACTATGCGTTGCGACCTGGTGCTGCTCAAACGGCTCCTCATAAACCCTGGCAAAATCAAATTCTGTGTTTTAGGGTCTAACAAAATGCTTTTGCAAGTCACGATCCCTGCGTTGACCTTTATAGGAAAGGAACTGGCCGTTATGATGATAACTTTATTTTAACTCGGGATGTTGGAACTTATTAGGCCTCTAGCAAAAGAATGCCGAGCAAAGAAAGTGTTGCATGTGATATATAATATAAAAAAGACGTACGATCAAAAAATGAAGAAATAATGAAATAATCATTATAACCTATTAGTTAAAAATAGTCCACGTACGGTTTGGTGAAAAGGGACTTTTATACAATAAAAAGATAAAATTATCATGAACTAATTGTCAAAAACTCTCAGTTAAAAGATAAGTCTGGCGAAAGGCCTCTGCTGATCTTAAAAAGACCATCTCACCGTAGATGCTTTGCGCGCCCATGTTAATATTTACATCCGGAGCTCGACATTCCTGAGGCGTCCACGTTATGACTGATCAATCTGACTGTCGCTGCTTGCCGTATTCAATACACTTTCTGAGTTTGTGCTGATTTATTTCGCGATAAAACGTAGAAAAACATGAAAATCCGCCATTTTCGTATGATACGAAAATGGCCACCGTCAGTCACTGGGCGCGCAAAGCATCTACGGTGAGAGGGCTCTTTAAAGTTCTTATTTTGGCCAAGCCTTAGCCGTGTGCATCTAAGCTATACGTAAGACCGAAACGACTACTGTTCTCTTTAGGAATTACTAACTTGTTAATACCTCTTAGGTTCTTGATATTGTCTCTAATACAGAACATGTCACGGAAGACGCAGAAGACTCCGTACAGGACCTTGGCGTTATTCAGACAGAAGTCACTCTATTCTTTAATGATCATGTACCTTAGTATTAGATCTCATGGGAAAGCTATGTATGATAAGCAGAATTAAGCACCTCCTAGACCAATTGACGCTATTTACTGTAATTAATTCCCTAGTTTTTACAAAGTTGTTCTACTGTTCTTCAGTATGGTCTGGCACCAGCAAATCTAACATCGCAAAACTGCATCTTGTACAGAATTTTGCAGCTCAATTACTCTCAGGCAAAAAGAAATTTGATCAAACCTACACTGACTTAGCAGCTTAAACTTCTCCCAATACCTGGCCTCCTCTACAAGTGCATGAATGGCCTGGCTCCCAGTGAGTATCTCACAGATCTGTTCTGTAAGAGATCCCGCGCGTACAGTTACAACACTAGGAATGGTGACTGTCTACAACTCCCTTCGTGTCGGACTGCACTTGCTCAGAAATCGTTTGTGTATAGTAGCGCTCGTACCTGGAATTCTATATCCAATGAGCTGCGAAGTTGTAATTCTGCTAGTTCCTTTAAGAGTAAACTTACAGCAAAGCTAATGAGCATTTGGCTCAATGCTCGTCCATAGTTACTGAAGTGTAGCTTGTAGATTTAGGACGTTTCTTTTTTCATAACCCTAGACCACTTCATGTATCTCTGGTGGACAAGTAATCTTTAATCCAGACATCAACGTCACCATAGAATACCTGATTCAAAGCAGTCTGCTGGTTCAACAGCGGCAGTTTCTCATAAGTGACATGGCGGATATTACAGTGGTTTCCGGGTAAGGCGTTTCAGACAAAAGCGTGCTCACCTTCTCGCAGTCCAGCTTCCACTCAATAAGGGACTTCACATCATTTAGCCTAATACCATCCACGACCGTTACTTCTGCTTGTACCCAGATGGGTATAACTGGCAAAGCGGGTGTGGACATCTATACAGCTTTCTCAGGAAAATATGCACACAACACATCCTTTTGCGTAAACCTTGGCGGTCCCAGCCGTACTCAGACCAGTGTTCAGCGTATGATGGCGCGGAAATCGACAATCCCAGGCATCAACCACATGAAGGTTAACTGATAGAATCGCACTGGAACCAGACATCATTGAATCGCCCGGTGCAGAAACACAAAAAGAAAAGAAAAAAACGACTACAGAATACCCCGCCGTTTTTGGAGCACCCTACGTTTTGAGTTATATGTGAAAATGGATACACAGATAAGCAGTGGAGTTAGATCACCCTTCCCCCTACTTTTTTGGGGTATATCTCTCTGCCCCTTCCCCCCCCCCCCCCCCCAAACCCCCACCCCACCCCGCGCGTTGTTTTGTTGATGCGTCCCATGTGTATAAGATAAGGAATGCCAACTAACAAGCGTGCCAAAACCGGATTGACTGCATTTTTCACACGTTTCGTTCCATCGTGCACAGAAGCCATTTGTGAGAAGACTCCGACGGAGATGGACGTGTTTGTGAGAAGAGATTTGAAAACCAAAAATGGCGGAGCAAGCGAAAGTCAGGCTTTCTGGTGAGTCTTCCTAAGTTGAAACTTACGACGTACGAACAAACGAAACGAAACGAACTTACGCTTAACTTTATGCCTGTCTTTGAAACATTCCAGGTTATTCAATACATTTCTCTCTTTTCTCGCAGAGCTTTCATGCCACGTAGCTTTCAGGGCAGTAGAAAAGAAGCATGGCACATGGACTTGACTCAAAGTTTGCAAGGAATATTTGGCTGGAGATAACTTCAAACGGAAGACGAATGTAGAAATGTATTGAACAGAAAACCGTAAGCTCTGATATTTTAATGCTATTCTACAGTAATCAGTGTAGGATGTTATTTGTTTTTGTCTTGAAAGAGGTGTACCAAACGTTCTCAGTCAGTTTAAATTCGCTCCAATACTTTCTTTTACTTTAATTCGTGAACAAGAACGATTTTAAACGCGGGGGCACTTTTTGAATTTGTTTTTCTGCTCTACGTCGGGCAAAAAACCTGATTTTCTATCTGTCAAATAAGTGTGAACAGCACATTATTGCAAGAGAAGGTCGTTATTTTTGCACTAGATGGCTGCATTTGATCCAAATTGCCAAAATTTCCAGGTCCAGTATCGATATTATGCAGAAAAATCCAAAATGATAAATTATGCAAACAAGACAGATATTGGCTGTTGAAAACAATGATGTTCAATCAATTAATTTGGTCTACAAAGAATTCTTGTTTTGCTCGTGTTTCTAATTCTCTTGTCAACTTTTTTTCTTGTTCTTTTTCCAAAACGTTCACATTTGGACTTCTTCTTTTTGCGCGTAACATTTTTTGTTCGTTGTGAAAACGTTGCAGGTATCGATTTAACCCTTTAATTGTTTCTGCTTGTAAATTTATCGTTCTCTTTCTCGACGATTAAAAAAACCGCTGAACTTCCCTCATAAAACGTTCTCGTTTATTTTCATCGTGTGTGCATTATTTTCGTCTTCGAAACTGTTGTTTTTTTAGTCGCCCTCGCGTTTTGATCTTGGCAGAAACCAGTTTACAATTCTCCTGTCGCTTTCAAATTTGGTACTAGCTTGATAAATAAATGTAGGACATGTTGTTAGATTTTCTTCGGTCTACAATTTAGTCACTATACTTGATATACTGATACTGATAGGTTTCTCAGTTTGGAACACCTCGAGATATTTTTTTTTCTATTTTCTTTCTTTCTTTCTTTCTTTTTTTTTTTTTTTTTTTTTTTTTTTTTTTTTTTTTTTTTTTGAGTGCTTCTAGTTAATACTTCAGAAATCAAAAGTTGCACACTGTTTTCCAGTACAGGGAACTTTGTGAAAATATATTTCGCGAGAACAAATCATTATTTTGATCTAGATATTTTTTAGCCTTCAAGGCAAATGAAGAATATTTTGCGGCAGAAATATTACAGTTGTGGAATTCTGTTTGGGCAAATTTTATAGCCATTTGTTTCGAGCTGTTTATATTTTTGAAGAGTATATCTTTATCTGGTACGAACTGAAAATTTAACTCGCAAAATTCAAATGGACTTTGCGTATTCAAATAGGAACAATTTTACAGCGAAACTTTGCTCGGAAGCAATGAACAGTTGAGTGTCTTCTCTGATTCATTTGCACCAAAATTTTGGTGGCCTGGCCAAATTGTCTCGGCCGACGTTTGTCCAGGTCGTGGCTTTTACAAATTTTCAGGTGTACCAGAGTTTAGGTTTGTGAATTTCTTGAGTTAGAACTGTTTAATTTGTGGTTCAGTTAAGTTGGGATGGTTGGAAGAGAATCGCGCGCTCTTTTTTTTTTTTTTTTTTGTCTCATGAAAGCCGTAGTTTTGACTCCGTCGCACAAGTTGCGAAGCAAAATGTCCAATATTTTTTAACGCGTACTTCCATTTTATCATGGAACTTCAGCTATCGTCGCCATGTATGAATTTATATGCATCATGTGTTTCGTCCGAAAATTATTTGAATACGGAAGAAGATGAGAGACGAAAGCCAAGGTTCGACGCCATTGATTTTGCAATTCGTGGTTCACTTATCAAAGAAATATTGCGGAAAACTTATCTTTGCTTCTTCCGTAGGTAATTTGAAAGATATGATATGAGATTGTATTTGATATTTGACTTTTGTTGCAAAAACTAATTTATTTCGTTTCCTTTTTGAGCAATTTTAAATCGATTTTTCTTGCGAAATCTAATTTATTCATTGTCATTTGCGAGCAATGCGCATCTCTTCCTCCATCTTGGTTAATCAGATCCCTTCGGCTAAGCGCCTGTTCATTGATATACCTAATAAAAAGTGTTTGTGCGCGTTTGATCGAGTGTGCGTCACATTTAAATGTTATCTCATGCCTCAAATTTAATTTGCTTTCACTGTCGAGGGAAATAATTTTAGTTGACCGTTTAATTTTTTGAGAGAGAATTGTATCCTCGGGAATTGAACGACGATTCCACTCCAATTTTTATTGAGGCATGATGTATCTTTACTTGTGATGCACTGGATGCAGCATTTCATATATACACCGTTCATTTGGCGCGCGCTTTTTAAACTTTACATGGCGGGGATTATTGCACGGAGCAACTGATGCAGGCAATCGGTGTCTGTTTTCTTTCGCGAAGGCTCTAAAAGCGTAGTCGGTGTATTGTGAAATGTTTGTAGCCTTTAGTTTTTTAGTGAAGAACTTCTAATTTGATGAGCGAAGACTCGATGTGATGTACATGAATATGTAATATGCAGTACAACCTGCAAAACTTGTTTTATAATTAAAGATGACATAAGACCATAATGCTTTTCAAACTTTATTGACGTCACATTCAGAGTGTATATAAGTAAATTTTCCGGTAGGGGAGGTTGGTCGGGGTTAGCGGATGGCACCAGTTATAGTCAAAATTTTTTGCTTACCTAATGACGTTAATGATCGGACTTTGAAACAGCAGGAGTAATAGAGTTGTACTAGTAGTACAAGAGCACTACTAAACTCTTACAACCACTATTACTATTACTACTTCAAAGCCCATCCGCGAACCTAGTAGTTAAGCAAAGTAAATTGAAGGAGAGGCTCTGAGAAAAGGAAAACTGATAACGCGAAGGAAAAAGGCTGATAAAAATTTGGATCAATTCAACAATGTTCCGAGGAAAAATAATCTTTTGCATTGCGTCCGTTCATGAAAATTCGGCGCATAAAGTTGGCATAAGTCTTCAGCCAAATCAAGAATATCGGAGCCAACATGAAAGACGTTTCTCAGAGCCTCCTGTTCCAAATACTTTTCGAAATAAGGAGGGAAGTTTCCCCTTGCTTCTAATAAACACGCACAATATGGGATATGGTTGTTGAATAACTAGAAAATCATAAAGATAGAAGTTTTAGCTTCGCACCAAATTGTTCAAATGGCTGTTATTTAGCCTGAAAACCCGAAGTTAAAATGTAAAAAAAAAAAGAATCAAAAAAAACAACGCTCTAATTGACCATCACAAAGTTCCATTTAAAATCTGCGAGTAACCAATTGAGCAAGATTCCTTCAAACACAAATTTACATTTGAAATTTGCAGAGATAAAAATTGTCCTAGCTTTCTCGCTCCTATTTTAACATCTTCAGTGATTCAAAAGAAACAACCATATCCCATTTAATACATGCACAGATCAAGCATACTTAAATGACTGCAATACCCTTGACGCGAAATTGGACACAATAAGAAAAAGATGCGGGGTTTGTATTCGTTTCGCAAGAGAAAATCGCACGAGAAACCGTTTTGTAAGAAAAAAGAAACTTTGTTCGCTCAGTTTCATCAGATACTCTTAGCTCAGTGAAACTCTGTATTTACACATTTCTTGCCGTAAGCGGACAGTTCCAGTGTAACCGTAAATTATCGGATGGTACATTTAAATTTTGCGCTCGATAACTCGAGATACAAGAAAGATGAATAATTTTTATCAAAAAACAATAGGTTGAGTATCACGTGCATGGTCTCCAAGGAAATCTGTAATGTTCACACGTTGTACGAAGCCGGTTTGTGTAGAAAACATTCGCTTGAAAATCTATCTTGTTCTTTTTAGTAACGGCTTGTTTGCAGTCATTTGAAGTAAGCTTGGCTAACTACGAAAATGAGGTGTCTCGATAGAAAATATACTCGAAGCCCTGACTTCTCAGCAAATCCTAATGACATATTAAACAAAGAAATGTTCATTTAAGCCAAATCAAACAAAATCTTCTGACAAGAGAAAAAACGCGAACCCCGAAAAGTTATCGAAACACCTCGAATCGTGCTATAACGAATATACAAGGCTGATAGGTTCCATGCATCATAAAATAACTGCTCTGGAGATAGGCAATTTGTTTGAAGTGAAGAAACGACGCGAAGCTCCGTTTTCCGTGGTGACAGAAATATAAAAAAATAAATATCGTATATTTAAAGTCGAAGCATTAGGGAGTGGTTGCCCATTCTCCCGAGCCAGAGGCTCATGATATAGTCGGTATATAGTCGGTATATAGTCGGTATGTAGTCGGTATATAGTCGGTATATAGTCGGTAGTTTTATCAGTAAGGAAATGCATGGTATCGATCAGCCTTAATAAATCTGTATCAAATTAATCACAGTAGTAAGCCCTACTTTGCAGTAGTCTAGCTTGTGTCCTTGCAGGAACCAGTGCTTCTTACTATCCATGGTAGTCCACTTCAGTCCATTCCAGTCCAATGCAGTCCATTTCTGAATTCCAACCCGATCGTTACTTGACTGAGCTCTGTGTAAAAAGGGAAGCATAATTCTGTAAGCTAACAATGTCTTTTGGCTGGGTTAAATGTAGATGTACTGTACTGACTGAGATGAAACTCTGAACCTACAATGCGAAGACCGTGAACTCGGGACTCATCTCGCCGCCATAATTCGTCTCGAAGCTTGACGATGTAGTTTCGCTCAGTTTCCGTCTATTCTGCCTCTTTATCTTTGCCCCGAAGTCAAAGAGCACGTTCGGTCAGCTAACCCATCTTCTGGGCAAAATAAACAGCAGGAATGAACACGAAACGTACCGAATACTTCGACATTCGACAACAACAACGTGGAAATAATGATATACAGAAGAGAAAGGTGTGAAAAGATTCTTGCATGCTTTACTTACGTCACAGTCTTCTCAGACTCACCGAGGGGAAGGGGAGGGGATGCCGTCGGCTTAGTTCACTGACGGATGGCCTGAAATGAAGATCGGAAAATGTTAACGCTTTTGTTCATCACTTCGTGCTAACGTGTATTGTATTTTAAGGCCAAAAAAATTATTAGCCAAACCCCGATAAACAGTAATGAAGAATTTAGTTAATTTCCAACAAACTCGTTTAAATTGTTACGGAAGAGATTTTGATTAAATATTAGTTGATTAAAAGTTACGATCTAATACGATTAATATTCATAATTTTAAGGACGTGGTTTAATATTCTACTTTTCAAATTGATTCTTTTAGTGTGTGAACGGTCCACGGTCGGAACAATACTTTAGCATTACGGGCATATCTATAAATCCGGTCGGCCAAATCTTACTTGGCCTGACTAATTGGGTTTTGACCTGATCGACCAATGCAAGCCTGGACCAAATTTAATTAAGTGTAGTGGCCTTTGTTGTAGTGTACAATTCTTTTGTTATCAATCGTCCGCTTATGCAACTAAGTATTGTTCAAAGGTCTCGTGGTTCAAACAAAGTGCGCTGTCTTTAATCCCCTTAATTAAGTTGTTTACAACAAAGTTGTACTCTCACTTTGAGGGCGGAGTTTAGTTTAAAGCTCCAAAACCCTTACGTAATGTTATCTGGTCAATTTTGTTGACTACGCAACTTTAGTTGCCAAGGACTTTTTTAAATCTCTTACAACTTAAGATTTTAGGATTTTTATACCAAGTGGTACTGCGCTCGTCAGACTTTAAGTAGGGCACTCTGTTAGTTTAGCAAGTGAACTCTGCCTATTCGTAAACTATGAAAGTTTGAGTCAGCTGACGGAGCGCGTCTCTTTACATTTACTTTTCAGTCGCTATGTAGTGACGTACTACTTGTCTCCTCATTGGTTTTTAATTTTGATGGACAGCTAATTAGAGTTAGAGTTAGCGTCCGTACTTAAGGGCGCGCACACCTAGTTTTGCCAGAGAGAACCAAAGCCAGACCTGTAACATTAAGTGTGAAGACTTGTAATAAAGTCTAGAAAAGTGAGACGAGCTTGACTGGTCAGATCCTGCGTGTACCTCCGTTGCCACAGCGAGAAAACCCCTCGTATCAAAATTATAGGCGAGTTCCGTCCATTATAACGAACACATCTATTCCCAGTCCCTTGTACTTTGTTACACCGTACATGTATATCGGGGTTCCACTGTATATGCAGGCTTTGCAATATGTGCCATTTCAAGAGTTAATTCTGTAAGGATCCAGCACAAGTCAAAACACGGATTTTCCTCATAGGTAATAAGCCTTAGTAAGAAGCGAAATGAACTGAAGTACGGTGAGTTTTCGTAAAGAGTGCTTTCTGGATATTATAGAAAATAAAAAAGATTTATTGCACGGAAAGGATTGCAATACGGCGGAGTATTTTGACGAGTCGGTTATATGTATTTTCAAGCCTGAATTTTAAATGGTCGGTACTAAGGCTGGACTAAAGAAAATCGGATTTCACGGAAACAGAAACCGGAGCGTTTTAAAAACACTCCACTTTCGGCTGCATTTTCGAATTGATGTATTTTTATTGCTGAATTCGATCATCTGTGAAGACAGGAGATGAAAGCACAAAAATAAAATTTAGGGAACAACTCAGCAGCCTCAGTCTTTGCGTTGCTGCATGTACTCCCACATAAAAATGATGGGGATGCTCGTCGGGAATTTTCGTTTTGACCCTCAAGAGGTACTAAACCGGGGAGAACGGTTTGGAACGTTCCGGCCACCCCAGACCCACCACCCCAGACCCACCATCTCAGACCCCCCCCCCCCCCCCCCCCCCCCCGGGGGAATGGGGACCAGCAACTGAAGACCCAGAAAAGCAGGGAACTTCTAGAATTTCGCAACTTTCTCCGGAAGAACAATTTATGAATTGAAATTGAAGAACAATTTATGCCATTGAAATGTTTTCACAGGACGTATGCGAGGGATTATATATAACTAAAGTCTCTTAACACCTGTAACTGTTGTATGCATTTTAAAGTCAAGGGTCACAGGTAAATAATGAATTTACCTTGAGACGAGATCGCCGCTTTAAGTGCATTTTGTTGCGCCCTTCCAATGACTCTGGTGCATCTTTCGACAAAATCTGCAGTTCGTCATCTTCACTTTCCGACAAAGTTTCGGAGCACGTTAGGTCCATGTACATATGTTCAGTTCTCAAACTAGAGAAGTAAAAGAAAGTGCATAATTGTTACAACTGCATGTAATTAAACAGTACGGCATAATTTTCGTCGTAATTTGGGTGAGTATGCATTAACTAGATACGCAATAAATTGCATGTCTTTTCGCTCGTACTGCGATACCATGAGAGACGTACTCATGCTGCTTACCTGTTAGATTGCGGTAACATTTCTGTGCAATTCCCGCTTACGTTCCGGATTATAAGCTTTCGCATCTCAGGCATGTCCTCCTTTATAAATTAGGCAAAACATATTAAACTATTATAAGTGTATTAAGACATATAGGCAAAATAATGTTGTTCATACCTGTCGAAAGTCGAAGCTACATCCCTCGCAAAGACACTGAGCAATCTACAACAAGGAAACATAAAACAGGCCAACATTGTTTCACTATTACTCGTCTCCTAATGTAAGAGACAGAACAGGATGTTTTTCAGCATGCATGAGCCCTTTTAACGAACAACCAGAGGTATATACCATACAAACGAACACTCCACAGCTACAACTGTCAGTCTGTAAGGGGTGCGCCACTGTTTCCCTAGTCCACGTGTCAACTGAAGATGCGTCACAGCCTTCATCTGCTGCTTTAAGTTTTTAAAGGCATCTCCTATACGGACATACAGAACATGGTGTTATTTTAGATCTTGTGGTCTGCTTACGTTCTTAAATTTCTACATGTAAAATTTTGTACTACTGGACCGCAATGCTACTAACTTTTGACACACCGATTTGTTATTCTTTTTTTTAGTTGGCATTTTTTTGCATTAGCGGTATCTATATTATGTGCTCTTAGCACGCATTCGTCCGTTTCGTTGCATAAACTCATCAATCGCGTAAATGTGTAACGCAATGTATATACCTGACGTAGTCGAAGACACCAGTGATTTCCTTGTCGATTAATAGGTAAAATTAGGTCTGTTGTCTGTGAAACTGTAACCTGAAATAGAGATAGATTATACCATTATGACCTTTTGAGTAACCTTACCAGGTTTTTCTTACATTACTTATGTCTAGCTATGCAATTTTTTCAATCAGACAAAATGGGAAATATCTTGCAAGAAGGACAGATTGATTTAAGGCTCATTCTCAGCTAAAGTGGCCAATTTGGCACGTCAAAATTGAAATTGGGTCATCACGCATTTTGCCGAAATTCGTTCAAAATATTGTTTTTATATATCAGCTCAATTGTTACTGCTCTTTGCCGTTGATAGCAAATTGTTTAACATAATTTTCTAACAAAATGTAGACAATATATGAAATTTCAGTGCACTGTGAGAGCGGTATTTTTACAATTCGCCGATTCCAAAGCAAATCTAATATTTAAGTGAGTTTTTATCACTGAATAACATTTAATAACACCGAAAAAACACTTAACAGGTCTCGGGAATTTTGTTTCACCGAAATAGAGCTCCTTAAAGAAATTTTCGCTCTCAGCAAAACAGCTCGTACAAGCCACGTTTACAGTAATAGCAGCGAAGTAAACACTGGAGAGGTATTGCAACATCAAAACCACTCAAGCTGCAGGGAGAATTGTGAACTTTCGAGTGCTCAACGCGTTAAAAACGACTTTCATTTTTGGTAACGTATGTTACAGATAACGTAGGTTACATTTAACACCTTGTTCGCGCTCTCTGTCGAATATTAACCTTTTGATTTTCAAAGTAGTACACATTTTGGTGTCCCTCTTGGGTCCATTTTTGTCAAGGCAAGTTCTTTCAATAATTTTGGCTAAAGCATCTGAGAGAAACATGGTAACGTATGTTACACGAAAAATATGTCACGTTTGAGTACCTCTTATAAAATCTCTAATATAAAAAAATCTATAAAAATGAGTGGAACCAGTTGTGGTATTTAATGAACCAATACTTGAAGGATAAAGGAGACAGTACAAACAGCGAAAATATTGACGTCGCTATTCAATGGTAACGTATGTTACAAAAATTGTGAGACACGTGTTTATCAGTCCATGCTTCAGCAAATAAAATGTTTAGCGGTGATTTTCAAGCTTGAAACAAACTATTGCCATACGAGCCCGGCAGGGAAAATATATAGTACCTCCTGTCCACAGAATGAAAAAAGATTTGACGATGTTTCCGTGAAAATCTGTCAGTGAGACAGGGGTTTTTCGCCTACTCTGGGTGACTTGATGGTCCATAGTTCAAGATTATTAGTGTTTTGCCTCCGGAAACTTTTACTAATTTACTCGCTATAGTGCTGAGCTTCATTAAGAAAGTAGAAACCTAAAAAAATGTCCAGAAAAAATTTCTTTCAGGTACCAAAGTCGTGAGACATTGATTAGCCACTTTAGCTGAGAATGAGCCTTAAGATTGGATTGAGTTTAATCTGGATTCATCATGAGCAAGGTATGAAAAGTCTGGTTCTATTTACTGTATGGTATGGTAAATATGGCACTGGAAAATTGTGACATACCGTTTTCTTACGCCAGCGAACAGCATCTTTGAAATTTTTGCCCGACATCTTGTTGAAGAAGAATGAAGGAAACAATGCCATGTCTGTGTTCCCCTTCAAGAAATGGGTTAGTTAAAAAAGATTACACACAACGGATTAATGTACAACACTAGGTGAAGTCTACATTAAGCATGAGGTGTGAATACCGGAATTTTGAAAAGTTACGCTTAATACAAGACCACTTAACAGAAGTTCGATTGTAAAATATAAACTTGTGTCTTTACTGTGTTCCTCATATGCTCTTCGAAAAGGCAAAAGCAGAAGTTTATGACCTGTGGAAAGAGTACACATATTTTTGTAAACAGAAAATGAGTTCCAGACTTCAAATAGAGCTCCACGTACCTCGTCGTTCAGCCATCTAGGTGAAAAAGGTGCCTCCACAGACAGATTCATAACAGCATTGATCTTCAGTACGTCGGATGGACTACAAGAATGCTGAACTCTCTTTAAATCCAGCCATTTTAAGGGTATGTTATAACGTTCCACGAAAACTTCGTATAAAGATCTTCATTCATTGCCCAAGTTGTCTGCACCTGCAGGTAATACAAAAAGATATACAGTCGAACCTCGCTATTTCGAACTCGGTTAATTCGGAGTCCCCGTTATTTCGAAGTCAAGCCAAATCCCCTTGGGTATTTTTTCAGTCATTTACCATCGGTTATTTCGAAAGCCCGCTATTTCGAACTTTTTGTCTTGTCCCGTGCGACTTCGAAATAGCGGGGTTCGACTGTATTTCAGTTCACACACACAGAATGGATACATCTCCCCTTTTTATGAACATACCAACTCTTCTTCACTGATAGTGGTTTCCGAAGTTGTTTGACTGATGCTCTCGGCTCACTGTCCTCGTCATCTTCCCCTGTGTGTGCATAAACGACAAAAAAATATACTTCGAGATTTTATAAAATAATGTGATATTCTCCAGTGCTCGTTTGAATACTCAACCCATTTATCAACATCAGAAACGTAACCACAATTCCTAACACTACCGGAAAACCAAACACGTCATCAAACTGACCAATTACATCAACGATCAAAAACATTAATACCATAACCTGACGAAACTTTCTCACTTGACTCTGACAATGACCTTGGTCACAAGTAAACATTATACAGAGGAACTTCTACTTTGGGACACCTCTATTTAGGGGACACTTCTATTGGTCCCGAAAAAACGCCCATATAATCCTTCTATTTATTACCTCTATTAAAGGGACGCCTATATTAAGGTATTTGAACCTCCATAAGAGGACAATTGTGCTACACGGGACCACCAAAGAGAATTGATAACTAGATTTTGTTGTACTCTTATCACAAGTGATGACAGCTTTTGAATCTTGAGCTTAAAATATTCTTCTGATGATTACAAATAACAGATACAGTGCGGTTTTACAAATCTTTTTATGAAATGTCATGCGGTCACAAAGACTCAAACAGGCCGACATCACCAATTTTGAGTGTGTGCAGTGATGGTACCAACTAGAGCATATGCGACTTGCTGAGCATCGAGTTCAGTGTAATATTTGATTTAGCAGTTTTGGTTTACGTTTTCGCCTGCATTCAAAATTAGAAGAAATACCAGCACAAGCTACTTTAGTAATCTACAAGTAACAAGTCAATAGCATTTTAACAGCCTAAGGTTAATGTTTCAATTTCAAATCGTGCATTTTATGTTCCTTAAATTGATGGCTGTATTCCAAGTTAAGAAAACAGACATTTTTTTAGCTAGTCAATTATTAACAAACCTCCATTCAAGGGACACCTCCATTAAAGGGACAGTTTTCCCGGTCCAGAGGGTGTCCCCTTAATAGAGGTTCCACTGTATTTTTAGTTTACCTGTAGAGGAAAGTGTTTGGGAGCTTGGCGCATGGTCGTCTGTGCCCGCGGCTAACCATGCTTTAGGGACGGCCAAGAAGGCGCTGCAAATCTCCAGCAATACATCGCTTTCTGTCCAACGATTGTCAGATTGTGGAAAGAACTGGTAATCACCAGAGATATACATAGCCAGGGGACACTCTTCCAGAAGGGCAAAGGTTTCCATTTCTGGAGCCTCCGCAAAAACTTTATTCCGCCCAGTTCATATTGTGGTGCAGTGCATTGTGAGAGCTTCCTCGGAATGGAACCAGTCGTCCTCACTGTGGCCATATGGAAGGCGCTGTACGGCATTGTACACTTCTCTGTTCCGCGTCTTTGGGGCTCCTGCTCGAGTCGAATAAGCTCTGCCGCACAAGGAGGTGCAGAGTTTCATTCTTCCGAACGGATACCTCTGCGTGCTGAAAATCCGCGACTTCCTCCCGCATAGCAATGAGCTGCTGTACCGGTATTGGATCTGTAATCACCCTTTGGGGTACTGCATTCCCGTTCCGGCGGTAGTTTAGTATTTTCCTCCATCGACACATCAACTCGTAACCACAGTCCCCATTGGGGGACATACTTACAACATGGAAGTCCCTTCGTAAGACGGCCAGAAGGTTTTCCTGATCACGGGCTTCCTTTGTGGCTGCCAGAAGGCTTCTTAGGCGAAGAACTGACGCTGCACAATACGTGCCGTCGTCTCTGACCTTCAAAAGAATAATAATAGGAGCAAATAATAGTAATAACTAAACCAATGAAATACTTTGAGTTCCACAGTAATAGCAGTGAAAGTGGTCAAGAATTCAAATACTTTTTATAGCATGC